>JAUPMV010000010.1:7474090-8690427 GCA_030848855.1 Branchinecta sandiegonensis
ATCAACTCCAAATAAAACTTTTAATTTTAACAAACTTTCCGGTTTGGGCCGGATTCCGGGCGAACTACTTGTCCGTCGAGAAAATGGTTTTGACCATCGTCTTCAGCATGTCTTCCTACCTCTAAATCAAACATCTAATCAACTTCAAATAAAACTTTTACTTTTAACAAACTTTCCGGTTTTGGCCGGATACTTGTCCGATTACAAAATGGTTTTCACCATCGTGTTCAGCATGTCTTCTTACCCCATAATCGACTATCAAATTAGCTGTTTCAAAATATTTTGTTTGCCCCTTAATTTGAACCCCCTCCCCCACCCCTAAATGTAGGGCTACAAAGCCCATTTACGAACTCGACTGGTCCGCCGACCCAACGAATTCTCACACCAAGTTTCATCAAAATATCTCATTCCCTTCGAGAGTTATCGTGCTTACAGACGGACGGACGGACAGACGGACAACTTTTGCGAAGTCATAGGTATCCCTCAACTTACGTTTTGGGATCCCAAAAGAGTCTTTGCTATTATCTTGGCAACGGCTGTGTTTGGCCGCTACTGGTTGGCATTTTGGGACCTTCGCAGAAACTGCTCACTCTTGCCTTTCCTTTATAGTGTCCTGTTGTCCTAAAATTCTCGTGCTGATGTTGTTAGTTTGTTTTTATATGAAACACCTTAGGCTAGGTTTTTTTTTTTTTTTGCAAACCAATCAGGATTAACGAAGCGTCATTTTCTTATGCCACTGGCATGTCTGTCGCTTTTATGCAGGTTCAGTTTTTCCACAGTTGTCAATAAAATTGTACCTGAACATGAAGAGAAACTCATTACGGATTGGGTACGATTTTTTTTTTTTTTTTTTTTTTTTTTACCGATCTCGAGGCACAGGTATAGAAGAAGGGAGTAGGGTATTTTACTCCCTTGTTCTCAACTGAAAAGGCTTAGGCTCCCTCACCCAGCGGCTGCATCTGTCCCAAAATTACACCCAGTTGTGCCACTGAACATGCGTTACGAACTAAGTTTCGAGTCTTCTTTAGTGCAATGTTACAGTTCCAAGGTTTAGTCGATATTTGATGTGTTGAATCAAAACATCTTAGTGATTTTATTGCTTGTGTGATGACTCCACAATATTCTGATGCATTTGACGAGAACAGCCGCCTTTGCGCTCTTTAACAATAATAATGAACTTTATTTCCTTAATAGCCTGTATTACACACGCTAGCACTGGATCGTCATTAACGCAAATAACCCATATCAATTACATAAGTAGACATTTCATCTATACGTACAACTTAAAAATATAATTTGACTTAACCAGAACTAAAATATTGTGTAAAATAAGATATAAAGTAAGAAAGTACGAAGTAGGATAATTTTAAAAGTACCCATCTTGCTTATTCTGCTTTCTATATTATCCGTTGCTCCCTTATGGACCTATAAGCTTCTGAAATCCCCACCTTTCGCTATTGTTTCGTTTACTACCTACGACTTCTCAGCGCTTTTTCGGCCGAGCCGAGCTATTCCAGTCATGCAACCCGAACTTTGCCGAAATGGTAGGCCATCAGGTCCAGGTCTATTTTCTGTTTTGGACTTCTTTTGTTTTGCTTGGTTTTTCCCACTTTTTAACCACGTCGCCTTTACTTTTCAAATATTTTCCGTGCAGCCGCCGAGTCGGAGAGCGGGAAGGCTGGATAAAGTCGATAAGCTCTAACAAGAAAACCGCTATTTTGTGAGCCATTTCATCGTGAAAACATCATTTCTAGCGAGTCTTGTGCTTTAACTGAATTTGTGTAACCGGAAACTGATTTTCCTAACGCGACTGCAAATTATCCGGTAGATACCAGACTTGGCATTCGGTCGGTACGGTACGGGAACCATGCCTTAGATCAGTGGTTCCCAACCTTTTCCATACCGCGTACCCCTTAATCAAGGTTCGAAAAGGTTGCGTACCCCTATTTCAGAACGTGAAAACGACGATATCATCGTCATATATGATAAGTATAAAAATATATTCAAAATTAATGAGACGCTTGAGGCTGCTTTGTAGCGAAATGTTTGTCAAATCTCGGCTCGATGTCATTAACGGCGGTCATTAAGCATAAAAGAAATTGAAACTGAAATTGAAAGCACATCCGTCCTTTCATCAACGTACAAATTTTTGTTACCTTAATTCGCAACCTGAATGACAAAATCACTTGTAAATGTCTTCGTTTTTCACTAAGCCTTGTAATAAGCCCCCCCCCCAGCGGTCGGCTAGGTGTAAAAAAGAAACGATTCGGCACGAAGTCCCGCAATCTTTCGCTACCCCCCCCCCCCCCCCCCCAAAAAAAAAAAATAAATAAAAATATTAGCTGGTAAAATTAGGCTTTCGGCGATCAAAAGTTAGTGAGGCGAGATTTTGAAGCTACAGACTAAACCGATTTGGTACCGTCGCGTACCCCTTGTAAAGGTCCCGCGTACCCCTTTGGGTATGCGTACCACCAGTTGGGAACCATTGCCTTAGATTAACGAGAGCGCTCGACAGCTTACATGTTGGTTATCCGCGAAAGATAAATTACGTCCAGAGTGGGAGTGGGATGGGGCTCGGACAGCTTACCTGTTGGTTTGCCACCACTCCTCTTTGTACCAGCTGGGCTGTAGTGGTCTGCTGCACTGAGTTCGAGCTTGATGTGGTTATCGACTGTTGCCCCAAAATGACTGTCTGTTGAATCCCATTAACAAGCGGTTGGTTCGGTCCCGACTGACCATCAGGATGGCGGACTCGACCTTGCTCCCGTGATATCTATAAGAAGAAAAATAAGGTGAGACGGATGGCTATTAAAGTAGGAGTTACACAAGTGACCGGGAAAAATAAAGCTGAAATAAACTTTCAATCAGTAACTCTAATTTTAGACATATTAACCCATTCCTTGATCCGTGTCAGCTACAATGCTTCAGCAGCAAAAGAGAAAGCTGTTAAAGCATCGTAGATGACACATCCATTTTATTCATTATTTGAATATAATAAATTAATCTGTAATATATAAATTTGTCTCGAGCGCTATCACTCAAGTCAAGTTCTATGGGTTTATTAACAAATACAAAATAAATCACACATAACCAAAACACTCAGTCCATTCCTGGACGCCGAGAACCCCAATCTTTACATTTTAGACATAATACGCAGAGTGGTCACTGTTCCTACTCTCAGACACAACCTTGCCTCTCAAAACACAAATCTGATCCTGTAACCCGCTTGTCGCTGACGATTGTAGTGATGTACGAACGCGTCGGTCTGGAAAGCTGAAGGCCGCGGGTTCAAACTCTGGCGGAGGAGTTTTTTACCTTTAAGTTCGGTATTTACAATGTTTCACTTACAAATCCACCCCTCTAGTTTTCTGAGTGTGGGCCGAGCTGGAATTGTCTAACAGTACAAGGAGCTGAATACCGGGGAAGCTGTCGACCACCCCCCCTCCCCCCACCAACACTCTTACCCTTTCTCTGGGGACAGCTTGACATAAACCTATTCTCTCATGTGGGTAACTATCAATACGAGTCAAATTTGATAGCGCAAAACGGATACGTCAGCTGAATTTTATTTGAGCTATATTTCGACCCTTCTTAAGCTAGGCTCTTTAGTTTGTTTGTCTTCCCACAAGTTCGTTTTTCCAACTTGAGCGGCTTTGAGCCTGAAGGGGACCCTTGCCAAGAAGGGCCGAAATATAGCTCTAATAAAATTCAGCTGACGTATCCGCTTTGCACTATCAAATATGATTCGCAGTCAGCTTGGACTGAAGGAATATTTAATACCAGTCTAGCCCACCAGATTTCTAACGGCTTTGGCGGTTGCGAGCCATTCTAAAGGCCCGTTATGGTCAAGCAAACACACTGACAAATCCACATAACTGTTTTCTGACGACTGAGCTTCTAACAAACAATCGTCAGGAACGTGAAAATCGGGAAAATATGAAAATCAGTGTGGTGTTGGTAGGGCCGTTGAGATGTACCTTATGAAATTCGGGTCTGTCAGGTCGGTGAGTTTAAATAATCGAAAGAGTCATTCCTGACGTAGGCTGCATTACTAACATAGGTGTGAAAGGTTCTTATGTGAGTTAATACATTCAGTCTATACATGACCGTTTACTCTCAGTCAGCAGCACAAAATACAATTCGTCAAAAAACATCTCCCCACTGCGGAAAACGGCACAAACGACTATTTCGCTTCTAACACTCTTTCCGGAATTCCATACCGGCACTGCAGTGGTACAGCGTCCTTTTCCGCCCTCAAATCCCTTCCGCGAACTACCGGCACGTGATGCAAGCTACTGCATTGCAGATGCCCTTCCCACACCTCTCCTAGAACGCATTTCAAGTCAACTTCCGCCGGTTTACGACCCTGTTTGCGATTCCGCTCGTCTTTTTACGAGCAAAAACAGAAGTAATCAGCCCCCTCCTGTCATAGAGCATCTGTCCCAAGAGATTGCTTCCTCGAGGTCCAAGAGTGGCTATGGATGAACACTGCATTTTCCTAGGATTTGGCTCTCGAGGGAGAACAGTAGGCCTATCGAGATAAAATGCGACAAAAGCTACGCTCTTTGTCACCGAAAATCTCGCTGCGTGATCTCTGTTTTTTTTCCTAAAAAGCACACCTTGCAATGCTTATTGTTTCAATATTTAGAGCTATTTGAATACTGTAAAACTAGGCTCTCCTTCAACAAATTATCCGCGGCTTTGGCTGTTTTGAGCCTTTCCCCAGGTCCACTGACTTCTCGGAAAAACTCGGCAAAAATAAGCCAATTTCATGCATCAACAGAATATACGCGAACACTCATCGGGAGCATAATGCGGATGGAAAATAGTGAACCGTGGCAAGTGCAAAGATTAGTGAGGTATGTCATGTCCAGAATGAAATCACAGGACCAGCTTTAACTCCAGCAAATTTTCAAAGAAGAAGTTCACAAAATCAGATATATAAGGAAGAATCTTTAATTTTATTTGACGGTGCAAAACGGATAAGTCAGCTACATTTTATTCGAGCAATATTTCGGCCCTTCTTGGCAAGGGTCCTCTTCAGGCTCAAGCCGCTCAAGCTGGAAAATAAACTTGTGGAAAAACAATTTAAGATTCTTCTTTAAATATCAGCTTTTGAGAACTTCTTCTCTGAAAGTTGGTTGGGGTTAAAGCTGGTGCTGTGATTTGTTTTTCACAAATTCATTTTCCAGCTTGAGCGGTTTGAGCCTGAAGAGGACCCTTGCCAAGAAGGGCCGAAATATGGCTCCAATAAATGTAGCTGACTTATCCGTTTTGCACCGTCAAATATAGTGAGGTATCGTTAGCAGGCTTAGAATGTAACATATCAAATTTGGGTCTCCGGTGCAGCTACAGAAGTAGGGTCTATTGGCATTATAGACATGACGGGTCCTCGAAGTAATTTCGGATCCACTGGTGACTTCTCCTTAGTGTTAGTAATTCGTTTTCGGAATCACAAGTTATTTGGATTTTCCTCACCAGTGCGGTCACCCAGAGCCTAGTCGCGAGGCAAAAAAAAAGAAAAAGGTTATTTTCGGGGATTTTTCTTTTTCTATTTCTTTTGCAATGAATGGTCAGCTTGGCTTCAAACCCTACAGCGGTGAGGCAGGTTCTAGTGGGAAGTCACTGTAGATGGTGAGAATAAAAGCTCCTTAAAGGACCTATTGCTTATTCTGGGTGGTTCCCAAAATCATCACAATCTTTTTGCCCAGTCTCCCAATGCCCGCGCTCAGAACGCCCACAGTTAAAAATGCCCACGACTCAAAATGCCCGCAAATGAGGTCGATGGCCCCGAAATCGTCAAATACGACACCGGCTAAAAAAGACAAAAAAATGTCCACGGGGGATACGAAAACCGTCCTGGTTGAAAATGTCCACAAGGGAGGCAACATTATCCTGGAACAACCGGCAACGGGATTATAACGGACAGGATAGCCTAACCACGGAAAAAGTATTGAAATTTTTTTTTGTATTGTTTGCTGATCAGTTCAGAATTTTTGTATGTGAAAGTACAGAAGAAATATCATATAAAATTGCGCCAACGCAGAAAGCGAAACTAAGTAAGAATTTTACTGTTCCATAATTAAAAATAACAGTTTAAAGATCGATGTTTGGGATTGTTTTTTTTTCAGAATTATAGTAATTGAGATCATATCAGTTTAACATCAACCAATCAATCAATAGTTTATTTATACCAAATTATCCACTGGATAGCATAGGCTGACAACAAGATTATCATACACTAGACGACAAAAAAGGCTACGATCTTCGCCATTCTGATACTCGTTCTACTCCTCGGTTGCTAACTCTCCCTAATAATGAGTGTTATCCCCAGGTTATCCCTTATTCTGCTTTTCATATTATCTCTAGCGCCCTTACGGGATTATAAGCTTCTGAAATCCCGGCCTTTCGCAACTGTTTTGTTTTGTGCCCACGACTTTTTAGAGCTTTTTGCGCCTAGCCGAGTTTTGAAAGTCACACAACTCAAACTTCGCCGAACTTTTATACTCCATTTAAGACGAATTTGCGTCATACAAATGGAAAATTAAAATTATCATTATCATCATCAATAGCACAAATGTATTGTCTCTAAGATCAAGAGCTCTCAAGTCCCAGCAGGTCTTAGAAGAGATGGGAGGAAAGACAATAAAAAAAGGCACCATTTCTAAATCCAACACATTTCTCTTGGGATGCTCATTCGAATTTATGACTTCAGGAAAATAGCAAGAGTAACCCGTTTCTTTATTTATTAGATTGATATTTCTGTCAGAACACTTTTCTTTATTAGACTGATATTTCTGTTAGAACATGGAGGTGGGAAGAAGGGAAGACAATAAAAAGGCACCATTTCTGAATCTCACACATTCCGCTTGAGATGCTCATTCGAACGTACAGCTCCAGGAAAATAAACTGATATTCCTGTTAGAAAATGGCGGTGGGAAGAAGGGAAGACGATAAAAAGGCACCATTTCTGAATCTCACACATTCCGCTTGAGATGCTCATTCGAACGTATAGCTCCAGGAAAATAAACTGATATTCCTGTTAGAACATGGAGGTGGGAAGAAGGGAAGACAATAAAAAGGCACCATTTCTGAATCTCACACATTCCGCTTGAGATGCTCATTCGAACGTACAGCTCCAGGAAAATAAACTGATATTCCTGTTAGAAAATGGCGGTGGGAAGAAGGGAAGACGATAAAAAGGCACCATTTCTGAATCTCACACATTCCGCTTGAGATGCTCATTCGAACGTATAGCTCCAGGAAAATAAACTGATATTCCTGTTAGAACATGGAGGTGGGAAGAAGGGAAGACAATAAAAAGGCACTATTTCTGAATCTCAAACATTCCGCTTGAGATGCTCATTCGAACGTACAGCTCCAGGAAAATAAACTGATATTCCTGTTAGAACATGGAGGTGGGAAGAAGGGAAGACAATAAAAAGGCACCATTTCTGAATCTCAAACATTCAGCTTGAGATGCTCATTCGAACGTACAGCTCCAGGAAAATAAACTGATATTCCTGTTAGAAAATGGCGGTGGGAAGAAGGGAAGACGATAAAAAGGCACCATTTCTGAATCTCACACATTCCGCTTGAGATGCTCATTCGAACGTATAGCTCCAGGAAAATAAACTGATATTCCTGTTAGAACATGGAGGTGGGAAGAAGGGAAGACAATAAAAAGGCACCATTTCTGAATCTCAAACATTCAGCTTGAGATGCTCATTCAAACGTACAGCTCCAGGAAAATAAACTGATATTCCTGTTAGAACATGGAGGTGGGAAGAAGGGAAGACAATAAAAAGGCACCATTTCTGAATCTCAAACATTCAGCTTGAGATGCTCATTCAAACGTATAGCTCCAGGAAAATAAACTGATATTCCTGTTAGAACATGGAGGTGGGAAGAAGGGAAGACAATAAAAAGGCACCATTTCTGAATCTCACACATTCCGCTTGAGATGCTCATTCGAACGTACAGCTCCAGGAAAATAAACTGATATTCCTGTTAGAAAATGGCGGTGGGAAGAAGGGAAGACGATAAAAAGGCACCATTTCTGAATCTCACACATTCCGCTTGAGATGCTCATTCGAACGTATAGCTCCAGGAAAATAAACTGATATTCCTGTTAGAACATGGAGGTGGGAAGAAGGGAAGACAATAAAAAGGCACCATTTCTGAATCTCACACATTCCGCTTGAGATGCTCATTCGAACGTATAGCTCCAGGAAAATAAACTGATATTCCTGTTAGAACATGGAGGTGGGAAGAAGGGAAGACAATAAAAAGGCACCATTTCTGAATCTCAAACATTCAGCTTGAGATGCTCATTCGAACGTACAGCTCCAGGAAAATAAACTGATATTCCTGTTAGAAAATGGCGGTGGGAAGAAGGGAAGACGATAAAAAGGCACCATTTCTGAATCTCACACATTCCGCTTGAGATGCTCATTCGAACGTATAGCTCCAGGAAAATAAACTGATATTCCTGTTAGAACATGGAGGTGGGAAGAAGGGAAGACAATAAAAAGGCACCATTTCTGAATCTCAAACATTCAGCTTGAGATGCTCATTCAAACGTACAGCTCCAGGAAAATAAACTGATATTCCTGTTAGAACATGGAGGTGGGAGGGAGGGAAGACAATACAAAGGCACCATTTTAAATCCCATACATTTCACTTCGGATGCTCATTCAAATTTATGGCTCCATGAAAATAAGAGGGGTTGCCCACTCTCCCGGTTATCGGCGGCACCAACTGACACAAGCCAGCATCGGTTGCCAAGTATTAGGAGATTCAGAGCGTGTTCCATCCTACTTACCGTAGTTACTACGCATGACGTCACAAATTCTACCTTTTTGTCGTCAAGGCTGGAACGATTTTTCTATTTTCCAGCGGAATATCATGCCACGGGCAAATCCGACCAATCACGTGACAGAGATTCGTGGTTACTACGCTTGGGAGCGTGGTTAAGCAAATAGACACTATTAGTTACTATTTCGAGAAGGCTGGAACGGTCAGTGTCGCAACTTTTCGTGAGGTTGGAACGGATTTAGTAACTAATAGTTACTATTGGTACGAGGGTGGAAAACGCTCTCAAATAACCAAGTTTATAAGAATATGAAATATTCCTGGTAGAACATGGGGACTGGAAGGAGGAAAAACAATACAAACGCGACTCTTAAAGACCTAATCCAAACATTCAGTTTACCTTCTCTTAGGGATCGCATGCCACGGGTTTGTTGAGATTTGAACTCGCTTGCCGAGTTGCTGTTTTGGCTCGATAAAAAACCCACGCACACCGTCTTCTTTTCTAGATGGCGGAATTTATTTGTATTTGTAATAAACAGTTGGAGCATTAGATGGAAATTATTATTTTGACCCTTGGCTCCCTACGTGCCATAACAGCTGTCCGGGATAATCGGCTGAGATTCAATCCAGAAAAGTTATTTCAAACCTAGGAAATTTTTTTTTTTTTTTTTAATTTGCTCATTGTTTTACGGTGTTTTAGTGGTTTGGAACATTCATAGTGACAGTAGGGATGGTTAGCATTGTGTGTTGGTAGAAAGACCATTTTTTGTGGCCCGATTTAATCCCACACATTCCCCTTGGGACGCTCATTCAAATTTATGACGACAGGAAAAATAGCAAGAATAATCCGTTTATCTATTCACTAGATTGATATTTCTGTTAGAACGTAGAGACGGAAGGGAGGGAAGACAACAAAAATGCGTCATTTTTCAGTCCCACACATTTCACTTCGAAGCTAATACGAATCTAAGACTTCAGACAAAATAAAAGAGATGATATTTCTGGTGGAACATTGAGATGAGAGGAAGCATTTCTAAATCCCACGTTCTGCTTGGGTAATATTTGACAATGCAAAACGGATCAGTCAGCTACATTTTATTAGAGCTATATTTCGGACCTTCTTGGCAAGGGTCCTCTTGAGAATTTTTCCAGAAGTTCATTTGCCAGCTTGAGCGGCTTGAGAGGACACTTGCCAAGACGGGCCGAAGTATAGCTCTAATAAAATGTAGCTGACGTATCCGTTTTGCATTGTCAAATATGATTCGCAATCAGCTTGGACTGAAGGAATATTCTGCTCGGGATGTTCATTCCAAGTTAAGATTTTTCTCTTAGTACAAATAATACTTTCAAGCGGCGAATGAATAACAAAGAAAACCGGTTTCTTTTGCAGATACAAATTTTCTAGACATATTTAGATGTTCAAATCATCAAGAAACAAAAGAGAGACCAACACGGAATCACCGTATTTTCCGATGACATACCGTGCCTTAGTTTTAGGGTTGTCGGCGAAACGTCCCCGTGACGAAACGTCCCCACGACAAAACGTCCCGTGACGAAACATTCCCATGGCAGAACGTCCCCGGCTATAGTTTGTTTTTGTTCATAGCTGAGGGAGCACATGCTCCTCAGACTGCGCCTTTTGCTTCAAATGATCTAGAACTGACCAGTTAGGAGTCCATTGAAGGCATATTACACTATATATTTAAATTGGAAACACTAGCAATCGGTCCCATGTCCGATCTTTCCAGCTTATAAGGAATGTTCCCGCATCTGTAATGCACACTCTGAAGTTGTTTTACCTCGATCATGCACTTGATGATCGAGGCGAACTTGGAAATCTATGCTTGTGGACGTTTTGCCACGGGGACGTTTCGCCTGGGACGTTTTGTCATGGTGATGTTTCGTCTGTAAGCCCAATTTCATACTCCGTTTTTTATTTATTAGATTATGCTAGCAAGAAATTTAGAGTAAGATTGATATTTTTGTTAGAACAAATACTGGTCTCATGCGGCGGATGAAAAACAAAGAAAGTCGGTTTCTTCCGCAGAAACAAACTTTCTGGAAATATTTAAATGTTTAAAAAATAAAGAAGTAAAAGAAGAAAGTCCAAAATGGAATCCTCATCTTTCCTATGACATACCCCCCCCCCCCATGCACTCCGCTTGGGTTTCTCACTAAAATTTAAGCCTTCATCAATTAGTTTTCTTTCGCAGATCCTACCAAAGCGTCATTTTCAAATGTTGAAATTCGACACCGCATGCGTTTATACACCGTCGAATGACGGCAATGATGAAAAATCAAGTACCGTACTGCTTGCACGATCCTCTAAGGATCAACCAAATAGGAACAGCCCGGACAAAGCTACGAAAAGTAATAACCTTGAAGTCCCTAAAGCTTTCCCACAGTCAATCCTCCCGAGACTTTCCTTTTTCCTAGTCGACATTACTCAGCAAAACCAAATAAAGAAAAGCGTACGCGGTTTAAAGCTGACAGAACTAAGAAACTACTTTTGGTCCAAGTGTCAACTTTCCGAGGGGAATTTTGACTGCCGAAGAAGTGACATATTTCTTACCGAGCAGCTTGGGCCCTGCGCATTACGCATTATTACAGGCAGGTTAAAGAGTCTTTAGGTAGTGAATTTAGAGTCTTTAGGTAGTGAATTTTATTTCAAGTTGGAATACCTTTTAAGTTTTTGAAGTGTTGGATGCAGGTGCGACCAAACTGTTTACCGCTATGTGGTGGTAATTCGTGGAATTCTAGGTGTCCGGGTGGAATACGATTTTTCCCTCTTTGCCATCTTGATGGTGACGGTCTGGATCATTTTCTTTTCAGGTGCCAGGAGCTTTCGCACTGAAGGGGTTCATTATATTCTCGGAATGGTGGGCAGCTTCTTGATATCTTACGTTCTACGTCACCACGAATGATTGTTTCTTTCGGTAATTTTGTGCAAAAAGCACTTGAGTTGAGAAGTGCTGTTTCTTAGTTTGTTATTTTGTTTGGTTTCCTATGAATGTTTGTTTATCCTGTATATGGCCTTTGGGTTTTTCAATCCAGATATATATATATATATATATATATATATCGAGATTTGCAGTCTAAGCTCTCTTTTGATGATGATGATATTTATCATATGCTTCGGGAAGAGCCAGCATCCGACCTTGACAGTCTGAAGGATATGGGAACTGATATACATAGCCTACCGACTACTCTTCCAAGTGCTTTATGAAACTTACAGCTGCTCTTTTTGGAGCTTTTTTCCTTCAATTTCTGAAGACTCATAAACGAAAGAACAGTGTCAACTAATTTAAAAACTAAGTTATTAAGTTTCTTCAACCTCGAGTCCGTTTTACGTTCTACATTACCTTCTACTTTATTACTAACAAATACTGCAGATTAAAAGTTAAACCTGCATTCAAAACTTCATTTAAATTGCCACCCGCCTAAAGAAAGACTAAGTAAGGTCGGATAAAGCAAGCTCATAATTATGGAAATCATGATTTCCTCTAAGAGTTAAAAGGTGCCGTTGCTTTGACGCGAAATCTTCTTCATTACTTCTACGAAGCCCTACTAAAACTTCTGTGAAGCTAGAAGTGACGACTTGTAGCTTCGACATGCTTTCTACACATTCTCCGAGTCTCTGTTTTTTTTCCAATCGAAAAGAACGTTCAATAATTACGCAAACTGTAGGGTCAGACCGGAGTCGGACCAGGTGCTTTTTACTTTCTAAAACTCTAATCTCCATCCGATGAGTTCCTTGGAACTTGCTGATTCGATCGAGGGTTTTTCGCAAATGTGATTTATTTTCCAATCCTAAAAACGGTGATGAACTACAAAAAATGTGGACCAGACACTCGATTCCGACAAGACTTTCTACTTCTTCAAGCTTTCACTTTCATTTCACACAAGGACTAAACCGGATTCGAACTAGAGACTTTGCACTTCTCAAAGCTTTAACTTCCGTCGGGTGAGTTCTTGTACCCTAAGCCAAGACAACGCGCTTTCGAAGAGCTACCCAATTATCTGATTTATTTTCCTATACTAAACAGTGCCTAATGACGCAAACTGAGGGGCTACGCCGGATTCGTATCAGAGGTTTTCTTTTCTCAAAGCTCTCGCTTTTGTTCGACGAGTTACTTTTATCCCAAAACAAGGCGGATTATATAGATTACTGGTTTGTTTCCTTCCCTGACGTTGAACTTAAAGATTGACAGCCTGACGAGGACCCTTGCCAAGAAGGGCCGAAATATCGCCGATGAAGCATCGTAGCTGACGTATCCGTTGTATACTTTATTTGAATAAATGTTTCAAAGTCAGCTTGGGCTCAAGGAATATTTACGGACTGAAACCTCCTTCTATTTACCGATACAAACGAGGAGCTTTCCACTACCTTAGCTGATCTTCAATCCCCGAGAACATCGGCTTCGGAACAGAGGCTTTCTTAGCTTTCGCTTAAGTCCAATAAGTTACTTTTACCCTACACCCAAAATCCACATTTGCTAAATAAATCGGGGAGCTTTCTTATTCTTTCATTTCAGTTCGAATCCGCTAGAACAGTGGCCAATTTACACAAACTGTGGGCCTTCACCTGATTCGGATCAAAGGATTTCTGAGCTCTCACTTTCAGTCCGATGTTTTCCCCGCACCGCGAACAGAAGTCTCTTTCGTATTTGCCAAGTTAATCGAGGAGCTTTCCAATTCTGATTTATTTTTCAAGCCGCCAGAACAGGGATCAATTACACAGACTGTGGGCCTACACCGAATTCTCACCAGACGCCTCAGAAAGTGCTTCCATATTTGTTGATATTCTTTCCACTTCTTTCCATTCCTTCCTAGTCCACCAATAATGTTGTATGTCCATATCGGATTCGGGGGCTTTCTGATTCTCGAAGCCTACAATTCCGACGAGTTCTTTCTGCCCGGCTAGCAAGAGCCTTCATTTTGTCAAACCTTTCGGTTAATTCATATGACATTGTTTGTCCTCAAAAGACCAGTGACAAATACCGCACGACCAGCTATTTGGTGAGCTTTAAAATTCGATTCTTCGAAGCTTTCATTTCGTGCGACCAGTTCCTTCTACCGTGTATAGCAAGACATTTAATTCTCGAAACCTCAGGTTTCTTCAAAGGTACATTTCTCTCCCATCTTCCAAACAACAGTGAAAAATACCACACAACGTGGAGCTATCGAGCGAGCTTTCTAATTTCGATTCTCTGAAGCTTTCAGCCTCGTCCAACGAGCTTCATCTACCCATGTAGCAAGTATCATGCGCCTTAACACTCGAAGTTTTCAGTTTAATCAAAGAACAGTAAAACAAGAGCTGTAAGCTCATATGGCACTTGCATGTGTCAAGATGATTTGATTGATCAAGAGTAAGTTTCGACTTTGCGGTTGAGATGCGCGCTATAAGGGAGCTGGAACTTCATTTGTAAGCAAAACCCTTGAGGCAAAACTGCTAATGGGCTGATGGGCATCACGAAAATGCATATATTGCTTAAAAGTATTTTTTTTTACTTTGCGGTCAAGATTGGTACTTTAAGGAATAATCGGATTTGGGAAGTAGCAATTTCTAAGCAAATGTTGTTGAGTCTCCAATATTCCAGCGAAGTTTCATCGTCCTAGCACATCTGGAAGTACCTTAACGCGCGATCACCGGAATCCCAGACCCCCCTCCCCCTCCTCCAACTCCACCCACAATAACCGGAGCCAATCCTGTTCTGTAAATGATTAATCCAGAGCATCTGTTTGTCATTCCCACGAAGTTCGATCCAGATCACACCAGTCTAAGCGGGTCAAGTATTTTCCGCCCTCCCCCCGATAATTGCCGGATTCGGTCCGGAAATGAAAAAGGTCACAAGAGAAAAATGTCCTCTGTTTAATTATTAAATTTCACTCGAATCCGATCACCCGTTCCAAAGTTACGCATGACTCAATATTCCGGATTCCCCTCCCTCAAGTCCCCCCCCAAGATTATCATATCGAGGATTTTTTTTTTATTCCAAGTCAGTTTGACCGGGTCCCTGATATGCCTTCCAAGTTTCGTCGTGAAAATCCCGCAAAAACGGAATTCCGGGATACCCCTCCTCCCCCCCCCCTCAAGTGTCCGGATCAAGTCAAGTTATGTAAAAGATTTATATGGACCAGATGTTTGTTCTTCCCAGCAAGTTTCACTCCGATACCATCATTCTAACCGTTTCTCGAGATTTCCGGTCCACCCCCCACCCCACCCCACCCAGCTCCCCCGCGGTGCACGTAGCCAATCCGATTCAGCAAATGACTTGCCTAGAGCATCTGTTTGTTCTTCCCACAAAGTTCCATCCCGATCCCTCCATTCTAAACGGGGCACGTATTCCCCCCCCCCCCCCAATAGTTGCCGGATCCGGTCCGGATATGAAAAAAATCATCGGAGAAATGTCCTCTGTTGAATTCTTAAATTTCACTCGAATCCGATCAACCATTCTAAAATTACGCATGACTGAAAATTTCGGATTCCCCTCCCTCCACTCCCCCCACCATTATCTGATCGACAAAATTTTTATTTTGAAGTCAGTTTGATTGGGTCCCTGATATGCCTGCCAAGTTTCATCGTGAAAGTCCCCAAAACCACCATCACCGGAATTCCGGGACCCCCCCCCCCCCCATAAGTGTCCGGATCAAGTACAATGGCCTAAAGGACTTATCTAGAGCAGATGCTTGTTCTTCCCAGCAAGTTTCACTCCGATCCCTCCATTCTAACCGTTTCTTGAAATTTCCGGTCTCCCCCCCCCCCAACTCCCCCCTGGCTACCGAATCCGGTCAAGACTTTAAACGGGACATTACAGATATATATTCTGTTCAGTTATGAAGTTTCATTACAATCCGATCATCCGTTCGAAAGTTACACACTTCTCAATTTCCCGGATTCCCCTGCGGATTCCCCTCCCTCCACTCCCCCACCATTATCTGATCAACAATATTTTTATTTTGAAGTCAGTTTGATTGGGTCCCTGATATGCCTGCCAAGTTTCATCGTGAAAATCCAAAAAACCACCATCACCGGAATTCCGGCCCCCCCCCCCATAAGTGTCCGGATCCAGTACAATGGTCTAAAGGACTTATCTAGAGCAGATGCTTGTTCTTCCCAGCAAGTTTCACTCCGATCCCTCCATTCTAACCGTTTCTTGAAATTTCCGGTCTCCCCCCAACTCCCCCCTGGCTACCGAATCCGGTCAAGACTTTAAACGGGACATTACAGATATATATTCTCTTCAGTTATGAAGTTTCATTACAATCCGATCATCCGTTCGAAAGTTACACACTTCTCAGTTTCCCGGATTCCCCTGCCCTCCACCCCCCCCCCCAAAATGGTCGGATCAGAAAACTGATTATTCCTAATTTTGTTTGGTCGGGTCTCTGATATGCCTGCCAAGTTTCATGGTCCTAGCACAACTGGAAGTACCCTAACTCGAAAAAGTGTGACAAAATGCCCTAAATTTTCAAGTTTCCAGCGCCCCGCACTCCCCCCCATATGGTCGAATCGGGAAACTGATTATTTCCAGGTTAGTGTGGTCGGGTCCGTGATATTCCTGCCAAGTTTCATTGTCCTAGCTCATCTGGAAGTACCCTCACTCGAAAAAGTGTGACAAAATGCCCTAAATTTTCAAGTTTCCAGCGCCCCAACTCCCCCGCATATGGTCGGATCGGGAAACTTATAATTTCCAGGTTACTTTGGTCAGGTCCCTGATATTCCTGCCAAGTTTCATTGTCCTAGCTCATCTGGAAGTACCCTAACTCGAAAAAGTGTGACAAAATGCCCTAAATTTTCAAGTTTCGAGCGCCCCCACTCCCCCGCATATGGTCGGATCGGGAAACCGATTATTTCCAGGTTCGTTTGGTCGGGTCCCTGATATTCCTGCCAAGTTTCATTGTCCTAGCTCATCTAGAAGTACCCTAACTCAGAAAAAAGTGACAAAATGCCCTAAATTTGCAAGTTTCCAGCGCCCCGCACTCCCCCCCATATGGTCGGATCGGGAAACTGATTATTTCCAGGTTAGTTTGGTCGGGTCCCTGATATGCCTGCCAAGTTTCATTGTCCTAGCACATCTGGAAGTACCCTAACTCGGATATGTGGGACAAAAAAACTCGGACCGACCGACAGACCGACAGACCGACAGACGGAATTGTGATCGGTATATGGCACTTGAGCCAGAGGCTGCAAGTGCCATAAAAAACCCCGCACAATGTGGAGCTATCAACTGAGCTTTCTAATTTCGGTTCTCTGAAGCTTTCAGCCTCGTCCAACGAGCTTCATCTACCGATGTAGCAAGTATCATGCGCCGTAACACTCGAAGGTTTCAGTTTGTTCAAAGAACAGTGACAAATACCGCAGAATGTGGAGCTATCAAGTGAGCTTTCTAATTTCAGTTCTCCGAAGCTTTCAGTCTCGTCCAAAGAGCTCATTCTACCCGTGTAGTAGCAAGCGCCTTAAGCTTTCTGTTTCTTCACAAAAAAATTTCCTCATCTACGATAAGAGGAGCAGTTACAAATACCGCATAATGTGAAGCTATTGAGCAAGCTTTTGAATTTCGGTCCTCCTCCGCTTTCTATTTTGTCGCTGGAGGGTATTATCCATATCCATCATCCCGTTGACGTCTTTCGGTTAGCAAGCGCGGGAAATTTCCCTTCTGGCGGGGAGGCGTTGATAGATTATGCAAACGCTGTCGGCGTCGCATTTTATTAAAGAAATAGAAAGCAGTAATGGCAAGACTGAAGAAAGATAAAAAAAAACGCAAGAACACTGGCCAGAAAGGGAAAGCTTGTAGCGCAAACTGTATATGAATCTTCATGGAAGCCTTAAAGTAGTAAAGCTAGTTACCCAGTACCAAAAAATATTCCTCTAGGCCAGCACACTGCAAACCATTTCTCATTGGCTGTTTATGAGGTGTGTAAGTAAACAACGATCGAAGGCCATTTAATTTACGCAATTTGAACAAAGGCTACCTGATTGGAGGAAAATGATCTTGGGCATGAACTCGCGAGGTAATGCAGTTTACTGAGCTCTGAAGCAGAAAGAACCGAATTAAAGTTTAACCGAATAGGATTGAGATTTGACCCGAGAATTACCAGTCAGTTGCTCAGTAATGAGCTTGAATACCCGATGAAAACTGGTTCATCGTATCAACTTTTTGGGATCCCAAATCGTAAGTGGAGGGATACCTATGGCATCGCAAAAGTTGTCCGTCTGTCCGTCCGTCTGTCAACACGATAACTTTCGAAGGGAATGAGATATTTTGATGAAACTTGGTGTGAGGATTCTTTGGGGCAAGGGTAAGGTCAAGTTCGTGGATGGGCTCTGTAGCCCAACATTTAGGGGTGGGGAGGAGGTTCAAATTAAGGGGCAAACAAAATATTTTTAAACAGCTAATGTGATAGTCGATTATGGGGTAAGAAGACATGCTGAACACGAATATGCAAAACATTTTCTCGTCCGAAAAGTAGTTCGCCCAGAATCCAGCAAAAAACGGAAAGTTGGTTAAAAGTAAAGGTTTCATTTGAAGTTGATTAAATGTTCGATTTAGGGGTAAGAAGACATGCTGATCACGATGGTGAAAACTATTTTCTTGCCGGACAAGTAGTTTGGCCGGAATCCGACAAAAAACGGAAAGTTGGTTAATAGTAAAAGTTTCATTTGAAGTTGATTAAATGTTTGATTTAGGGGTAAGTAGACATGCTGCATTTTCTACCCGGGCAACTAGTTCGCCCGGAATCCGGCCAAAACCGGAAAATTTGTTAAAAGTAAAAGTTTTGTTGATTAGATGACAGATTTAGGGGTAAGAAGATAAGCTGAGTCTGTATATGACAATCATTTTTTAACCGGACATATAATTGGTCCGGAATCCGGTTGAAACCGTTTTCTTTTTAAGTTAAAGGTAAGTACTTGAAATATTTGGCAACTCCAACGGTTGCCTAAAATAAATCTGTTCTGGGTCACACGTAATAGCTAGCTTTGTTCAGAAGCGAGTATACAATCTGGAGTTGAAGATTTTCTGAGCTTCAAGTAATCAGCCAGTGAAATCCACGCTTTTATCGAAATTCAAATTCTCCGCATCTGGATGAACTTTGACTTGTCGTTCCAGCAGCGCATATTCTGAACGTCACGATACTGGAGCCCAAGGTGAAAAAACAAAAATCCCTCAGCAGAGTCAAAATAATTTAGTGTATTTAATACAGGATATGTACAAGCGCTGAATTTTCTGTTAAACTTTAAACTTGTTCCCAAGGCCAGTGAGCAACCTCCGAAACAGTTTTTCCATATGAATATCGGTTTTTGCCAAGACAAGTCAACTAAGAAATACACTTAGCAACAGAGGAAAAAAGAAGACTCCACAGCAGGGAATTCAAGACAAACAAAAGGTCGGATGAACGGGGACCGGCCATTATTGGACCCTTGTTTGACAAGGATAGCTGGTGCAAACTATTGTGTTATATCGACATTGACTGTCTTCCTTTATAAAATGTGTCCACAGCGTACACAAATAAATCTTTATCTTCTATCTTTTAACATTTACCGAGCATTTTAGACTTCGTTTACTCTACTGTGTATTTTTTCGTATGCGGTTACTAATAAATTATGATTGTTATTTATTATTAGCATTTGACCTACGTGCACACAAAGTCGAATTTTCGAATTCGGATACGAATTTTCCCCTTTTTGGGATCCAAAAACGTAAGTGGAAATACCTATGATAACAGCTAATGAGATAGTTGATTAAGGGGTAAGAAGACATGCTGAACAAGATGTATCAGTTCAAGAACTCTTGAACCTATGGGCTATCTGGGTTCCCGATGAAAAATTTGTAGCCTGCGTAGTAGTATGGTAGTAGTACGAAAACGTTGCATGTAAAACTATGTAATAGCAAAGAATACTATCATTTAGTGTGCCTCAGACTGGTCCAATCTTATGCAGTAGTACCCAGTAGCATCTTGTCTTGCCATAGTAACATCCAGTCTTGCTAACAGTAACATATAGTAGTACGCAATAACACGGTAGCCTTGAAGTAGAAGCATGTAGTAGCATCGTTAGTACTGCATGCAACTTTTTCGTACTACTTCATAGTACTATTTTGAGATAAATTTTTCATCGGGTTCAATTGCCCATGAATTAGGACGATGGGAAGGTGCAACTCCAAAAGTCTCTTTCTAATCCTAGGTTCTATAAGTCGACGAAATATCACTGTCCTAACTCCAACCGTGGTCAAGCTACGATCTAAGTCGCTGGGCAATCTGGGCCCAATAGCCCCTGAACCGAGTGGGTGTGGAGGGCGGGACCAAGGGACAAAACTGGACCCCAGTGCCAACAAGTGTACCAAGTTCCAACTTGATATCTTTCATGTTCACGAGTTATGGACTCCACAAAAGAACGGTGAAAACCGAAAGTGACTAGAAATGAAAGAAGACATTTCAAATTATTCGCAAGGAAATATTCGCTCGGAAATTTTGACGCAGCACATGCAGGTTTCCCCATAGAGACGCGAATTTCGCATGCGTATTTTCGGATGCGAAATCTCTAGCTTAAACAAATATTTAAATTTTGTTTATATTAACACGTTATACCGATAATTTTAATTCATGCTAATCCCCCTAATAATTACATCCATTATTATTCCCGAGATTGCAAACTTCATACGGTGTATTTTGCGCTATACTGTATTGCACTGAATTTGTCGCTTGCCATGTTCGCATATTTTCTAGAAATGTGGGCTCCCGGCCATTCTTCTTTCGGATTTGTGGTACCTCTATGTAGCCTACTTGTACCTATGTACTTGAAGTATTTGGTAACTCCAACGGTAAACGATTGCCAAATAACAAATCCGTTCTGGGTCACACGCAACAGCTGCCTGTCCTTAGAAATGATCATACAATCAGGACTGGAATATTTTCCGAGCTTCGCGTAATTAGCCAATCAAATCCACGCTATTGTCGAAATTCAAATTCTCCGCGTCTGAATGAACTTTGACTTGTTGTACCAGCAGCGTATATTCTGAACGTCACTACTAGAGCCCAAAGTGAAAAAAAAACTAAAAATCCCTCAGCAGAGTCAAAATAATTTAGTGTATTTAAATTAAAATATAAAAAATACGCTGGCTTTTCAGTTGAACTTTAAACTTGTTCTGAAGGCCAGTGACCAGCCTCCGAAACAGTTTTCTCACAAGATTATTGGTTCTTGCTGAGACAAGTCACCCAAGCGGTACAGTTAGCAAGAAAGGAGGAATTCAAAGAGTAAGATACAAAATAACATAAAACAAATGACCAGCCACCCTTGTTTGACGGTTAATACTGTTGTCAAACATTGTCCTCGAAACTCACTGGGCAGAAACACCGGTCATGCGAATTTTGCCGTACTTGTTATGAAACCCCAAACGCCTGAAGAGTGGCTAAAACCGAAACTTTTTCATGATTTTTAGATAATGGAACTGAGCTTTAAAGCGGTCAATAATCGTAGAGTGTTTGAACATAAACTGTATCTATCGTGGGTAATTTGTTATCTTTTAACTTGTCACTACTTGACTCTTAAAGGAGGAATCAACTCATATCCATCGGCCAATCTCGGGCTTCGGAATTACCTGAGTTCTGGAAAAATTCAGACGCCTGCCGCTTGCCGGAAGCTCACTGGTAAGAAGACGGGTGTAGCAAATTTCTCGCGTTTGTTATAGGTCCCAAAAGGCCTGAAGAGTACCTAACAAGTGCGCAAGCGCTCAGACGTGGAGTGTAAAAATAAAATGTTTATCACATTTTATATACAGACAGCTTTAGAACCAAGCATATCTCATCCCCAATAACCAAACAAGGACTGAAATAACCTAATTTGTAATCATCCCACTTTAAAAGCTCTAAATGTAAATAAACCGCCAGTATAAATCCAAATAAATGTTGAAGATCTTGCACGAATAGCATTCGTTCGAACATAAACCAAATCGTGGCAGCCTAAAGCCCCCCTTGTCACAATTCATTAAGAACGGCATATCACCGATCATATGACAAAACAGTCCAGTTTCCATCTATTCATTAAAGATTAAAGTACGTCGCGTCGTCTTATTTGTTGATGTTACACCAAATCCTCATCCATAGATGTATCTCCACAAATATCAAAGAGTTGGACTTGAGACCTGTCACTGACGAACTTAACTCATGGGAAATCTGGGCCCAGCTGCCCATGAACGGGAGGGGGGGGGGGGGGGGGGTCGGACCCATCAAAATGTGTATTTACACCTTTTTTTCCTCAAATATGCCAGCTTAGAGTTCCATTCCCGGATCAAAAACTTTTCATGGGCAATTTGGGCCCACTTGGGGCTCACAACGGGGAGGGTGGGGGTGGTTCAACTCTCCCCAACCCCTATGATCCAAAAGCACATAGGAATTTCATCGCCTTATCTCTAGTTAATGCCAAGTTAACAACATTAAACAAGAGCTGTAAGCTCATATGGCACTTGCATGTGTCAAGATGATTTGATTGATCAAAAGTAAGTTTCGACTTTGCGGTTGAGATGCGCGCTATAAGGGAGCTGGAACTTCATTTGTAAGCAAAATCCTTGAGGCAAAACTGCTAATGGGCTGATGGGCATCACGAAAATGCATATATTGCTTAAAAGCATTTTTTTTTACTTTGCGGTCAAGATTGGTACTTTAAGGAATAATCGGATTTGGAAAGTAGCAATTTCTAAGCAAATGTTGTTGAGTCTCCAATATTCCAGCGAAGTTTCATCGTCCTAGCACATCTGGAAGTACCTTAACGCGCGATCACCGGAATCCCAGACCCCCCTCCCCCTCCTCCAACTCCACCCACAATAATCGGAGCCAATCCGGTTCTGTAAATGATTAATCCAGAGCATCGGTTTGTCATTCCCACGAAGTTCGATCCAGATCACACCAGTCTAAGCGGGTCAAGTATTTTCCGCCCTCCCCCCAATAATTGCCGGATTCAGTCCGGAAATGAAAAAGTTCACAAGAGAAAAATGTCCTCTTTTTAGTTATTAAATTTCACTCGAATCCGATCACCCGTTCCAAAGTTACGCATGACTCAATATTCCGGATTCCCCTCCGTCAACTCCCCCCCCCCCAAAGATTATCATATCGAGGATTTTTTTGTATTCCAAGTCAGTTTGACCGGGTCCCTGATATGCCTTCCAAGTTTCGTCGTGAAAATCCCCCAAAAAACGGAATTCCGGGATACCCCCTCCTCCCCCCCCTCAAGTGTCCGGATCCAGTCAAATTATGTAAAAGATTTACATGGACCAGATGTTTGTTCTTCCCAGCAAGTTTCACTCCGATACCATCATTCTAACCGTTTCTCGAGATTTCCGGTCCACCCCACTCCCCCCCCCCAGCTCCCCCGCGGTGCACGTAGCCAATCCGATTAAGCAAATGACTTACCTAGAGCATCTGTTTGTTCTTCCCACAAAGTTCCATCCCGATCCCTCCATTCTAAACGGGTCACGTATTTTCCGCCCCCCCCCCCCCCAATAGTTGCCGGATCCGGTCCGGATATGAAAAAAATCATCGGAGAAATGTCCTCTGTCGAATTCTTAAATTTCACTCGAATCCGATCACCCATTCCAAAATTACGCATGACTGAAAATTTCGGATTCCCCTCCCTCCACTCCCCCCACCATTATCTGATCGACAAAATTTTTATTTTGAAGTCAGTTTGATTGGGTCCCTGATATGCCTGCCAAGTTTCGTCGTGAAAATCCCGAAAACCACCATCACCGGAATTCCGGGACCCCCCCCCCCCATAAGTGTCCGGATCCAGTACAATGGTCTAAAGGACTTATCTAGAGCAGATGCTTGTTCTTCCCAGCAAGTTTCACTCCGATCCCTCCATTCTAACCGTTTCTTGAAATTTCCGGTCTCCCCCCCCCCCCCCCAACTCCCCCCTGGCTACCGAATCCGGTCAAGACTTTAAACGGGACATTACAGATATATATTCTGTTCAGTTATGAAGTTTCATTACAATCCGATCATCCGTTCGAAAGTTACACACTTCTCAATTTCCCGGATTCCCCTCCCTCCACTCCCCCACCATTATCTGATCGACAAAATTTTTATTTTGAAGTCAGTTTGATTGGGTCCCTGATATGCCTGCCAAGTTTCATCGTGAAAATCCCCAAAACCACCATCACCGGAATTCCGGGACCCCCCCCCCCCCATAAGTGTCCGGATCCAGTACAATGGTCTAAAGGACTTATCTATAGCAGATGCTTGTTCTTCCCAGCAAGTTTCGCTCCGATCCCTCCATTCTAACCGTTTCTTGAAATTTCCGGTCTCCCCCCCCCCCTCCTGGATACCGAATCCGGTCAAGACTTTAAACGGGACATTACAGATATATATTCTATTCAGTTATGAAGTTTCATTACAATCCGATCATCCGTTCGAAAGTTACACACTTCTCAGTTTCCCGGAATCCCCTTCCACCCCCCCCCACCCCCCCAAAATGGTTGGATCAGAAAACTGATTATTCCTAATTTTGTTTGGTCGGGTCTCTGATATGCCTGCCAAGTTTCATGGTCCTAGCACAACTGGAAGTACCCTAACTCGAAAAAGTGTGACAAAATGCCCTAAATTTACAAGTTTCCAGCGCCCCCACTTCCCCGCATATGGTCGGATCGGGAAACTGATTATTTCCAGGTTAGTTTGGTCGGTCCCTGATATTCTTGCCAAGTTTCATTGTCCTAGCTCATCTGGAAGTACCCTCACTCGGTGTGACAAAATGCCCTAAATTTTCAAGTTTCAAGCGCCCCAACTCCCCCGCATATGGTCGGATCGGGAAACTTACTATTTCCAGGTTACTTTGGTCAGGTCCCTGATATTCCTGCCAAGTTTCATTGTCCTAGCTCATCTGGAAGTACCCTAACTCGAAAAAGTGTGACAAAATGCCCTAAATTTTCAAGTTTCGAGCGCCCCCACTCCCCCGCATATGGTCGGATCGGGAAACTGATTATTTCCAGGTTCGTTTGGTCGGGTCCCTGATATTCCTGCCAAGTTTCATTGTCCTAGCTCATCTAGAAGTACCCTAGTTCAGAAAAAAAGTGACAAAATGCCCTAAATTTTCAAGTTTCCAGCGCCCCGCACTCCCCCCCATATGGTCGGATCGGGAAACTGATTATTTCCAGGTTAGCTTGGTCGGGTCCCTGATATGCCTGCCAAGTTTCATTGTCCTAGCACATCTGGAAGTACCCTAACTCGGATATGTGGCCATATCCGAGTTATAGCCACTTGAGCCAGAGGCTGCAAGTGCCATAAAAATGGGCAATCTGGGACCAATTGCCCCTGTACCAAGTGGGGGTGGGGTTTGGGACCCGCAAAAAGTAAAAAGAGACCCCAATGCTCACAATCCTACCAAGTTTCAACTTGATACCTGCTGATTCCTGTCACGGGTAACGAACTTTATTCCTGGGCAATCTGGGCCCAGTTGCCCATGAACGGGGTGGGTGGGGGAGGTGCAACTTTAAAAGCAATTTCCCAGCCCTAGGATCTACATGTCCAAGAAATTTCATCGTCCTATGTCCAGTTCTGGTCAAGTTATGAACATTATTCACTGGGCAATCTGGGCCCATTTGCCCCTGAACCGGGTGGGTGTGGGGGGTGGGACCCCCAAAAGGCACTACTAGACCCCAATACCCACAAATGTACCAAGTTTGAACTTAATACTTGCACTCATTCACGAATTATGAGCTCCACAAAATATGGTGAAAACCGAAAACCGACAGCTGAAAGCTGCTATAGCGCTCGCAATAGTGGATTGTTCCAAGGAACACACCACTAATAAAAACAGCAGATGCTTTTTGTAATTCTTTAAAGTTTAACTGAAAAGCCAACTTATTTTCGTACCATATAACTGAACACACTGTATTATTTGGCTTGTGTTAAGGTTTGTTTTTATTTTCCACTATTTACTCTAGGGTAGCCAGTAGCCACTTTTCAGTAGCCAGTGATCAGGTCGCGGAAGGTAGCTAACTGCGTGAATGCTTATTTTTCGTAATCGTTTTCGTCTAGCATACAACATAGGTCCAAGCGCAAAGAGGTGCCACAAATCCGACAGGAAAATTCCACTTTGTGAAAGTCGATTTTTCGTAAATAGAGGAGCAACGAAGTAATGCATTTTTCATCGGATCTTCGAGCCTCCTTACGTGAATAAGTGATGGGTAACCAGATTGTCCTATCTCAGCCCTTTTCAGTTAAACTTTAATGAAACACGGGCACAACGTTCACCACAGAAACACTGCCATCATCGATTTTCTCATCTTAAACTTTCTGTCCAAACCCAAATTTCGAAAAGTCAGAGAGCAAATTCCTTAAACGTCAATGGCTCAAGTCCGAAGTTTAGGGGCCAAAGTTCTGATTATTTCCGGGAACCGGGATACTTCCTAGTAGAACAACGTCGAGGTCGGATATTCTGGAAAGCTGACCTAAGAGTCTGTATGTTTCAAAATGGATGTTATCAGTAGCGAACTGAAGACACAAATTATGTTTCAAAATGGATGATATCAGTAGCGAACTGAAGACAGAAATGCTAATAGAGCGTTTGCATTCCAATACAGCAGTGATTAACGACTATGATAACACGAAACACCCTCTAACTGTCGCAAACAAAAAAGAAAAACGAAACTTAAAAGTCGGTTGGCTTCTTCAAGTAATATTTATATTATTGTACTGAAACATTGTTATTATTATTAAGAAAAATGTATGATGGCTTGATTTTTAAATATAAATATCAGTACAGTATGTACTGTTGTACTTACACGCATAGGTTTGTATTTTTTTTTTGTAATTTACTCACCGATTTCAGTGGAAAGAAATAAAATACTATTAAAAATAATGGTGTACCATCTAAACATTTTTTGTACTATACGGACGCACTATCTTGCCTAATCGGTTCATCAAACCTAATTACCGAAACTTTGGGTTTTGTACGATATTTTTTTCGTCAACCCTAAGTCCTAAGAAGATCCTCATGCCAAAGATTGGCCCTTAACCGAATCCAACCCTTTCCCCAACCGAATAACGTTTAAAGGGGTCAATGCAGTGTCCAGATCACCCGAATCCAAACTAGCTCAAAGCAGGGCCCATACAACCATGGAGCGATCTAGCGGCACGACTTCGAAGTACGTGGGTGGCAGTGTTGCCAAGTGTGACACTCTTTCTCTGAAAGTGACACCTTTTTTACGAATGACGCTATTAGGTCAGAAAAGCCCTTTTTCATTTACTTTGCTAAAGTGACGGATTACCGCCCACAAAACATGTATTTCACTTCGGTTTTGTACACAAAAACAGTCTGGAGCCTTAAATAAAGCTCATTTCCGATTCAATTTTGTTACAAAACTGTGATGTAACAGTTAATAAATGCTTTGAAAAATGTTGTTAAAAATTCAGTTATTACCAATTACTCGCATTTTGTGCGTTGTGTAGCGGAATGCACAACAAAATTGAGGTGTCGAAAAGCACCTTTTTGTCAGCAATTGTGACAATCGACCTCTTGGCAACCCTGGTGGGTGGGCAGTGTCACAAATGTCAGAATAGCGCCCAGAAGTAAAGTAAAAGAGAAATAAGGCAGGTCTATGTTTTTCAATAATCTCTGTTGAGGTATTTTGTTTAACATTTGATAAGATAAGATTTTATCTACGCTAACAGTCAACGGCCATGGCACATACATGAAAAAAACCTACAAGCACCTATCTGTATTTGCTATGGATACCCTGAGGAACCTCGCGAACTTATTGATATTTCGAAAAAAAACATTCCCCCATGACGCTGCACATCCGTTCTTCATTCGCTCCCCTTCCATTCACTCCAAAATTTATGATCGAAGTTCACTCAAACTTTCACATCCCTACAACAAATGTTTTAAGTCCTCATTCATGTTTTCAAGAAAAAAAGATATATCCACTAAGTTCATGAAAGATATTAGCCCACTAAATAATTAATGAGCTGCCAAAGTAATGGACGAGGTGCGCCAAAAATTTAATTCGGTTTCTGTTTTTGGTGAATAATGTTGGCAGACAATAGGGTTTTGCCGAAAAGAAAAGGTACAGTTGTATTAACAATAATAGTTGCGTTTTTGCAGATACCATGGTATCTGATACCACGGTCTAAAGTCGTTTTCTCAGTTACCGTGGTATCTGATACCACGGTCAAAAGCCGTTTTTGCAGTTATCGTGATATCTGGCCAGTCATCGTGGTAACTGATCGTGGTATCTCCCAGTTACCGTGGTAACAGATACCATTGTATCTGCGAAAACGCAACAAATCGTTTCCACTGACTAGTAATGGTTTCACCCCCGTTTTCACCCATATATCAGCAATTCCTTTAAAGGCTCAATGAAGAGCTTATCGTCCTCATGCCCCCCGCGTGCATACAGTTGCTGCAACCCGGTTCAAATTCCTCATCTGGTCCCGTGTGTCAACTATCGTACCATCTTTTCACTGTGAAAGCACACAATCGAATACGCGCCATCTAAAACCAACATTGCCAAAACATTATCGATGGTGGTTTGTACAGTCCTTACCGCGGATAGGAGTGAACCAATCACATGTGGGGTTAACTGTGAAGATATTCTCCACGAGAATATTAGATTTGGATAGAGAGAAAAAACACACGAAGATGAAACAGTCGAAAATAGGCGATGTAATGACGTTGCTCGCTACTGAGAAGTAAAATAATGGGGTAGTATCAGGTTCCGGTTCTGCTTTAAGTGCAGACCAAGAGCCTCTACGTCTTCCCGTGGAAGTTTCTAATGAATGCTCGAACACTATCGTAGATAATACGTCATTTAGGGAGAACAGACATTAAGAGAGAAAGCAAATGAGAAGAAGAAAAGTGGCAACTTCTGTATTCGTTTGTTCAATAAAAGAGAGTACTCTCCCTAGGGAGTCATTATTCTAAGAGGTTACTTGTTTCCCCTAGCTCTGGGACTTCTAAAGCAAGAGCAAATAAGGTAGCACGCATCCTTTCCAGCCCGTGGTGGAAATCATGCTTAATTTGCCCGAATAAGACATTTACAGTCGGTGGAAGCTTCAGTTATTTATTACAGGTTTGTTTCCTTCCACGCCCTTGACCCTGAAGATTGGCAACCTGACGAAGACCCTTGCCAAGAAGGGCCGAAATGTCGCTGATAAAGCATCGTAGCTGACGTATCCGTTGTATACATTATTTGAATACATGATCAATGTTCAATTCCTGCACGCCCATAATTCAACAGCGGGGGGGGGGGGGGTTGAAAGCTACCCATACTTGTACAAATACTCCATCACGGGGGGGGGGGGGGATGACTACAGGTACACTGGACTCACCGAAAATCATATGTCGTTTGGGGGGTCCACTACATCGTCAGAAGTCATCATAGATAACCCGCATTTTGCGCGGATTCAACTGATAACTCTTAGGATGTTAGCTCTTATACTTTTCAAACGTTACACATTCAAATGCTATGCATACAAGAAAAGACGAAATACCGGCGAAAAAACATCTGATGCATGATATCGGAAAAGTCAGCAGATGTTTTTTCCGGCGGTTTTTCGGCTCTTCCTGGCAATGCCTGTCATACATTCCGTCTATTACATACATTTGCAAAATCATAACGGATAACATCCCAGGGTTGTCTGTTGAAACTGCACATCCTTGTGTAGCCTGTTGAAACTTCTGATAGTGTATTTAATGTTTTTCGAGTGTATTTATTGCTTTTCCCAAACCTAATGAGTTCATGCATCTCGGAAAGAGCCAAACATGGTATCGTATGAATCAGTCTGGTGCCGTAACTGTGAATACAAATACTGTATGAAACTCGAAATCTCGGGAATAAAAATGGATGGGGAGATAAAGAGTGTGAGGATCGGTGTTACAGTATGACGAGTTCATTCAAGGCATTTAGAGACATATATGAGCAGATAAGATAGTTTTTGAAAGCAAAGAACGAATGCATAAATGTCGAATGTATAAGAGTGTTAGTGTTACAGTAAGACAGAACTAGGCACTCTTGCTGCCTTAATGACGCTGAGACATTTACGTGACCTCCAAACCAAACTCCAAAATCGGTCTTTAAGTCCCAGGGAAAACAAAACAGCACATACCTGTTCTCTTAGCATTTGCTGTCTCTGAACTAGACGTTCTTTCTCATTCTGAAGTCGCTGAAGCCGCACTTTTTGCTGGAGTTGCTGGAAAATAGAAAAACACGTCAGAAATCTTAAAAAAAAAATCATAAGCTTTAAAAATCCCCACCCTTAGTCATTGTTGCGTTTAGCACCTACGACTTTTTTTTTAGCTTTTTCGGCTAAGCCGGGGGACTTCAAGTCCAGCACCAAAAACTTCGCCGAAGACAAGGAGAAAATATATTGGTAAAGCAAAAAAGAGAATTGGTCCTTACTTAAGGTAAGGTAAGGTAAGGTACAATTTTAATAGCAAATATGAATAAACCTGGAGTTTCTCAAAAGCATCTGACATGCCAGTGGCATAAAAAACGACGCTTCACTAATTCTGATGGGTCTGTAAAAATTACTAATACAATTCTAGCCTAAGGCATTGTAAAGAAAAAACAAACAAACAACTATCACACATCAACACTAAAATTTAAGGACAACACGAGAATTTACGACAACAGACATATGACTAAAGAAAAAATGAAAAAATAAAAAAGCTTTGCGACATGGGTCAGATCTTCCTCCGAGCACAAACGAAAATGAATCAATTAAATCAGACAGAAGAAATAGAATTGCTAGATAACATAAATCTTTTTAGAGCTGTTTTAAAAACTTTCCTATCTTCGGACACTCTAACAGTTTCAGGCAATGAATTCCATACTTTTACACCTGTATGACGAATAGAAAAGGTAGACCTTGTAGAAGGATAACAAATGGTAGAAGGATTGGACCGCCGTATTGTGTTATAGTCATGAAATTGACTGTTCAGGCAAAAAAGATTTTTAAAATCAGCAGGTAGTGAATCTTCTAGAAGATAACGGTAAACAAGTGTTGCAATATTCCAGTCTCTAATCTGACGGACATTTAAAATAAAAAGACAGATACTTCTGTCCTATGTGTGGTCTTGAGGATGAAAGCGTAGTTCATTTGATGTGATTGTGTGGAACTGAATGAATGGAGAAAGGAGGCATTCGGTGAGAGAGTATATGATGAAGAATGGTTGATAAGGATGATGAAGGATGAATGTTTTATTATCGTGATAAAACTTGGACGTTACTTGAGCTTGCGATGGAGCATAGAACGAGATTTTTAGAATAGGAGGAGTGTGTTAGTTAGTTAGTGGATTTATTTATAAAATTTTTGTTGCCATGGCCCACGGGCATTTTGTGTAATACATTCTATTCTATGTGACTTGTACTTTGAAATCGTGAACTGTATATATATAACTTAGGACTATTAGAACTCTTCGTGATTCATTTAACTATGATGACACAGCCAGCACTATTTCTTTTGGTAAAAGATGTTAAGGATCAATAAACCTAAATGTAAAAAAAATTAATTGTAATATGAAAATGAATGAGAAACGAGACTCCGCGCCACAAAAGCCACCATTCAGAGAAGAAAGTCATCGGATGACTAACAAAAACGAATCCTACTTCCAGTTTCCGCTAAGGGGGGTTGGAACGCAAGCAGGTGTTCTGTCGAGAAGATACCGCCTATTTCTCTTCAGTGTTGATTACCGCCTATTTCTCCCGAATGGAATATCTGTGTAGCGCCTCAAGGCACCCAAAGGAAATCAACCGGTTTGGCATTCTTCTCTTTTTGTTGAGCTCTCTCATCGCCTGGAGAATAGTGAGAATCATTGTGGGTGATCATAACATTTCATAGGAAGAGGTACTCATTAAACTGGAAACTGGACGTTCCTAAATTAACTGACCGCAGAAATACTCTTTCAAAAAAAATTTGGACCAAAGATAGTGTGTTGTATTCCCCCCTCCCCTCCCGTCGTCGGTCCGAGAGGAACACTGGCAACCCACTTTTCTCCATATCCTGCTAACTCTTCCGCACAATTTTTACACAGTTTCACCCATCATTTATTCTGGTCATATCTATTAAGTGTAAATATTCCTTCAGCCCACGCTGACTGCGAATCATATTTGGATAGTGCAAATCGCATACGTCAGCTGAATTTTATTTGAAATTTTATTTTTATTTTAAGAGTGTTTGTTAATTTGTTTCGTTTTTGTGTATTTCGTAAATATTTTATTCCTCTTCTGGCTCTGAGCTATTTAGAAATAAATTTGATTGATTGATTGATGAAATGCAAATCATTACGTGTAACGAATAAAATTCTTGTCTCACTGCTTTTTTGTCGTTTGGTGAACAACAACTATCCTGCAAGTCAGTCTATCACACCTCCATGGACCTCTACACGGTAACAAGTTTAACAACAGATAACACATTGTCTCGCATCCTTGCGTTAAATGTGATGCTGGAGGCCGAAGACATTTTTGTTATCAACCTTTTGAATGTTATATTTCGCGAAAAGATAACATTCAAAAACGTCGTAACAGATACAGTGTCATAATGTTAACACAAGGTTGCGCAAACACGTGTTATCTGTTATTTAGCTTTCGACACTGTAAGCGGCTCTGGTGGCAGAAAAGACACTAAGGAAACTAAAAGAAACTAAAAGAAACGCTGTAAGTCCATACCTGACGCAGCTAAACTGCCAAAACCTACTTATACTCAATCAATCAAGTTTAATATTATTATTATTTATTTGAATCCTTCAAAACTGAACAGTAATGTATAAAAAGGAACAACAACATGTCAGTCAAACTCACACACACTGTTTATACTAATAAACAGCTGACCATTAAAGACATCGAAATAGCTTAAAGCTAGAAGAGGAATAAAATATTTACGAAATACACAGACCCGAAGCAAACTAACTTAACACACTTTAACATTAACTAATGCAAGATGTGACCAGAAATAAATGATGGGATGAAACTAGGTAAAAACTGGGGACAAGAATTAGCAGGATCCGGAGAAAACTGATTGCCAGTGTTCCTCTCGAACAATGGATATAAAAGAACAATGGACAAACTCAAACAATGGATAAAACGGATACGTCAGCTACGATGCTTCGACTGCAATATTTTTAGTAAAATTGCAGGTTCGTTTCTTCCCCAATGTTGTCCCTGACGTTCCACAGCCTGACGAGGACCCTTGTCAAGAAGGACCGAAACATTGCTGCCAAGCTGACGTATCCGTTTTATTAATTATTGAAATATATGGTTCCTAGTCAGCTTGGGCCATTTACAAAACCTACCTGCTGTGTACAAAAAGCGGCAGAATGAGTGATGGTTTGATCAATGTGATCAATTGTATTATAGAGTGATGTATTGTTTACATCAATTGTAAATTGGGGGAATGAGACAATGGGCCATTTGTGGCCTGAGTTTCGGATGGAGTGTCTGGCCTACCCCACAGAAAAAAAAAAAAAAATACCTGCTGTGCTTGTGGCGTCAAGGCCCCCGTTGGGCTTGCGCTCTGGTTCAGCGACGCTGGACTTACAACCATCGGTGGTTTCTGGAGGTGCTGAGCTGAAAATACAAAGAAAAATACGTCAGGCTAAATTATAACAAACATAAGTTGCGTTTTTGCAGATACCATGGTATCCGATACCACGGCCTAAAGTCGTTTTTGCAGTTATGGTGGTATCTGGCAAGTTATCATGATATCAGATATTCAGATACCACGGTCCGACCATGGTAACTGGTCGTGGTATCTGAAAAAGTCATCCCACTTTCATCAACTTTATTCAAATTGGTGGGAAAGAAGTTTGGCACTTAGTACTGTGAATGAATATCTGTTTTTCTTTTGGGATGACTTCGAAAAACGCAATTTCGGCAATCGTCGTTTTTGCAGAGCAACCGTATATCAGATACCACTGTCACTGCAAAAACGACTAACTGCAGATCCAGTTCCCGTGGTAACAGATACGATGGTATCTGCAAAAACGCAACTATTCATATACTATTCGGCGGTAGGATCTGACCGAACCAACTGTAGCACCATTTACGAAAGTCACCTTCTTGACTCATATCATGAATAGCGTATGATACTGGTATAAATGACCAGTGTCTGTAGCATTTTAGTTGTTTCCCTTTTCCCTTTTTCTTTATATCTCTTATCCAAGTTCACAAGCGTTCCTAGCCAACCCAAGACGCCGAAGCACGTATCTAGTATCGCCATTCTCACGTTTTTTGCCAGGCACGGAGTTATAGGCTCTAGGGCTCGGTGCTAGGCTAAGCGTAGGCACGATGCCTACGCATCTGTGACTGGCTAGGCATGCTTGTGAACACGGCTTTGCCTATTCCGCTGCTATTCAGTCTTATTCCTTGTTTGCGGGTTCCGAGTAAATACACACACACATTTGTGCACGTGTCCTTGTCTATGATTTTGCCTGTTGAAACTTGTATTCTTTCGGACTTGTGATCCCATCATATCTGATACATTCGAACTACTAACGACGCAATTTCCGAAAAATTTATCATCGCATCACAAACATGTGGCAATCTTCGTGGCATAGTCGAGTAGAGGTCGTTACAACAATGGCACCCTAGTAGACTTGTCAGATACCTACTAAACAAGTCATATATGGAACTTTTTTTCTATTCCAGAGTTTAACGAAATATGATCGATTCTGAAGCGCAATATTGTTTTTTTTTCATTCACAATAATGGCAAATTTGGTTGTGCAACTACGAGAGTTGGTTTGAATAATAAACTTTCAACAACAGTGGGGGAGCACACGACTGTTGACCCCGCAGAGGAGATCCAATGCGGGAGTCGGGACTCGTTTCAACTGAAACTAGCGCCAGCGGCCCTTCGTCGAACTAGCACTTGTGTGAATGGGCGCGAAGTCTCTTGGGTCTTCGCTTTGTCTTAAGCTCAGCGCTTGGATGTCAATCAATCAACAAATTTATACCACTCTAATGGCACTGAGCTAGGACGGGTGAACACTGAGGAAAAACTGAAAATTAAGTCGAAATCAAAATTAGTCTTTTTTCATAATTTTCTTTCTTTTGTTTTTAAGCATAGGCCTATTAATATTTCTGGAGCATTAGTCAGTTGTTTTATTTTTATGCAATCTTCTGGTATGCCACTAGTGAAATTATTGATATATTTTTGGTCCGATTTTACGCTCTTTAGTTTCGAAGGATTATGATAAATTCTATTTTTAACACTTAATTATGAAATAGAATGACTGACCACAGATAACAAACACTCTGATGGCTTTGGCGGCGGAGGAATAGGTTTCAGTTTTCGAGCATCCATACTTCTCATATTAACAGCACCTCTGCTCGTAATGCTAAGACGCGAACAAAATTCAACGAGAATATCTTTATGAAATCTGGCTGTGACTGGGTGAAAGTCGGTAAGCTGGAGAAACGAGTTGTAACTAAATTACCTTTCTTTGTCCCCCCGCCCCCCCCCCCCCCAGCCAGATGCTAAGAAGTCGGTTCCTCTCCGACAGTGCCCTCCCAAAATGACTCGGAAAGCAAATAAAGTTCAACGAGGTGACTATTTTCTGAGGACAAACAATTCTGTTTACAGCGGCAGTAGCTTCTCAAATATTTGCAAAGACAAGCTCAAACTAAAGAATGAATTCAACACGATTTCCAATATGCCTATGAGCGTGTTCAACCGTTCTAACAATAGTAACTATTAGTTACTATTTTTGCTCCAGCCTCGTTAAGAGTTACTACGCTGACCGTTCCAGCCTCCTCGAAATAGTAACTAATAGCAATACCTAGTAATCAGATAGAACTTCTGTCTTTAGTCCCATGCAGCGAATATGAATATTGCGACAAAACTGAGCGGACCTAGAGGTATTTACTCTAGCTTTGAGCTGTTCAAAAATATTTAGAGAGTGACTTTTGCCCCAAAATAGAGAATTCTATTTTCATGAAATGTTCACTTTTGGTCGGAATCGCCTCTGTAAAAATGACACATCTTAATTGTACTTGATGAAAAAACCTGGAATAGTTACTTCTGGTCGGAATCCCTGCTGCAAAAATGACACATTAGGTCATTTTCTGAAATAGAGTGAATTTTTATGTCCCAGGTAGGACAAGAGTGACAAAAACAAAATAGAGTGACAATTTACACTATCGTGCGACATGTGACAACCCTGGATGGTGATCCCCATTTAATCATCTTCCGTCTTCACCGTTGCTTACCGTAGAAAAAATAGTAGAGGAGGCTGGCAGGAGGCGCACTGCGCGTGCTGACCCGCTCGGGAGCGCGTCCACAGAACCAATCAGCTTTGACTTCTACTTTTCGTCACGACGGGTTTACAGCGATTTAGCTATTTGTAGACGTAACGAAACGTGATGTGGCGCGAATCTACAAAACCTCCGCTCGTTCGTTGCGGGTAGGGTATGGGGAAATATTCGACTCCGCATGGTCATATTACAGAGATAGGGAGACGGAAGTTCTGTCAGATTATTTGTTCTTGCAAACAGTAACTATTTGCTTACCACGCTCGGGAGCATAGTAAGCGTGGTAACTTCGAATCTCTTTGACGTGATGGGTCCGATTAGCCCATGGCACGATATTTTGTTGAAAATAAAAAAAAATTGTTCGAGCCTCGACGCCAAGAAGCCAGAATCCGTTGCGTCATGCGTAGTAACTGGCAAGTAGGATGGAACACGCTTTTTATGTTCGATCTCCCCGATCCCCAAAGCTTCCAGCTTTCGCTTCCAACACAACAACTCTTTTCGATGGTTGGATGGGTTCAAGTGGAATTACACTACGTCGTCAATAGTTGCGTTTTTGCAGACACAATAGTTGCGTTTTTGCTGATACCATGGTATCTGTTACCACGGTCCGAAGTCGTTTTTGCAGTTATCGTGGTATCTGATACCACGGTCAAAAGGCGTTTTTGCAGTTATCGTGGTATCTGGCCAGTTATCGTGGTATCAGATATTCAGACACTACGGTCCGACCGTGGTAACTGGCCGTGGTATCTGAAAAGTCATCTCACTTTCATCAAATTTTGTCAGATCGGTGAGAAAGAAGTTTAGCACTTAGTGATGTAACTGGATATCTGTTTTTCTTTTGGGATGACTTCGAAAAGTGCAATTTCGGCAATAGTCGTTTTTGCAGAGCACCGTGTATCAGATACCACGATAACTGCAAAAACGACTAATTGCAGATCCAGTTACCGTGGTAACAGATACCATGGTATCAGCAAAAACGCAACTAATGGTATCTGATACCACGGTCTAAAGCCGTTTTCGCAGTTGATACCATGGTCAAACGGTATTTTCGCAGTTATCAGGCCAGTCATCGTGGTATGTGATATTCAGATGGTATTTGGTAAACTGGTCGTGGTATCTCAAAAAGCCATCTCACTTTCATCATCACCAACAATAGAGCCTAAGATTGGTCAAATTGGTGGGAAAGAAGTTTGGCACTTAGTGATGTGACTGGAGTTTTTCCTTTGGGATGACTTCGAAAAGCGCAATTTAGGCAATTGTCGTTTCTGTCGAGAAACCGTGCCATCAGATACCACGGTAGCTGCAAAAACGACTAACTGCAGACCCAGTTACCATGGTAACAGATACCATGGTATCAGCAAAGACACAACTAACTGTTCATTGGTGAATACGGTTGGATCGGCCTTCTTCTTTTCCAAAAATTATACTTTTTTTTTTAGCTTCTCTGCAGAGGAGTCTTCGAACTCGTTGCTCGTCGATCTGGCTTGGTCGAAAATGAGGCTAACGCTTCACGGGGGAAGTTCCCCAGGTCGAGTCTTCGTTTAGTCTTTATTTTTGTGTGTATTTTTTGTTGTTTGAGGTTAATAGTAGTAATGTAGGCTGATGAAAACAATAACAGTAAAATGAACAACTAGGTTCAGCTGCTACTAGTGAACTTTGGAAAGCCTCACCCGCTTGTCGGTTTCGTACCTTTTCTTTACAGGCTTCCGAGCGGGAACGGGGAATAACTAATTACCATCGTAAATTTATCCGTCCGACTTCACTGTAAAAAAGTTTCTCCGAATAAGGATGCAGTATTATCTTATCTCCATTGAGATTAATCTTATCTGTATTGGGATAAAATTAATCCGAATTACGGATAATGTTACTCAATAAAGACAAGAATAATCCCAGTAGCAAAAACTGCAAGATTTTTTTTTTTACAGTGATCTTTGCTGACATATCCGTTTGGCGCCGTCAACGATTATTTAACTAAACCCCCTCCCCTCAAAGAAGGAAGTCCTGGGTGATGGTACTTACGAATTCGGGGGTCGAACCATGTGGTAATCTTCGTAGCATGGTCGATAAAGTAGATTTCGCCTTGGGGGGTCATCGCCTGCTCCCAGCCATCTGGAAGGGGGCCCAACGAAGCTTTAAGCTGCTGAACTAAAAAAATACAAATTTCAGACTCTAAACCTAAAGATCCGAAACTTAACTCCTTAAAGAAACAACGAAACCTTTTCTTAATTCTTTAAATGCTCCGTTCGTCAACATTCTGTCATAACCACATTGACGGAAAAGCTCAAAATTCAAAATGCAAGTGTTACCCTTTTGGATGTTTCCTTGTCGCTTTCAAAAACCATGTACAACTGGGCCCAACCAGCGCTTGACGTTATCCACTGCTTACTGGCCGAAGATAGAAAGTGTCTATTTTATGTGTTTTATTTAATTTCTTTCACTTAATCCGCTTGTTAAAAATGGCGGGTTACAAATAAATTACTCACTTACTTAAAGTAAAATCGACACAAATACACTTAATGAATCTACATATCCGCCTCTGAATTACGTCACGAATAAGCGACCCTCATAAACCTTATACATAAAGCGTGCTCCACCCTACTTACAGTAGTTACTACGCATGACGTCACGAATTCTGGCCTTTTGCCATCAAGACTGGAACGATTAGGTAGGTAGGTTTTTATTTTTAACCAAAACATTGAAAATAAAATAAAATAACATTACTAATATTCTATTGCAGCAAAAAGAAAGTCCTAAGGACTTGCGCTGCAATTTATTAATACTACTTGTATCTAATAAATAAATAACTAAACACAACAACTTACAATTATCCACGTAGTCTATGACTTAAATAACAGACAATTAACTATACACAACAAGAATCCTTAATATTTATACCTTACCAGTTTCAGCCCCACCCGAACAACTGTGAAAAAAAAGAAAAAAAAGAAGAAGATAGAAAATGTTTCTATTTTCGAGCAAAATATGATGACATGGGCGAATCCGACGCATCAGGTTACAGAGATGCGTAGTTACCACGCCTACTACGCTCCCGAGCATGGTAAGCAAATAGTTACTATATCGAAAAGGTTGGAACGGTAAGCGTAGTAACTTCTCGTGAGGATGGAACGGAAATAGTAACTATAGTTACTATTGTTAGAAGGGTGGAACATGCTCATAGTCTGATGTGTGGCCAAAAGCTGTCCTGCGAGAAGCTCTGCGCACATCTTAAAATCTTCCTATGACACGATAGTATATCTCTATGGTTCTTTCGAGTTGGCCAGTGACGTCGGACAGATCAGATGAGGCTAGAAGGGAAGTACTGGACCCTGATCGTTCAAGGGGTTAAATATTGCTATTAATGGTTTCGCTTTAGGAAGCCACCAACTGAGGTTGTATTTATGTTTCGGCCGCTAAAACCAGACGTTTAGTCTAAGATACCCCCCCCCCCCCCCCCACCTCTACCTAGGGATTAGCCAGCAATATTAACGATCAAAAGTGAATTTCTACCACAAAGCTAATTGCCCGCACAGGCTCTCAAGACTAATTACTTCAATAGGAAAATCGATAGCCCCCCCCCCCCACTTTATGCAGCCGCGATTTCCTTCTCCCAATTTCCCCAAAAAGATGAACCAATCTCACAAAGGCGCTTAATTAAGCCTGGAAAATCGGAAGCTCATTTGGCTAAACCAGTTCTAGCACATAAATCCGGGATTTTCGGGGAAATTCTCTCTGGTCCCCTTTGTTAGTAGGCACTAAGGTGCGGTTAGCTATTGTAAGTCTGGGAGCTAGCTTTCCCTAACTGGTACTAGCAATGATTGTTGAAAACAACTGGGAGGAGGGGCGGGCGGGATACATTATAAAATCACAAGGATGCGCAAATTTTGAAAAAAAAATGTTTTTTTCCTTGGAAAACTGTAAAACTGTTTAGTCTTACGTTCCCGTAAAACACGGCACTGAGTATTCTGTAACCCTTACCGACAACATCGAATGTGTTGTCTGTTGAAACTTCGTATCCTGGTCTTAAATGTTAATGCACTGCCCGAGTGATGGCTGGGATGTTGTTGTTTAGCCCTGTTACTTATATCTTTATTTTCTTTTTGTAGTGTATGTTTATGGCGAAAGTTGATCATTATATATCTATCTATCTATCTATCTTTGACAGTTTCGCCATAAGCTTGCCTATTTTCTGGCCAAAATCAGGCTTTCGGCCCATTTCTTCTATTTTTCTCCCGGAAAACATGTTGAAACCCTCACTAAACATTCCTACGGGGAGTGATTGCTGGGACACTTAATTTCGAAGCGACACAGAAGCACAGCTGGTCTAGAATCCGAAACTGATTTTACGTCAAAGTCTGGATACCCACTTACAAGTTTCACCGACAAGGGCTAGCTAAGACACTCTAGTTACCCATCACTTATTCACCTAAGGCGTATTCTCGCCGTTCCCCGAGGACTCTTCGCGGAATCGAAGGGAACGGCGAGAATAGAGGGAGTCACTCCACGCGGATTCCGCGTACGGAAAACAACGAGAATACGGGGAATGCTTCCAAAATGGATTTTGTTCTTAAAAAAAATATGCAGTTCACAAAATTAGTCTGGATCCACTTTATTTTGGTATTGCTGATCCTGATTATTTTTGATTAATTTTACATCGCACCAACACCAGCAAAAATTAATTCCCTCTGAATTTGAAAGGGAGTCCTTTTTGATGATGGGGATGATAATCGGAGTGTTCTTCGTCCGTGGGGACTCGCGAGAATACGGGGAGTGAGTCCCCGGGACAAACAAAAACGCGGGGACTCCTCAAGTGGAGTCCTCGGGAACGGCGAGAATACACCTTTAAAGAGGCTTGAGTTCCCCGAGGACTCCTCGGGGAATCGAAGGGAACGGCGAGAATAGAGGGAGTCACTCCACGCGGACTCCGCGTACAGAAACAGCGAGAATACGGGGAATGCTTCTAAAATGGATTTTGTTCGAAAAATGAATGTGCAGCTGAAAAAATTAGTCTAGATCCACTTTATTTTTGGTTTTGTTTATTCTGATTCTTTTTAATTAATTTCACATAGCACCTACAACAGCAAAAATTGATTCCCCTCCGAATTTGAAAGGGAGTCCCTTTTGATGATGGTGATGATAATCGGAGCATTCCCCGTCCGTGGGGACTCGCGAGAATACGGGGAGTGAGTCCCCGGGACAAACAAAAACGCGGGGACTCCTCAAGTGGAGTCCTCGGGAACGGCGAGAATACGCCTTTGGAGACCCGAGGAAAACGCATTACTTCATTGCCCCGCTAATCACGAACAATCGGTTTTCATCTCGTGGAATTTCCCTGTCGGATTTGTGGTACCCAACCTGTCTTGTATGTGATTTACGAAAAATAAGTGTTTACGCAGTGAGCTAACTTGCGCGAGCTGATCACTGGCCACTGAAAAGACGCGTTTCCATTGAGATTCAAATTTTTCGCGTCATAGTAGAACTTTGCGTTGTGAGGACGTCATACTAGAGCAAATAGGGAAAGAAAAATCCCTTGACCCAATCAAAATAATGCAGTGTATTCAGTTTTAAACTACTTATAAAATTTTCTTGCCCTTCTAAAGACCTCAAGATTATTAACGGGGAGGTTAAAGTGCCCTACAGATACCTACTAAAAAGGTTCAAGCTGGCTACCCTGGAAGAGAGACGAACCCGCCTTAGTATCGATTTCGGTATTAAAACCCTATCTATTCCCCGATTACGTAACATTCTCCCACCCCCCTATTCTCCTATCCGTATTAGACCCCAGCGAGAGAAATCCCAGAAAATCCCCAAACTAGCCCCTGTGGCCCCTCTTCATGAAAGATATAGAAGGAGTTTTGTCCCAGCATTTGTTGAGTTGTACAATAACCGATAAGTTAGTCCTTTTTAGTGTTTTTTTTTCCTTCGTGACAAAGTGTTATGTTGTTCCTCATTTTGTATGACAAAAGTCATATCCGGCGGTAACGCTGTGACAGCTGCTTTCGAAAAATAAAATTCTATTCTATTCATTCTATTCTACAAAATAAGTAGGCTTTTCAGTACAACTTTAACAAATAAATGAGGAATTCTGAATATTATGTCCCCCTCGCTTCAACTAGTCAAAACGATGGTTAAAAATATTATTTTAGGTTGATCTCGGATTTGTCGTCAGTACTAGCCCTTCAAACATTACCGAAAGGTCAGCCCCGGCCCATCTCCTCATTCTATTACATAACATCGCTTTTACCTTACAGACCGACCTCAGGAACCTGACCAAATCCCCGACAATGGATCTCAGGAAAGCCTAGTAATGTCGTCCCGTGAGAAATTTCGTCAGCAATATCGCATTTTCCCTTGATTTCTACTGCGAAAGGAATGAAAAAATAGAACGCGCAAGAAATGGATATGAGTAATGAGATACAGCTTATAACAGACAGGAATTTTCGGGACCAATTGGAGCAGTTTCAACAATTTTCGACTTTTGAGACTGAGTTATCGGCGTCTAGTAACTATTCTGAGCCTGAAGTTGTTGGAAGCATTTTTCCGATCCTTTCTTAATCGTTTAGACGCGATACTGGAGACAAGCTGAATAAGAAGTGAGATCTTGTGGCTCGCATCTTATTGGTCGATTTATCAGACCTTCGAGTCAAAGTCTGTCTTCTTAATGGTCAGTTAAGAGGTCAGTTCTATGAGGACTACCAGGGCAACATTGTCAAAAATGTAGCGCTCACAAGATACTGAGCCTCAGTGGGAGAAGGATGATTAAAGACCTAATCCAGACATTCTGTTTACCTTTTCTTAGTGATCGCATGCCATGGGTTTGTTTAGATTTGAACTCGATTGCCGAGTTGCTGTTTTGGCTCGAGAAAAAAACCACGCACGACGCCTTCTTTTCTAGATGGCGGAATTTTCCAGGATTGATTAGCAAAGAAAAAGAACTGGTCTTGGTCTTACAATTTATTTGTATTTGTAACAAACAGTTGGAGCATTACATTACATTAACAGCTGTCCGGGATAATCGGCTGAGATTTAGTCCAGTTTTTAATTTGTCATTGTTTTACGGTGTTTTAGTGGTTTTGGACATTCATAGTAACAGTAGGGATGGTTAGCACCGTGTGTGGTAGAAAGACCATTTTTTGTGGCCCGCGCCAAGTATTAAAGGACGGTGACCGGTCCGGCCCTCTCAGCCACTCTCTTCGTACGTACAAATCAAAGGCTGGAATCGGTGTTATTAGAGATAAAGCAAAAGCAAAGCCTAAATTTCTAACTCTAGAAACCAAGGCCGTACCCAAGAACCCGCAATAGCGAGACTGTAGTCTCCCCGATAACAAGACCAAAGGTTTCGATGGGATCCCAAAATTCAATAATTTGATCCAGACAATTGCTCTTGTAGATAGGCTATCCGGTCTTAGCCAGACTCCTTGAACATTTTTACTATCAAGATTTAGAAACAGAAGAAGGTCGATGGCTAATCGTCTGAGAAACCCAAGTTCAGAGATGTATTCAGCATGTGTGCATTTACCCCTAGGCTATACGTCGTATCTACTTTGACAAAATTGATCAAATCTTCCTGCCTTACTTCTGCCAAGTCTCCGGGTTTGGCCAGATTCAGGGCGAACTATTTGTCCAGCAAAAACTAAAGCTCAAAAACGAATTCGGCGTATCTCCTTACCCCTATATCGAACATCTCATCAACTTCAGATAAAACTTTAACTTTCAGCAAATTTTCCGGTTTCAGCCGGATTCCGGGCGAACTATATGTCCGGGTAGAAAATGATTGTCAAACGCGGATTCAGCATGTCTTTTTACCCCTAAATCGAACATCTAATCAACTTCAGATAAAACTTTTACTTTTAACAAATTTTCCGGTTTTGGCCAGATTCCGAGCGAACTACTTGTCCGGCGAGATAATGGTTTTCATATTCGTGTTCAGCATGTCTTCTTACTCCTAAACCGGCTATCTCATTAGCTGTTAAAAAAGTTGTTCGCCCCTTAATTTGAACCCCTCCTCCACCTCTAAACTTTGAGCTACAGAGCCCATCTGCGAACTCGATCTCTCCCTTGACCAAAAGAGTCCTCCCTCACACCAAGTTTCATCGAAATATCTCATTCCCTTCGAAAGTTATCGTGCTCACAGACGGACGGAAAACTTTTACGAAGCATAGGTATCTCTCCACTTACGTTTTGGGACCCCAAAAACGGATTTTTAATATTGCGAGGCATAGAATTTTCGACTTTGAGACTGAGTTATCGGCGTCTAGTAACTATTCTGAACCTGAAGTTGTTGGAAGCACTTTTCCGATCCTTTCTTGATTGTTTAGTCACGACACTGGAGAAAAGTTGAATAAGAAGTGAGATCTAACGGCTCGCATCTTATTGGTCGATTTTCACCGCTTCGAGTCATAAGTCTGGCTTCCCAGTGATCACTTAGGAGGTCAGTTCTGTTGGGACTGCCAGAGCAAATTTTGGCACATTGTCAAAAATGTAGTGCTCACAAGATATTTCGAGAAAATCCTAACTGAGCCTAGTAGGAGAAGGATGAGCAAGTATTAAAGGACCGCTCTTGCTTATTCTGCTTTTTATAATGTATCTAGGTCCCATACAGAACTATAAGCTTCTAATATCCCCACCTTTCTCCACTGTGTCGTTTTGTACCTATGAATTTTTAGCGCTTTTTGGCCTTGCCGAGTTTTGCCCGTCACACAACGAAACTTTTGCCGGAATCTTCAACGTCCGCTGACAACTCGCACATAAGGATCTCAGAAGCATCTGTTTATTACTTCTTTTATTTGCTTGGTTTTCCCACTTTTTAACCACAGCGCGTTCAGTTTTCAAATGTTTTGCCCCCAGCCGCCGCGTCGGAGAGCAGGAAGGCTGAAGATAATTGACAAGCGCTAACAAGAAAATCGCTAATTTCAGGTGGAAAGTAATGGTAAATTCGAAACGTTTTTTCTGATCCATTTCATTGGGAAAATATCATTTCTAGTAAGAGTTGTGCTTTAAAGGCCGTGAACGCTCCGGCCCTGTCAGCCACTTTCTTAGTACGTACAAATCAAATACTGGAATCGGTGTTATCAGAGATAAAGCGAAAGCTACATAGCCTACATTATAAGTCCAGGAACCAAGGCGGGAACCAACATCCCCCAATCGGGAGAGTTCCCCGTGATAACAAGACCAAAGGTTCCGATGGGATCCCAAAAATTTTAATGTTTATCAGACTTCTTGATCCAGACAATCAAATCTTGTACATTTCCAAGTCTTCGGTAGACCCCTTTAACATTTTTGCTATTTATCCATAATCAACCGCTTGAATATGTAGCCTACAACAAAAATGTTACCATTCTGAAGTTAGGTATCCCTCTACTTACGTTCTGGGATCCCAAAACTTGCGAGGCATAGAATTTTCGACGTCCCGACTGGATTATCGGCGTTTGGTAACTATTCTGAACCTGAAGTTGTTGAAGCGTTTTTCCGATCCTACTGGGCAAGAAGTTGAATAACGAGTGAGATCTTACGGCTCGCATCTCATTGGTCGATTTCCACACCTTCGAGTCAAAGTCTGGCTTCCTAATGGTCAATGCTGCCAATTTCAACACATCCGATTTCGTTGGTAGGATGCAATCCTTCTATCTGTAGTGAGACGTGGACAAGACCTGTCATTTACCAGAGCGTACGAGTAACTTGGATGGAACGACAACAGCTTTTTTTGGGATCCCAAAACGTAGTATGACATCGCAAAAGTTGTAGGTCTGTCCGTCCGCCTGTGAGCCGATAACTCTTGAAGGGAATGAGATATTTTGATGAAACTTGGTGTGAGGATTCTTTGGGTCAAGGGAAAGGTCGAGTTCGTAGATGGGCTCTATAGCCCTATATTTAGGGGTGCGGGAGGGGGTTCAAATTAAGGGGCAAACTAAATATTTGTAAACCGCTAATGAGATAGTCAATTAAGGGGTAAAAAGACACGCTGAACGTGATTGTGAAAACACATTTTTCGCCAGACAAGTAGTTCGCCCGGAATTCGTCCAAAAAGTTAAAAGCAAAGGTTTTATTTGAAGTTGATTAGATGTTCGATTTAGGGGTAAGAAGACATGCTAAACACATTATGTCAAAATAGTTTTCTACCCGGACAAGTAGCTCACCCGGAATGCGGCCAAAACCGGAAAATTTGTTAAAACCAAAAGCTTTATTTGTAGTTGATTAGATGTCCGATTTAAGGGTAAGAAGAGATGCTGAATCCCAATATGACAATCGTTTTTTACCCAGACATGTAGTTCGCCCGGAATCCGGCTGAACCCGGAAAATTTGTTATAAGTTTAAGTTTCACTTAAAGTTGATTAGATGTTCGACATAGGGGTGAGAAGATAAAGCGAATTCGTTTTTTAGCTTTATTTTTTTGCCGGACAAGTAGTTTCGGAATTTGGCCGAAACCGGAAATTTGGCAGAAGTAAGGCAGGAAGTTTCGATCAGTTTCGTTGAAAACAGATATGACTTTTAGGGGTAAACACACATGCTAAATCCATATCTGAAGTTGTTTTTCTCAGATGATTAGCTATTTGGCCCTAATCTGTTTCTAAATTTTAATAATAAAAACAGTTCAAGGAGTCTGGCGAAGACTGAATCTGGCAAAGACAAGACCCAAGTGTCTGGATCAATATTAACTTTTTGGGATCTCATCGAAACCTTTGGTCTTGTTTAGATCTGCTATGAGATCTACTCTGGACATACATGCCGCTCCGTTTCGAACCACAGAAGAGCGTTTCGCGATTTGCGTTCATGATAGGCAAATAATTTAAAAATCAACGTCTCCAGTGCTAAATTCTATCCACTTCCACTGAACACCTATCATTCCATGTTGCTTTAAGCCCAACTTTGAACTTTTCCATACAATTGTGTTTCTTTTTAGTTCTACTTCATCTTTTTCTCTTTAAAGGACCTGTCGTACCTATAATACTAACACAACCTACTTCCATAATCACTCCATATATTTCTAAACCCGGAGACCCCAATTTCGTACTGTACATTCTAACCCCTCTAACAAAACCACGCTGATTTTCTCACTTGCCGTGTTTTGCTACCTTCGATGTGTATCACGCTGTCGACGGTTGTCTACGAGAAGTTTTTCTATCAGAATAACCGGTTATGTAAATTATTTCCCTCTTTTCGCTATAAGTCAACGGGTATCGGAACAGACAAAACCGTGGGTTATTTGTTGAAAGCACTTCCTAGTTTTAAAGTAATTTTCCCTCTTGATTATTCTGCCTTTTATAATATACTTAGCTCTCATGTGGAATTATAAGCTTCTAAAATCCCCACTCCATTGTTTCGTTTCGTAACTACGAATTTTTAGCGCTTTTTCGTCTTTGCCGAGTTTTCCCGTCACCCAACGAAAAGTTTGCCGGAATCTTCATTGTCTGCTGAGAACTCTTTCACACATAAGGATGTGCTAATCTTCTGTTTATTACTTCTTTTATTTGCTTAGTTTTCCCACTTTTTAGCCAAGGTACGTTCAGTTTTCAAATCTTTTGCGCCCAGCCGCCGCGTCGGAGAGCAGGAAGGCTGGATATTTTCGACAAGCGCTAACAAGAGAATCGCTAGTTTCAGGTGGAAAGTAATGGTGCTTTCAAAAACTTTTTTTCTGATCCACTTTATAGGGAAAAGATCATTTCTAGTAAGAGTTGTGCTTTAAAGTATTCAAATTTTTTAAAATACTGTAAGTTGAAGAGTAAATAGTGCGAGGGGTCCTTTAAGTGTATGAAAATAAATTTTGGCGGAATACTCATTATTATCATTACAAAACCCTCCCTCTAAGTTTAAGGGTAGTGCACAAATTTTATCCTCGGGGAGGTTCGCAACTTTTTTGTTGATGAAAGAGTATAGTTCGATTGTTGCGCCGTCACGAATTCGCTCTTCCGTGTCTAGCTGAGTGCCAAAATAGCTATCGAAAGCGAAAGGATTTTTAGCCGAAGTCGCAAAAACAGCCGTAGCCTACTGATGCTTGGTCCAAATTATGTTTCTTACGAGCATAGTCTGGTCACCCTCAGTTTCCGACCTTTGCGGACAGGAGACATCAACTGACGACGAATTTTGGAAATTAATAACTTATTTATTTTCTATTTTTAATTATTTTCTTCATTTACTCCGCTTTTTCAAAATGACGGGTCATAAATACATAAATTAATTACTTCTGACCACCATCGAACTATTTTCCCAAACTTTTAGACTCAATGCCAGACCGACCAGGACAAGACCAACTAACCTTGGCAAGCCACGACTTCTTCGACCCTCCATCAGCTCCATGACTTCAACCGAAAGATATATTTCTTCGTTTGTAACTTATTTAATTCATAATTTCAATTGTATGTAGCCTAATATTATCCAGTGTCAGTTTATGTACTGTAGTCGAACCGCAGTATAGCCTAATGACTGTGACTATGATACAGCATAATAACTTAAGTTATGATCCACAGCCAGCAGTTTTAATATTAATAAGTGCAGAAATTACTGCTATTAAATGCATTATTATTATTAAATGCAGCTAGCAGTTCGATATTATATCATATCATATTACGTTATAAGAAGTTATATATAGTTATAAGAAACGTGGAATACATGAAAAGTGGATGATAGTGATGAGAACTGAGGAACTAACAGGAATAGACAGCATGGTGGCTATCAACTGGAATGCGGAGAATTAAAGAAAATGGAGAGTTCAGGCTTCCAGTCCTGGTTTAACCTGGTTCAGGGAAAGTGACTTACACTGCTGTAGCTGAATGTGATTGGCTTGAACAGGAGGGGGTTGATGGGTAGCTGCAGGTGTGTCCACCACTGGTAGCTTCTTTCTCGGGTCGTCCCATGTTGTTGTCTGTGTGTTGTGGCTGAAAAAAATAACAATAAAATAAAACTGGATTAACAAAAACCTCCAGTCCCGATCTGCTTAAAATATACCCAAATTTTGTCCTCCAGTTCCCAGTGCGCAACATGTTAAAGAAATAAAACTGCTGGGTGTACACATCACGAATGATATGAAGTTGGAAAAGCACGTAGATTCCATTTTAAAGAAGGCCAATATGGGCCTTCGGGGACTCAAACTTCTTTCCCGTCATGGTGTCCCTTCCGAACATCTATTGCGCATCTATTTTTCGTTCATTCGCCAAGTCCTAGAATACTGCTGTCCTGTATGGCATTTTGGTGTCACTCGCGAGCAATCGGCTGCCCTAGAGAGGGTACAATACCGAGCTCTCCTAATAATGGTTAAATCTCTGAAAGTCCCTTATATCCATTTCCTCAACAAATATAATCTGACAGCCATGTCTCATCGTCGTGAAACTTTGTGCTTAAAGTTTGGTGTCCAGACTCTTCTGAACCCAGTCCTTCGCGACATCCTGCCCCCCCCCCCCCCACACTTTACAACAGAAAGGGAGAGGCCTCAAAGACAAGCTTCCGAACCAGTCCCTACCCTTCAACCGGTGTTTTGCCGACACGTGAGATACAAGAATAGTTTTGTCCCCTCCTTTGTTTCCCTACGTAACAGAAATTAGTAGGTTAGTATTTTACCCTCCGTTGTCTATTACCCCAATCGTTATTTTTTATAATGTTTGTTCTCAGTATTTTATTTGTAATTTGACCACTTTCTAGTATATGTTGACAATTTTGGTTGGCTTTTAATGCATGTTTGACGTTACCGCCTGCTATTCGGCTAGTCCGTAATTGGTGTTGAAATCAAATCGAATCGAACTCAAAATGGAGTTTTTCTTGGGGGGTGGAGGGGTATATATTTTGATCCGTGCCCGGAAAAAATTGTAGCAACAAAACACAAGCAGAGATTGCAAGAGTGATACTTTGTTCACGATGACACAATGTATACGAATTTTAGATAAGAAGAACTAGTTCACAACGTAAGGGTCCGCTGGAGCATATTTTCCCGGTTTCTTCCGGGAAACTGTTTTTGAGGACTAAATACCGTCAATTCTGAAAACCTCGATTATAATAAGAATAATAACACAATTGCACCAAAAAAGCTTTCGCCTGTATAAATTATACACGTAAATCATAAAATATCTCAAGAAAGCATACAGATGTAGAAGCTTTTTTTTTAGCTTATGTTCTGTAGATTGTCTTGAATTATTTGTGTATCTAAAATAAAAACCGTCGCCAATAAGAAACTTTAGCCCTCAGTATTAACTTCAAGCGACCCCCCCCCCCAGCGAGCCGCTTACCTTCCAACCTCCAGTTTATAAATCAAGTCAACCTTTCGCGGCAAAGCCAAACGCTGAACTGAGCAACTGGCCTCAGTTCTCCAGCGCCGTTCTACTTGACAAATTACTTTCTTTACGTTCCAGGCATGAGTTACCATTTCTCGTGGGCGAAGTTCCAAACTAGTTGGAACACTGCAGAATGGGGCAAAAAGTAAAAATGGCCAGGAAAGGAGGAGGAAAATAACGGTGTGACAAAGCTGGGGGAAACAAATGTGAAGCCGGACAAATTCCTCAGACCTTATTTTTCCTTCGTGTTCCTATTTTTGGATTATTAGTCTCGAAATTTCGTAGCGAGCTCTGATTTAGTTAGATATCTTTTTGTCTCGAAATTTTAGCTTTGATTTAGTTAGATTTCTGGTACCAAAAATCGTTTTTAACCATTGTTTTAGTGCTCTGAACAGATTTTTAGTCTAGCATTATTTCGGCCCTTCTTGACAAGGGCCTTCTTCCGGCTCAGGCTCACAGGTTCGATTTTCTTCCTTGAGCCTGGAGAGGATCCTTGCTAAGAAGGGTCGAGATATCACTTATTTAAAACTCGGCTGACGTATTCGACTAACACAGTCAAATACGGTCCAACAGGATGTAGTTACAAGAAGAAACGCACCAGCAATATCAACTGCAGGGTGCAACAGGACTATTTGCATATATGCTTTATGCATGTTGTGGATCCAAGTCGCCTTGCGATTTCATAATAACAGAACCTAACAAACATGGGGACATTCACGAACATGACCAAGGTTTTCGATCGGATCCCAAGGGGGAATATTTGTCGATCTTTTCGATATAGATAATCAGGTCTTGCAGACGTTCAGTATTTGATATCATTTAACAGACCACCGAACAACAACCACTAAGTATACGTTCCAGCTAAAAGCATATCAAACAATCAGACCGATTAAAAAAAATCGTGTTTTGACTAGATTCCTAGAGGACTATCCATTCGACGCGAGAATAAATAGTATATACTGATTTACTGCGAAAATAAAGTTCATACTTGGATTCAACATCTGTTGTCGTCCCTTTATCGATGCTCGATGGACTTATATAGTCCGTTTACTTCTATCAAATTCCCGGTTTCTGCCGGATTCCGGACGAACTAATTACCCAGCGAGAAAATTCAGGTTCACACATGGGTTCAGCTTGTATTCTTGCTCCTATAGCTTTAAAAAAATCTCGCCTGCGGCGCTCGCTTTGTGTGATCATGGGCAGTATTGACTAGACTACAGTGGCCGTTGCTGTCTCGGTATTTAATCCGCTGTGAGTGATAGAATTTGTCAGAAAAGCAGTTCAGTTTTGGCCTATAGGAAAAAAGTGGATTTCGAAAATCTTCGCATGCGGTGCTCGATTTAATTTTCTCTCGGGTATAATAGACAGAAGCTGTAACTGCAATCGTGCCCGGCAATATATTCTCAAAGTGGGCTTCGCCAAAAGGCCGCCTAATAGTTGGTCTATCGTCTTTCATGCTGCCCTTTAATGTTACTCTTCCTACGCAATCCTTTCTGTTCCATAGTGGACAGCTGGAAGTCTCTGTTTCTACGATTCGGTAACATTTTTGAGATTCGGTACCCCCCCCCCCCCCCAACGAAAATGCACTTGCGACGCCCTGGTCCCCCATTTACGTTTTGGGATCCCAAAAAGGAAGAAAAGCAGACAGGAACAAAAAGAAATGATTCCAAATTAGCCCAATTAAAGATTTTATTTGAATCCCTTCTCTCACGAGCCCTGTAAATGATAAATCCAGCTACCGTACTGTTGTAGCCCAATTCGCCCTTTTCGATTCAGTGCTCCTACAACGGATTAAAGTACGACTGGAAACGCTACGATCCGGAAACGTTCAGCCAAGATGATTGGTAAAAAGCTAAGTGAAAGAAAACTATGGCAAGATAATTGTAAATAACAATACGCTTAACATCAGAATCAGAAACCCTAGCTTTGTGAAGAGTTTCATGCGCCAATTTAGGAGCAGCGTTTCCAATCGTAGGCTACTAAAAATACTCTTTCATCCCAAGCTGACTGCAAATCATAATTGACAGTGCTAAAGGGATACGTCAGCTGAATTTTATTACAAATATATTTTGACCCTTCTTGGCAAGGGTCCTCTTCAGGCTCAAGCTGTAGAATGAACTTATTGTGGGCCGGGTTCGTTGACTGTAATTAAAACAGAGATTATCACTTAAGGAAGAAGAAGAAAACCAAAAGAACAGGGATCCTGACTTTCTCGCTTTTCGGCTCGGCTGGCTTGTCAAGTTCAATATCCAGCTTGACCAGCCTGAGCCTGAAGAGGACTCTTACCAAGAAGGGCCGAAAAATAGCTGTATTTAAATCCACCTGACATATCCATTCAGCACTACAGTTTACCCGGTTGTTTCCATTAATTTGGTTGTTGGTTTGTGTCCTCTGTACCAATCTTGGTTAGTTCATGTTGTCAGAGGTTTCATAACAGATTGCGCATAACACTTTCAAGAATAACACCTTTTCACTTAGAAAAAAGTGTTATGACCAATTAAATTTATACTATTTAGTGCCCAGATCTCCAACAACACCTTCAATAGGTAAAAATACTACACTGTCAGAAGTTACATAACGACAACAGCAGGATGCGCGGTTTCAACAGATAACACTTTCGGATGTTATATGTTATGTTTCTTTCGTTCCCGTTAGTATTTTTACCAATTGAAGGTGTTGTTGGAGATCTAGGCGCGAAATAGTGTAAACTTAATTGGTCATAACACTTTATTTCTAAGTGAAAAGGTGTTATTCTTGAAAGTGTTATGCACAATCTGTTATGAAACTTCTGACAGTGTGGTATATGGATATAGAGTTTGTAGTTCAGAGACGGCCATCCCCTAGGACAGGCCAATGCTTTCTGGGGTGGCCCTCATGTAGTTTGTAGTATTATCCGTTCCTTAAACTCTCTCTCTCTAAAAAAAAAAAAATGGTACTCAACCCACTAGGACTGCTTAATTAATAAAAAAAAACAATTTTTTATTTTCACTCCACCACTTTTCCTTTTATGACGTACTGTGACAAGAAAAAGAGTGCTTACTTAAGAAAGTAGGTCAACCCTTCAGGCGTCTTTGCCTGTTCCCATCCAGCAGGTAGGGGTCCAAGGGGGTCATCCAGGAGATCAAAACTATTAGTCCTCAAATGTGAGTGTTGTGCTGCCTGCTGAGCTGCTGCCAATGTTTGCTGCAAAGATGCAGGGGAACTCTGTGCCCTGCTATGATGTACCTGCGGTCCCGCATTCTGCTGTGGGGCAATTGTATACCTCCCAGAATCACCAGAGTTTTCTCGACTATGTGATACGCTTGTAACTGAGGGTGACTTAGACCCGGTAGCTGGTGGTATAAAGAAGGATTTGGGCAGATTCCGCAAATGTAGGGGCACTTGAGCTGGTCTCTGATCTGGCTTTAGGGACATGTCGAAGAGGCTCTCCATGAGAGAGTCAGAGTCACTTCGGATGTGGACAACTTGGTTTCCTTTATGTTCCATTGCTTCTTGAGTCTTGTCCATATTACAAACAGAAAGGCACAATTATATCACAGTTCCTTTTCTATCCAGCTGGCACAAAGGGATAACCAGACACGTACAGGAAGCTTTTCTGAAAAAAAAAGATATCAATCAAAATGAGTAGACAATATGTTAGGCCATACTATAACACTGGCTCAAAACACAGTCAGCTATGTTCGTCGGCGATATTTGAACATTATGGCCGCTTTTCTGTTGTTAGCCTTTGTTCTGGCATGCAAGACAAGCCCTACAGTGAATGCCTGGTGGAGCTCAACCTCCTCTCCCTAGTCTACAGGCGGAAGCACTGGGACATTAGTTAGGTCAATCAGATGAACAAACTCCCTTCCACCGACCACAAAAACAAGCTATATAAAAATATAATGACACCCAAAATGAATCCGAAAACTCCACTCAAGGACTGAAGCAAGATGCAACTTCTTCTGCAATGATTTTTGTGAAAACTGTTGATTTTTTCTTACAAACAGTCCACTTTCCCTAAAAACAATTGATTTTTCTTAAAACGAGTTGCCTTTCCTTAAAAACAGGCGGTACACATGACAGCCAGTTGGTAAATACCTCCCCCCCCCCCCGAAATTTTTTTCCGAGCGTAATGCCAATGCCTCTACTCTGCAGTGCCTGTGTAATGCAATCAACGATTATGTGACCAATTTCACAAAAACTTGAACTTAACCTCCTCTCTCTGATCAGTCTCTCATGGACAGGCAGGACAGGGGCATCACATATTGGGGGAGATGAAGGAGGGGAAACAAACCCAATGATGTTTGCCTGTCAGTAAAAAAATAACTATGTCGGCACGAAGCACCGGTTTTTTTTTTTTTTTTCGCAAAAACAGTTAGCTATCGACCCTCCATGAAAACATAAGGACAAAATTCCGCTCAAGGACTGGAGCAAGATGCAACTTCTTCTGCAATGTTTTTTGTGAAAACTCCATTTTTCAAAAAACAACTGATTTTTCTTAAAGCGAGTTGTTTTTCCTTAAAAACAGCTGGTACAATTCACATCCAGTTGGTAAATACCTTGCCCCCCCCCCAACACTTTAAGAGAGTATTTTCAATGTCTCTGCTCTGCAGTGCCTAAGTAATGTAATTAAGGATTATGTGACCAATTATAAACTCAAACTTGACCTCCTCTCTCTGGTCAGTCTCTCATAGACAGGCAGGACAGGGGCATCACAAATGGGGGAGAGGGAGGGGGCAACCCACCCAGTGTTGTTGGCCTGTCCCTTCGGCGAAGTGCATATAGCGATAGCAATTTCTGTCCAGACATATCGGGGGAACTTGTGGGAAACATCTTGTTTCCCACAAGTTCGTCTTTCCAACTTGAGCGGTTTTGAGCCTGAAGAGGACCCTTGCCAAGAAGGGCCGAAATATAGCTCCAATAAAATTCAGCTGACGTATCCGTTTTCCACGATCAAATATGATTCGCAGTCAGCTTGGACTGAAGGAATATTTATCCTGTACTTCCTGATATAATAGGATGACGAAACTCGGCAGGAATATGAGGGACCCGAATAGATCGACCTGAGAATAATCGTTTGCACGATCCGAACATACCGGCGGGAGTGGAGGGATGGGGAATCCGGAATCTAGAGGCATTTATAACTTTTGAACGGGCTTTCGGATTTGAATGAAAATTGGCAAGTGGAAAGAGCTATTGTCTCAGACATTCCATGTCAAGTCCAGACTGGATCCGATACTTGGGGGGGGGGGGGAGTTGGAAGGGGGAATCGGAATTTTTGTGAAATGCTTAGTGTCGAGGGATCGGGATAGAATTTGGTGGGAAGAACAAGCATAAGCATTAAGTAAAAGTAAGTAATTTATTTGTAACCCGCCATGTAAAAAAGCGGGGTACCGTAATTGATATTATATAACTTCTTAACAGAACCAGATTCTATCGGGGCTCTTTGGGGGGAGTTGGAGGGGGTTTCCGGAATTCCAGTGGTCGCGAGATAGGATACTTCCAGATGTGCTAAGGACGATAGAACTTGGCATGCATATTAGTGACCCGACCAAATATACTTAATGACCCGACACAATGCCCTAGGAAGACTTCCGTTCCTGAATCCGACCATTTTTTGGGTAGTCGAGGGAGGGGGAATCCGGAAACTACTGACTTCCGTAGGTTGCGAAGAATGGTCCGATTCAAGTGAAACTTTATGGGTGATAAGACTTCATGACCTAGATATGCAAAGCATGTGTACGAACCCATGCGGACAGGGTTGGAGGAGTTGGGGGTCCGGAAAATTTGTGACATGCACAAAAACCAAACGGATGGGCAGAATGGGATGCAAGTTGGACAGTACCAAGTTTATGTGGCCTAGATTTGTCATTTGGCGTCCCAACCGGATCCGACCAAGGTAGGAGAAGGATGAAGTGGGAACCGGAAATTTGCAGATATGCTCCGAGCCTCCGATTTGAGTTAAAATTGCTGGACGGGGAAAGGAGATGTTAGAGATACGAAGTTTATGTGTCCGAGTCATATTCGGCTACAGTGGGGGGAGTTGGAGGGGAGTTCCAGAAGAATTGCGGCTCGCATAGGGGTTAAACGAGTGAAGTGATTTTAATGATACTTGGAAAGTAGAGAGATCGTATGCCTTAAATGACATATGGCAGGATCTGGACCGGATCCAAGCAAGGTGGGGTGGGGTATTGGAATTCCCGGGAAAATGCTCAGATTTACTTTCTCGTTTCTCACACCCAGGGGCGTCCCGAGCCTTTCTTCATTGGGGGGGGGGGGGGGGGGGCACCTGGTAAAAGTGACCAAATCGGTACCTGATTTTTACTGAATTTATTAAAAGAAAAATTGTACAAACACAGCGAGTTGCCTTCATGAAGCTGCAACGTAAAAAGTTAAAGAGTATGTGCATACAAGTCTAAATGGTGCGTTTTCACGCTTTTCCGCTTGTGTGTTTTTTCATGGATACGCCGTCACTAGCGTTTTACCTTTGGAAAACCTTTCCAGTTTTGCCAACAGGGCTTGAAATAATCGGAAAAACCGGTGTTGCTGCATAGCGACAACGTCGGTAATGGCTGTGTCCATGATTGATTAAGGCGGCGCAGGCGAAATTTTTTTTAATCCGTTTTTTTTCTTGCAACATTTAACTACTTCCCATGCAAATTCCAGCTTTTAACATAGTTCAAGCCCCCCAAAATTCCAAGCCTCAAACGGCAACTAAATGAGGCAACCTTTGTCTAACTAGCTAAGACTGCGAAATGCGACGCAGGCAAAATTTTGTGGAAACACTGATGATAAAAGTACCTTTCTGCGATCCCAAGATTATCTATTCAACCCAGAGTTGTCTGGCAACGAAAGGGGAGATCCAGGGTAAAGTGGATACAAAGTACTTTTGTTCGGAATTTACAGCAAGCAAAAGTAAGCTAGTTTTCACGTCAAGAGACGCTCTTATTCCTGAAGTACTGCAATCCTAAGAAGTAAAAAAATGAACACCAACCAGCTGAAGCTATCGTAAATGGTAAAGAACGAGAGCTAAATAAATGCCAATGGAATTACCAAACTCTGTAACTGGGTTGAAGCAAATAATGAATTCGTAGTATACCGAAAAACTAACTAAAAAAAATAAGGAACAGACCAAATTTCGTAATGGAATAAAAATGAATAAACTCTTGTTAGAACCACCGAAAACAACTGAATTGTCTAGTCATAGAAACGGACTAAATAAAAATTCGGTGAATTACTGTATTCGGTAACGAATCAGAACCTCTCTCTCAGTTCTGGTACGGCTTCGGATCAGGGTTGTCCATTTCGCCTCTTCGCGGCTGGGCAGCGTTGCCTAAGTCACTTCGATTGACTCAAGCAGGTCCGCTGTCCTCAGAAAATTGATGATTGTCTGGATGATGGATGCTTCAGCAGCAGGGGGGAGAGTAGGGTGCACGAGGGATCCAGTCGATAGGTTGAGATGGTGCTTCTTGAACAATGACACCACCTGAGTTCTATGTTTGTTCAAGTGGATTTGGCGATGGGTGCACTGGAATAGGATGTGGTCCAGGGTCTCGTTCGAATCTGGTTCGTCGAACCAAATGAATCTCACCGAATTTGATTATGAAATGGACTAACCGAATGCGACCGAATTAGCGAATTCGGTAGAGAATGAGACCAATTAAACAGGTTAGAATCACCGAATTTACGCACGGACGGACCGAATGCGGCGAAATCGATGCGGACTGAACAAAAGTTGGATCATATTCGTATTCTGTCACGAATCAGAACCAAATGAATCTGATTAATGACCGAATTATGAAGTAGACTGACTGAATGCGACCGAATTACCGAATTCTGTGAAAAATGAGACCAAATAAACAGGTTAAATCACCGAATTTAGGCAAGAACGGACCAAATGCGGCGAAATCGATGCGGACTTAACAAAAGTTGGGTGAATTATCAAATTCGGTCACGAATCAGAACCAAACGAATCTGATTAATGACAGAATTGTGGAATGGACTGACCCAATGCGAATATAACAGATACGGACTTGACAAAAGTCCGGTGAATTACTGAATTTGCTAACGAATGAGACCAAATAAACAGGTTAAATCACCAAAGTTACGAAGGGACAGATCGAATGAGGTGAGATCGATGCAGAGTGAACAAAAGTTGGATGAATTAGCAAATTTGATAAAGAAAGGGGATCCAATAAACACGTTAAACCCCAGTTTCGAAATGCGGGGACAAACGATTTAATGAAAAAGGCATCACGGCTTCGCCGCAATGTGCCCTTCTTGACCGAATTTTCGCCTTCTGCGAAAATTTTACCAAATGCCCAAAACGTAGGGGGGCGCTGCGCCCTCCCCTCGGGACGCCCCTGCTCACACCACCTACTCGTAACAAATGCCATATGAGCTCGTAACTCTAGTTTTCATAACAGTTGATTTTTCATCAAAACAGTAGCCACAGTTTTCGTAAACACGATTTTTTCTTAACAACTGATTTTTTCATGAAAATACCTTCCCCCCCCCCAACATTCTAGCTAGTAGCGCCTCTGGGCCGGAGCGATGGACACGATCCATGTGAACGAATCTCTTTCCATCAATCTGCCTGACAACTACCTCCTAGAAGATGACCCCAACAAATAACATAAGAAGATGAGAAAAGAGTCAGCATGCTCTGCTAAAAGAAACAGGAGCCAGATGAGAATTCTTTTGAAACCCAAGTCAAATGTGGCAAACCAGGGCATTAGAAGTGTCTTGAGCAACCTGACACAGACCTGACAGAAGGAACAATAATGTACATGCAGACTCACAGACATTTCAAGAACTAGTGCACAACATAAACAGTTCAAACACCATCAGTGTTGTTGTCAACCAGTCAATAACTGAAGGGCCAAGACATGGAAATATGACTGTGAAGCCGCATATTCTTCCATTTTAAAGTAATCAGCAGAACACACAGAGATCCATTGGACCCTATTCGCTTAGAAGTAGGCTTGCCTATACAGAGGTATCCTCCAACAAATTTCTCAAATTCTGAAAACTGAGTGATTTAATTTTCTGTTATCTTTGTTTCAGGGGAATGTGAAAGCTAGATCTCTGGAGAATATGAAAACATAATCTACTTTTACCAAACGTTTGCCCAGGACTAAACAAAGATTTACCAAAGTGTATTTACAATACCTTGAACATGGTAAGCCTACATCAATTGCACAAAGCATATCCTCGACTAGCTTGTCTAGTTGGGTGTGAATGCCCCCAAACGCCACCAAATATAAACTTACAGTTAATTGCCAGGATCAGCTATTTTGTTTGGTACTGTTGTAGTTTCAAAACTGAGTAGCATTATCGAACCCCTTTGTATATATGTGATGCGATTCAAGAGAACAAGAGCACTGCTCACAGTCAGGGGCGTCACGACTGGGGGGGTGGAGGGGGGGGGATGCCCCAAAATACCGGAGTCTGCGCGAAGCGCCACAATTTTTCGTCAAAACAGTTGATTTTTTTTCATGAAAGCAGTTGTTTTTTCTGAAAATTAGTTGATTTTTCGTCAAAATAGTCAGGTTTTCTGAAAATCCGTCGATTTTTTTCTACAGAAACAGTCGGTAAAAATTACCAGCCAGTCGGTAAATGCATCGTCCCCCCAAACATTTTGGCTAGTAACGCCTCTGCTCACAGTATCGAAAAGAAAAAAGAAATGTTCATTACTGACTAAGGTTCAAATTCAACTTCAACTAAAATAAATATGATTAAAATAAACTGAGGATCTCCCCACACTTTCCAGTTTCCACATATATAGGAGATGTTTTCATGAGGATGGCTCTGGTCCAGTCCACCTCCCATGGTGTGGGAGGCGCGGATGCCGCCAATCTTTTTGTCCTTTTAACATGTACGGATGAACAGGTGAACGGGCCGTCCAGCTCGATGGACGCCTCCTGTTCAACACTGCTCCAAGGGCAGTAATAAGCTGAATGGGGATACTGTGTGGACCTTTCCACTCATATGCTAGGACGAAACTCATCTTCCTCAGCTGTTCAATGCCTGCTTGATTTTCTTCACCCATTCAGCTCTACAGCCATCCATGTGAAAACGTCCCCTAGTCTTCACTGCAATCGAACTCATCCTCAAATACATTACTAAGGATTTCTTTTGTTGACCGCTCTGAAAATAAGTGCCTATGTATTTGGATGTTCAGCGCTAGACTTTTTTTTGTGTTTTGGATGCTAATGATGAACGACCAGCAGAAATTGCAATTCTTATTCAAGTTCAAAGAAGAAGCAACAAGAGCATCTTTTGGACTTGAATTGCAGCATTAAATCTGCATTTCTGTCAGCAGTTTCTTATAAAAAAGCTTTCGGGGAGCTCAATCAGACGAACATGGTTGTAATTCACTGTACGACCTATCCACTTCCATGTGAATGCTAGGTCAGTCGACGAAATGGGACCTCAATCGCCCAACATCTCAAAACAAAAGAATTGCTTCAGGAAACATAAGATATAAACAAAATATTAAATCTTTGAATTTATGGTGAAATGTCAGCAGATAATATGCCTTCTACAGGATTTTTGCATAGCTGAAAAGATGCGTACGAGGTTTTGCAACATCAAGGTTTCATCACCCTCCTCCTGTACCAATTAATTAAATTAAGTAAGTTGTCACTGTCAGAGCCATCACAACACAAGGCCAAATGCGAACTACCACATACTCTACAGGAATTATTTTGTTCGCGGACGGGTGGTTCTCATGCCACACTGAGTAAACGCTAGTAAGACCAGCTTTCGTACAACACACAGAAAATATTAGTGTCAAAGTGTATAAAGTATGTCAAAGTAAGTATCAAGTGTCAAATTTGGGCATTACCAAAACATAAATTCCTTAAGTTCTTCTTTTCTTCGATGACGATAGAAGTGTTACAACTTACAATAATAGTGCCTGTCAAATATCTCGCTAGATGTCAGCCTGGGAACTGTAGAAGAAGTAGAACAAAAATACATAAATAAAGATGTTTTTTACAGGTCGACAGTATTGCCAGCAGGGGTACAATTGTACCATTTTGGTACATTTAAGCTCGGGTGGTACAGTCTGACACAATCACACATGTTTTGGTACATTTTACGAAATGTGGTACAGTCTGGGTACAATTAGACTTTAATAACTGACTGACTGCGCGAGCAGAGAGAGATTTGAGGCGTTTTCTCGCCGTTCCCCGAGGACTCCACTTGAAGAGTCCCCGCGTTTTGTTTGTCCCGGGGAGTCACTCCCCGTATTCTCGCGAGCCCCCACGGACGGGGACTGCTCCGATTATCATCACCATCATAAAAAGGACCCCCTTTCAGATTCGGAGGGGAATCAATTTTTGCTGGGGTTGGTGCAATGTAAAATTAATTACAAACTCAGAATAAACAAAACCAAAAATAAAGTGGATCCAAACTAATTTCGTCAACTCCATATTTTTTTTCTTCTAACAAATCCATTTTTGGAAGCATTCCCCGTGTTCTCGCTGTTTCTGTACGCGGAGTCCGCTTGGAGTGATTTCCTCTTGTCTTGCCGTTCCCTTCGGTTTCCCGAGGAGTCCTCGGGGAACGGCGAGAATAAGCCATTGATTTTGTTTTTAGCATTACACATATAATAGAAGTAACTTACATCTTGCGATCAAGTTTTTTTCACGATGCACCTAGTTTCGTGAAAATTTCAACCTCTCGATGGATGCGCTGAGGAGTAATATTATATTTAGCAAAGGGTATAGCTATATGAAAAAAAATCGGCTTTATTACCCTTGATGCTGTTCTGGTGCTGAGAGAGTAGTTACCAGCGACTGGAAGCTCCCCGTGAGCATGGTGAGTCGGCGAAAATACTGGAATAGGGTATTGAAAATCTAGAGAAGCGAGTGCTGATTAGCTCGAATGATGACTCTTAGTGCCCTATTTTTCCCGTTTTCGTTGTGTAGCATGAAAACTCAAATAGCCAACTCATAAGTTTTTCAAATAATCGTAATTTTACTCATATACACGACCGACACACGACCTCGGCCTGAGAGAGAAAGGTCTGTCTGATAGGTATTTTCAGCAACGGAATGAGTGAAAAGGAACTTATATCTAAAATTTCTTTCTCTGAAACGTTGTGATTGTAAAAGTTATGGATTCTGAGACCAGTTTCAGTTTCAAAGATAAAAGATTGCATTATGTAAATTTTTCAGGTGAACTAAAAGTCATTCATGGCCCATGGTAGAGTGTGATTATAATGGGCAGAACTAAACTGAGAAGGGTCTGACTGATAAGTATTTTGAGCAACGAAATGAGTGAAAAGGAAACGTCTGATATAGTATTTTCTTATAAATATTCCTTCAGCCCAAGCTGACTTCGAATCACATGTGATAGTGAAAAACAGATACTTCAGCTGAATTTTCTTAGAGCTATATTTCGGCCCTTCTTGGCAAAGGGTTCTCTTCAATCACAGCAACCTTTTTAACTCCAAGCAACTCTCGCAAAAGAATTCACGAAGTCGAATGTTTAGCGCCAAGCTAGAATCTTTAGTTTGTTTTCCCACAAGTTCATTTCTCCAACTGGAGCGGCTTTGAGCCTGAAGAGGACCCTTGCCAAGAAAGAAGGGCCGAAATGTAGCTCTAAGAAAATTCAGCTGATGTGTCCGTTTTGCACTACAAAGAAAAAAGTATTTTCATATTTAATACTGTCTATCGCCAAATATCCGCTAAGCGCAACACGCGGAACAGAATTGGCACCTCTCTCAGTTCTGGTACGGCTTCGGATCAGGGTTGTCCATTTCGCCTCTTCGCGGCTGGGCAGCGTTGCCTAAGTCACTTAGATTGACTCAAGATTGACACCTTTTATTTCGAAGCGTTGGCAACGCTGGGTCAACCTACAAACAACAACAAATTTCTGCAAACTTGTAGACAGCAAGAAAGTAAATTACTTTGTGGGTACAGTCTTTGGGTGACTGGCAGTTCCTGCTCTACAGAGGTAGAAGTTATTTGCAGACCCTCTGTGACTGCAACTAGGGTTTTAAACTGAACCACACATCCGCTGTGGAATCAAGAGTTAAATACTGTATGTCAAAAACCTTGTTTCGACAGTGCAAAACATTGACAGTGTCTATGTCAGCTGAATTTTATTAGAGCTATATTTCAGCCGTCCTGGCCTCAGTGTTGCCAGATTGGGTGCAATTGCGCCATTTGGGCGGATTTGAAATTCTGTGGCGCATATTTTTCAAGAAATGAGCCTGCACACTTTTGGGCGTAATTCTGGAACTCAACTGGCGCTTTTGGGCACATTTTTGGGTGCCTGCTACAAATCTGTCAGAAACGACATTTTACACTTCCTGCCTTGTTTTGTTTTTTCCCAAAAGAACAATCGCGTTTTGTGCAAAAATGACGAAGCCACATTTAGCTGCTTTGATGATTAGTTTGAGCTTTTTTGAAGTTTGTCTGTCTAATTTGTTTAACTGTTATACTGTCTGATAAAGAGGAGCATCAAAAGGATTTCGAGCGACTTACAGTTTATCTGAAACCATTCTGTCAACCCTAATTTTCATCTGCGACCTTTCCAAAATTTCCCGCCAACAACCCGCAATTGAAGAATCGCTGTATTTTCTATCGTATTTCCATGAGCGTCTGGTTGAAAAAGTCTGTTGCAATAAGTCAATGGCAACTGAAGAATTAGGAAAATGTGGGTAGTCGACCACAACCTTATATGCTAGAAGTTATATCACGTTTCCAAAAAAAAAAAAAAAATCGCATTTTGCCAAAAAATGGGCCCAATTCGGCAAAAAAAATTTGCCCTTACGCCCGAAATCAGTTTTAGGAAAAAATGCTCCATTGCCCGTAATTTTTGGAAGAGGTTGCGCAATTCCACTCAAACCATCTGGCAACACTGCCTGGCCTGTTCCTAGCAGTCTGGGCTCAAGCCTCATATCCTTCTTTACCTTCCATTTGTATTTAGTCACTGTATTCTCTGGCAACTATGAGCTTACTCAGTACCATGTTGCCCCCTTTTTCGTTTGCCCTAATGACACTATGCTGATTTTTTGCATTTTCTCCATATGACACTTTTCAAGCCAGCTCTTCTCCTGTTCTCATTAGTACCAAGGCCCAGCCAAGGCCAAGGGGTGCTGACTCGTCTTTTATAATCTTTCATCAGGTTTTCATTAGTAACCGAATCTGCTGTGTGAAGTGCTGTAATGTGTGTTATTTCGCAAACATACAGTTTACAGTCAAGTTTTAAATGCTTTAAATTTCCAGAACTAAGATTCACTCATAACAGCCTGTGGGCAGATTCATCCCACTGAGCCAAAAGAGCCATCTATACAGAAAAATTTCTCACTTCTATTCCAGCAATGTAGTAGAAGCGACCACATGAGACGGGTGTCAAAAACTGTCAGGCGGAAGAATATTGCAACAAGTTAAAGTAGCTTAAAACTTTGATTGTATAGGAACGCTGAAACAAGACAAGGAGCCAACATTGACAAAATCATCAATAACTGAAGTTAAATCAGATGAAAGTTTCAACAGCTAAGGTTGTTCTCCCTACATCTCATCTGTACCAGTCAACCACACACCCCTGATTTTTGGATTTGGACGCTGGGTATATCTAACGTTTGGCATAGCCTATGCCTAATGCTGGATACCCGATGCCAAATGCTGGATAGCTATTAGTACCCTAACACTGACCTACCCCACTATAGATGAATTCAGATTGGTGGATTTCTGAGCTTCACTCAAATTATCAATATTTTACTAGGTTTCAGTATCCAAGATTTGGCATAGCCTATCCAGCATTAGGCATAGGGTATGCCAAACGCTAGATATACCCATCGTTTGGCATAGCTTTCCCAAAATCAGAAGTTTGTGGTAGACTGATCTGTACCAGCTATTCGGTGTATCATCTGTAGCCACATTGACTCCGGGCGACGCAGAACTGAGTAAGCTCATGGATGCCAGCATATATGGTGACTTAGTACAAAATAAATATGAATTTCGACATCTGGTAGCGCCATACCAGTTTTCAATCCAAGATAGTCACCCATTGCTTGAGGATTGAATGTCTTCAAGGCAAGTTTGAGCCTGGGTCAGTTGTGCACTGAACTCTGAACATGAAGAGAGACATTATCTTTGTAAGATGGTGTTGAGCTTTATGATTTTTTCCTGGATAGCTGAGGGCCCCCTTGGTAATTCAAGTGGGGGCACTGCCGCGAAGGAGTACGAAATGTAAGAGTAGGAAGGGGAGAGGGTCAGCAAACACTCAGTGCCTTTTCCAGAAAGCCCCGGCTTGTTTATTTTGTAAAATGGTAAGAAAAGTTTTAAATCTGTGTTTAACAGCAAGTTGCAGCGGAGGCCACTCTGTTTCAGTTTTGTTTCGGATGGTCATTTTATTTGGAAAGGTTTGATGTACCAGTTTTCAGTTGAATGTTTCATACTGTTTGAAATGTGTCATGACTGAACACTATAAGCTGATCTAATAGCTGGCCCTTGCTTTCATTTGTGATCTAATAGGCACTCTGATCATAAAGAATTGGCATTTTGTTGCTATACAAGTTGTTAGAAGGTGCCCTCCCCCCCCCCCCCCCTTAGGTTTCAGCGACATGACACCTCTGATTTGATATCAATTAATTTGGTCAGGATGGATGTGTTTTGATGTTCCACGTGCAGTCCTTGTGATTTAGTCTTTATTTACACACGTTTACTAAGGGTGGCGCAAATAAGTGGGTGGTGCAAATAGCAAGGTATTCTGAATATTCATGTAAACAAACTGTTTTTATGACATGTGTCTAAATAATTTTTAAATAAAGTTTCATCTGTTACAGTGTTAAATAAACATATATTTGAAGATACTTACCTGTTCCAGACCAGTTCTAGACAGGTGAGTCTGATACATAGTTTTCTCTATGTGCTTTTTCATATGAAAGAATATCTTACGATCTTGCAACAAAAAAGAATTTTAAATTTTTATATTAGGGTGCCCCAACATTTGTGCTTAGCCTAATCAGTGTTTGGCATAGGTTATTCTAAACTATGGGCATATCCAACGTTTAGAGTAGACTATTAAAAAATCAGGAATTTCTGGCAGATCCTTTTGGTCATGCTAAAGATCAGTGGCACTACCAAACATACATAACATATTTGAGGGTGCTTGAAGTTTTGTTATGCCAGATGCAGGGTAGCATTCACTTGTACTTGTAAGTTGTTATAGCAGATTGGAAGCAGCCTGATAGACAAATAGGCTAAGATTGAGGACTACTTATGTTTGGCATAGTACAATATAAAAAATCTGGCCTTTGTGGTAGACTGGATAAGAAAGTGTCATGTCTGAATCAGAATAGCTATCCCTTTAAATTAACATTTTTCAGATATTTTTCCATCGTAGCCCACAGCCATTTGGTCCTCAGTAGACCTATAAGTCTTCCTGAGCTCTGATGCTGATGCTGAGCTTCTTTATTCTAAGATGGTTTACCTAAAAACTAAGCCCTACTGTTTGCTGCTGCTTTAAATTATAATTTTTGCAGCCAAAGAAAAGTTCTGATGGGAACCAGCACAGGAACCTGTCCAGAACCGCACAGGAGAGCCTCTTTTTAAGCAATTTGACAAAGTAGCTGGTACAAACATGTCTCTAAGCATGGACAACCGACCTCTGAAGAAATCAAAGCTTGGGCCACCAGATGTTTATCCACAGGACCCAAAGCAAAAAGAGGTATCGTAGCCTATGCTTTCCTTTTTGTGACCCCGTATGCCCCACCAGTGGCGAAACTAGCCCTTTTTCGTGGGGAGCAAGCCCAGATTTTACCGACAGGACTTGACAATTTACCGACAAAACAATTCACCGCAAACGCATCATTGAACCGGAAATAATCAGTTGTGGTATACCATTTCGATATTTTAATGAAAATTTGTGAATTTCTTGTTCATTCTCTGGCATCAATGGTTCCCACATTGGACCAAGAATACACCATGCAGCCAATAGCGTAGTAAACCAGAAAAGTCGCGATAAACACTGCTTTAGGATCACTGCACTATTTTAAGAATTATGCTTCTGTATTTGGCACTTGCTAACTTGTGTGATTTTTCTGTAGCGATCGTATTGTCTGTCCCCTTTTGTTGTTTGATTATTGATGGCCTGCCCAGATTTGTCTAGTTCTTAAGCGAGCTAGGACTAGCTTATACCTTGGCCTTCCAACCGACGTGCCTCTATCCTCAACTCGTAAGCTGACTATTGCTCGCACTGATAAGAAACTCCGTGGAGCCTTCGCGTCACTTCTTCCGTCGCAAGTGAATATGTCTAAAAAGCTCCTTGCAAAGCTCTACAACGCAGTAGCTCTGTCTCATCTACTGTTTGTGGCTCCGTTCTTGGATCTTCTAAACGCCACGGATAAGAAAGAGTTAAGAAAGCTGTTGTTCAAATTTGCTAAATTTCTTCTTCAACTCCCAGTTGGTCCCGCAAGCGGTACTTGATTCAGAAGTACTCTGCCGCAGACCCTATATTAAGTGTCGATAATCTGGTCGAGAACCTCAGTAATAAGAATGTTGTACACCCCTGGATGGGTTTTCTTTTTTTATAAGACTTGTTGAGACTTTTGTTTTTGTAATCGTTGTTTTTTTTCTTTTTTGTTTACGTACTCCATCTTTTTCCACCTTTGTGTTGTTGATGGGCAATAAAATATTCCATTCATTCATAAGCTAAGACGATGGTCATCTTTGGGGGATGAGGTCCGGAGAAATCCGGGATCTTGTGACTTGGGATTGTACCGTGTTCTTCAAAACTGTGCTAACTGAAAAATTTTTGAAAACTGAGTTAACTATACCATTGGAAAGAACATAGCTGCTTTGGTATTCTGTTAAATTGTGCCAAGTGTTAGATGACGACATGAGCACCATCTAACAGGTAGGTTTAACTTAACAGGTTTAACTTTCTGATTTCCTACTTTCTTCGTGCAGATGGCATACACAAAACTTGGCCCAAAAATTATGAAAATGTAGTTAGCACAGTTTTGAAGAACACGGTACGATTTTGAAATGGCAATCTGATTTTATTGAAGCTTGATGGCTGATAGGAGCAGTAATCCGAGATCTACTACTTACATGTCCGAACCACACCGACAGCGGTGAGGGGAGTTTGAAGGGGAGTCACGGAAGTTCTGTGACACGCGTCGTCAAATCAAACGAATAGTGACTGATATGAAACTTGGAGCATACTTCACGGGCCCTAGAAAGTGCTCCTATTCGAGTGACTCCGACAACGGTGGGAGGAGTTTCAGGTCGATTTTTTCAGTCGTTTTTCAGAAGTTCTCCCATACGAGTGATATTTGATGGGCGGTAGGAGCAAATGCCAGATGCTATGAAATGTGCGCTTTATGTGTTCGAACCTCGTCTGGCAGCGCTGGGGGAGGGGGGGGGGGGAGGGGGGGGCTTGGAAGGGGGAGGGTGGAATTTTATGAAGCAGGCACATCAATAAAAAAGGGCAGTTAGTGGGTGCAAACAGACAAGTGATCCAAGTAAAAAACAAGTTTGCCGCTGCCGCCGATTTACCGACAAGGAATTGGACGGAAGGGGAAATTGTTTGTCGGTGTTTTACCAAAAAAAGTTTACCGACTTACAGCCGAGAATTTTCCGGTCACAACATAAAAAAGTCTTCGCACCGACAAACAGTTTCACGATAAAATCTGATTTACCGACAAGATTTTTGTCGATTTCTTTTCATGAAACGTTAGGTGGGTTAGATACACACACAGGTGGTGGGGAAAAACTTTTTTTTAGTGACCGCATCGAAAAGTCACCAGCAAACGAAATAAGGGATCTTAATTTCGCGACAAAGCTTTTCGGGTCATCGGCTTTTCCGAAAAAGCTTTCGTCGGTTCCAGAAACGGAATGAGAAGTGGGTATATCAGTGCTTCCGATTTAATGAGAAGGCTTTTTCCCATCATAGGGCTGCAGAAGGATCACTCAAGTGTGGGTCCTTCGTGGATAAACGACCAACAGACGAAGCAAGGAAAACCGTTTGCCTGTGCGGAGCCGGCTTGCCGACATGAAGTTTCCCGATGGACATATGTGTTTTCGGTACCAGAAATGGAATCCGCACCGAAAAAACAGTCGATTTCCCGACAAAAAAGTTTCCTGATCGCACTATAAACACTGCCAATTTACCGATAATAAGTTTCCTGATTTATCCACGGAGTCTTATTGGTACCAGGACCGGAATTAGGAAAAAGTTGTCGGTGCTTCGATTTACTGACAAGAATTTTCGTGTGTGTGTGGGGGGGGGGGGGCAGCTGCCCCCCACGTCCCCTCTCTAGTTTCGCCACTGTGCCCCACCACCTTTGTGTGTATCTGCTAACCCACCTAATCTTTGATGTTTCAGTTTCCCTAGGCTGGTGTCATATTCACGGGTCTCCTACTTGTTTTTATTGTTTCATTTTTTTGTGTAAATCCATCCCTTGGGCGTGACCATAATTGCTAAACTCTTTCCGTTGTAGGATGAGCTGAATGCCGTGAATGTCAAGCAAGGATTCAGCAACACCCCTCAGATTGATAATGAGTATGGAACAGCTAAAAACGTAAACATCTCTGCTTCGAAGGTAAGAGTAAACATCTCCGTTTCAGACGTAAGTTTGCTCCCAGTTGAGAGAGAGAGAGAGAGAGACAAATTTAGTATAATGGAATTTTACAAAAAAAATTTCAGTATCATCACAGACCAGCCACGTGAAAATCTATACAGATTTGTTTGTGGCAGGACTCAGTAATTTAATCACTTAGCATATATTGGGAACAAAAAGAAAAGGGAAAAATATAAATGATACTATACATAAACAACTAAAAAATCAGAATTATGCATATATATAGTTTGGTGTTGAAAGCTTTGGTTTGATTAGGGACCGCCGGCTTAAAGGTATACACCAGCAAATAACAGCTTTCGGCCACCAACGCAGGTTCTAGAGAATTGTGAATCGCAATGAAATGATCGAAATTTGTGGAAGCTCTACAGAAACCTGAGACAACTAATCAAAAGCACTGTGAGCAGGACGGTTCTTCCTTAGTGGTCGAGCAACTTTGTCTATTAAACAGAGGAATATAATTGCTTTGAAAGTCGCTTGAAGGCTTAAAACAAAATATCAAATCACACACATATGAATGTCCCTGAAACCCTGAACAAAAATACGCATATCTTTCTTGTTTTTTTTTTCTTTTGTGAGTTATTCACAGTGGTTATTTGTCTGTATCTTTGGGCCGTGTCCGGGATACCCAGATGCGTTGCGAGCCAAAATGTGAATTTTTTTTTTTTGGGGGGGGAGGGGGAGGGAGGGGGTGTTTACTGAATGGCTGGTCATTTGTACGACTACATCCTTCTGAAACTAACAATCGACTGTTCGACGTGACGTGTCAGATTCGAAAACGGGGCTTGGTATCGACCTAGGTGACGGATCAATGCCAAGGTCAGAAAACAAAAGCGGATAGTTGGGACTTCAGCTCTGCTTTAGTACACCCCTTCTTTGATAGTTAGCCATTGCCATCGTAGCAGTGATTCTGTACTTGTGTCTAGCTTTGTTAGAGGACTGCCCCTGTTGGTGATAACTGCCAGTCTTAGCTGCAGTTTTGTCTGACGGAACCTGTTATATTATTATTATTATTTATTTATAACCCATCAACTGGCCGAGGCCAAACAAGACGGAGTATCGAAAAAAAAATACAAAATATAAATGAATAGGTAAACAGATTACACTGAAGCACAAAATAACAAGAAAATCCAAACAAGCTTGAGTCACGTCCGTTTCGAGGAGAAATTTGGCCGCAAAAACCTTTGACATTCTGGCGCCTATGAAATTCGTCCTTTTTTTCTGTTTCAATAAGACCAAAGGTTTCGGTGGGATCCCAAAAATTTGACATTTATTTGACTTCTTGATTCAGGCAATCGAATCTTATAATAGTAATACAAAGTAAGAGAAAGGGTTTTCGCCTCTAAATAGTTATAATAAAACATTAACCGCATCTTTGGTAAGGCTGTTCCAAGGATAAACAATTCTGTTACCAAGACCCCACGTAAAAACGTCCTTTTGGAATCTTGATTTTGCAAGCTTGTACGCGTGCCCCAGATTTTTACTCCAGTATCTTATCTATAATCGACTTCAAAAAGGTCCTTTACTTTGACTAAACTCTTCGTATTTTAGCAGCATTCTCGGCGAACTGCATGCACAGCAAAATAGCTAGTGATATTGAGAGGAGAACCTTTCAGTAAAATATTTCGGGTTTTGGCAAATTTTGCCAGCTTATCTGTCAAGGAAATAAAGTTAAAAATTCGATTCAGCATGTCTGCTTACCTCGATACAACTCCGGCAACTGTCTGGCAAGAAAACGAAGTTCAGATATGAACTCAGCGGGCCTCGTTACCCCTGAGACGACCATCTCATTAGCTTATTAAATATACTTTTTTGCCCAGTTCGAAACCACCTTCTCTGTTTCTAAATATAGGGCTACAGGACACATCTACGAACTTCGCCTGTACTTTGCCACTGCATCCTCATACGAAGTTTGAACAACATATCTCACGCCCTTTGACCTCCCGACACGACAGACAGACATGACTAAACCCAAAGAATACGTACGCTAGGTGTAATAGTCTTCGATTAAACCCAAAAACATTTGTGCGTTTTACACGTGACGACTTTCGTCACTTGACGCGTAGAGCTTTCGCCTGCATGGATAAAGGTGTAGGGTAAGGACTGGTATAGCCACCTTTTTTTAAAAAAACTGGTCGACAAATTTGATTAAATTGTTCACAAGACAGTTGTCGAATGCATTCTGCCCTTTTGACCCAGTTAATTCCGGTTGGACTTCGGAGATAACTAAACTGATCGTATACACTTTTTGTTTATCTTTAGTATGTTCGACAGTTGCAACAGCATGTCTCTCATCCTATAACTTCTATATCATTGGGTTTTAAAATTTCAAGCTAATTTTCCCGGTTCCGGACTACTTGTCCGGCGAAAAGATAATTTTTGGGTTCAGCATGTCCGTTTACCCCAGAATCGAACACCTAATCAACTTCAGATTCAACTTTTACTTTTTACAAATTTTCCAGTTTTTGCCAGATTCCCGGTGAAGTACTTATCCGGCGAGAATAGCTTTCATATTCGGACTCAGCACGTCTATTTACCCATAAAATTGCTAATGAGCCATGAGCCATATTTTGAACTGAGTGCAAGTTTTTGTATGCGACATGTCTGGCGCTGGCGCTACTGCAGTTTCCATTTTAATAAAAATCTACTTTACTTTATTTCGGGAGTCAATTGATTTTTATATTTTAATCAAGAGCCGTTTCCAAGCCAATCAAAAACCGATCAAATCTACGTCAGATGAAAACAGAAATTAAGAAATCTGCTACCAATTTAGCTGTAAAAAATGTCATTTAAAACACACCTCTGTTCAATACAGAAATATACGAGTTTTTGGGATCCCAAAACGTAAGTGGAGGGATAGCCATGACTTCGTTAAAGTTGTCCGTCTGTCCGTCCGTCTGTCAGCACGATAATTCTCGACGGGAATGAGATATTTTGATGAAACTTGGTGTGAGGATTGTTTGGGTCAAGGACAAGTCAAGTTTGTAGATGGGCACCAAAGCTGTATATTTTGGAGTGGGGAAGGGGTTTCAGATTAAGGGGCGAAAATATTTATTTTTTAAAAGCTAATGAGTTAAACAAAAATATGGATTTTACAGTTAAACAAAGACAAACAGATAAGCAAATAACGATAATTTAAAATTAAATAAACTTCCAGTTTGCTCTTATAAGACTAGCAAACGTTCGTAAAACAAACACGTCCTTTTTTTACCGAAAACAGTTGCCTTAGTTGTCCAAATAGCTTCAGAATTGCAGAATTCTGTGACATAATTGGCAAAAAGGAGAAATCGAAAATAGCAGGATTCTCCGACCAGTGGCAGCACTGATGACTACCACCTTAGCTGCGTTTCGTTGCACTCCGGGCTGTCTCTGGTGTTTAGTCACCAGTGTCCGGTTAATCCCTTAAAACGCGTTTTTTTCGTTCACCTGTGAGTTGATGAAAACTGGCTAACTCCTCGCTGAAGCCGGGCTCACGAGCAGGTTCTGGTTAGTCCGCACCGGTGAGATAAAACCGGACACTGGTTAGTTCAAAAACGGGTTATAAGACTGGTGAGAAGTCACCGGTGGATGCAAAAACGGCTTATAAGAAAAACCGGAAACCACCGGTGATAACTCCCGTGACAAAGAACGCAGCTCTTGTATCTCTGTCTGTTGTGCTGCCAGAAAGACTCAGAGCGTGTTCCATCCTACTTACCGTAGTTACTACGCATGACGTCACGAATTCTGGCTTTTTTCCGTCAAGGCTGGAACGATTTTTCTATTTTCCTGCAGGATATCATGCCACGGGCGAATCCGACCAATCACGTTGCAGAGATGCGTAGTTACTACGCTTACCACGCTCCCGAGCATGGTAAGCAAATAGTAACTATTAGTTACTATTAGTTTCTATTTTGAGAAGGTTGGAACGGTCAGCGTAGTAACTTTTCGTGAGGATGGAACGGAAATAGTAACTAATAGTTACTATTGGTACGAGGGTGGAACACGCTCTCAATCACTCTGTCTCTTTTACTCGTAACAGTTTACATTTCCTCCTAGATTGCTTCAGTTTTCAACAGTATCCTCAACAAGAAACAAGAGCAAAGCACCTTGCCAGATACGGGCAAAAAAAGGCAGCCGATAGGCAAGGATAATTTTACCTTGGTTACTCAGACGCCAAGGTCTAAGCAATTTGTCGAGGCGTGGTTCAAGGACCTCGCCGGAGGAAAATCGCTGCAGTCCTTGGGAAGAAAGGTAAGAATCAGAGCAAAATAACACTAGAGAGTAGTGCCAAGACTTTAAAAAAGTGACACACAGTCGAATAGCAGCGACACTAGCGTTAGAGAACGTCCCTAGTTAAACTCAACCAGCCGTTCAACAGCGCTGGCTCCGATAACGTCATATTCTGAGCATAGCAAAAAAAGGATACAGCCTCCATTGTTTCCTTGGTGTGTGCAGGCCGCACCTTTGCTTTACTAGAAATTTCTAAACCCGCAGGTTTGTCTCGCTTTAAATGCCGCAAGCGTAGTGGGCGTTGCAGCGAATATGGCCCGTTTGCAAAGCATGGAAAGCATAAGTCTTGCCACTACTCCTTTTAGTGTTATTTTGCTCTGGTAAGAATGTATTCTCGTTTTGCTGTAAGCTGTACTTATTGCTTGGGATGAAAATTTTAGTAGTTAAAATATTTAGCCTAAAGTGTAGGTCCAATCTACTGGCCAGATTTTGATTCGAATAACCATATGGGCACGCCTTGTGCCATTTCATGTATTGGATAATAAAATTATTGGTTGATTGAAAGATTGACAAAGCCAGCGTTTGATGGTGGCTATCGTGTGAAAAGATACGATTTTAGGTGTCCGATATTTCTATCCTGAATAGCAACAGTTTTTTTTATTACGGAATGAAATAAATAAGGAAGACGACGTTCAGGGACGTAAAGGACCCGTCGTGCCTGTAATATTAATTAACCATACGTACATATCGCTCCATCCATTCCCGATCCTGTGTAATGTTTACCAGCTTAAAGGCGTAATCTCGCCGTTCCCCGATGACTCCACTTGAGGAGTCCCCGCATTTTTGTTTGTCCTGGGGACTCACTCCCCGTATTCCCCCATGGACATGGAATGCTCTGACCATCAAAACCATCATCAAAACCGACACCCGTTCAGATTCGGAGGGGAATCAATGTTTGCTGGTGTTGGGGCAATATAAAATTAACTAAAAGCTCTCAGAATAAGCAAAACCAAAAGTAAAGTGCATCCAGACTAATTTCGTCAACTGCATAGTTTTTTTCGAACAAAATCCGTTTTGGCAGCATTCCCCGTGTTCTCGTTGTTTTCTGTACGCGGAGTCCGCGTGGAGTGACTCCCTCGATTCTCGCCGTTCCTTTCGATCCCCCGAGGTGTCCCCCTTAAGTCGCTAGATTGATTCTTCCATTCTCCCTGTTTGACGCTGATCGGAAGCTCATGGCTTCTGATGAGCTCATTGGTTAGAAATACTGGCAAGAACAAATAATCCACTAGAACCTCCGTTTCTGGCCCATGCAGCGACTATGGATACCCCGACAAAAGTGAGCGGAGCTAGAGGTACTTGCTGTGAACTGTTAGTTGATACCCGTCTACTTCCCTCTTCGTTGCTGTGCATACCAGATGAACAACTGTATGAGACCTGCAGGCGTGGAGAGCCCGCTTTGCAGTGCGTCACATGTGACGTGACGTCACAATAGTTGCGTTTTAGCAGATACCATGGTATCTGTTACCACGGTAACTGAATCTGCAATTAGTCGTTTTTGCAGTTACCGTGGTATCGATACATGGTTGCTCTGGAAGACGACTATTCCCGAAATTGTACTTTACGAAGTCATTCCAAAAGAAAAACTGATATCCAGTTACATCATTAAGTGCTAAACTTCTTTCTCACCAATTTGACAAAATTTGATGAAAGTGACATGACTTTTCAGATACCACGATAACTGCAGAAACGCCTTTTGACCGTGGTATCAGATACCACGGCACCTGCGAAAACGACTTTATACCGTTGTATCATATACCGTGGTATCTGCAAAAACGCAGCTAATGGTAGACAACCAATCAGCTATAAAGGACGACTCAGACGGCGCTCGTAATGAAATTTCTTTTGCGGGGCTCTACTGCGATATAGCTGTTAGGTTCCCCGATGATGTTCCCCGATATGATGTTCCCCGAAGCTCCTACCCTGCGCTCGTTTGCATCGGGCAGGGTATCGGAAATATATTCGACTCAGCATGGTCATATTAGAGAGATAGGGGACATGACATCAGCATTTGACAAGGTTGATATCTCGCCGCTCCTAAAAATGTGCAAAGTGATTGGTGTGGTGTGGCAGTGGCTAGGAAATTCTTTGACAGGACGACTACTTGCGGTTATAGAATAGAATTTTATTTTTCAAAACTAGCTGTCACAGCGTTACCGCCGAAGTTGACCTTTTTGTCATACAAAATGAAGAATGCATAACACTTTGTAACGAATGATAAAAAAAAAAAACACTACAAGGGACAGACTTATCGGTTGTTGTACAACTCAACAAATGCTGGAACAAAACTCCTTTTATATCTTTCGTGAAGAGGGGCCACAGGGGCTAGTTTGGGGATTGTCTGGGATTTCTCTCGCTGGGGTCTAATACGTATAGGAGAATAGGGGGTTGGGAGAATATTACGTAACCGGGGAACAGATAGGGTTTTAATACCGAAATCGATGCTAAGGCGGGTTCGTCTCTCTCCAGTATACAATATCTCACTTACTTAGACTTAGGTCTTCCCGCGCCTGGTGGCGCATAAGGCGACAACTTCTGACCTCCAGGTAACTCTATTTTGGGCAGCCTTCCACAGTTCGGTCATCGTTGTCCGACCTGACTTGGCTTCCTTTTCGGGGCTCCTACCAAGTGTGGACGCTGCCTATCCTTTGCATGCAGGTCAGAAGGTCTCCAGCACCAAGCGTCGTTGGGAAGTCTGCCCTCTGCCATCCGCACCACGTGTCCCCAGTCTCTCCATCAGGACATCTGTCACCAAGCGTTGCTTGGTTATAGCTCCGTTATATGAAATCTCTAGTGGTGTTCCATAAGGTGGAGTGCTAAGTGCCCTACTGTTTGCTGTTTATGTTAGTGACATCGACGTCGATTCTGCTCCCAAAAGAAAAATACTCCTATATGCTGGTGACATAGCAATAGCAGTGGAAGGGAAAGATTGTGATATTGATGATATTGATATTGATATGATATTGATTTATGATATATATATGGTAGATGTTCCTACGGCCCAAGCTGACTGCGAATCATATTTGACGGTGCAAAACGGATAAGTCAGCTACATTTTATTCGAGCAATATTTCGGCCCTTCTTGGCAAGGGTCCTCTTCAGGCTCAAGCCGCTCAAGCTGGAAAATAAACTTGTGGAAAAATAATTTAAGATTCTTCCTTAAATATCTGCTTTTGAGAAATATTGCCGAAATATTGCTCGAATAAAATGTAGCTGACTTATCCGTTTTGCACCGTCAAATATGATATATATATGCTATTGAAAATGATATTGACGTCGATTCTGTTCCCAAAACAAAACTATTCCTATATGCTGGTGACATAGCAATAGCAGTGGAAGGGAAAGATTCAGTACAAGTATGGGCATTAGCAAATAATATGACTTTCTCTCCACTAAAGGCCGAGTTGGTGCTCTTCCGTAGGAAACAGAGCAAAATAACACCAGGGAGTAATGCCAAGACTTGGCAAAATTGATACACACTCGAATAGCACCGATACTCGCACCACTAGCGATAGAGAACATCCCCACTGAAACTCATTCAGTCGTTCACCAACTCTGGCTCCGATAATTTCATATTCTGAACTTTGCAAAAAAATGATAGAGCCTCCATTGTTTCCTTGGTGTGTGCACGCCGGACCTTTGCTTTACTAGAAATTTCTAAAACCGCGAGTTTGTCTCGCTTTAAATGCCGCAAGCGTAGTTTATGGCGCTACGAGTATGGCCCGTTTGCAAAGCATGGAAAGCATAGGTCCCGGCGCTACTCCGTAGTTTTATTTTGCTCTGATCGGAAAACAGTTGCCCGAGCCAACCCCCACATATACATGGGAGAAGAACTACTACCTGTAAGAGAGCAGGTGACATACAACGTGCCTGCCACCAAATAGCTTGTATATTTTCAGGTTCCCGTGTTCAACAAGAAGGAAGAGATCTTCATCACTCTCTGCGAATTCCAAGCCCCAATGATGCGGGCTATGTGGTTTATAAAAATGACCGCCGCTTACACCAGCGCTGTCTCAGAAGCGAAGAACAAGAACAAACGGCAAAACACCGACCACGCGCAGGAATGGACCCCTGTTATTATCAAGTTCTTAAGGGACCAGCTGTCGAAGCTTCAGGACTATTCGGGGAAGACTCAGAATCCCCTGGCCCCGCCCCCGCCAATCCAGCCAGTAGTTCAGGCCCCTGCGCCAAGCCCGACGCCACAATTAGGCCTTGCAGGTAGGTTAAAATTATGCTTCACGTCTGAAACTGTGCCTGTAGAACTATAATGCGGCTGTATCAATCAATCAATCAATCTTTATAATTCGAAAAACGTTCCTTACGGTATTAACAAAAAACCTAATATTTGTCCTCTCGTCAAACATAACTATACACAATTCCGCTTTTACATTGTCAAATATTTAATAATTACACACAACAAGGATTGCAACAAATTAAAGAGCTAAACGTCAATAATACAAAAAAAACATAAAAAAGAAGAAACGAATTTAAAATTTCGTGTTGAAAATTGCCCACATTACCCATAAATATTCCATATCCTCATATCTACATTAGCCGTTTTTTGTACATTTTTTCGGAAATGAGTTTATTCTTTAAAGCACAGCTCTTACTACAAATGTTTTTTTTTGCGATAAAATTGTCCAGAAACTTTATATTCTAAAATACTCATACTTGTCTCGTGAAATTAGGGATTCCCTTGTTAGTGCTTGTATCGTGTTGTAAGGAAGTTGTGATTTACTCTGGTCTTGTATGGGCTACCAGCTACTGTATGTAGAAGGCTATCTCCCTACAATTGAGTTGCTTTTAGTCGCCACTCGTTGCCCTGAGTGTACCGTTGCGCGACCGTTTGTGACGACTAAACACAACACGATCTTAATTACACCTTCTGAGACTTCGTTCGGGAAGACAAATGCATTTATCACAAAGGTAATTGATGACCAAAATTGGATGTTTATAAATTTGTTGTTCTTCTTCCAAAATAGTTTCTCCTGTCTTCTGCGATCTTCTCGGCCCAAACAGTCAAACGTAGTTAGCGTACTACTAGTATCGCCTTCCCAAATAATATAGTCCGAGAAGAGATCTTATAGACTTAGTGAGAACCACTTAGTGAGAACTCGGGTCCCAGTAGGGCAAGGGCCAGTGCCCCCTGGGGCTTCTCTATCCAGCCTCCGAAGAGGTGACCAGTTGGCACTTCGTTTGCAGTTGCACACCCTGCTGGGTGTAGCCGGTATAGGGGATAACCCTGTGTTAGTCCCTAAAACCCAACCTCCGAATAGGTATCTTTCGTTGAACCCTAGTTAATGGGCAAGGGCAATAAACCCTTGGGCGAGCTCTAATCTGAAAAGCGAGTCCTGTTAGGCTCTTGAGACAGCGCTTCCAGTTGGAACTATTATGTCTAACGATTCGTGTGTGGTCCGCGCTTTTAAAAACTCGGTAAGGAGAAATCTGCCCGGTGCTGGACGTGAGGGAATTTAGTGGTTGCGCGTTGACTTGCCTCTTGAAGATGAATCAGAATTTTCGTCGTAAGAATAAAATGATGTAATAATCCTCCATGTAGATACAATACTTGTCAGAGCAAAATAACACTAGGGAGTTCAAGTTCAAGTTCAAGTTTTTTTATTTTTCAACATTCACAAATAAATAAATAAAAAGCAACACTTTCGCGCTGGAGAAAAAACCTATGAGGGTTTGCATTCGCGCGAAAGTCCACATAACTACTTACATATATAAAGAAAAAAAGAAAAAATAAATCCAATCTCTCTCAGTCATCAATACTCAACTCCCCCTCCCCCCATTCTTCCCTCCCAACCTCACCTTACCCTCCTTCCCACCCTTACCTCCCTAGCCCACCCTTCCTCCCCTAACCACCCTACCACCCTTAACAAAATTTAACATTTTTGCACCAGAAAATAATCTATTGATTTCTTTCTAAACTGAGGTATGTGTTCCGCCGCCCTAATGCTCACTGGTAGTTCATTCCATACAGATGGACCCAGGTGTTTCATTGAAAATGAAGACCGGGTACCATGACGTAAATCCACAACTATATCATCACTATGCCTTGTTCCATAATTATGCAGGTCACTATTTGTTTGGTAAAAACTGTTAAAGATATCGGGGGCTAATCCATTCATACACTAGCGCCAAGGAGTAGCGCCAAGACCTATGCTTTCCATGCTTTGCAAACGGGTCATACTCGTTGCGCCGCCCACTACGCCTGCGGCATTTAAAGCAAGACAAACTTGCGGGTTTAGAAATTTCTATAGTAAAGCAAAGGTGCGGTCTGCACACAGCATGAAAACAATGGGGGCTTTATAATTTTTTTGCAATGGTCAGAATATGAAGTTATCGGAACCAGCTCTGGTAAGCGACTGAATGAGTTTCAGTATGGACGTTCTCTATCGCTAGTGGTGCTAGTATCGCTGCTATTAGATTGTGTGTCAGTTTGCCAAGTCTTGGCACTACTCCCTATAGTGCAATTTTGCTCTGATACTTGTCGACTCTGGCAGGGCTTCGCGCAGAAATACTTGTTTTTTCTCGCGAAAAATTTAAAACCATTGGGCACCGTAGTTCAATGTTGTGCACTTTAGAGCGAAAGCAGAGTGTTTGCTTCAGTTACTTAGTTGGCAACTTAACTATAGCATTTGTGCAAAGTACGAAAATCGCGTCAAATACTAAGGTTCTATCTATCTTGGATCGTTCATCGTCGAATCGACAGACTGTCTACGATGGCTTGGAATAACATTGAAATCTTCATTGTCAAAATTTTGCTCTTCGGTTGTTCGAGAAGTTTGTAACCCCCCAACCGGGGACGTTATAATCGTAAAGCTTTGAGAAATTTGTACAGCATCTTCTACGCTCCTTCTATACTATTTCGTCCTAGTGTCACTGATGTTCCATGAAAGAAGGAGATCAAAAAGATGAGATCGTGTTATTTTAAATATGCAGAACATCTGCTCCACTTGTCGAAATTATGTCATAACCATACATTGACGGAGAAGTTGAAAAATTCAAGATGCAAGTTTTAACCATTTTGGATTTCCTCGTCTCTTTAAAAAGTCATGGACAACTGGTCCCAGCCAGCGCACGACGTTATCCCCTGCTTCCTGGCCGAAGATCGAAAATTTAGTGCCTTCTATGTCTTTTATGTTACTTTCTTTCATTTACTCCGCTTTTTGGGATCCCAAAACGTAAGTGGAGGGATACCTATGACATTGCAAAAGTTGTCCGTCTGTCTGTCCGTCTGTCCGCAGGATAACTCTCGAAGGGAATGAGATATTTTGATGAAACTTGGTGGGAGGATCCTTTGGGTCATAGTACAGGTCGAGTTCGAAGATGGGCTGTGTAGCCCTATATTTGAGGGTGGGGGAGGGGTTTCAGATTAAGGGACAAACAAAATATTTTAAACAGCTAATGTGATAGTCGATTATGGGGTAAGAAGACATGCTGAGTACGATGGTGAAAACCATTTTCTTGTCGGACAAGTATTTCGTCCGGAATCCGGCAAAAACCGGAAAGTTGGGTAAAAGTAAAAGTTTCATTTGAAGTTGATTAAATGTTCGATTTAGGCGTAAAGAGACATGCTGCACACAGTGTTGAAAACGATTTTCTTGCCGGACAAGTAGTTCGTCCGGAATCCGGCAAAAACCGGAAAGTTGGTTAAAAGTAAAAGTTTCATTTGAAGTTGATTAAATGTTCGATTTAAGGGTGAGAAGACATGCTGAACACGATGGTGAAAACCATTTTATCACCGGAAAACTAGTTCGCCAGGAATCCGGCCAAAACCGGAAAAGTCAAAGTTTTATTTAAAGTTGATTAGACGTTCTTTATAGGGATAAAGAGATCCGCTGGATTCTTTTTTTTTTTTGCTGGACTAGTAGTTCGCTTGGAATTCGGGCGAAACCGGAAATTTGGCAGAAGTAGCAGGAAGTTTCGGTCAGTATCGTCAAAATAGATATGGCTTATAGAGGTATATCTGAACTTGGTTTTCTCTGATGATTCGCCTGGCGAAGACTGGATCTGGCGAAGACAGGACCCAATTGTCTGGATCAAATATTAGATTTTTCGGATCCCATCGAAACCTTTGGTCTTGTTAGAAATGGCGGTTTACAAATAAATTACTTAGTTACTTACTTAGCAGACCTGGAAACCTAGTTAGGCTATATGGAATGTGGAATATGGAAATCTACAATATTGGTCAATCTAGTTACTGTTTTTTTTCTGTCTTCTTTCCATTTTTCTTTCTTTTTCTTGTACTCCACCATATGTTCTTTTGAACCTTGGTCGGTAATATGTTTCCTTACTCACATACATATTAAATATAGTTGAACAGAGGTATATGAGTATGCACGAAATAAAATTAAGAACAAATAATCAGATAGAACTTATGTCTTTAGTCGCATGCAGCGACTATGAAAACCCCGACAAAATTGAGCGGACCTAGAGGTATTTATAGCTTTTAGCTGATGTTGATACCCGTTTACTCGTCTTCCGTCTTCACCGTTGCTTATCGCACAAGAAATATTGAAGGAGGCTAAGGCTAGCAGGAGGCTAAGGCTAGCAGGAGGCTAAGGCTAGCAGGACGCGTACTCCGCGCGCCAACCCGCTTTGGAGCGCGTCCATATAACCAATCAGCTTTGACTGCTAGATTTCCTCTTCAGCGACTTAACAGCGATATAGCTATTTGAAGAGGTAACGAAACGTGATGTGGCGCGAAGCTAGTAACCTCCGCTCGTTTGGGTCGGGAGTGTGCCGTATCTTACTCGACTCAGCATGTTTGTATGACCGAGATAGGGAGACAGCAAGTTCTATCTCGTTATTTGTTCTTGATAAAATGCATCGCACTTCCTCTCATGAAATTACCAACATGACAAAAATCTTTTTCTGTTTCAGGTTTTGCACAGCAAGTAGTTGCCAACGCACAGGCCGTTCCATTGAATCAAGGTCAGCAGTCAGGTCAAGCTAACTCTCAGCAAAATGGAACTTTTTTCAGTGACGAGCAGAAACTATCTCTAAAGCTGTGGAACTATTGCACAATGCTACTTAGAGCTATGTACACGGTATGTTGGTTTCTGTTTCATCTTTACACATACCACCTCATACGTAAATTGGTTTCGAATTTTAATGTTCAAGATAGTATCAACACACTCCTTCGTTCGCATTCAAATCTATTTACCCTCCACAAACATCCTTCCCTGTCAGCCCACGAAAAAGTCTATTTAGTGTATTTTTAAACTGTATGAAAATAACGTAGTCATGTTTATGTACATTGTTTTGTTTAGTGTTTTAACATGTGTATCTTACTCATACTCCACTGTTATACAAAAAGCGGGTCACATATAAAAAAATAAATAAAAAAAAATACTTTATAGATAGATAAATAGATAAATCTATTCACCAAAAACTTATCATGGCTCACGCCAAATTTCTTTGGTATAGTCATGGATACAACTTATGAGCACACTTATAAATCATAATAGGCCTACGTATATAGGGCTACAACGGTCAAAAGTATTATAAATTTAAACTAGCTGCTTAGCTTATGCTTCGTTATACAACTTTAGAAATGAAGGGACAAAAACCCATATACTACACTGTAAGACGTTTCGTAACACAAGGATGCGCTCTTTAGACAAGATTTGACAGTGCAAAACGGATATGTCTGCTGAAATTTTATTAGAGCTACATTTCGGCCCTTCTTGGCAAGGGTCCTCTTCACGCTCAAAGCCGCTCAAGTTGGAAAAATGAACTTTGGAAAAAAGTTGGAAAAATTGTCAAATTTGATTCTTAGTCAGCTTGGGCTGAAGGAATATTTGTTAGACAGATACTAGATAACACACTACACTGTAAAAAAAAAACACTTGCAGTATTTGCTACTGAGATTAATCTTGTCTCTAAAAAGATAATCTTATCTCTAACTCGGATTAATCGTATCTCATTAGAGATAAGATTAATCCCAGTAGCAAATACTGCAGTTAACTTTAATCCTTACCCGGAGAAACTTTTTACAGTCTATGTGCTAATGTTTTGGAAAATTTTGCCATAATATTTTGTGAACACGAATGAAACGTGGTTTGTAGATTGTTAGGCTACTTTTAAAATGTAACTGAAAAGGCAGCTTATTTTTACATTTGATATTTGAATACACCGAAATTTTTTGACCCATCTAAGGGATTTTGCATTTTTTCACCCGCTAAGTAGTGCCGTTCAGAATGTGCGCTGCTTGCACCATAACCCAAACATCCAGACGCAGAGATTTTGAGTTTGAAAACAAGCCGCATTTGCAGGTTAAAAACGATAAGCGCGCACGTAATTTTTGGCAATGGCTTACCTGTGTAGTTGATGAACATTTCAAGCATAGAGGGACAGGGGCATAGACTAAAAAAAATCCGAAAAATTGCGTTCATTTGACGAAATCTATTATCTGTGGATAGCGGACAAATGGAGTAACGCATTTTTTTCTGATTTTCAGACCCGTCGAAGTGAATACGGGATGTGTAACTAGATTGTGGGGTCTTATCCCTTTTCGGTTAAACTTTAACGAAAGAATATCACATTCGTCACACCATAAAATAAATGTTCGGTAACTCTTGTATCAAAATTGTTGTCATCGAAACTGTTGTCTGTTTAAATCGAAAGTGTTGTCTGTTGAAAGTGCGCACCATTGTAGTAATACTCTTGATGACTATCTCTCCCTGGGGGTACCCGCGGAAGAAAGCAAGAAGCGGTGTCACAGCTGCTCCCAAAGATCGCCGTGGTTGTTTGGCACAGGATTTAAGCTTTTGAGTTTAAGTCGTTACTGACACGTTTACTCCTTCTTCCTGAGGATCACTGGCGTGTTTTGGACTTTTTAGTCATATAGAGTATTGTCACGAATCTTCTAACAGTGTAGTAAGGAGGTATCTTCCCAGTCTATGCCCGTTTCAAAAAAAACAATAGCAAGCAGCAACAGCACACGTGCCGCGGTGTCGTGTTCTTTGATCAGTTCTTTAAACCTTAGATAATATCTACGCCAAGAGACTGTGCTGTGAACAGTTTTTCAGGCGAAGTTTGTACTCAGAAGCCCATGGCCTATTTGTCGCATTATATTATTATTATTACTATTCTTTCATTACTATTACTGTTCATTAGTTCACAATGACAATTATGTAATTTTCCCTAGGAGGGGCTTCTTGACCAGTACGAAGTTTTGAATGCCATTACAGAGATCTTTGACAAGTGTCGCTCAAACGATGACTACTCCATGCGACTCATTATGCCGATGGTATTGGACTACGTTCCCGACTTCTCAAAATGTGAACTTTTAAGTCGGAAGCTAGCCCATATTGCTGTTCGGAGGTTCAATCAGCTGATAGACGATATGGAAAGCAAGGCAGCTTCTCAGGTTGAAGTTAAGACAGAGCAGGGGAAAGAGTAAGTACCAAAAAGGGGAGGGTTGCCTCTACCACGAATTCCTGATTTTTGGATAGACCATGCCAACCGTACTGTTAGAAGTTTCGTAACAGACAGCAGAAGGATGCGCGGTTTCAACAAACAATGCGTAACAGACAAGACTTCGGATGTTGTCTGTGGTGTTTGAAAATGTTATGCATAACAAGCGTTGCCATCAGAGAGAGCCGACAAATTGCCAAAAAGCATCTGTTGAATTTTCCGACATCATGACGACAATAAAAAAAGTCAGTCGATGCTTTTTTGTTTTTTGGCTCTTCCTGGAAATGCTTGTTCTGCATAACATTTCATTTGTAACATTTTCCAACACAACACATAACATCCCAAGTGTTGCATGTTCCGTACTGTCTGTTGAAACCGCGCATCCTCCTGTTGTCTGTTATGAAGCTCCCAAGAAATAACTGTTAATAAGACAGTTTCAGATCCATGCTTATTGTCAAATACTGGTGTCCCTCAGGGTCCAATTCTGGGACCATTGCTTTTCCTAATATACATAAATGACCTTCCATCAGCGACAGAAAACAACGGTCTGAATGTCCTTTTCGCTGATGATACCGGAGCCTCGTTTTTGTTGCATGCTGCAGGTCCACTTCTCGGCCGATTCCGGAATGATTCTTTCTACATCCGTTTTTGCACTGCAGCGCTTCCGAGGAAGACGGCAGCGCTTCTCGAGAATCACGGACTTGCTCACCGACCAAGTCCATGCTTCCCTGCAAGATTTTGCAGCGCTGCCGCTTCAACCAAGAAGAAAGTGCATCCAAAAACGCATATTGTGCAAAAGTAAAGAAGTGCTGCAGCAGCGATGCGGCAGCGCTATTGCTACAAAAACGAGGCTCGGATCAACATTTGCAGGACAGTCCGAAGAGGATGTCAAAGAGAAGCTTCAAATCGTGTTTTCCCAACTGATTGTATGGCTAAAAGCTAATCGTTTGTCATTAAATGCCGCCAAAACGAAATTTATCATTTATAGTAGAATTGGACACAAAGCAAAAGGAATTTCAACAATAACTGATCAGGCTACAGATATTCAAATTCAAAGAGTAACTTCACTCCGGTATCTTGGTATAATTATTGATGAAAATCTATCGTATAAAGAACATTGTAATAGATCACGGGTTAAAGTTGCACAAGGAGTTGCTATAATGCGGAGGTTTCAACATTTTTTCCCGTATGAAATTCTACGCCTGATTTATTTTGCTTTGATACATTCGCATCTTACGTATTGTCCTTTGGTTTATTTGGCAACATTCAGATGTCATGTGAAACCGATACAGACTCTTCAAATCCGGGCTCTTCGAATTTTACAAAAATATTTACCGTCCCCTTCTTCTTATCCTAACAAAACTACAACTGAAACTCTATATTTGTTAACTAATATTGTGCCTGTTTCAGAATTATTCACTCTTCATTCTTTTTTATTTAAGGTAAAATATGACCGGTCGGAAATACCTTCGTACTTTCGTTCGAGTAATTTTTTCCATGAGCAACCTGACCATGCTTATGAAACCCGTCATAAATGGAAAATGCAGCACCTTAAATTAACCACTGAGAGATCGCGGTTCTCACCATATTTTTCAATCACGGGTTCATGGCATCTTTATTTACCATATATAGAAACTTCATTCTATACTTATAAATAAATTCAAGAATCATCAATAAAAAAAATAAAAAATAAAGTAAATTCTTATTTGTATGATGTTGATATGTTTTGGTTGGGATCTGTTTAAGTTGCCGGCCATCGGTAACCCTCGCTTGCGCATTGGCTTTTTTTTGTGGGATTTCCGGTTGATCTTACCGAGTGTCGGTGGGTTTCTGGGGCGGGTTCCCGTCTGGTGGTGAGTAATGGAATTATTAACATTTATTTATACAATTAGTTATAAAATTGCTGGTCATTAATAAATTACTTACTTACCATGTAAAATATGTTTGTTATATATTGTACCGGGTTTTTGTCAATCGACCTTGTGTCCCCGGCTTGACCCTCTGTTTATTTTGATTTTATAAAGTAAGTGTAAATTAAACCTTGAACCTTGAACCTTGAAACTTCTGACAGTTCGTTGAGTATACCCACAGTTTGGAGTTGCATGTATTGATAAAGAATACTATCATTTAATGTGCCTCAGACTGGGCCAATCTTAAGCAGTAGTATCCAGTAGCATCCTGTCTTGCTATAGTAGCATCCAGTCTAGCTGATAGTAGCATGCAGTAGAATGCAGTAACACTGTAGCCTTGACATCGAAGCATGTAGTAGCATCAGTTCGTACTGCATGCTATGTTTTCGTACAACTTCATACTACTATTTTGAGATAAATTTTTCATCGGGTACCCACAGTTGGGAGTAGCCTATGTCAACGCCGGCTACCCTATGCCTAATGCTGGGCAAACTAACCCTACGCTCTACCGCCTAACTGAGTAAGGGTAATCAGCGTTTCTCCAAAAAGGCAACGTTTTAGATGGAAATGCTGGGTCTGAAACTGTTGGTCGTGTTGGGTGGGGCTGGTATTCTCGGACATTAAGCGGAGAAATTATATTGGTAGAGATAGGAAAAGTACTGGTCCTTATTTTTGTCCAATGTGTGGTATTGAAGGAGAGGATGCGGTACATTTGATATGTTATTGTGAGGAGTTGAAAGAATTAAGAAAGGAACTGTTTGGTCGGGAGGCTTGGGAGGAAAGGGATTTGGTTTCAAGTATGGGAAGTAAGTGTTTTGGTGAGATCCGAAGGCTGGGTAGATTCCTGAAGCTAGCTATGGCCCACCGTGAACTATTTTTATAGAAGTTGATTTTTTGGTTTGTTGTTGGAGTTTATGATATCTTGTTTTTGTTATTGTGTTATGTTTCCCGCCATGGCCCTTGGGCTTTATTGGGAATAAATTCATTCATTCATTCATTCATATGAAGTTTCATTTAATACTAACACTGTATAGTGCATATCCCAATCCGGGTATGTATCGACTGGAGTAAAATCGCAAACTGAATGCCAACACACTAAGGTAAGAACGGGCTTATACAGCTTCTAGAACCTAACTTCACAGGCTATTTAATGCTCGTTGTAAATCCAAGTTCTGGTAAATCCTTGCTTATGTATTTATACAGTATATAATTATTGTAGTTACAGGTTGTTCCCATCAGTGGCGTAACTGATCGATTTAGACAGAAATATGCCACGGGAAAACGCATTCAAGGATTTGCTATCCGTTTTAGTCGCACTTTCGTTCTCCGTTTCTCTTTCTCTTCCTACCTTCCCCTCCGTTCTTCTATTCTCCTTATTTTGTTCATGTTTACAGAGTGTCTCAAAAGTCGATTTATGATGATCCCTCAACACTTTTCCAAGCTTTGTCTGAAGAGTGCAAGACCTGCGCACACCACCGAATTGTTTGCCTAGGACTGTCAGCCGTTATCCAGGTAAATATACAGCATACGTGTTTTCCTTTCAGCGTTCCTAATTTTGAACGGCTCCGAAATACAATTTTTTTTTAATATTTTTTTTCCCGTTTGAATATTGAAGTTTTAACTTGTTTTTTTTTAAATATCTTGTTTTTTTAATATTTCAGTTGCTTGATCATGTAAAGCATGATTAAATATTCTTTGAGCCCAAGGTGACTTTGAAACATTTATTCAAACAATGTTTACAACGGATACGTCAGCTACGATTCTTCATCAGCGATACTTCGGCCCTTCTTGGCAAGGGTCCTCGTCAGGCTGTCAATCCTTTGGGTCAACGTCGGGGAAGGAAACAAACCTGTAATCTCTGCATGTCTGGGCTGTGAAAGTTCCGTACTTCGTAGATAAATATTCTTTGAGCCCAAGCTGACTTTGAAACATTTAAGTAGCGTGCACACACAGTCCGAATTTCGCAGTCCGATGCGAATTTCCTTCTCCGCTCCGGAATTTTGACGCATCGCATGCGGATTCGGTCCGATAATTTCGTTCCGATTTGAGTAGAAAATATTCTACTTTTACCGGAGAGAATTTTAAACGCATGCGAAATTGTGCCCTGAGAATTGAAAAATTAGAAGCTGTGTTTGAAATTTCAACTGTTTATACGACCTATTTAATGTCAGCTGCATTCATTCATTCGGCAATCAATCAGCATAATCTGACTGTAGGCTAAGCAGTGGATTTTTCAAACCTGGGGCCAAGTTTCACGTCTGAATTTCGTTGTATCTGAAAAACCTGTCGGGCATCGTGACGCGAATTTTGTATACGCGTTTTCGCGTGCGGAATCTAACCGGACTGTGTGTGCACTTAGCTTTATTCAAACAATTTTTACAACGGATATGTCAGCTACGATTCTTCATCAGCGATATTTCGGCCGTTCTTGGCAAGGGTCCTCGTCAGGCTGTCAATCCTTTGGGTCAACGTCGGGGAAGGAAACAAACCAAACCTGTAATGATTACGTGGCTTGGCTTCAGTTTAAAAAAAAAACGCTTTCCAAGACTTGTTCTGTTATAATTCAGGATACCTCCAGTTTGATTCGTATCGCATACGGTCGTTTATGTCCAAACAAAGGTCGCTACAACCGAAAGGACTTGGGCGAGTTCATATATCTGGAGAAGTAAAGTGTCAATATATGTGTTTTAATCCGCCTAAAGGTTCTTCTTCTACCCTTAAAGTCACAAACAGCCTTCTGCAATCACAAACCTCAATCAAGTGTTTGGGAATTTCAGTTTCAACAACCCTCAGAAAAATGTGCGAAGCAGCTGTTCTGTCAACTGCAAATGCGACGAGGATGGGTTATGGGAAAATCGTTCCAAACAGAGCCAGGTACAACCGACGAGGTCTAGCAAAAATCTACACAAGCTTTTGCTCCTCCTCTGTGCTTTTCCTCGCTGGTTTATACCCGATTCTCAGGAAAAAAGACACCAGTCGAATGCGGTCATGTTTTTTCAAATATCTCCGTTTTCTTCTGTACCTTCCTCGTCGCATGCGCAATCACCGAATCATGGAGAAGTTTTTTGTCTTGGACCCAACTGTCAAGCTAAAAGAAATAAGTGGACATCTTCTGCCGCCTTCCTGCCCATTGCCTAATGCGCCTGCTAATGCAGTAAATTTACTGTTCTTTTCGTGTTTCGTTGTGTGTTTCTTGTTTTGCGTTGGTTTATCTTTTGCTGTTGTTGTAGATTTTATGTATCCTCTGAATTTCTTGTCAAGCTTTCATTTACCTAATTTTTTTTATGTACTGTGCAAACGCCTTATTACTAGGCTGCATGTAGTAAATTCATTCATTCATTCATTCATAGCGCTTTCTGCACTCTTACATCTTGTATTGTTGCGGTGTTTATCAAATTTTGCGAAAAAAAAGTCATTAAAGCTTTGAAGACGTGTTATTACAATCATTGTAAATTTGATGTACCTTCCTCGTTCCTGCCGCAACCACAAATTAGTTCAGAAGTTCAGCGTCCAAGATGTCATTCGTTCACTAGAACGTCAGCGTCACTACTTTGTACATCTCGTCATCCTGGTCATCACATGATGTTTTTCATGAATTTTTCAGGCCCAGTTAGAAATTATGTCTAAATTTTGTGTGTTTATACTGTTATTTATCTTGTGTTGTTTTCCGTTGTTCTCTTTACTCCGCTACCAGCTTGTGTATTTGGCGGGTTACAAGTAAAATATATATATTAAAATAAACATGAACCGTCAATGTAGGGGCACACTTTCTACCTTGCAAAATCACGATCCCACATTTCCTTGATTTTTAAATGGAGTTTTGGCTACAGAGATTTTGGTGCTTGGAACCAATATGCATTTAATACTAAATCGATTTATAGTCTAAGGTATAAGGTTCTGCTCTCTACGGTTACTCACAGTTTCTTCGAGTTCTGTGGAGACACACGCCATACTATTATTCTGTGAGGCGGTTGAAAGCGTTTATACGCTAAAATTTCTTTATACGGCCCACCACATAAGAAAACGAACGCGTTGATTTCGACTTTTACCTGTTGACCCATGTGTGATGTCGTCATCTGTTCTTGAGGACATAAATGTTTCGCCACTTGACCCTTGTCATACTATCCACAACAGGAACAGGCTATATACTGATTTTTTTTTTTTTTTTTAATTTTTTGCTTTGTATTGTAGGTATTTTTACTTTGCTTACTGCGGTTCAGTCAACCTTCTTCGCTCTTCTAGACTATAACCCTTGACTGCTCTACTGCCATGGTGTGGAACAATCCCGGTGAAGGAAAGCCGCCACTTTATCTGATTGGGTCGCCGCTAGACGACTTAATGTTCGCACCCTCGGAACTGCCCATGGCGCCCAGCCCCGAAAACAGCCAAATCAGGTAAGTTTTGTTGGCACTTTAACTCCTTCCCTATATACATGTCCAGTACCTTAGACCAGTGGTTCCCGAACCTTTTCCATACAGCGGACCCCTTATCAAGTCCAAAAAGGTGCCGTTCCCCTTTTTTTGACGAATTCTTGTTTTCGCGACCAGAACGTCAAAATGACGACATTTATTGCATGTAAATCTGAAATTGCGTACGGTGTGGATATCTGATTTTGAGGACACTACTGAAACTGGGTTAGGGGACTCAAAAATGACTGAAGCGATGTATTAAAGCTATAAACTAGTTGATTCTGGGACCTTCGCGTACCCCTTTAGTTACGCGTAGGTACGCGAACGTGAACCACTTAGACGCTCATTTGCGCTTCCCCACTTACAAAAGTTTAAAAACATTTACACAAGGATTTGCAATTTCTGTATATATTAGGAGCATGTTCCATCCTACTTACCTTAGTTACTACGCATGACGTCACAAATTTTGGCTTCTTGGCGTTAAGGCTTGAACGCATTTCTCCATATTCGGTGAAATATCAGGCCATGGGTTAATTTGGCCAATCACGATACAGAGAATCGTAGTTACCACGCTCCCGAGCATGGTAAGCAAATAGTTAATAGGCTGTTAGTTACTATTTCGAGTAGGGCGGCACGGTCAGCGTAGTAGTTTTTGGGATCCCAAAACGTAAGTGGAGGTATACCTATGACATCGCAAAAGTTATCCGTCTGTCCGTCCGTCCGTCCGTCTGTAAGCACGATAACTCTCGAAGGGAATGAGATATTTTGATGAAACTTGGTGTGAAGATTCGTTGGGTCGGCGGACCAGTCGAGTTCGTAAATGGGCTTTGTAGCCCTACATTTAGGGGTGGGGGAGGGGGTTCAAATTAAGGGGCAAACAAAATATTTTGAAACAGCTAATGTGATAGTCGATTATGGGGCAAGAAGACATGCTGAACACGATGGTGAAAACCATTTTGTAATCGGACAAGTAGTTCGCCCGGAATCCGGCCAAAACCGGAGAGTTTGTTAAAAGTTAAAGTTTTATTTGAAGTTGATTAGATGTTCGATTTAGAGGTAGGAAGACATGCTGAAGACGATGATGAAAACCATTTTCTCGACGGACAAGTAGTTCGCCCGGAATCCGGCCCAAACCGGAAAGTTTGCTAAAATTAAAAGTTTTATTTGGAGTTGATCAGATGTCCGATTTAGGGCAAGAAGACATGCTGAACTTTTATGTGAAAACAATTTTCTACCCCGACATGTAGTTCGCCCGGAATCCGGCCAAAACCGGAAAATTGTTAGAAGTTAAAGTTTAATTTCTTGCTGATTAGATATCCGATTTAGGGGTAAGAAGAGACGCTGAATCCGTGTGTGACAATCATATTTTACCCGGACATATAGTTCGACCGGAATCCGGCTGGAGTTGGAAAATTTGTTATAAGTTAAATTTTTATTTGAAGTTGATTAGATGTTCATTATTGGGGAAAGAAGATACCCTGAGTTCGTTTTTGAGCTTTCTTTTTTCGCCGGACAAGTAGTTCTAGAGTTCGGCCGAAACCGGAAAATTGGCAGAAGTGGCAGGAACTTTTCGTCAAAACAGATATGACTTATACGGGTAAACACACATGCTGAATCCATATCTGAACTTGGTTTTCTCAGATGATTAGCTATTTGGCCTTAATCTGTTTCTGAATTTTAATTGTAAGAATGTTCAAGGATTCTGGCGATGACTGGATCTGGCTAAGACAAGACCCAGTTGTCTGGATCAGATATTGAATTTTTGGGATCCCATCGAAAAGTTTGGTCTTGTTTATGAGGTTGGAACGAAAATAGTAACTAATAGTTTCTATTGTTAGAAGGCTGGAACACGCTCTAGAAAACACACTATCCGTTGATGTTACATAAAAATTGCGTCAGGCTCTTAAGTATTAGATTTCCCTAAAACCTAAAGTTTAACTGAAAAGCCAACTTATTTTTGTATCATTTAACTGAACACACTGAATTTTTTGGCTTGTGTTAAGGTATTTTCTTTGTTTTTCACTAGTTGCTCAGTATGATGTTCAGAATAGCTACGGCCGTCCTCACAACGCGAAACTCTACTATGACGCGGAAAAGTTGAATCTCAGTACAAACGCGGCTTTTTAGTGGCCAGTGATCAGCTCGCGGAAGGTAGCTAACTGCGTGCAGGGGCGTCATGTGTGTGTGGGGGCGGGGGACGCCCCCCCCCCCAATGTTGTCGGCCAGTCGGTAAAAAATAACCAAGTCGGCGGGAAGCGCCGCGATTTTCCGTAAAACAGTCGATTTTTTTTCTTGGAAACAGTCGATTTTCCTTAAAACAGTCAGTTTTTCGTTAAAATAATAGTTTTTTTCTTCAAAACAGTCGATTTTTCTTCAGAACAATCGTTTTTCTTAAAAAGAGTTGTTTTTTCAACGAAAACAGTCGGTAAAAATGACCAGTCAGTCAGTAAATACCTTGCCCCCCCCCCAAAAAAAAACATTTCGACTAGTAACGCTTCTGACTGCGTGAACACTTTAAATCGTTTTCGTCAAGCATGGAGAGATTGCAGCCTACCGGATGAAAACGGAAAAGGGTATAAAAAAGAGTAATTTAACATTGCGAGGTATAGGACTTCCGAATTTGAGACTGAATTATCCATGTTTGATAGCTATTTTGAGCCTAGAAATGAATGGAAACAGTTCTCTTGCTCTTCTTTAATTGTATGGGGCCGAACTAACGAGCTCGTATCCCTGCCGGCCCCAGTGATCAAAATATTTTGTCACGAAGTATTTTAGAAATTAAAGAACCTGAACCTGTATAGTTACAGCTTTATAGAAAAGTTTCGTCTGAAATGGGAGCTTGAAGGCTTAAAACTTTCAGTACAAAAACGATTCGTGCTTCCTATTGTTCGGATTTAAAAAAAATACGTCATGAGCGACTAATAGGATGCGAGACTCCGTCATTGTTTGCAAACTTTGAAGCCTTCAAACTCTCATTATAAAGGAAATTTCTTCGGAAAAGTTTTATTATACCAACAACAAATAGCCAGATTATTGGTTCCAGCAATTCACTGGCTCAGAATGGCTACCAAACGCTGATAATTTAGTTTCAAAGTCGGAAGTCCTATACCTCCTAATATTAATTTTTTGAGTAATGCTCCCTCTGATGACGGTGTAGAAATATCCGTTTTCGTCGGGTAGGTTGCGATCTCTATACAACACAGGTACAAGCGCATAGAGGTACCACAAATCTGACAGGAAAATTCCACTGCATGAAAATCGATTATTCGTGGATAGCGGAGCAACAAAGTAACGCATTTTTATTGGGTCTTCGAGCCTCTTTAAGTGAATAAGCGATAGGTAACTGGATTGTTCTGTGTCAGCCCTTTTTCAGTTAAATTTTAACACTTGTGATAGTTTGACCGAGGTACCCTAAGGCCAGATCGATGTTGACTCTTTTAACTCTCAGTAGAATTTGAACGATCACATACAAAAAACACACTCAATTTACAACAAAATAATGCTGTTCAGCAACACTTTCATTCATTGCTGCGACCGATGACAAGGGGTTGCATGCTTCGAGAAAGGTGAATACTCTGGGTGATTCAGCTCTCACAACACTGAATTAGTCTGCACAGGGAAAAGTGTTTGAGTGGTGTTTAGTGTGCTGTAGTAGTGTGTTAGTTTCTTTCTGTGTTTATATTTATTTGTTTTTGTTTGTTTGCTTTAGCCCTTGGGTTTTTAATGTAAATAAATATCATATCATGGTTTACAACGTTACTTATTACGAGAAAACAACGGAAGTACTTTTTAACGTCAACTGTTTGTGTTTTATCACAGTATCTTTTGAAATAGCGGATCTTTGTTCAGATGCTATGGATCTTCTGACAGTGTTGTCACTCGAAAGACCAGGTTTTTTATAGGCAGCCATAAAGGAACCCCCGTACTTTTTCTGCCTTTTGTATTATCTATAGCCCTCCTGTGAGAGAGAGAGACTTTATTTAACTGATGATAATACATACTACATATGAGCCACCCCAGCACTAGCATGTCCTAGGGGCTGGCTGAAGAATAGAATTTCATAAATCCTACGGCTGTAGCGCAGCTTAACCACCTTGGGGGTTAAGTTGTTCAAGTCTGTAGTCACTTTTTGTCTGTATTGATTTGACTATTATTTTAGTTTTCCGAACATACCGAACATAATGCGAGGGGAGTAAATCCGAATCTCTGAAGATGTTCCAAAATAAGTATGCGAGAGGTGATTTACTTTAAAAGACCCACTGTGTCTAAAATGCGAATTCGACCTACTTCCGTAACGGCATTCATTATTCTTAAGCCCGGAGACCCAAATTTCATTTGTTACATTCCAAACCCGCTAACGATAGCTCACTAATCTTTGCACTTGCCATGATTCACGGTTTTCCATGCGTATTATGCTCCCGACTAGTGTTCGCGTATTGATGCGTATCTATTGATGCGTAAAACCGGTTACCTGAACTTTGTTTTTGCAAGAAGTCAATGGACCTGGGAAAAGGCTTAAAACAGCCAAAGCTGTGAACAATTTGTTAAAAGCAGAGTCTTGTTTACAGTATCCAAATAGTTTGGAATGTTGGAACTTAAGCAGTAAATAGTGCGAGGGAAGGCAGGATTGAGAAAAAAAAATCGATGACCTCTCCCATCTTTAAGCAATGTGGGAAATAAAGTTGATCAATTTGGAACAAAATGTAGGGAAGAGTTGGGTTTGATAATAAGTATGATGGTTGATGGATTACCCTCGGTGCAAGAAGAAAGAATATTGGGAAAAAAGAGGATAAGGTCCGGTCCTTACTTCTGCCCTGTGTGTGGAGAAATGAATGATGATGTATGCCACCTTTGCATGAATGTCGAGAGTTTCAGAGACTTACGGAGGAGATTTGTGGGTTAGGGGGGCAGATAAGAAATGGATTGTAAAAATGGTGGAGAGTATATATTTGAAAGAAAAAAATAAATTTTTAAAAGTTCCTCAAGTTGGCCTTTAACCACCGGACAGATTTCTATTGACGGAGAGGTAGTGTATATAGAGCGTGTTCCTCCCTACTTGCCTTAGTTACTACGCGTGTCGTCACAAATCATTGGGGTTTTTCACTTTTTAAAGGAGTTTTAGATTTTGTAATCCCGCATTGGCACGTTTCAGCGTGTCCTGGCACTGCGCTTCCCAATATAGATCTGAGTTATCGTAACACCCAGTAAGTTAAATTTCTCTGCTTTCATTTTTAGTGGTATTTCTTCATTGAAAGCAGGTTTAATTTTAGGACATAAATAGTTAAGATCGCAGTGTTCGTGAAGTTAACTTTCATGTCGCTATTCTGAGCTTCGTCCGCCACCTGTTGGATTATTAGCTTAGCATGACTCATTTGGGAAAGATGACAGATTTCAAAAGTACCGTACTGAAATCTTCTTCGTATTTCCAACGGGTTTCCTCATCTACTGCAGTATCATTTATCATCGCCGAAAAAAGGAGAGTACCCAAAAGAGTCTAATACTAAAGTTCCATACTAAAGCCATAAGGCGATCGAATCAGCCATCACCCAGTTCAGTAGCCGCAGCACCGGAGTTTCATCGGAGTGACAGCACAGGGAAGGAAGGAGGGATGATGGAGAATCCCCTAGTCAGAGGAAGAGTAGCCATCCCCTCACCTGGCGCGACAAAGCCGCCCCTGTGTCTATATATATTTTCTTCTTGTTGATACTAGTTCAGTTGAATAAAGCCATGCATACGTTTAACATCGCCTCTTGCGCGGCCACACTAGTTCAGTTGGCCATAAGGCTTCAGTATGGAAGTAAGTTATTAACTTTTTCGCTTACCAGTTCTTTTTTAGGGCAAAACTTCGCAAGATTGAAGAAGAGATAAAAGTCCGTGGCGCTCTCGCTGAGAAGAAGTGGCCTCTTGAGAAAGGGAATGAGGCGACAACTGGTTCTCTGATGGCGCGAGTCCTCCCGGCCCTTGACGCGCTTGACCGGTACAGCTTTGATAAAGTTGACCAGTCGAATTCGTTGGACGGCCTATATTCCAAAATCTTTCAGCCGATTTCAACAAAGGATTTTGCACCCGAGGTGAGCGGTCTCTTTGGGTCAGTGTTCAAAGGAACCGTCCTACTGATGATGATGATGATGAATTTTGTTTACGCACTTAAGAAGAGGAAAATCGCGCAGTACAGACAAATAAAAGGAAAAAATACACCGAGCTTTCAATAGTGTAGCAAATGCACAAGATACAAAAATAAACATTAGAAAAAAGAAAAGTGACTAATCAGGTCTAAAAAATCTTCTTTCTAGATGGAATGCGGAGAAATGGCCAAGGGCAGAAACGTGAAGGTCGTGGGCAATTGAACTACTTTACTACTAGCAATTGAACTACTGGTACTTTGAATAATAATCCGCTGTGCTTTTCTGTCTCTCTCATCTGTTGAGGAAAAAGATCGGCAGAGCCTCCGGGTGACGTAGGCTACTTCAACTCTCTGTTGGCGCCAGCCAGATATATGAATGAATGAATGAATGAAATGTTTTATTGCCCGTTCACAACACTAAAGTGAAACACGATGGAGTATTTGAAAAAAAAAGAGAAAAAACAGCGACTACAAAAACGAAACAACATTAACCTGGATGCAAAATCAAACAAATCTTATCAAAAAAGAGCACCCATCCAGGGGTGTGCAAGGGGCGTCCCAAGCCTTTCTTCATTGGGGGGGGGGGGGGGGGGGGGCGCACCTGGGTGAAATTGACCAAATTGTACCTGACTTTTACTGAATTAAAAAAAAAAAAAACAGTGCCTTCATGAAGCTACAACGTAAAAAGTTGCAGAGTATATACAAACAAGTCTAAAGAGAAAAATTGGAGCGTTTTCACGCTTTTCCGCTTCTGTTTTTTTTCTAGCCTTTTACCTTTGGAAGACCTTTCCAGTTTTGCAAACAGGAATGAAATTATCGCAAAAACGGTGTTGCTGCATAGCGACAACGTCGCTAAAGGCTGTGCCCATGGTTAATTAAGGCGCCTCAGGCGAAATTTTGAATCCGCCTTTTTTTCTGGCAAGATTTAACTACTTCCCATGCAAATTCTAGCTTTTAACATAGTTCGACCCCCCCCAAAATTCGAAGCCTAAAACGCCAACTAAATGAGGCAACCTTTGTCTAAATAGTGAAGCCTGCGAAATGCGCCGTAGGCGAAATTTTGTGGAAACACTGATGACAAAAATGCCTTTCGCGATCCCAAGATTACCTACTCAACGCAGAGTTGTCTGGAAACGAAAGGGGCGATACAGGGTAAAAGTGGATTCAGTTAAATAAATGCCACTTAAATTACCGAACTCAGTAACTGGGTTGAATCAAATAATGAATTCGTAGTTTACCGAAAAACGAACTATAAAAATAAGCAACAGATCGAGAGTGGTACTACAACCCAATATCGTAATGGAATAAAACTCTTGTTAGAACAACCTAAAACAACCGAATTCGGCAAGTGTAGTAATAGAAACGGACTTAAGAAAAATCCGGTGAATTACTGTATTCAGTATCGAATCAGAACCAAGTGAATCTCACCGAATTTAATTATGAAATGGACTGACAGAATGCGACCGAATTACCGAATTCGGCAAAGAACGAGACCAAATAAACAGGTTAAGTCACCGAATTTACGCAGGGACGAACCGAATGCGGCAAAAACGATGCGGATTGAACAAAAGTTGGATGAAGTATCGTATTCGGTCACGGATCAGAACCAAATGAATCTGATTGATGGCCGAATTATGAAATGCACTGACCGAATTCGGTAAAGAATGAGACCAAATAAACAGGTTAAATCACCGAATTTACGCAAGGACGGACCGAGTGCGGCGAAATCGATGCGACTGAACAAAGGTTGGATTAATTATCGAATTCGGTCACGAATCAGAACCAAATAAATCTGATTAATGACCGAATTATGAAATGGACTGACCGAATGCGACTGACCAGATACGGACTTGAGAAAAGTCCGGTGAATTACCGAATTCGCTAACGAATGAGACCAAATAAACAGGTTAAATCACCGAATTTACGAATTGACAGACCGAATGCGGTGAAATGGATGCGGAGTGAACAAAAGTTTGATGAATTAGCAAATTCGACAAAGAAAGGGGAACCAATAAACACGTTAAATCATCCGATTTCGAAGTGCGGGGACAAACGATTTTCTGAAAAGGGCATCACGGCTTCGCCGCGATACCCATTTTGACCGGATTTTCGCCTTCGGCGAAAATTTGACCGGATGCCCAAAACGTAGGGGGGGGGGGGACGCCCCTGTAAAGTGCAACATCCTTATTAAATTTGTACGGTATTTTTTCGACACCAGAACTGTTCGGTAAATTTATTACAGTATATTTCGTTTACGGACAGAATCCAAAATATGCTATCGGTACAAATCTATTAAGTATAATGATTCGGTATAATTAGTGAAAATATTAAATTAGTGAAAATATTTTTGAGTGTTTTGTGATTATTTTATATTTCTTTGTCCTTTTTACTGCACTTACGCCCTTGGGCAGTGCGTCATAAATCCTTCATTCATTCATTCAATTGCCAGGATTAATATCTTATTAAAGGATGTTGTATCAGCTGACATTTTTTCCAACGATTTTTCGGCCCTTATTGGAAAGCGTTATTGTCATTCTGAGACAGCACTAAACGGATACGTCACTTTTTATTAGGGCGATTATTAGGACCTTCTTGGCAAGGCTCAAGCTGGAAAATGGATTTGTCAAGAATGCGCACTTGTTCTTCAAAATAGTTGATATCTTCCTAAAAGTCGGTAACGATAACCAGAGGCGTGACGTATGAGGGGAGGATGCGCCTCCCCCCCCCCCCCCCCAATGTTGCCAGTCAAACAGTCGATTTTTCTTAAAAACAAGTAGTGAAGTTTCGTAAAAATAGCAAATTTGTCCTTAAAATAGCCGTTTTTTCTGAAAATCAAATTTTCGTCAAAACAGTTTTTTTCTTAAAAAGAGTAGTTTTTCTGCAAAAACAATCGATACAAGTGACCAGCCAGTCGGTAAATACTTTGTCAACAATTTTGCTATTTTGCAACGTCGGTTTGGCTTGGGCTGTTTTGGGGTGGCTTTTATTCAGTTTCTTTTTTCTAGAACATTCCAGAAATAGTAGAACAGGACGAACCGCTTGTGAAGCTCCTGTGTGAATGGGCAGTGAGCGACCAACGGTACGGTGAGCACCGAGCAATCGCTGCTGCTCTGCTGCTCGAGAAGCGTCAGTGTGAAATCTCGAGCTTTGAGAACGACGGTGGGGACGACAAGGAGTCGACTGTTTCTGCCAGTGGGGGAGCCCCTATCTTTCAGAGCTTGCTCATGAAGTTTTTGGACAAGGATGCGCCAACATTGGGTATGCTAACATGTTTGATAAATTACTATTGTTGTTTTTTATCAAAGACATCACAAGACTACATCGCAGACAATCTAGATGACATATATTGAAATAATGTGGGGGAAAATACCCCAGTGTCACCTACTACGAGTTTATACTTCTTTCATCAGACCCACCCTGGAATACGCAGCACCAGTTTGGCATTTTTCATTATCGCAGGAGCAAATAGATAAACTAGAAAGAATACAGAAGCGGGCTCTTCTTATTATTCATAGTGGACCAAAGCTTTCCTACTCATACCTTTTAAAACACTTTAACCTAAAAAACACTGCAGGAGCGCAGAAAGGAGCTAAGCACTGACTTCGGTTCAGCCATGGTATCTCATCCTCTCCACTCCCAAGTCCTCCCTCCCCCCTATCAAAATGTTAGAATTCGACCAGAACGAGTGGTAAGTTCTAAGGTTCCCAAGCTCTGTCCTGTACCTACAAAACACGCTAGATATGCAAAATGCTTTATTCCCGAGTTCGTGAAATATTTTAACGAAGCGTGAATTTTTAAGCGTACTGACATTAGATACATATATTGTAGTTTTTTTGTTTGTTTGGCAATAATCGCAAATGTGGTTTATAACCACGATAGTCGATTTTTACAATAAACTTTCTATCTATCTATCTATCTATCTATCTATCTATCTATCTATCTATCTATCTATCTATCTATCTATCTATCTATCTATCTATCTATCTTTCTATCTATCTATCTAATGTATACAACGGATACGTCAGCTACGACGCTTCATCAACTATATTTCGGCCCTTCTTGGCAAGGGTCCTCGTAAGGCTGTGAATCTTCAGGTCCAACGTCGGGGAAGGAAACAAACCTTTAATCATTACAGGTTTGTTTCCTTCCCCGACGTTGGACCCTTCCCAAGAAGGGCCGAAATGTCGCTGATGAAGCATCGTAGCTGACGTATCCGTTGTATACATCATTTGAATATATGTTTCAAAGTCAGCTTGGGCTCAAGGAGTATTAATCTAGATGACAATATAAAATTATGAAAATGCAACAAAACAATTTGAACAAGAGCTGTAAGCTCATATGGCACTTGCTACTGTATGCAGGGGCGTCGCAAGGGGGTGCGGGGGGTGCAGCACCCCCCCCCCACCTTTTTGAGATTCGGTAAAATTTTGAGCCGAAGGCCCAAAATTTGACTAAAATTTTTCGGTATTTTTCGATAGCATAACTATTCGATATATTTACGGAAATTCGGTAGTTATGCAGAATCCTAAATAGGCTATCGGTACAAATCTCTTCGGTATAATGGTCGGGATTCAGTATAATTGCCAGTATTCGGTAGTTATCACGAACTTGGTGAGAGAATTTATTGAAATCATTTGGTAATGTTTCGATGCCGGAACTATTCGGTATATTTATGGAGATTCGGTAGTCACACAGAATCCCGAATAAGCTATCGGTTCAAAATGATTCGGTATCATGATTGGGATTCGGTAATTTATTCGGTATAATTTTCAGGGTTAGGAAGTTAACCACGAATCCCAACTTTTGTTCCAGTTTCGACGAACGCGTACCGAATATGAATATTGTTCGGTGGTCTTTCGATACGAAAACAGTTCTGTATAATAACCGGGATACGGTAGTTATACAGAATCCCGAACATGCTATCGGACTAAACCTTATTCGGTAGAATAACTAGGATTCGGTAATTTATTCGCTATGATTGCCAGGATTCGGAAGTTACCATGAACCTCGAAAGTCGGAAGAGGTCAAGTTAAGCACTGGTCGCAGACAAAAGGGATGGCCTATGTTTTCATCGATAGTCATTACTTTTATTTTGGATCACAAAAAGAATATCGAATCATAAATATTTTGAAAATTCAGTCTGCAGCACCTTCTGTCATATTCTGTGTTTTGTGGAAGGGCGCGTCATTTGACGGTGGTTTTAAGCCAGTTTTATGATTGAGATTTCGAAACATTAAAAGCTAGGATTTGGATGGAATTTAACTTTGGCAGGAAAAAGCAAAACAAAATCGCGCCTGCGGCGCTCAGTTTATGTGATTATGGGTAGTATATTGACTAGACTACAGTTGCTGCTGCTGCCGGAACGTCGCTCCATCCGGTTCCTGGAACTTCTTAGGATGTAAGATTGTAAGATTAGCGGCTCAGTTTTATCCTACAGGAAAAAAGGACTGGATTTCGAAAATTTTCGCCTGCGGTGCTCGATTTCATTTTCTATTGGATATAAAAGATAGAAGCTGTTACTGCAGTCATGCCCGGCAATATATTCTCCGAGTGGGCTTCGCCAAAACGCCGCCTAATAGTTAACTTATCGCCTTTCATGCTGCCCTTTATTGTTACTCTTCATACGTAATCCTTTTTGTTCCATAATTTAAAGCTCAGAATTCTCAGTTTCTAGGATTCGGTAAAATTTTTGACCGATTCGGTAAAATTTTGGCTCTGTACCCCCCCCCCCCCCCACCGAAAATGCACTTGCGACGCCCCTGACTGTATGTAGTAGGTAAGGGCTCTGTCAGATTGATCGAGTCCCTAGTATGCCTGCCAAGTTTCGCCTGGAAAAACGCCATCACAGGAATTCCGGAAGGACCCCCTCCCCCCCCCCTCCAAGTGCTCGGATCCAGTCCAACTGCGCAAACGATCAATCTAGAATAAATGCTTGTTCTTCCCAGCAGGTTTTAACTCCGATCCCTCCATTCTGACCGTTTCTTGAGATTTCCGATCACCCCCTCCCAACTCCCCCATAGCTGTTGAATCCGCTATCATAAGCTGAGATGAATCATTTGATAAAAAGTACTTTTCGACTTTGCAGTTAATATGCGCACTTTAAGGGAGTTTTAATTTCTTTGTATGCAAAACACTTGAGGCAAAAATGATAATGGGCTCACGGCGGTCATGAAAATGTATATTTGGCTTAAAAGTATTTGTCTTACTTTGTGGTCAAGATTGGCACTTTAAGGAATAGTCGGATTTGGAAAGTGGCGATTTCTACGCCGATCGTGTTGAATGTCTAATATTCCAGCCAAGCTGCATCGTCCTACCACATCTAGAAGTACCTTAACTCGTGATCACCGTAATTCCGGCCCCCCCTCAAACTCCCCCACAGTCGCCAGAGCCAATCTAGCTCTGAAAAAGATTTGTCCAGAGCATTTGTTTGTTATTCCCACAAAGTTCCGTCCCAATCTCTCCAGTATCAGCCAGCCACGTATTTTCCGGCCTCCCCCCCCCCAACCCAACTGTTGTCGGACCAGGTCCGGACATGAAAAAGATCACCAGAGAAATGTTCTCTGTTCAGTTATTAAATTTCACTCAAATCCGATCATCCGTTCCAAAGTTACGCAGAACTCAATATTCCGGATTCCTCCTCCCTCCACTCCCCTCGCGACTATCGGATCGAGTAAATTTTTATTTACAAGTCAGTTTGGTCGGATCCCAGATATGCCTCCCAAGTTTCTTCGCGAAAATCATCAAAATTGACATCACCGGAATTCAGGGAAACTCCCCTCCACCCCCGCCCCCCAAGGGTCCGTATCCAGTCCAATTATGTAAACGATTTATCTGGGGCAGATGCTTGTTCTTCCCAGCAAGTTTCAATCCGATCCCTCCATCCTAACCGTTTCTCGGGATTTCCGGTCTCACCCCCCCCCCCCCAACTCCCCCATAGCTACCGAATCCGATCCGGACTTCAAGTAGGACATCAGATATATGTCCTTGATTCACTCATCAAGTTTCATTCCAATCCGATCACCCGCTCGAAAGTGACACACTACTCAATTTTCCAGATTCACCCCCCCCCCCCCAGATGGTCGGATCGAGAAACTGATTGTTTCCAAGTTCGTTTGGTCGAGTCCCTGATATGCCTCCCAAATTTTGGTGCGAAAATCCCCAAAACTGACATCACCGGAATTCCTTCAATCTCCCCTCCACCCCCCCCCCCCCCAAGGGTCCGGATCCACTTCCTCGCAAGTTGCACTCCGATCCCTTATTTCTAACCGTTTCTCGAGATTTCCGGTCTCCCCCCCCCCCCCCCCAACTCCCCCATAGCTACCGAATCTGGTCCGGACTTCAAACGGAGCATCAGAAATATGTCCTTTATCCAGTTATCAAGTTTCATTCCAATCCGATCACCCCTTCAAAAGTTACGCACTATTCAATTTTCTAGATTCCTCCGCCCTCCACCCCACCCCCCCAGATGGTCGGATAGATGAACTGATTAACTGATTAGTTAGTTTGGTCGGGTCCCTGGCACATCTGGAAGTACCCTAACTCGAAAAAGTATGACAAACTGCCCTAAATTTATCAGATTCCTCCGCCCTCCACTCCCCCGCCGATGGTCGGATCAGGAAACTGATTATTCCCAGGTTAGTTTGGTCGAGTCCCTGATATGTCCGCCAAGTTTCATCGTCCTAGCACATCTGGAAGTACCCTAACTCGAACATGCGGGACAATTTATTCAAACAATATTTACAACGGATACGTCAGCTACGATTCTTATGGCACTAATAAAGATTTAGCTGACGTATCCGTTTTGCATTGTCAAATAATAATAATAAGTGTATTTAAAAGCCCAGTGGCCATATACATAACACAACAATAGTACACATTACAAAATAGAACAACAACATTATTTTTCTACGGATATGTAGCCTCGCTACTAAGCTTGGTCGCTCTTAGCTTCAGCGCTCCCTCGATAAATTCGCACACCTTTGTTATAACCCTTTCCGAAGTGCTATTCAGGATATCCGGAAGAAGCAAAACACTCTCCTTAAAATAAGATCCCCTTAACTCCGAAAGCTCCTGGCATCGATTGAGAAAGTGGTCCATGTTTTCCTCTACCCCTGCTTTGCAAAGTTGGCAATTATACCTGACATCTGGACCAGTCCTATGCCTATCATACACTCTAAATCTACCAAACAGGGGGAGGGAATTAGCTCTAGCCTGGATCCACAACTTCAAAAATTTTTGAGGTAGATTCATTTTAAAATATGATTCGCAGTCAGCTTGTACCCTAACTCGAACATGTGGGACAATTTATTAGACGAATATTCACGTGAATGCATACTGCCACTCATTGTGGGTAGTGATCTCTTAGAATGGGGGGGGGGGGTTAGTTTCAATCTGTTGTAAATTTTTTGAATAAATGTTTCAAAGTCAGCTTGGGCTCAAAGAATATTTTGTGGGACACAAAATCCGGACCGACCGACCGAACGACAGAAGGAATTGCGATCGGTAAATGGCACTTGAGCCAGAGGCTGCAAGTGCCATAAAAACAAAGAAAAAAGCACTGGGCAAAATTATTGTTTATAAAGAGGAAAGAGATTGCGGCATGGAAATCTGGTGTAATGTTCCTTCCTGAGTGTCGCTATCGGGTCTTACACTGTAAATTGTTTTAACAGTTCTGTGTTATTAAAACCAAAAGGTATCAAGGAGATCTGCGACCTGAGTATCGCGTTCCTTAAATTTTTTTTTTTAGTGTTTTCAGTATCCGCGCTTCTACAGAATAACTGCAGAAGAAGTTAGGAAGGGAGCCAGTCATTGCGTAAATTAGTATTGAGGGTGGGTCCCTTGTCATGGCCCATTTGTGATGTTTAGGGGTTGTTTAATTTTTTTTATCATGTACCACTTTTAACTGAGGTTCGATGTATTGGTAAGGAGGCATGCTGAATCCGTATATGAAAATTATTTTCTCGCCGGACAAATAGTTCGCCCGGAATCGGGCCAAAACCTGACAATTTGATAAAAGTTAAAGTATTAACTGGAGTTGATTAAAGATTCGATGTAGGGGTAAGTAGATATGCTGAATTTCTGTTTGATCTTTAGTTTTTTGACGGACAAGTATTTCATCGGGAATCCGGCCGAAACCAGAAATTTTACAGAAGTAAGGCAGGAAGTTCTGATCAGTTTGGTCAAAGTAGATATGACGTATAGGGGTAAACACACTTGCTGAATTCAGATCTGAATTTGGTTGTCTTATATGATTAGCCGTTGGCTTTAATCTCTTTCTAAATAATAACAAAGATGCTGAAGGAGTCTGATAAAGAGCGGATATCCACAGGACCCAATTGTCTGGATCAAATATTAAAATTTTGGGATCCAATCGAAACCTTCATTTGGGCTTGTTTTTTAATACTTAGGCCTGTGGTTTACTTTTATGTATTACTTCTCTATGATTGAATACTTTTAGAATACTGATAATAATAATAAAAATAAGTTATATAGTTTAATTCTGTATTTTTGTTTTTGTAACACGTTAATGAATACTGCACGCATTGTGGGTAGTGATCTCTTAGAATGGGGGGGGGGGGGGTTAGTTTCAGTGTGTACAGATTTGTCGGTCTAAAATCAAAATTAGAACTGAAAATGTGAACTATAAAGAGATCATTTTTACAATAAAGAGATTTACATAAAGAGATTTTTATTTACATTTTATTCGGGCAATATTTGCTCGAATAAAATGTAGCTGACTTATCCGTTTTGCACCTTCAAATATGACTCGCAGTCAGCTTGGGCCGTAGGAACATCTATAAAGAGATATTGTGTACCGAATTCAAGAAATGTAATTCTTATATTACAAAACGTTGTTTATTTATTTGCTTTAGAATAAATATTATAGGCTATGGACATTCAAAAAAATTCAAAACGCAACTATTGCCCAGCATCTACTAAAGGCCAAGCTGACTGCGAATCATATTTGACAATGCAAAACGGATACGTCAGCTAAATTTTTGTTAGTGCTATATTCCGGCCCTTCTTGGTAAGGGTCCTTCATGCTCAAGCTGGAAACTGAACTTGTAGCAAAGCAATGAAAGATTCTTCTTTAAATATCTGATCTTTTGCCTTTTGCCTTTTAGCCGTGTCCAAAATGAAATCACAGCACCAGCTTTAACTCCAAGCAAATTTCAGGGAAGAAGTTCACAAAATCAGATATTTAAAGAAGAATCTTTCATTGTTTTCCCACAATTTTATTTTTCAGCTTGAGCCTGAGGACGAACCGTGCCAAGAAGGGCCGAAATATAACTCTAGTAAAAATGTAGCTGACGTATCCGGTTTGCATTGTCAAATATGACTAGAAGCATTCCACTCCTTGAATGTTGATCTGCATGCATTTGATAAAGGCTTGCCCGAACGAACTTTGAAGCTCCTGCGACTAGCGGGAAGACGGGACAGCTTTCAAATTTGGAAGAACGCGATAACGAGTGATATAATGAGCGAGGTTTTCATCAAAAGATGGCTTTCTATCCAACTGCTTTGGGGGCGGGGGATTGAGGCAATGGGCCATTTTCGATTTTATCCGGAGTTTTTGGCCTACTCCTCATCATGACAGTGTCGATCGGTATCTTTGTCGATTTGGCTTAAAGCACAATGGACACTTCTAATGCTTTACTTTGTATTAAATGCTTCACAAATAAACATTTCCAACTTCCTTTAGAAGGCGCTACGAAAATCGGCCGTTTTCTTGTTATCCCTTGTCTTTACCTCTCTGGCATTTCGGCGATCCAAATCTTGGGAGCTGGGATATCGTGGCAGGAAATTCAAAAACTCCCAGCAATGCTTGATAGAAAAGGATATATTTGAGAGGTCACCAAAGTCAAGCCGCAGATGCAGTTTACCTGATTGTTCTAGTGTTTCATCAGAAGTTCCATGGCATAAAGTGCCTACTAAAAGTTTTTCTTTGTGGAATAGTATTGTGAAGCTTGATTAACTTGCTTTATAAAATGTGTCAGAATATGCAATAAGCTTATAAAAAATAACATAGCTACAAAAATCATTCAAAAACAAATAACCTATTCAAATCTGAATAGTACAGGCTGATTTATGCATAAAATAAAGGTGTACTAAGTATTATAAGAAACATCCCTTTTGTCTTTGTCCAAGCTAGTAAATTGAGCATGTACAGGCCCAAAAAATTACGCTCTAGGGGGTAAGCATTGTTCCTAGGTTGTTACAGAGTGGGATTGGGGTAGTTTGATGTGCCCATTGAACTTTAACTTATTTTTTTTCAGGAGATAATCCAACGCATCAGAGTAAGCAAGTCTTCGGTAGTCTTGTCCACCTTTACTATGAGTTCGTAAGGAATGACGTTTTCTCTCATGACGCATACATGTGCACACTGATATCCCGAGGAGACCTGATCAATAACAATCGCGGTGCTGACCTCGGGTAAGGGAATTCTTCGTTAGATATTTATGTGATGATTGAACTCATCTTGCAACTTATATAAAAAGTGTACTGTGACGATATACGAAGCAACAGAAAAGGCTTTCGCCTCTAAATAACACTGAGAAATAAAAAATGTTTCTTGGTAAAAAATAAAGTAAAAAATCCTGTCTATAATGAACTATAGGGAACTATAGTTCTTGACTTGACTATTGATGACTATGAAACTATGATCTTAACTTGACTACACTGTCAGAAGTTTCATAACAGATTGCGCAAAACACTTTCAAGAATAACACCTTTTCACTTAGAAATAAAAGTGTTATGACCAATTAAGTTTACACTATTCCGTGCCTAGATCTCCAACAACACCTTCAATCGGTAAAAATACTAACGGGAACGGAAGAAACATAACATATAACATCCCAAAGTGTTATCCTGCTGTTGTCGTTATGTAACTTCTGACAGTGTAGTATTTTTACCTGCTGAAGGTGTTGTTGGATATCTGGGCACGAAATTGTATAAACTTAATTGGTCATAACACTTTTTTTCTAAGTGAAAAGATGTTATTCTTAAAAGTGTTATGCGCAATCTGTTATGAAACTTCTGATAGTGTACTTGAAACTATTTATCGATTCAGCATTAACCACATCTTCTGTAAGGCTGTTGCCAGGATCACCAATTTGTTGCCTAAGCTCCATTTATACCTAAATATATTATACCTAATTATGCCTAAATACGACAAATATACCAGAAAGTAGTTTTAGTACTCCAAGCCGAAGATAGAGGGTACAAATCCCGCATTTTTGTTTTGGTCCACTCTTACTAAATTGTCCCTAATCTTGATTTGTCAAAAATTTGAAATTTCAAGGCCCCGTATGTGGTCCTTCACAGGGACTTTCCGTAGCATGATTGATCCCGAACAGCTCCTCCCATTTCCCTCTAGAAGACGTCCAAACTTTCAGAAGTTTCGTACATACGCGCAGTTTCGACAGATATGTGGCAACTCACCATCTATTATCGTTTACAAAAAAGCTATTTCAGCCTTTAAAGCACAATTCAAGGTAGATATTTGTTTTATCCCGACGAACGATCATCCGTTACTTGTTTTCGATTGTTCTCCTTTGAAACTGCTAGTTTTCTCAAAGGTTACAAACCCGTGTTGGCTGTTTTCAGCCTCTTGCACCTTTTAGTATTGATGAGAGATCGATACACTGTAAAAAGTGCCTCCGCATAAAGATTAAAGTTAACTGCAGTATTTAATACTCAGATTCATCTTATATCTATTTGGTATTAATCTTAGCTGCGTAGAGATAAGAGTAATCCGATTAGCAAATACTGCACTTAACTTTAATCTTTATACGGAAATTTTTTTTACAGTGTATAACCGATTTTCCTGACCAATGAGCTCCTCGCGATACGTTGGAGCCTCGTCCGGCTCGAAAAGCGCCGAACACGGAAAGTGCAAGGATCAATCTGACGACCCTTAGCGTGGACAAACATTACATGGAAATTTAGGAACCTACGGAATGAGCGTGAATGGAATGATTTACTGACGCAGAGTAGATCAGTAATATAGTTATGACGGGTCTTTTAAAGGTTACCATGCTGTAAAAATACGAAAAATTGTTGGCATGGATACTTTTAGCGAAAGATAACCTTTCTAAAGGTCATACGAAAGTATTCTGTCAAAATATCTCAAAACTGTTGAAATTGCGATATCATGGAACTTGTGACAGTGCAGCTATGGTAAGTAGCTGGTGCTGCGCACGGTCTCACTCTCCTATACAATCATTTTTTTTCTTCTTGGCCAGTAAATGAATTCCTTGTTCGTTGCATAACCAATACTCTATGAGCGTTGTTCTACCCTACTTACCACGCATGACGTCACAAATTCTGGTTTCTTGGCTTCTTGGCTTCAAAGCTGGAACGAATATTTCTGTTTTTGGCAAAATATAGTAATTGCTAATCGGGACAATCACGTCACGCTCCCGAGCGTGGTAAGCAAACAGTAACTATTCGTTACTATTTCGAGAAGGTTGGAACGGTCAGCATAATATCTTTTCACGCGGTTGTAACGAAAATAGTAACTAATAGTTACTATTTTTAGAAGGGTGGAACACGCTTTATGTGACTAAGTCCAAAACACGCCAGTGAATCTCGGGGAGAACTAGAAATATCACCCGGACGGTGATTCAAATCCCATGTCAACGAATCAAGGCGTTTTGTGGGGACAGCTGTGGACTACGCTAGGCAAACGGCGATTGTTCATCGGCAGGAAGAATTAGTAAGAAAAAGAAAGTTAGAAGAGCTAGAGTATTTAGTACGTAAATAAATAATAAATATTCATACTAAGACTATCATTAACTCATTCTTATCCCTTGAGCGTCTGAATATAGCATCATAATGTAAGCTGTGGTCTTAGAATCCTCGCCGCCCGTTTTCCATAGGATCTACCCAGTTTCTAAGTGGCGTAAGTAATATTTATGTACTAAGAGGCGTAAGTAACATGTTTTTTTAAAGCTATAATTCTTTTTATAGATCGAGATCCATCATGAAAAGCGACATGGGGGGTTCGATGTTTCCAAGCAGCGGATTCGACTTCGATGATAGCAAAATTGATGATGACCTCGATAAAATACTGCAAGATATCAAGGGGCAACAGATGGGAAACGTAAGTTGATTGACCGTCTCTAGGTCGCCCCATCCTCTAGGTCTACTCAGTTAGGGTTTGGAGCATCTCAGGTAGTATTTCCCTCCTCCCATACTTTTGTGCCGTTGTGAATTATTTTGTTAATCTGTAGCAGTGTATGTAGAAACTATGGTATAGGCAGGACTGCAGCTGGATATTCATTGTTTAAAGTTTAACAAAAAAGGCAGCTTAGTTTTTCATCTGATATTTGTATACCCTACACTGAAATATTTTAACTCATCCAAGGGATAGCAATAACGTTCAGAGTCTGCGCTGCTTGCGTCTGAACAAACTGAAACAAATCTTCCAGTAAGAGAAACTGGATTTCTGACAGGCCTAATTTGTAGGAGTGATTTACAGTAGCGTCAGTGGTCGACAGTGCCCAAACAAAATTTGAGGTAGTACTTTTCTCCTCTGGTTGTACTTTTCCTACTTTTATTTATTTATTTATTTCACTTTTCTACTGGAGTAGTCCAGAGGCGTTACTAGCCAAAATGTTTGTGTGTGGGGGGGGGGGACAAGGCATTTACCGACTGGCTGGTAAATTTTACCGACTGTTTTGCAAAAAAAAACGACTGTTTTCAAGAAAAGACGATAGTTTTGAAAAAAAATCGACTGTTTTGACGGAAAATCGACTGATTTTCAGAAAAACCGACTGTTTTCGTGTTTCCCCCCCCCCCCCAGTCGTGACGCCCCTGGAGTATAAATATTCCTTCAGCCCAAGCTGACTGCGAATCATATTTGATGGTGCAAACGGATACGTCAGCTAAATTTTCATTGGAGCTATATTCAAGAAGGGTCGAAATATAGCTCCAATAAAAATTTAGCTGACGTATCCGTTTGCACCATCAAATATGACCCTGGAGTAGTCATTTAATTGTAGTCAAGTGGCAACCCTATTGACGAGTCCCTTAAGAATACTAATATCAGTTTCATGTTATGCTTTCTGTCGCCTTAACGCTTTAAGTAGCCAACCCCTGTCGGGATTAACCTCTGGGAGTGGGAAAGAAGAATCATCATTGATTATCGAAGCTAAGCAGTAATAGACTCAACGTGGCCCCAGTCGTCACAAGTATATAGATCTAACGATGATGGATCTTGATTAACGTCGAAGGAGTAGATAATCGGCGTATAAATCATCAGCTAGGCTGTGGTAGACTCAGGCAAAGCCTCTACATTCGTCACTGGCGTATAAATCTAACGAAGATGGATCATATTTTACAGGATGACTGTTCCAGTCCTAAGCCGGAGCCTAGCACTTCAAACGATAGCAAGAAACAGCCAAGACACCTGCTCTATACGATGCACTTCCCATTGCCGCAGGTAACTGTCTTGTTTCGCTAGGTATTTCAGTGGACTTTTATTCGTAGTGATAATATAGTGGATTGCTTGTATTGGGGACCCAAGACATTTAGTTTCCAAAATATGAAATATCTTGGTTCTTTTGCATGAACTATAAGGAGGGTTTTCGCGAGATCTCGAAATCACTTTCCGACGGGCGAAGCGCATCGCGAAAAGCGTGGGAAAGCGATTCCTGGAAGAACTTTCCACTTTCCCCGCTGAACTGATCGCGAAAACGTATGGAAAGCTGATAGCGCCGAGAAATTGGTAATTACAAATTTTTTCTAATAAATATGGTTCACTTAACTGTTCTTTGATTCTTATATATTCCATCGAATTCATCTTAATTACGATTGCCATTTTTATTTATTTATTAGTGCTGTATTAGTGACACTTGCACTGTTTTATCTCCACACCTTTGAAATTCCCGCCGAAACATTCAACTTTCCGCGGAGCTTTCCACTACCATCGTGGAATTACTTTCCGGGAATGCTGCTTCGGTTTCCAAGGCGCAAAAACCGGGTTGGTTCGGCAACTTTCCGAAGTAGCGCGAAAACCATTGGAAAGTGATTCCGACTTTGCTTTCCAACTCGCGACTACCCAACTCTAAATTGAATTGTATTTTATTTCTAACCCGTCTATAGGTATAGAGACAGAGTATGTAAAAAATGAAAAAAGAAAAAATATAAACGATACAACAATAACAACCAAAATTATTAAGAGTCACTAAACCGAAATATCATGGAGCTCCATGGGTGATTACAATTTTGCTTAAAGGACCCCTTTTGCTTATTCCGCCTTTTATAAAATACCTAGCTCCCTTATGGAATTATAAGCTTTTAAAATACTCACCTTTTCCCGTGGTTTCGTTTTGTACCTACGAATACTTAGCGCTTTCTCGGCCGTGCCGAGTTTTGCTGGTTACACAACGCAAAGCTTGCCAGAATCTTGAACGTCCACGCTGGCAACTCTTTCACACACAAGGATATGAGAATCTTCTGTTTTTGACTTCTTTTATTTGATTAGTTTTCTACTTATTAACCAGGGTGCGTTCAGTTTTCAAATGTTTTGCGCCCAGCCGCCGCGTCGGAGAGCAGGAGGGCTGGATAGAACCGACAAGTGCTAACAACATAATCGCTAAATTTATATGGAAAGTATAGTAGTGTTTTCGAGAAACGTTTTTCCTGATCCATTTCATAGTGAAAAGATCATTTCTAGTAAGAGTTGTGCTTTAATTCTGTTGACTGATCTCAGGACGGCCGCAGACGGATCAAGTATACAGAACTTTTCGATGAGATGGCTGTTCCTTGACCAGGGGGAAGGGGGGCTTATCTTTTGTATGATAAGGCCCGGCTTCGAACACGGGCAACAACCTGTATTGTGTCCCAGCTTCATTTCTGGTTTTAGTTTATCTCAAAGAGTAGCACAAATATTGGCTTAATAAACATAAAAAAAATAATGAAATACATAAACCCTGAAAATTCGAAACTCATTCTCATTTTTAAAAACGTGATCGGAGGAAGAACCAACTGGCAAATCATGCTCGTTGTGCATAAAATGTCATGCAGAGCGTTTGTCGCGACAACAGATTACATTCCAAGTGATGTCTGTTGGAACCGCGCATCCTTGTGTTGTCTTTATGAAACGTTTGACAGAGTTCCACTTCATGTGAACGTCGTATGCGTAGGAGTTCATAGGTTTAGGGATGCTTTTATTCCCTTACCCCGAGGGCCGCGGTTATACCACTGAGCACCAAACCATTCCTTAGCGATATACAGAGTTTTGAAGTTTATTGGCTCCATACTCATGGACTCATCGATACCCAGAGCCTTGTTTTTGTTGCACGCTGCAGGTCCACTCGGGGCTGATTCTTTCTACATTCGTTTTGCACTGCAGTGCTTCCTAGGAAGATGGAAGCGCTTCTCGAGAATCGTGGACTTGCTTATAGGCCAAGTCCGTCTGCTTCAACAAAGAAGAAATCGTGGAGGCAGTGAATCCAAAAACGCATCATGTGCAGAAGCAAAGAAGTGCTGCAGTACAACAAAAACGAGGCTCCGTTGCTGATTTAGCCATGTTTCTGTTTATCCGTCAATTAATCAATCAAGTTTAAAGAACCCGATGTGCCGACGAGTCGAACGACGCCCGGCAAAAGCATACGAATTGTATACGAATTGTAGACGTACACTGACTACAATACAAGTCTTTCAGAACTGAATCTGATGACACTGAGCCAGCGAAGACATCAGCTCTTGATGAATTTTGGGATGACTCTGTTGAATTCCGATCATCATCGTGAAATACTTCCAAGTTTTCAAAGCAGTAGACAAGAGAAAAAAACCCGGGGATCAAAAAATCTCAAACACCAATTATTAGAAATGCCTCCAGCTGCTTCGTCGGATCGCTTTCTCAAGTCTTTCGTGCCGTATTTCGTGATAACATTTTAATTCGATAAAACAAAATGACTTCTAATTGTAAATATTTTGAGGTAATGTTGACCTAGGCTAATTGTATATATTGTCATTTTATAATTGTAGATATATAGTTACCGATTAGTTTAATATTTCATGAATTGATGACTTTTTACTTATAGTTATTTGTAGAAGTTTATTTATAATTATATGTATCGTTTAAATGTAACCGCCATAAGTTATATGATAAATCAAAAAGGGTCATTATTTTTGTTGACGTCCTATGCTATTCGTTGTAAAAGAATATTTGGAGAATATAATGAATTTGAAAAATTTGAAATTTTTTTCTGCATTTCCTATGTATAAAAAGAACCCGATGTGCCGACGGTAATAGCGAGTCCCGACAAAAGCATACATAATTCGATTTCTTCTGTGTTTTGCCCGACAAATGTTCGCAGAATTCGATTTCTTGCGTGTAAAAAAAAACGATGTGCGACCGTCGATCGACCGACCGACGAGTCGACCGACGCCCGACAGAAGCATGCAAAATTTAATTTCTTCTGTAGGACGATTCGAACAACCACGACTCCAACCAACGCCACGTCCTCCTCTACGGGGTCGGGAAGGCGCGCGACGACGCCCGACACCAGGTGAAGAAAGTCTCCAAGGATATCAGCAAACTTTTCAATAAGAAATTCAGCGTTGACGTCACCGACGGGGGGAAATCACGAAAACATTCCAGAAGCGAGTTCAACTTTGAGCTAGTAGTTCAGAAGTTCCAGTCTTTGTCGTATTTCGATCGGCATGTTGTGACTGGTCAGGTTTCATCGGCAGTGTTAGAGATGCTCAGCTCGTTTTCGGCAGGTAAGTGCCTTTACCCGATGAAAAATTTATCTCAAAATAGTAGTATGAAGTTGCACGAAAAAGCAGCATGCAGTACTAACCGATGCTACTACATGCTTCTACTTGAAGGCTACCGTATTACAGCATTTTACTGCATGCTACTATTAGCAAGACTGGATGCTACTATAGCAAGACAGGATGCTACTGGATACTACTGCTTAAGATTGGCCCAGTCTGAGGCACATTCAGTGATAGTATTCTTTACCATTACATATCAATACATGCAGTTTTTTCGTACAACTATCATTCAACTACGCAGGCTAAACCTCAGCCTCAGCCGATTTTCTACGTCCCTTGACGTTTTCATGACGACGTACAAGAACTAGGGAAATTCGATTAAATTAACGTTGCAGAATATATATTTGTATCAATATCTGTAGAGCCGAGCGGCCAGCGAGGCGCTGGACGCGTTTACTCTTATAAACCGTTCTAGGGACAATCAGTTCCGTTAATAAATGGAAAATATACTTTTCGTGTGACGTCACGACCGTAGATAATCGGCTAAAGTTTAGTCAACACCACGGAAACGTCTCTGCATCCCCAGCGAAATATACTCCCGGCTACTACGCTATCAGAACTCAACACAAGTGTGTGCAATTTCAACAGACAACTAGATCTACGCTGCATGAGCAGATATTTAAGGAAGAATCTTAAACTGTTTTTCCACAAGTTTATTTTCCAGCTTGAGCGGCTTGAGCCTGAAGAGGACCCTTGCCAAGAAGGGCCGAAATATTGCTCGAATAAAATGTAGCTGACTTATCCGTTTTGCACCGTCAAATATGATTCGCAGTCAGCTTGGGCCGTAGGAACATCTATCACCGAAGTACGGAACTAATCGCCCATACATGCCGCCGCCAACAAGTACCATCTTAGCTGGAAAGAAGAAGAAGAGACAGGTGACTCTAAAACCAAAATGCAGAAGAATCTCTACCCTTTCGACGACCCAATCGAACAACAAAAACAGTCGCCGAGTCCAGAATAAAATCACAGCACCAGCTTTAACCCCAACCAACTTTCAGAGAAGAAGTTCTCAAAAGCAGATATTTAAGGAAGAATCTTAAACTGTTTTTCCACAAGTTTATTTTCCAGCTTGAGCGGCTTGAGCCTGAAGAGGACCCTTGCCAAGAAGGGCCGAAATATTGCTCGAATAAAATGTAGCTGACTTATCCGTTTTGCACCGTCAAATATGATTCGCAGTCAGCTTGGGCCGTAGGAACATCTACTACTACATAAGATTGGACCAGTCTGAGGCACATTAAATGATAGTATTCTTTGCTAGTACATAGTACTGCATGGAACTTTTTCGTACAACTACCATACAACTACATACAACTACTTTCATCGGGGTCTTGTACCACCTACTCGTAACAAGTGCCGTATAAGCTCGTAGCTCTTGTTGGATGAACTTTAACTCAGTTGAACTTTCCTTACAGGTAACTCGAACTATCTGCCGGTTCCGGAAAACCTGTCCTTCCTCTTTGACTTGATGGAACTCGGTTTGAACGTTTACGGACTCCTTGAGTTTTGCATCGCCATATTGAGAGAACTTCCAGATGTTGACCAGCAGTTGAGCATTCGGAATTCGCCCTTGACAAGGGTTTACATCTGCCATTTGACGTTGTACATCATTGGGGTGCTCAGGAGGTTTCATAGCTGCCTGCTTCTGTTTCAGGTAGGTCTTGCCAGAGCTGCTGCGAGTCCAGCAGATCCGAGTCCGAGACAAGTCCGAGTCCTTGAAAAAGGCGAGATTCTGGACTCGAGACGAGTCCAGAATCCGAGTCCACAGCTCTGGCGGACGGACAGCTCCGTGAAAGACGAGTCCGAGTCCTCGAACAAGGCGGCTCGAGACGAGTCCAGAGTCCGAGTCCACCAGCTCTGGGTCTAGCTTTGTAGAATGGCCAATAGGTCGGCCAAACTGTCACAAATTTGATAACAGATAACACATATTTGCGCATCCTTGTGGTAAACGTTATGAGAATATATGTGTTATGACCCTTTTGACTGATATATTCTCATAAGGTTTAGCTCAAGGATATGCTAACATGTGTTATATGCGATAAAACTCCTAACAATGCATCCGTCTCAAACAAACTTCCGACGCTGGTGTATTGTCACACACGTAGTGACATAATTCAAATGAGTTTAGTTTATTTTTTACCCTTTAAAAACAAGAGATAGCGCGTATCCCTCATGTATCCCCGTATCCCCCAACGAGACAAAATAAAAGCCAGCATCACCTTCCAGACTTTTAGATGTCCGAGGCTTCCACACAGTCAAGCCAACCCCTTCCTGTCCGATCCTTCCGGATTTTCATGAAAGCTAATTCTGCTATTCTTCAACATTTTCTAGATGTCCAGTTCGAAATTCAGATATCCTTTGCCTCCGAATCATAATTGTCAACACTCCCTCCTCTTCCTGCATTTGCAGATTTGTGTTCTCTCGTGCATGTGTTTACCTCATATACATACATCATCTCGTCCAGACATCCGGAATCTGGGGGGGGGGGGGGGGTGTCCAACTACCCGGATTCTATTCGTTTTTGGCCTGTCTTCACATTCCAGTTCCGTCTCGACGAAAAAGGGTGTCTAGAATCCGGAGGAGAAATCTGGAAGGTGAATACTCTGGATGACTATCTCTCCCTGTCGATGCAGAATCTCCGGGTACCTGCGGAAGAAAGCCAGAAGCGAGCAGCCGCAGCTGCTCCCAAAGATCGCCGTGATTGTTTGACACAGGATTTGAGTCGTTGAGTTTGAGTCGTTACGGAGACGTTTACTACTTCTTCCTGAGGATCACTGGCGTGTTTTGGACTTAGTCATACAGAGTATCCTGGCTCTATGACGAAAAGCCATACACTGAACAAATATAATCAAACCACAAAATCACGTGAACCGGGAAGACCAATGGTGGTACGCTTCAGTAGGGGGAGATTTGAGACCAGGCAGACTTCCTCCTCCCCAATCGTTACTCTTTTATAGGACCAAACCATCCTCGTGTTTGAGGTTATGTGTAAAATCGGCAAGCCCATCGTGAACCCGGCTGACTGCACCTCCTCCGAACGCTGCATTCTAGCCTACCTCTACGACCTGTATACCCCCTGCAAGCTTCTAATGGCCAAAAAGAACGACCCGCGGTTTGAACCCTTCAACCACGCCTACCCGAAGATTAAGTCAACAATCTGCTCCCCCGTCTCCCCAGCGAATACTGTGCACACGGTTGATACGGAGTTTATGCGCGAGTATATTCTGAACCCGAAAAAGAAAGTGGATCCACAGGTATGATATTCTTTTTAACTTTCTCTCCTCCAGTTGTTTCGTATCTTTTTTTTATTTTTAAAGGACAGTTAGTACTCATGATAGTAATTCATTTTACATCATTAGTATTTCCATCCATTCTTATTCCCGAGATTCTTCACCTCATAAGTGTATCCCAACTCCTCTACTATTACCAATACATTGATTATCACGCTTGCCACGATTTCTTCTCGTTACGTGACGTATCAGGCGCCGGATCATTGTTTCTCACGACTTGTTACCGTCCGAGGACCGGTTATGTAAATTTTGCCAAATTGTCATCCAAGGCAAGGGGCATGGAAAGAGGCTAAAAGTAGCCGAAGCCGTGGGCAATTTTCTTTAAGCACAGCTAAGTTTGAAAGTGATCAACGATCTCAGACCATCTGAGCAGAAACTCTGTTCCGATGAAAAATTTATCTCAAAATAGTCGTATGAAGTTTTACGAAAAAGCAGCATGCAGTACTAACTGATGCTACTACATGCTTCTACTTCAAGGCTACCGTCTTACTGCATTCTTCTGCATGCTACTATTAGCAAGACTGGATGCTACTATATAGCAGGACAGGATGCTACTAGATACTACTGCTTAAGATCGACCCAGTCTGAGGCACAATAAATGATAGTATTCTTTACTATTACATATCAATAATCAATATATAAATTTTCGAATAACTATCATACAACTATGCAGGCTTCAAATTCTTCATCGGGATGTAGTGCGAGGTGTCCTTTGAGTTTTGGTCCAGTAAAAATGTATTGCCTCAGTAGGCCTACTGAAAATATAGATCTTTGCTATAGAAACCATCCCTGACTTTGAGGAGACAAATGTCCGCATTTTGTCTGTTCTTGCGCGGTCACCCTTGTCGGAGATCTACTCCACCACATTATTTTCTCAACACGATGAACTAAATTCGATACTATCGAAATTTACTCTGCAGACTTTACAACATGAGAACTAAAAAGAGAAAAATATGTAATCTAAGATCTCGACATTACTTGATCTAGTTAGTTTTCCTGCAGGGAAGGTGACCGAGTATTTGTGTTTCGCGGTGAACTCGGATGCTAGTCCATGCAGTCCAGTCCCGACAGGAGTATTATCCCCACTTGACGCAAGGCCCATGAAGAGGCAGCTTGCATGACGTGTAAATCAGGAGTTTATTTGTCATGTTACAAATAATTATTAGATCATTGACCAAAAAAAAGTGAGGAAATTTAAAGGATCGGTCGTATTTATAATGCCAATGCAACCTGCCTCCGCAATCTCTCCATCCATTCTTAAGCCCGTCTTTCATAAAGCACAGTTTAACCCCCTCCCCCCCCCCCCCCAAACGACACCTCACTGGTCTTCACACTTGCCTTGTTTCGCGGTTTTGTCATGCTCCCGGCGATTGTTTATAATATAATAATAATAATATAATTGCAATAATTAGGCTTTCGCCTCTATAAATTTCTCGGGACATTTGACACACTAAATTGAATTTCAGCCAGGTGGTATAGTCGACACCTGTTTTGAATTGGTTGATATTTTCGGCATTTACAACAATTTGTGGGGGATTATTCCAATATTCTACTATTCGGTTTCTAAAGCTCCAGTTTCCAATGTCTTTTCGGAATTTCTTACCACTCAGTTTCAAGTTGGGTCCTCTGAGACCGTTGTGAAAGTGAAGACATCATCAGGACTTAAGTTATCATAATAAGAAGCTTTAAGAAGGACATAGTAACAAGGACTTATGTTATAAGAAGCTCACTCGTCATGAAAAAAAAAACGATTGTCTCTACTTGATTTTGCTAGGGGTCAACGGGCATAGAGAAAGGATTCAAACAGCCAAAACCGTAATCAATTTGTTGAAAGCGGAGCCTGTTTTTTAATTATTCAGCTAATTGGAAGAAACAGTAAACCGTGCGCAGTTTCTTGTCAAGACAAGAAAAGCGATAGTAACAGTTTAAACTCTCTCAATTGTAGGCCTACCTTGCCTTAAGTTTAATTTTTTTAAGGTTACCAAGCAGTTAAACGAATCTCCCCCGCTTCGCTACAGCTTTGTATCTTCCGTCGTTCTTGCCGTTTGTCAAACACACGACTCCGACCGAATGAATGAGTTGGCGCATTTGAGCGGAGAACTGACTGCGTGCTGCAACGCGCTAGTTGCTGATTGGCTAACAGTCCTGGAAGCACTATGTAGCGTCCAGCCGGCCTGCTACGTAGAACTGATGCAGAGTGTTAATATTAACGACTTGGCTATTCATCAGAATTTGGGGATTTTCTTTGCTGTTCTTATTGCAAGGCATTGTCTGGGACTACAGGTAAGCGCACTAGAATCGCTTGGGTTTAGTTTCTTCGCTCTCGATTTAACACTGAAGTTGCCAACTCCTCAGATGTTTTAAAGTGGTACGTCCGAAGAAGGATTTTTCTCCTAAACAGAAGATATGAATTAATGAGTACATTCCCAAGAAGCCCGTGAGGCCATGGCCGGAAAACAAAATAAACAAAAAATAAAACTCAATATATACACCAAAAAAGAAGGAACCTTTACTCCAAAAAACGCCCCTGATGCTCCTGTAGCCTGCTTGAGGAAGCCGAGGAAGGTCGCCAAAATTTGTCTTCCCCATAATCTTAACCAAATCCTCTTCCTTCATCCTATCATGCCCAAAAGTCTCTATTGGCAAATCTTTTAGCTCAACGCATCTACCCGCCAAATGAAATATATCCTCCCTGTGAACCACAGATAGGGCAAAAGTAAAGACCAGAACATAACTTAACTTTCCCTATAAACTTTCTTCTTCCCCCAATATTTTATATTCAGCCAGTTTGTGTAATATTCTTTGACCACCTGCGATTAAAGGCTATCGCCCAAGTGTTGAGGAAAAACCACTTGACTCGTGAGTAATTGCTGGGCCAAAGTAAGTTTTTCGCAACTTATATCTTCCGAGGTACCTTCCTCTCCGTTAAACGATCTTCTCCCCCCTGAACAGCTTCTTTGTCAGGTCGGATAAAAGTACTTGATTCCTGAAAGCTCATGTTGGACTTGCAAGGATAGGTAGTAGTCTGTGCTATCAGCCAAGGTTCGCGCTACCTCGAGGCACAAATGATCATGGGCCCTTGATGATCATGAAAATATTTCGCATGATCAAAAGTTTTTGTTTTACGTTGCGGTTACGCACTTTAAAGGGCTAGGAGTTCAATTATAAGCAAAACCCTTGAGGCACAGATGATTATGGGCCCTTGAGGATCACGAAAATATTTCGTATGATCAAAAGTTTTTTGCACTGTGTGGTTAAGTTGTGCACTTTAAGGGGCTAGGAATTGAAAAGGCTTTAGACCGTTATCTGATATCATGGTAGCTGCAAAAACGCAGCTATTGCTTTTGTAAAGTGAAACTTTAATCTGTAGGACTTCTTACTGCACGTCGGTCTGCCAAGCCTCATCAAAGTTTGGAACTATGGACAAATGGACACAGAAGCGGAAGCAGGAGCTCGTTTAGCTTGCCATATTATTTTGAGGCTTTTCAAGACTCCTAACACTCCACAGCCTGCCTGTTACGCGCTGGGTAAGTGACTCGCCCTACAACACAAACAAAAGTACACGTTCATTGCATACTCAATCACATTCAACATTAAAGACACAACACGTATTCGAGCTTTTTCAAGCCTTCTCGACCTCCACCAACATATTGTGCCAGCCCATAGCATCCTAAGGAGCCATATCAGCCCATTCATTCTTTTGTCACTTCCCGTTGTATTTTTTTAGTCACTGAATTCTCTTTTTCCCAGAACTTGTTTTCGACCCGAAATCGCAGAGTTGCTTCTTTTACTGGGACTTTAGTGAGCACAATATTTATTTATTTACCTCAAATGCGAGGAGTAAAAAATATAATCTATGAAACAAACTATGCCTAAAGCAGCTGGCCAGTTCAGCAGGGGCGTCCTGAGCCTTTCTTCATTGGGGGGGGGGGGGGGTGCACCTGGTAAAATTGACCGAATCGGTAGCTATCGGTACCTGATTTTTACTGAATTTATTAACAAAATTTGTGAAGACACAGCGAGTTGCCTTCATGAAGCTACAACGTAAAACGTTGCAGAGTATACACAAACAAGTCTAAAAAGAAAAATTGGCTTATTTTCACGCTTTTCCGCTTCTGTTTTTTTTTTTCACGGATACGCCGTCACTGGAGTTTTACCTTCGCAAGACCTTACAGTTTTGCCAACAGGACTTGAAATAATCGCAACCAAACGGTGTTGCTAACGGCTGTGCCCATGATTAATTAAGGCGCCGCAGGCGAAATTTTTTTAATCCGCCTTTTTTTCTGGCAACATTTAACTACTTCCCATGCAAATTCTAGCCCTTAATATAGTTCAAGCCCCCCCAAAATCCGAAGCCTCAAACGCCAATTGAATGAGGCAACCTTTGTCTAACTAGTGAAGACTGCGAAATGCGCAGCAGGCGAAATTTTGTGGAAACACTGATGATAAAAGTGCCTTTCTGCGATCCCAAGATTATATATTCAACCCAGAGTTGTATGGCAACGAAAGGGGCGATCCAGGGTAAAGTGTATACAAAGTACATTTGCTCGGAATTTATAGCAAATAAAAGCAGGCTAGTTTTCACGTCAAGAGACGTGCTTATTCCTGAAGTACTGCAACCATAAGAAGTAAAAAAATGAACAGCAACCAGCTGAAGCTACCGTAAATGGTAAAGAACGAGAGCTAAATAATTGCCACTTAAATTACCGAACTCAGTAACTGGGTTGAAGCAAATAATGAATTCGTAGTATACCGAAAAACTAACTAAAAAAATAAGGAACAGATCGAGAACGGTATTACAACCGAATTTCGTAATGGAATAAAACTTTTGTTATAGAACTACCTAAAACAACCGAATTCGGCAAGTCTAGTAATAGAAACGGACTAAAGAAAAATCCGATCAATTACCATATTTGGTAACGAATCAGAACCGAATGAATCTCACCGAATTTAATTATGAAATGGACTGACCGAACGCGACCGAATTAACGAATTCGGTAGAGAATGAGACCAAATAAACAGGTTAGATCACCGAATTTACGCAGGGACGGACCGAATGCGGCGAAATCGATGTGGACTGAACAAAAGTTGGATGAATTCAATCTGATTAGTGACCGAACTATGAAACGGACTGACTTATGCGACCGAATTACCGAATTCGGTCAAGAATGAGACCAAATAAACAGGCTAAATCACCATATTTACGCAAGGACGGACCGAATGCGGCGAAACCGATGCGGACTGAACAAAAGTTGGATGAATTTTCGAATTCGGTCACGAATCAGAACCAAATGAATCTGATTAATGACCGAATTATGAAATGGACTGACCGAATGCGATAGAACAGATACGGACTTGAGAAAATTCTGGTGAATTACCGAATTCGCTAACGAATGAGACCAAATAAACAGGCTAAATCACCGAATTTACGAAGGAACAGCACGAATGCGGTGAAATCGATGCGGAGTGAACAAAAAGTCGGATGAATTAGCAAATTCGATAAAGAAAGGGGAACCAACAAACACGTTAAATCACCCAATTTCGAGATGCGGGGACAAACGATCTGCGCCCCCCCCCCGCCCCCCCCCCCCCCCTTGGGACGCCCCTGCAGTTCAGTGATACTATAAACACTAAAAAAAAAATACTTACGGTTCGGACAACTCAAAATTACCTAATATTGCTAAAATTATCTACGTACTATTCATTCTTCACTTTGAAAAAATGGGCACATGTTGTGAGTTTAAGGTAAGGTAAGGTACAATTTTATTGACAAGTATAAAAAAATCCAGTTGCACAAAAGCGACAGAAATGCCAGTGGCATAAAACGACGCTTAGCTAATTCTGATTTGTTTGTAAACAGATTAATAAAACCGTAGCGTAAGGCTAGGTTATAGCTAGGGAGTTTGGAGGGCTTATGAAGCCTTTTTTGTAAAAGTATGTCAACTTTTTCTTAAAATTTAAAACTGGGTCTCCAAACAAGTCAGAAACTATCTGCGAATTTTTCAAAAATAGTTTGACCTGATCAGGAATCGGTCCCTCGAGGTCTGAGAAGCTATAAGCGAATGACCCACGAGATATTTACTGAAGTACGTTATGTATGATTCACGTTCAGGAAAGTTTAGTCTTATCCGTAAAGTGACACTATTAACAATGTCTCTGCCCACTATTAGGCCTAACATAGGGCCTGGCAATGTGTGGGGCTTAATCTTAATTCATATATGTTTCGAAGGAAACGAGCCAAAAAGAGAGCAGCAAAAGGAAGGAAAAATAGGAGACGAACACAAAACTAACTTGAAGAGGAAAAAAATAAATCAAATAACTAACAAGAAAAAAACACTAACAAACGATCTTCCATCACCCCCCCCCCCCCTCCAAGAAAAATAATTATGCTTTCGATGAAAACAAGGACAAAGGTGTCGATGGGATCCCAAAGGTGAATATTTGTCGGGCTTCCTGATACAGATCCGGACTTCCTGATGTATATAACACATAAATTAAATACATAAAGGTAGGCTATCATGGTATCCCAGTGAATGTCGGTTTGGAGTCAGCAAATTCCGGCAGATTTACTTCTCCGATGAGAAAAAAAAGTTCAGATGTGATTTCATCGTGTATTTTTACCATTCAGTTGAATCTTTAATCGATAAGCAAATTTTAAGTAAGCTACATTTCCGGCTCAGGAAGAAATCCGACCCAACTAATCTTCCGACAAGAAAACAAAACTGTTTCAGCTTGTCTCCGTACCTCAGTAGTCTGCACCAAATCTAGTATAGAGATCAGAAAATATTTTTCCCTCAGCCAAATTTACTTGTCCTGCGAGCAGGGGCGTCACGACTGAGGGGGGGGGGAGCCCCCCCCCCTCAATGCTGTCGGCCAGTCGGTAAAAAAATACCGAGTCGGCGCGAAGCTCCGCGATTGTCCGTAAAAACAGTTGATTTTTTTCATGAAAACAGTCGGTTTTTCTGAAAATTAGTCGATTTTTCGTCAAAATAAGGGTTTTTATGGCACTTGCAGCCTTTGGCTCAAGTGCCATATACCGATCACAATTCCGTCTGTCGGTCTGTCGGTCGGTCCGAGTTTTTTGTCCCACATATCCGAGTTAGGGTACTTCCAGATGTGCTAGGACAAAGAAACTTGGCAGGCATATCAGGGACCCGACCAAACTAACCTGGAAATAATCAGTTTCCCGATCCGACCATATGCGGGGAAGTGGGGGCGCTGGAAACTTGAAAATTTAGGGCATTTTGTCACACTTTTTCGAGTTAGGGTACTTCCAGTTGTGCTAGGACCATGAAACTTGGCAGGCATATCAGAGACCCGACCAAACGAAATTAGGAATAATCAGTTTTCTGATCCGACCATTTGGGGGGGGGGGGGTGAAGGGCAGGGGAATCCGGGAAACTGAGAAGTGTGTAACTTTCGAACGGATGATCGGATTGTAATGAAACTTCATAACTGAAGAGAATATATATCTGTAATGTCCCGTTTAAAGTCTTGACCGGATTCGGTAGCCAGGGGGGAGTTGGGGGGGGGGGGAGACCGGAAATTTCAAGAAACGGTTAGAATGGAGGGATCGGAGTGAAACTTGCTGGGAAGAACAAGCATCTGCTCTAGATATGTCCTTTAGACCATTGTACTGGATCCGGACACTTATGGGGGGGGAGGGGGTCCCGGAATTCCGGTGATGGTGGTTTTTTGGATTTTCACGATGAAACTTGGCAGGCATATCAGGGACCCAATCCAACTGACTTCAAAATAAAAATATTGTCGATCAGATAATGGTGGGGGAGTGGAGGGAGGGGAATCCGCAGGGGAATCCGGGAAATTGAGAAGTGTGTAACTTTCGAACGGATGATCGGATTGTAATGAAACTTCATAACTGAACAGAATATATATCTGTAATGTCCCGTTTAAAGTCTTGACCGGATTCGGTAGCCAGGGGGGAGTTGGGGGGGGGGAGACCGGAAATTTCAAGAAACGGTTAGAATGGAGGGATCGGAGTGAAACTTGCTGGGAAGAACAAGCATCTGCTCTAGATAAGTCCTTTAGACCATTGTACTTGATCCGGACACTTATGGGGGGGGGGTCCCGGAATTCCGGTGATGGTGGTTTTGGGGATTTTCACGATGAAAATTGGCAGGCATATCAGGGACCCAATCAAACTGACTTCAAAATAAAAATTTTGTCGATCAGATAATGGTGGGGGGAGTGGGGGGAGGGGAATCCGAAATTTTCAGTCATGCGTAATTTTTGAATGGGTGATCGGATTCGAGTGAAATTTAAGAATTCAACAGAGGACATTTATCCGATGATTTTTTTCATATCCGGACCGGATCCGGCAACTATTGGGGGGGGGGCGGAAAATACGTGCCCCGTTTAGAATGGAGGGATCGGGATGGAACTTTGTGGGAAGAACAAACAGATGCTCTAGGTAAGTCATTTGCTGAATCGGATTGGCTACGTGCACCGCGGGGGAGCTGGGTGGGGTGGGGTGGGGGTGGACCGGAAATCTCGAGAAACGGTTAGAATGATGGTATCGGAGTGAAACTTGCTGGGAAGAACAAACATCTGGTCCATGTAAATCTTTTACATAATTTGACTGGATCCGGACACTTGAGGGGGGGGGGAGGAGGGGTATCCCGGAATTCCGTTTTTTGGGGGATTTTCACGACGAAACTTGGAAGGCATATCAGGGACCCGGTCAAACTGACTTGTAATAAAAAAAAAATCCTCGATATGATAATCTTGGGGGGGGGGGAGTTGAGGGAGGGGAATCCGGAATATTGAGTCATGCGTAACTTTGGAACGGGTGATCGGATTCGAGTGAAATTTAATAATTAAACAGAGGACATTTTTCTCTTGTAACCTTTTTCATTTCCGGACCGAATCCGGCAATTATTGGGGGGAGGGCGGAAAAAACTTGACCCGCTTAGACTCTTGTGATCTGGATCGAACTTCGTGGGAATGACAAACAGATGCTCTGGATTAATCATTTACATAACCGGATTGGCTCCGGTTATTGTGGGTGGAGTTGGAGGAGGGGGAGGGGGGTCTGGGATTCCGGTGATCGCGCGTTAAGGTACTTCCAGATGTGCTAGGACGATGAAACTTCGCTGGAATATTGGAGACTCAACAACATTTGCTTAGAAATTGCTACTTCCCAAATCCGATTATTCCTTAAAGTACCAATCTTGACCGCAAAGTAAAAAAAATACTTTTAAGCAATATATGCATTTTCGTGATGCCCATCAGCCCAGCCATTAGCAGTTTTGCCTCAAGGGTTTTGCTTACAAATGAAGTTCCAGCTCCCTTATAGCGCGCATCTCAACCGTAAAGTCGAAACTTACTTTTGATCAATCAAATCATCTTGACACATGCAAGTGCCATATGAGCTTACAGCTCTTGTTCTGAAAATCAGTCGATTTTTTTTCAAAACTGTCAATTTTTGGTGTTGAAAACAGTGGTTTTTCCTGCAGAAACAGTCGGTAAAAAATACCAGCCTGTCGGTAAATCCCTCGTCCCCCCCCCCCCAAACATTTTGGCTAGTAACGCCTCTGCCTGCGAGACGTCACAAAAGCGGATTCAGCATGTATTTTTACCCTCAAATAGAATCTCTACCAAATTTTTAACAAAGCTTAATTTCCAGATTGGCGGGGTTCCGAAAGAATTATTCTTTCGGAAAGAAAACAAAGTTAGAAAGCATGTCTCCTTACATCTATACCGAATCTCTAATCAAATTCTGAAAGACTTGCTCCTTCTGGAAAAATGTCCGGTTTCGGCCGGATTCCGAGCAAACTACTTGTCCGGCGAGAAAATAAGTTTCATATATGGATATAGCCTGTCTTCTTACCCTTGCATCGATCATTCACTAGTTTTTTATTTTTTCCTTAACTTGAAACCCCTTACCCCACCCCTAAATATTTGGCAACTGGGCAACTCTACGACCTTGACCAGTACTTTGGCCCAAAGGATCCTCATACCAAATGTGTACGAAATATCTCAACGCCTTCTAGAAATATCGTGCTAACAGACAGATAAATAACAAACAAACACCAAATACACAAAATAAAAAAAACGCAAAATTACACACCATGTGTATTTTTTTTGTATTTACAGTGTCATTGAATTGGTCAGTTGATTAGGCATACTTTTGTTTTATATATTATATTCTGTACGCCTCTTTTTTTTAGGAAAATAAGATCGATGAATGAATAATTAGACGGACAGAACCTAATTTATGTTTGACTATGTGACCATGTATGCCTGCGTCAAGCACAATCTTTGTAAAAACCCAATATGGAATTCAACGTATTATTATTGCTATTATTATATTTAGCTTATCAACAAAAACTCGTTCGAGTATTTTATGTTTTATATTATTGCGAAAGGTACGTTCTTACCAGTGGTTTCTGAGACTGAGATCGCGTTTCCAATCTACACGAATGGAAACGAAAGATTGAGACGACTGTCCCGAGGAGGTTGCAGTATACCGTAAACAGAGCAAAATGACACTAGAAAGTAGCGCCAAAACTTGACAATAGTGACACGCACTCGAATAGTAGCGAAACTAGCAGTCTTGCACCACCTCTGGCTCCAATAACTTCATATCCTGAACACAGCAAATAAAAAAAAGCCTCCCCTGTTTCCACGATGTGTGCAGACCGCATCTTAGCTTTCCTAGAAATTTCTGAACCCGCAAGTTTGTCTCGCTTTAAACGCTGCAAACTTAATGGGTGCCGCTACGAGTATGGCCTGTAAAGCATGGGTAGTATAGGTATAGGCGCTACTTACTTCCTAGTGTTATTTTGATCAGCCCTAAAAGGACCAAGAAACAACGTTAGGTAGCAAACTTGCGAGATCATGGCCAATTGATTTCTTGGACCGCCCAGGCCTGGACCTAATGACGGGTAAAACGCAGAAGGGCGATATTCCCTTTGGTGCAAACTCGCGGGTTTCGGAAACTGTATCCGCAGGATTCTCTCCCGAAAATTCTTTTTGATCAGTGGGAAGCAGACGTTGGCCTTCACTTTTGACTCCTGAAGTTAAAACTGCCTAAATCCGGTCTGCTGAATCCTGATTTGGTTCGATTCGAACTACTTGAATTTTTCCCTTAATACACCACAGTCAAGTCTTTCGACCAATGGAAAATGGCTGTACACTGATTGACTCTTACAAACCTTTTCTAGTTGGTGCCTCACCCCATCCTAACATGGGTTCCGGGAACCAGCCGGGAATTAAGCTCACGTGTGACAGACATCTGCTGGCGGCATCCCATAACTATAGCTGGACAACTCGACCAGTTGTAGCTGTTCTGAAGGTATGCACGTTTAAAGTTTTCGCGCGCCTGATATGTCACGTAAAGAGAATAAATCATGAAAAGCGTAATAATCAGTGTGTTGCTAAAGGAGGAGATGGGATACACTTATGAAGTGCAGAATCTCGGGAACGCGAATGGATGGAAATACTACTGTAGTAGAATGAGTTACTGTCAAAAGTACGATATATCCTTTAAAGCACAAAGGGTATACTAAATAATTTTTCTTGTACTCTATAGCTCAGGCTGTCTCCCGCCCGAAATAGAAAACTAGGGTTTTTTCTAATCCTCAGCTGTAAATCGGAAAGCGGTGGTTTTAGGCCATGTGTCTCTTTCGCAGGCTTCTGCCTAAAAAGCGTGGCTGGCAAACTAAGATACGAGAATCTAGAGTCTAGTCGACTGTGCTATTGCCCCGAGCCCCCGGATGGATTGTATATATTTAGTAAAGAATAGTCCTGTGTTCGTGTAATCTTATGTGATTTGTAATATCACGATTCACGAATTAAACAAATTGATTGGTTGATATGATCGATTTGCAACTTTTTCTTTCTAATTTGTGTTGCCGTTATGTGCTTGCTCCTCTATGCTTTAAGCATTTAGCAAACACAACGGTAAACGATGGCCGGAAACTAAATATTTTTGAGGTCACACGCAATAGCGGACTTCCGTCAGAAATGACCTTACAATCTGGAATTGAACATATCCTGAGCTTCGCTTCATTAGCCATTGAAATGCATGCTTTTGTTGAAATTTAAATTCTCCATATCGGGATGAACTTCGTCTTGTCAGGCGAGCAACGCATATTCTGAACGCCACTATTAGAGCCAAAGATGAAAAGTAAAAAAATCTCTTAGTCAAAGTAATTCAGTGTATTCAAATCTGGATGTAAAATCAGCTGGTGTTTCAGTACAGACCTAATCCAAACATTCTGTTTACATCCTCATAATAGTGATCGCATGCCACGGGTTTGTTTAGATTTGAACTCAATTGCCGAGTTGCTGTTTTGGCTCGAGAAAAAACCACGCACAACGTCTTCTTTTCTAGATGGCGGAATTTTCCAGGATTGATTAGCAAAGAATTACAAGACCTAACTGATAATTTTTGTATGTCTTCAGAGGTACCACACTGGCCTTGGTTTTGTAATTTATTTGTATTTGTAATAAACAGTTGGAGCATTAGATGGAAACTATTTTTTGACCCTTGGCTCCCTACGTGCGGCTGAGATTTAGTCCAGACAGTTATTTCAAGACTAGGAAATTTTTTTTTTTTTTTTTTTAATTTGCTCATTGTTTTACGGTGTTTTTAGTGGTTTTGAACATTCATAGTGACATTAGGGATGGTTAGCATTGTGTGTGTGGTAGAAAGACCATTTTTTGTCGCCCGCTTTAAGCTTTAAAAGTGATAGACAGATGAGAACTTCAGATTTGCTGACTTAAACATAGGAAGACCTCTCGTAACAGCCGTTCGGTTTTCTTCAAGCAGCGGTAAATTAGGGCATAGCTTCATCTGTTCAGTCTGGATCGGTTCTTATCACAGTTGAGTGACATCGAAACGAATAGAACCAGAAGAAGCCAGTCAGCCTTTTCATTAATTCACTCCATAATAAGTTATATGAATTGCGGTCGATACTTTTTTATTGTTTTTCCTCATCTTACACACTGTACTTTACAGGCAGTGCTGCTGTTAGCCAACTACTCAGACAGCAAGAAAGATCAGCAAGAGATGCTGCAAGTCCTTGGTATACCAGATTTGAGCTGTGTTGATGACCATGAAGATGCTAATTACAGTTTCAGGTATGCCTGACCATCACTTCCTGAACAAACCTTGACTGGCTTTGGGGCATAAACACTTCCCCCAGTATAGTTCAACCGCTCCAGCAATTCGGTGCACGAGTATATTCGTTATAGATAAATAACATGATATATTCAGGAAAGTAACAAAAATAAAATATTCACGACAAATTGTTTTTGTCTCTTTCTAAAGACATTTTGTTTGTGTAGGACTGAACTCATCCTAATTGCCCGACCGAATCTCTCTCCTAAGCTTTAGGTAATGCTGAATTAAAGTTAATTCATTGATTGATTGATATAATAAATCGAAGAAACTGGGAGTATTACTCATTCAAAGTTCAAATTCAGTTTATTCACCATATATTAAAGGTTAACTTCCGATATCGAGGTTGATATCGGAAAATAACACTGAGACGGCCATTGAAAATAACCTATCCAAGCCGAAGGCGAGGTAGGTTATGAAAAATATCCACCGAGCCGAAGGCGAGGTTGATATTTTGAAATGGCCGTCGAGGTTGTTATTCTGATATAAGCCGAGATGGAGGTATGTTAACTATTATAACTTTTTCGAACAGAGATCATCTCTGGAGGCTGATATGACTTATAACATCCTTTCCGGAGGCTGATATGACTTATAACATCCTCTCCGGAGGCTGATATGACTTATAACATCCTCTCTGGAGGCTGATATGACTTATATCATCCTCTCCGGAGGCTTATATGACACATGACATCCTCTCTGGAGGCTGATATGACTTATATCATCCTCTTATATCTACCGCTAACTTTCTGTGTGAAGATTATCGTAAAATAACTGACCGTGGGTCATAGGAGGATATGCATTACATACCTGTTCGAAAAAAGTTATTATCTTTTATAACAAAAGAAAAATAGCACTGCGGTCTTCTCAGTATGTTTATAATCACTAACTGCTCAATGATTGACAGGTTAGATTATTTTTAGTCACAGGTTACGTACAACGCTATAGCTTACCTCTTCTAGCTATAAGCTGTTCAGAATTAAATTTGATATGATTGATATAGAATTAAAGTTTATAGTTAAATAGGGTGAAAATAGCTTTACATACTTTTCGCTTGGATGGGTAGCTGGGCTCATACTGAGCAGACCAGGAATCATCTATAGACGAAATGATATGATATTTATTACACAAGTCAACAGGCAACAAAAACACTCAAAAAGAAGAAAAAAAAAACAAATCACATATTCATCATAACAAACTTATTTATTTACACAAAGCCTTGGTGGGAACCATCTGGATGAACCTCGCCAAATTTTTAAAGGACCCATCGCACTATTTACTCTTCAACTTACAGTATTTTAAAATATTTGAATGCTTTAAAACTAGACTGTGCTTTCAGCAAATAATCCACGGTTTTGGTTGTTTTAAGCCTTTTTCGAGACCCGTTGACTTATAGCGAAAACAGGGAAACAGTTTACAGAATATTTTTTCTGATGGAAAAAATTCTCGCAGACAACCGTTGACAGCGTGATACACATCGAAGGTAGCAAAACACGGCAATTAAGAAATCAGCGTGGTTTTCTTACAGGGGTTAGAATGTACCGTACAAAATTGGGGTCTCCTGGTTTAGAAATATAGGGAGTGATTGTGGAAGTAGGTTGCGTTCATATTATAGGTAAGACGGGTTCTTTAATTACCCTTGAACATTTATTCTCCATTAACTTAATTAACCCCTACTCCCTTAAAATTGTATTGAAATACATTTGTTGCGTTTTGCAGATACCATGGTAGCTGATACCACGGTCTAAAGTCGTTTTTGCAGTTATCGTGGTATTTGATACCACGGTCAAAATGAGTTTCTGCAGTTATCGTGGTATCTGGCCAGTTATCGTGATATCTAATATTCAGATACCGGCCGTGGTAACTGATCGTGATACCTGAAAAGTCATCTCACTTTCACAAATTTTGCCAAATTGATGAGAAAGAAGTTTAGCACTTAGTGATGTAACTGGATGTTAGTTTTTCTTTTGGGATGACTTCGAGAAGTGCAATTTCGGCAATAGTCGTTTTTGTAGAGCAACCGTGTATCAGATACCACTGTAACTGCAAAAACGACTAATTGCAGATTCAGTTACCGTGGTAACAGATGCCTATCTGCATAAAATGAAACTATTGAGATACACCTAAACCTTTCGGCTGAGAACTTGTATGTGTTCAACGAAAATAAGCAGCTAAGGGGCAACCGTTTTAAAATTATTCATTCAAGCTTTGACAAGGATGTCGGCCGTTGGGCATTTGGGAACACATTGGCCATCCCGTGGAACTCTGTCAGACAATGTAGTTACTGTGGAGCAGAGCAAAATAACACTAGATAGTCGCGCCAAGACTTGAAAAAAGTGACACACTCGAATAGCAGCAACACTAGCACTACTAGTGATCCGTACTGAAACTCAATCAGTCGTGCACAGTTGCTGGCTCAAATAACTTCATATTCTGAATATAGCAAAAAAAAGATACAACCTGCCATGTTTCCTCGATGCATGCAGACCGCATCTTAGCTTTACTAGAAATTTCTAAACCGACAAGTTGTCTCGCTTTAAATGGCGCAAGCATAGTGGGCGGCGCTATGAGTATGGCCCCTTTGCGAAGCATGGAAAGTGTAGGTCTCAGCGCTACTCCCTGGTGTTATTTTGCTCTGCTGCAGAGACGGTTAATGAATTAAAAAAAGCTGCATTCATCTCGATGACATTTTTTCGGTCTCTGAATTCCGCAGACTCTTTATTTAGTTAGATTTCTGGCATGTCTCTAATTGAGTGTCTGCGAAGTAAGAGGAGAGAAAGCCTTTATCAGCGTTATATTTATTATTTATAAACCGTACTTTCGGTAAGGCTGTTCCAAATCTTACCGTTTTTGTGAATTCCAGTGTGGGAATGCGGGGCATGTTCAACACCCACGGGCCGAATCGACTCTCCGCATTTGCTCGCTACGTCCTTGGACAGATTTGCTCCGAATCGTGGGTTCACGAGAGATGTCTCCTGATTCCAGAGGATCTCCTCAAAGACGATATGCTCATGGACAGCCTTCTAACGCCGAAGAATGCGCAGAGATTGCTTCATATGATTTCGAGGACTGACAAGGCCCTGGGAGTGGCGGAGGAAGTCTTGGATAACAAACAGATTGTGACGCGGCTGTTTGAGGTGAGTGGTCGGAATGACCGTACCACATTGTTTGCCTCTCAGGAAAAACTGAATAATTTTTTCTTGTATATACAAATGCGAAAATGTTTTAATTCCTAGCATATTATTATTAGTATCTATCTGTTTTGGTGACATGCTGGATTTCAGTAACTTACTGAGCTACTATTTTCGGGCTAGTACATCATTAAACAGGTAGGCCTGGCTTGCAGACCACTGTCCATATCGTATTCGTTTAATCGTATTCGTTTAATTACATAGCTATCGTAGCACTCAAAAGAGAGCGCCAAATTATGCTACTTTTTCAATCACAAAAAGGTCACTTGTTAAATACAATTACGAAATATGGCACAAAGGAGTTTGCGAATCTGTTCGTACGGCACTTGACTGGTTCTAGTTTGTTGTAATGCCTAGTAAGTCTGCTGGTCGATGCGGATGGTGGAAGTATGGATCAAGACCAAGTAAAATGAGCGATCAGACCCCTTTCCAAACCTACGGCTTGTTAGCTTAGACACCGAGTTCCATCAGTGCCCATCGTATTACCATAAACTCAAACCTTAACATGCCTGTTGGTGGGTAGCGAGGGTAGGCCAGGTAAGTTGAACCAAGAACAAATAATCGGACAGAACTTCTGTTGATACCCGTTTACTCCTCTTCCGTCTTCACCGTTGCTTATCGCACAAGAAATACTGAAGGAGGCTAGCAGGAGCGTACTCCGCGCGCCGACCCGCTCTGGGGCGCGTCTGTAGAACCAATAAGGTTTGACTGCTAGATTTCCTCTTCAGCGATCTGTAGAGGTAACGAAACGTGATGTGGCGCGAAGCTAGTAACCTCCGCTCGTTTGCGTCGGGAGTCGGCCGTATTTTACTTGACTCAGCATGTTTGTATGACCGAGATGGGGAGACAGTAGCTCTATCTCGTTATTTGTTCTTGGTTGAACGACCTTCATTGACTTAACCAAACGAATAGCTGAGCGCACTAAGGGGATAACTCACTTTTTGATAGTTTCGAGATAATCGCGTTTAGAGTACGGGAAGTTAGTATATTGAAAACTAGTTATCCCTTTTGACAACTGAATATTTCAGTACGGAGTGATCTGGCGAAGATTCTGATAGCACGAGGAGAAAGAGCGCACAAATGTAAACCAGATGGTGCTCTTAACTCAATTTGGGACAGGCGAGTTATCGCCTTTTTGGGATCGGCTCTTTAGACATAAGGCGTTACAGAGATATTCCGGAATTACTTTCGAGCTAGCGAAGCCCATCGCTAAAAATGTCGAAAGCGATTCCTTGAATTCCTATTGAGTAGGCTACTGACCGCGAAATTACATGGCAAGCTGAACTCGCAGGGAAATTTTGAATTTCAAGCTTTTAGAACCGTGATGACGCTTGCCGTTCCTTTTTTTTATTCAGTAGTGACATATCTCGTCTTTTTTCCCACTTTGATAATGCCCGCAGAAGCATTCAACTTTCCGCGGAGCTTTCAACTGTAAAATCTACTCCGTTTTCCAGAGCGTGAAAACCGGGAAATTACTGCATAAAATGGACAAAATCGCGTTTCCGCTACGTTCAACTTGTTAGTCGAAACTGTGTCGCCACAAATACGAAAGACACTGAAGGATGTGGCACACAAGCGTGCCGGCGGAAAACGCCCAAAAGAAGATGTTTGGAGCTCCTAACCTTTTTTTTTGTCCACTAGAATCTGAACCAGTGGAACCTCCGCGTCTCCCTACTCGACTTGCAGCTCATCTACCGGCAGTACACTGGCCAGAACGATCAGCTTACTCAGTGGCTCGACACCATTGCGAAAGCAACTATGGATCTCTTTTATGTCGACCCAGTTCCCAAAGCCGAGGATTCCCCCTCGAAGAAGAAGTCGGCATCGATGTTTAGTCATATTCTACCGTCTAAGTGAGTTGATTGTGTCCGTTCTGCACCGTCAGAAGTTGTGGAACGGATAACACAAGGATGCAGAGTTTCAACAAATAACACTTGGGATGTTATTTTATATTTCCTTTCCGTCCTTCTGAACTTTTTGCGTTAAAAGTTACTTATTATAAATTCTATAAATTCCTTCTTGGTTTTCCTATTTCTGCCAGTAACTCTTTCCTAACTTCTAATTTCAAAGGGAAAATTCATTTGAAAACTTTGAATAGTGAAATCCAAAACTTTCATAAAATGGCTGACAACATTCTTGTTCATCACAAACTTTTTCCTTTTTTTTCAAAAAAAAAGCGCCTTGATGAGTTTGTTTATTTTGATCTTTTATTTTTTCCTTTGTATTAACTGTAGATTTTTAACGGTCAGCTGTTTATTTGTATGTAAGTGTGTGTGAGTTTGATTGACATGCTGTTGTTTGTTTTTATACATTACTCTTCAGTTTTGAAGGATTCAAACAAATAATAATAATAATAATTTATGATTTTGCAAACGTTATTCATAACAAGCTTTGCAAGGAAGTGCCAGAAAACCGCCAAAAAAGCGACTGTTAACTTTTCTGATATCATGATTTTCACGACCCTTTCCAATAGCTTTCAGATATCATGACCCTTTAACAATAAGATGCCCCGGGACTATCCAGCGGCGGCTCACAAAATTCGCCTAAACTGAGACATCTCCCATGCCAGCAAAGGCTTGAAAGACTTAAACTCCCTACGCTGGCATATTGTTTCCACAGAGGGCCTCATTGAGACAAACAAGCTGTGCGACGGTATGTATGAAAACATCGAAGCTGACGACATCCTCAACTTCAATTTCAACAACTTGCGTGGTAATAGTCTCAAACTCACTGGAGAGAGGTTCTGTAAAGACATTGATTCTGTAGACATTTATTTATTTTCTTTCATTTACTCCGCTTTCTCAAAATGGCGGGTTATAAATAAATTAATTAATTGGCCGGTGGAGCTCTAGAAACCGTGCCTCCATCACTGAGCCAATTCAAGAAAGAAATTGACGAAATGTTTGTCACTCAAGAGTGTGATCCTGGATATTTTAAAAGAATTTTGTAGAGGCTTTGTGGCCTTATCGTTTTTGCAATATATTGTTATTATTATGATGATAAATAAAAAAGTCAGTAGATGTTTTTCCGGCGGTATTTCGTCTCTTCTTGTATGCATAAGTGTTATCTGTTGAAACAGTGCATCCTTGTGTTATGCGTCATGAAACTTTGACGGTGTGATTGTGATAGTTAAAGTAATGATTTGATGTGACGCAAAATGTGAGCGAAACAATCATGAGTCGACAGGGATGATTATTGCACACTACAATAAGTAAGTAATTCTTTTCTGACCCGCCATTTGAAAAGCGGACTATGTAAAATAAAATAGAAGAATTAAATAAAACACAGTGTACCTTTTCTTTCTAAGATTCATTGCACCTAACATAATCCGCAATTAAGAGACACATTAGTTGCGTTTTTGGTCTGAATTCTCAGTTATTCTCGTCCAAATTACCGTCTTTGCTCTTCTCGCTTCTCCATTCTCGCTTTTGACAAAACACTAATTTTGCCACCCGATAAAACCTGTATATACGGGTTGAACACCCGCCCTTCTTTAACCAATCAGGAAGGAGAACGGAGGAGGACAATCGGGAATTGACTATTGAAGCAACTTCGATAGTCAATTCTCGATTGTCCTTCGGCGGATTTTGTGGCACTTGCCCTTCTTCCAAACCGTATTGCGATCGCAGTTTCTGTCGGTCGGTCCGGGTTTTGCTATTTCGGGCACTTCCACGTAAGCCAGGACGATGAAACTTGTCACACATATAAAGTACCCGACCAAATACTGGAAATAGTTACTTCTCCGATTCGACCATCGTGGGGGGAAAACTTCAGCCGTCAACGCACGACCTATAGCGGTTCCCCCCTACCATACTCTTTTTACCTCAAAGAATTTAAAATTGAATCCCTTTCTTCCCGCCGCGAAAAACTATGCCGCAACTTTGGCTCCTCCCTTCTCCAGCACCCAATGTACCGTTCTTTCCTTCCCCCAGCCTTTGTTCCTGTAAGATCTCCCCCCCCCCCGAGAAGTGACTGAGAAGGTTCCCAAACTGACTCCAATCTACTGTGGCACTATGCGTTACAGTAGAAGCTTTGTGCCGAGCTTCGTAAAGCAGTATAATGATCTTTAGCATTTTTCTGCCCTGTTATCTGTCGACAACTATTTTTATTTTTTTTATGACTAAAAACACATCGTGTTCGGGCTCTGCCCACGAGAGATATGTTTTGCTTTATTATTAAAAAAAAAAAAAAAAAAAAAAAACGACCCTGTGAGTTTGGCTCGTATTTTTTGCTCTTTGCAGGCAAGAACAAGAAAAGCAGGAGTCCGTTTGGCTAGTCGCCCCACTCGTTTCACGTCTTCACCCGTCTGTTCATGCGCGGATTTTGAAATTCGCCATCCAAGCCCTGGAGACTACCAACTGGGTTACTCTAGCCCCTGCCAGGAAGGAGAGCAAAGAGAGGGAAAGAGAGCGAGAGAGGGAACGGGAGCGGGACCGTGAGAAAACGGCAATGCAAGTCGTGAAGGGGAACGGACCCACCTTAAGGTAAGAAAAAAGTCGTGAAGTAACAGCATTTTCATCATTAGCGTATATTCCGGTTCTTACCCATGTCCGATGCTTGGCACCATGAATGAGAATCTAAAGCAGCATGAACGACAACCGCCTGTGAAATTTATAGCCACAAGCCGGATTCTAGTGTTTCTCTTTAATGCTTATAGTGTTTTCTCCATAAACTTTAACTGAAAAGGCAATCAGTTTTTTGTATCATTTAGCTGAAAACACTGCATTATTTGGATTGTGTTTAATTAAATTTTTTTCGCTATTTGCTCTATGACGGTCAGAATATCTACGGCCGTCTTCACAACGCAAAATTCTACTATGACTTGGAAAATATGAATCTAAATACAAATGCGGCTTTTCAGTGGCCAGTGATCAGTTTGCGGATGGTAGCTCACTGCGTGAACACTTATTTTTCGTAAGTCGTTTTGTCAATCGTACAACACAGGTACAGGCGCATAAAACTACCATAAATCCGACAGGGACATTCCACTATTTTAAATTGGTTATGCGCAAATTGCGGAGCAACGAAGTAACGCATTTTCATCGGGTCTTCAAGGCTCTTAAAGTGAATAAGTGAGGGGTAACTAGATTTTCCTGTCTCGCCCCTTTTCGGATATCTTTAAAAATATGAAAATAGCTTTGGATATGTCAATACAAATAAAGACACTTTAAGCACTATCAATCAACTCGACAGGTCAATATTACTTATGTGATAACATTAAAATTTCGTAAACAAACTACATCAGTAAACAAAAGACAGGTCAAAGTTACATACGGGGTTTCGTAGAGAATCTCTAAATAAAACAATCAAGTTAGAGCTATTCGTATATAGAGAGATTGAAGGATAGAGCTTGTTTAAGTAAGAGATTCCCTTATAGTTGTACCGTACACCCCTTAGCTTTGACGAGAAACACAGCCAAAGTTGTAGAATCGTTCTTAGTCACGAGAGAGCTCCTAGGAAACAATAAGCGTAAGCCTGATCCGCTTCGAGAAAAGCTGGAAGGTGAAGACGCCAAAAATCGGTGTAGTGTCGTTCGGGTGTACACAAATAACATCGGAAGCTTGAAATCTGAGAAATGATTCCGGGTGGGACGATCAGGGACAAGAATGAATCAGTGATAGTCTATAGGTACGACAGATCCTTTAATTGTTTCCAAGCGCATATTAAAGCTTAACTGAAAAGCCAACTTATTTTTGTGTTAATTAGTTGAATACACTGAATTATTTTGATTTTGCTCAGGGATTTTTTTATTTTCTTTTCTACTACTCTAGTTATGACGCTCAGGATATTTGCAGCCGTCCCCACAATGAAAATTCTACTATGACGCGGAAAACTTAAATCTCAACACAAACGCGGCTGTTCAGTTGGCAGTGGTGAGATTGGTGCCTAATGAAAAAAAAATCACAAATCTCTCTCGTAAGGCATAGAACGAAAATACAAGCGCATAAAGGTACGACAAATCACACGGAAGTTCCACTATTTGAAAATCGATTATTTGTGAATAGCGAAACAACGAAGTAACGGATTTTCAGTGGGTCTTCGAGCCAATTTTAGTGAATAAGTGATGGGTAACTAGATTGTCCTATCCCAGCCCTTTTCGGTTAAGCTTTAAGGTAACTTTGTTGCACCAGTTTCACAGCTGGGACTTCAGTTACCATTGTCGTGTCGTATCTCAACAAACCAAGCGCCTTGGAGGGGATTTAGCTAGTGAAGCCATGAGCGTGTTCCATCCTACTTACCGTAGTTACTACGCATGTCGAATTCTGACTTTTTGCCGTCAAGGCTGGAACGATTTTTCTATTTTCCAGCAGGATATCATGCCACGGGCGAATCCGACCAAGCACGTTACAGAGCTGCGTAGTTACTACGCTTACTTCGCTCCCGAGCATGGTAAGCAAATGTAACTATTAGTTACTATTTCGAGAAGGTTGGAACGGTCAGCGTAGTAGCTTTTCGTGAGGATGGAACGGAAATAGTAACTAATAGTAACTATTGTTAGAAGGGTGGAACACGCTCCATATCGTTCACTAAGAGCGCGTTCCACCCTACTTACCGTAGTTGCAACTTTTCGTGACGATGGAACGGATTTAGTAACTAATAGTAACTATTGTTAGAAGATTGGAACAGGCTCCATATCGTTCACTAAATCACTGTTTTTTCTTTCCTTCTTACTAGGTGTCTACAGCAGTTTTCGAGTCTCATCATTACCTGCCTTAATACTCAGGAGGACCAGAAAGAAACTTTGCTCGCGGCGCTGCTGACACAGCTCTCCCAGTTTACTAGCTTGCCAAAAGAGGTAATACTCGTTCTTGGTTTTCCTAATCTTCGAAAAACAGTTGTTTAAAAAATTGTTATTTCCCTTGAATATCTTTGTCGGGCTGAAACCTACTGCTTCACAATCTTTCCTTAAGCAGACTTCACAGGGATGCAATGCCCCGGAATCTCGAAATTTCTGCCAACAGCCGCTCTATCATTGGGACATACCCCAAATTCACATACCCCCCCCCCCCCCCACACACACACACAGACCCCCCCCCCCCCCCACACACACACATAGACCCCATTTATTTTATCTTTACTTATGACTACAAAAACATCGTACCCCAAATTCACATACCCCCCCCCCCCACACACACACACACATAGACCCCCATTTATTTTATCTTTACTTATGACTACAAAAACATCGTATTTGGGCTCTGCCCACAAAAGATATGTTTTGCTTTATTATTAAAAATAAATTGAAATTGAAATTGAACACACACACACACACACATAGCCCCCCCCCCCCATTCGTCCCCAAAAAAGGAGCCATTCCAGTATTTGCATTCATTCTTTTTGTTAACTCCCGTCGTGTATTTGTGGGGTCCCAAAACGTAAGTGGAGGGATACCTATGACATCGCAAAGGTTGTCCGTCCGTCCGTCTGTCAGCACAATAACTCTCAAACTGATGAAACTTGGTGTGAGGATTCTTTGGTTCAAGGGTAAGTTCAAGTTCGTAGATGGGCTCTGTAGCCCTATATGTAGTGGTGGGGGACGGGGTTCGACTTAAGGTTCAAACGGGTAAGGGTGATGAAAATCATTTTTCTTGCCTGACAAATAGTTCGTCCGGAACCCGGCAAAAACCGTAAAGTTTGTTAAAAGTAAAGTTATGTTTGAAGTTGATTAGATGTCTGATTTTGGGGTAAGAAGACATGCTGAACAAGAAGATAAAAATCATTTTCTCGCCCGACAAATAGTTCGTCCGGAACCCGCCAAAAACCGGGAAGTTTGTTAAAAGTAAATGTAATGTATGAAGCTGATTAGATGTCTGATTTAGGGGTAAGAAGACATGCTGAACACTTGTGTGAAAAGCATTTTCTACCCGGACAACTAGTTCGCCCGGAATCCGGCCAAAACCGGAGAATTTGTTAAAAGTAAAAGTTTTATTTGAAGTTGATTAGGTGACAGATTTAGGGGTAAAAAAAGACGCTGAGTCTGTATGTGACAATAATTTTGTTACCCGGACATATAATTCGTCCGGAATCCGGTTGAAACCGGAAATGTTTTTGTAAGTTACAGTTTTATTTTAAGTTGATTAGATGTTCTTTATAGGGTCATAGGGTATAGGGTTTATAGGGTAACTCGAACATTGTATTTCATGTGAAGATAAGCTTAGGATAAAATGGAGCCGTTTTTGTTTGTCTGTCTATTCCCTAGAAAGTAGTAGAAAGGATACCTGGACTGTATTCGTGTCTTCAACTTGTAAATAAAAAAGTAGCTGATCCTTCTGCGGCTGTCCTGAAATCTGTTCACAGAATGAAACTAAACTGTGATCATGACCGTGAAGCTCCATTATGTTTCGTTTAGCGAATTTTAGTTATATTGGTGTGTTGTTTCTTTCTTTTCACATTTAATTTTTAGTAAACTCCTATGGACGGGTACACTAGACAGGTTATAAATAATATTTTATTTAGTGTAGCTAGTGAATTTTTTTGCTTTTTCTAGTCTTTTTTTTTTACTTTTGTACCTCTTTTCTTTTTTACTTTTCTCCTGACGCGAAAGGTATACGCTTTCGCAAGAGGGGGGTGGGGCCATGCAGGTGTCCGGGCCCGATGAAAAATTTATCTCAAAATAGTAGTACGAAGTTGTACGAAAAAGTAGCATGCAGTACTAACTGATGCTACTGGATGCTTCTACTTCAAGGCTACCGTGTTACTGCATGCTACCATTAGCAAGACTGGATGCTACTATGGCAAGACAGGGTGCTACTGGATACTACTACATAAGATTGGACTAGTCTCAGGCACATTAAATGATAGTATTCTGTGCTACTACATAGTATAACATGCAACTTTTTCGTACAACTACCATACAACTACGCAGTCTACAAATTTTTCATCGGGGGGATACGGAGTTAGGATGTGAATAAAGAATTTAAACGCTAATCTTTTTCAGGACAAGCTTTACGGCTGGGAGGATCTTAAGTCCCGTCAGTACCTGCAGGATTGCCTCCATCTTCGGCTTAGTTTAGCTGGTGGACTCTTCGAAGCCATTCAAGAAAATATCACCCTTACAACCGACTGGGCGATCCTTTTCGTGCAACTTGTCACCTCACACGTGATCGATCTAACCAATCACTGCTCACTGTTCTGTATGTTGATTGATATGCTGACGTCACTGGTTCACTCTACGTTGGTGACGGATTCAGTATCAGAAAAGGGGGAAGAGTACAAGTAAGTCTTCTGTTATGAGTAACCAGAGGGTTGTCCGTGTTTTTTGTTGTAAGACTATTGTAACTTTAGGCCGAAAATCTAAATTGTTATTGTCGTTACTCGGAAGCATGTTATTTCCTTCTTAAAAGTTGCAACTCAAGCTAGAAAATAATCTCTTTTCTCCTATAATTCCTCAATGTTCACTACTTGCGGTAAAACATTAAAAAGCAAGTAGCCTAGTTTTCAAGCCTGCGCTAATTCTTATTTCACTTGTGCCGTGAGCGATCGCAATTTCTGTCCGTCGGTCGGTCGGTCCGATTTTTACTAGTTCGGGCACTTCCACATAAGCTAGGACGATGAAACTTGGCAGGCGTATCAGGGACTCGAAAAGATCAACTTGGAAACAGTCATTTCCCCGATCCGATCATCTTGGGGGGAGTGGAGGGACGGGGAATCCCAAATCTTGAGGTATTTGTAACTTTTGACCGGGTGATCGGATCATAAACTTGATATTTGGCAATACATCGTGTCTCAGACGACCCACTTCAAATCCGAACCGGACCCAGTGACTTTGGGGGGAGTTGGAGGGGGGGGGCGGAAATTTTCGGAAACGCTTAGAGTGGAGGGATCGGAATGAAAGTTGGTGGGAAGAACAAGCACAAGTCCTAGATATATCATTGACATAACCGGACCAGATTCGGGCACTGTGGGGGGAGTTGGGGGGGGGGATTCTGGTGATCCAGCAAGTTTGGTACTTCTCGATGTACTAGGATGATGAAACTCCGCAGGAATATGAGGGATCCGAATAGACCGACTTTGAGAATAGTCGTTTGCACAATCCGAACATCGTGGGGGAGTGGAGGGATGGGGAATCCAGAATCTAGTGGCACTTATAACTTCTGGCGGTCGGATTTGAATGAAACTTGGCAAGTGGAAAAAGCTATTGCCTCAGATGTTCCATGTGAAGTCCGGACCGGATCCGATACTTGCGGGGGAAGGGCGTATCGGAATTGTTATGAAACGCTTCGCGTCGAGGGATCGGGATAGAATTGTGGGAAGAACAAGCATAAGCATTAGATACGTTCTTGACGGAACCAGGTCATATCCGGTGTAACAGAAAAAAATACGGTGCCCAAACGATTAGGTAAACTACTGAGATCAGAGCCTCGCCAGGTCCACACTACGGTGAGGTAAATCGGCAACACAGGTACATTACAGTGTACAAACTTGGACAGTAGAGAGATCATATGCCTTAGATGACATATTTTAGGGTCCGGACCGGACCCGAACAAGGTGGGGAGGGGTACCGGAATTTCCGGAAAATTGCTCAGATTTACTTTCTCGTTTTTCACACCACCTACTCTTAACAAGTGCCATATGAGCCCGTAGCTCTTGTTTATATTGCTATATTTAAAGAGACCTCAACGTCTGTTTGCCTTTCGGTCTGTCCTAATTTTGCTAGTTCTAGTTCTATGTTAGCTATCCGTATATAAAGGACCCAACCGAGAAAACCTTTAAGGGATCCGATCATCTGTGGGTCAATCCTGGATCTCCTTACATGCCGAAATCGTGACATGCAGTCAGATTGGAGTAAAACTTGATGGGCGGTAAGGGCAAATACTCTAGGAGTGTGTTCCACCCTTCTAACAGTAGTTATTGTTAGTTACTATTATCGTTCCAACCTCGTAAAAAGCTATTACGCTGACCGTTCCAATCTTTTCGAAACTGATAGGAACTATCTGCTTACCATGCTCGGGAGCGTAGTAAGCGTTGTAACTACGAATCTCTGTAACCTTAACGGCCGGATTAGTCCGTGGCAAGATATTTTGCCGAAAATAGAAAAATGTGCCAGAATTCGTGACGTCATGCGTATTATCTACGGTAAGTAGGATGGAACACGCTCGAGGCGTGCGCATTTGTGTGACCGAACAGCATCCGGCCACCGTGGGAGAATTTTTTTTTTTTTTTTGGGGGGGGGGGGGGCAGAGATTTTATGCCACGCGTATTGACCAGACGGAAAGAGGGCTAACTTTACTGTTCACATAAATAATATATTTTCTTTTTCACCAGGAAGCACTATTTCACCCTTACCAGAAAGCTCAGAAAAGAAATCGCTGATAAGCGATCGCCATCTGTAACATACCTTCGGCAGATGCTGCAAATACCCAAGTCTCAGTACGAAGTCGTTGCCTGTGAGCAAGTCAGTTGCTTGATTGACTCCAAAGGAAACAAAATTCAAGGATTCGACTCCTTCGATAAGAAACAAGTAGGTTCCCTCTTTTTTTATCACCAGTTTTTAATCTGCGAAGCATCATCTCTTGTTTTTTGTTTTCATGTTTCTCATCTTTGGCACTACTGCCCCTTCTCCAGTCGTTAGACCATGACGTAGATGCGTCACGTTATCCCCTCCGCGGGAGATTATTATCAGTAGTTGCGTTTTTGCAGATACCATGGTATCTGATACCACGGTCTAAAGTCGTTTTCGCAGTTACCAATTTACATAACCGATCCTCGGACGGGAACAGCTCGTGAGAAACAATATTTGCGTTTTTAGATACCATGATACCATGGCATCTGATACCACGGTATCTGATACCACGGTCTGAAGTCGTTTTTGCAGTTATACTGGTATCTGATATTCTGAAACCACGGTCCGACCATGGCAACTGATCGTGTTATCTGAAAAAGTCATCTCACTTTCACTATTCCAACAATAGAGCCTAGGATTTTGTCAATTTGGTGGGAAAGTAGTTTGGCTGGATATCAGTTTTTCCTTTGGGATGACTTCGAAAAGCGCAATTTCGGCAATTGTCGTTTTGAAAAGCAACCGTGGTACCAGATACCACGTAACTGCAGAAACGACCAATTGCAGAACCAGTTACCGTGGTAACAGATCTTCAACCGCTAAAGTCTTAGGAGATCCTAGAGTTGAACTCTTCTTGATAAAATGCTTTTTAAAGACATACACTGTAAAAAGTTTCTCCGAGAAAGGATTAAAGTTAACTGCAGTATTTGCTATACTGGGATTAATCTCATCTCTACTGGGATAAGATTAATCCGAATTAGAAATAATTTTATCTCAGTAGAGATAATATTAATCCCAGTAGCAGATACTGCAAGATTATTTTTTTACAGTGTAGGGAGGAGCGAAAGATTTCAAAGAGCGAATGATTGACGCTTGGAATTTTCTTCGTGCAAAACGTTGCCAACGAAAAAATTATGAATCAGTTTAAAGCATGCGTGGGCATGTCGGCTGACATGTCGCCCGTAATCTGGCTGTTCACGAATGCTGAGAAATCAATAGGGGCCCATTTGCTGTAGGTATATTATTAAAAGATTTCTTGCATTATGTTGTTAAGAAATGAATTGGTCTTTTCGTCAAGGGACGAGTATAGACGTATGTTTGTTAGGCTTGATTCGGAATCTTAGTTGATTCTTTTCTTTTTGTTTTGTTGTAGGCTACTGCAGTTGTCATACTTCTGTATTTGAAATGGTTAAATAATCCGTTCATTCATTCATTTTTTTTCTGAATCGGCGAACGCTTTAAATCTCTTGAAGATTTGCACAAATTATGCGGCGTCGCACGGCATTATTTTCAGTTCTGCGAAGTGCAATTACATGAATTTGTATCCCGAAAGATGGTGATTGATGATTTTGTTTTGAAGAGGGTCACCAGATTGCCAGCAGCACGAGCAAAAGAACCGGCTAGCGAGTGCTATCTATACCAATATTACCGGGACCGAACCCGATCCTTCTCGTCGTGAAAATTTATTTTTTGTTGAAAATCTTGGAATAGTAGGATAATGACAGTTTTACGTCGAAAGCCCTTTTGGGACTTGGAAGTGAATCGCCGGACCAAGAAATTGATTGTGGAATGCGGTTAAGAAACGAGCTTTAATGATTCTAGGCAGAAAAGCATTACAGCCTGAAATGAATAAAAAAAAGAGTTGTGAGAGTGTTTTGAACGGTCATGAAAAAAAATAATTGCACTCCGTGGCTACGATCAACCTTTAAAGATACTATGATTCATTTGAAGCAAGGTTTAAATAATCATTGGCCCTTGGGAAACGTGAAAATGTAGTTTTTGTTCAAAAGTTCTAGTAAACTATTTAGACTAGTATGCTCTTGACGGTTGTACGTCGAAAGCCCTTTTGAGACTTGGAAATGAATCGCTGGACACAAAAATTGATTGTGGAATGCGGTTAAGGAACGAACTTTAATGATGCTAGGAAGAAAAGAAGTACAGTCTGAAATCATAGAAGAAGAGTTATGAGAGTGTTTTGAACGGTCATGGAAAACTAAAAATTGCACTCCGTGGTTAAGATGGGCTTTAAAGAATACTAGAATTCATTTGAAGCAAGGTGTAAATAATCATGGGCCCTTGGGGAACATTTAAAAATGGACAGTTTTACGTTGCATGAAATTGTGGGAAAGAATGAAAGGTTTATTTCCAAGGCCCGTTGGGAATGTAAAGTGCATCTCAGGTGTCAGGACGAAAAAAGGTTAGTGTGGTTAAGAAAACGGTAAATATTCCTTCAGCCCAAGCTGACTGCAAGTCATATTTGACAGTCAAAAAACGGATACTTCAGCTGAATTTTATAAGAGCTATATTTATTTACTTAGTGATGCTAGGGAGAAAAAGAAGGTTTTATTTTGATGGCTCTTTGTACTTGAAAATGTATCGCTGAATAAAAAGAGTACACTGTGCGGCTGGGACGCGAACTTTGAGGATGCTATGCATTTATTTTAAATTAGAAACCTATTTATACGTTGTATGTTTGACATACGATCTAATACGGTAGAAATTCTGCATAAGCCAAATTATTGATGTACTAAACATGTCCTTTCGGGTACATTGAATTTTTTTTTCTTTGGGGCGAGGGGAATGAAAATCTATTCCGGTTTATCTACTACCGAAAAAATATAATCGAGCTATTAACGGAATCATGCATAAACCTTGGCCGTTCAGTTACCCTGTCTGGGCAAAGGCAAGTCATAAATTACCCAACAATCCTCCAAAACTTCTAATGACAATTACGTCACAGATATCTGGTCGGTCACGTGTTAAAAAAATGACGCGAGGCGAGACCCTCTTTGGAAACAAGCATTTAATTATCCAGCTTCCCACAATAAGAAGATTATCTTTCTCCAGGTTGGGGTTTTTCTCCAGGTGGTTTACTCGGCCTAACCCACGCAACGCGATAATTAACCACAGCCGGAACACCTGTTGAGTCGGCGCGTAAAAAAAAATACTGCGGTTTCTGGGCAAGACTAGAAAATGTCTCGGGAAAAATATTGTACGGGAGTAGAAAACTTACTGTGAGAGAAAAACTGACGGTGAAAAAAATGTGACGGAGGAACATTGCTATATACACTACTAACGTCATAATTTTTTTACATTTTCAGCCGGTTGGCTAGGGATAAAAAAGTAACAAGTTTAAGGAGCCTGGCGAAAACCGGAAATATACAAGATTGACTGTTTGGATCAGGAATTCTTGGGATTCCATCGAAAACTCTGGTCTTGTTTTTGACGAAAAGTTCAGATTCGGCGGTAACCCTGTGTTGGCACCTTTTAGCAATACAATTCTATTCTATAGTTGCATCATCAAGTTGAAACTGTCTCAACTTTTACACATGGAATTGATTATGGTGCCGCACACTAGTGGGGCACCCTAGTCTCGTTCTAAAAAAGAACAATGCCTGAAAGTACACTATACAATCTGAACAATTGTTTTCTGGGGCATCCTGAAGGTCACCGGATACCAGAACCCATTTCCCTTCCGCCAAATACAGAACAAAAGATTTAATGTGATATTTCTACTGCATAATTACTAACAGTGGAAAAAGATTCACGCAGGGGCGTAGCTGCCCTTTCCTGGCTTTCCATCTGAAGAGACGCTAAACCGAATGTGGATTTACTTTTTCTAAAAATACCTTTTTAAATCAGTCTTCGTGTTCACTTTTCGTAAAAAAAAAAAAAAAAAAAAAAACATTTCCCTTTCATGATTCTGAGCTGTTTGGAGAAATTCTTCAGCTAAATTAGTCTTTGTCTATATGCCAGCTGAGCCCCCCTAAGTTTCAACAGTGCAGTTCGCCTTTTTCAACCAGAATTCTTTCAGGGTCTCAAGGTCCATGAGAAAATCCGAACAATATGTCCCTGGGACATCCTGGAAGGGCACCGGACCCCCGCACCCCTTTCCTTGTCTTGGTTTGGCGCTGTTCGGGTGGAAAGGCGACCCCTGAGGTACGAAGAAGCCCATAGGCTGCTAAGGCATCACAGTCACGATCAGCGGAAGCCGTCGGCGTACTTTTTGGAGCCGCCACCTGTGCCACCCGAGGAGGACGTAAGTGTAAATAGTTTAATATTTGCAGTTTACTTTAATATTTACGTTTTTATTTATAAGTATTATTTATTTCTAATCCCTATAAACTCAAGAGGAAGTGTAAAATTTAGAACATACATACATTTATAATAATAATAATGATTAGAAGTAGAAGAGAAAGATGGAGTATAAATACAAAAAAGAGAAAAAAGTACAATACGGAAAGACATAACACCATACAAAAAACAACACGAAACTAACTTCTAACAAATTGACCTAATACACTGTCAGAAACTTCATAACATATAACACGAGGATGCGCGGTTTCAACAGAAAATGCGTAACAGATAACATTTCGGATGTTATCTGTTGTGTTTGAAAACGTTATGCATGAAATGCTATGCATAACAAGCTTTGTTAGGAAGAACCAAAAAAGCATTTACTGACTTTATTCCTTAGCGTCATGATGCCGGAAAACTCAGTGGATACTTTTTGGCGGTTTTTCGGTTCTTCCGGATGGTAACGCATATCATGCATAACAATTTGAAACACAACAGATGACATCCGAAGTGTTATCTGTTAAGCATTATCTGTTGAAACCGCGCATCCTCGTGTTATCTGTTATGAAACTTCTGACAGTTAAATGAACCCAAAAATAAAAAGAAAGAACAACAATAACGACAACAGAACTAGAACTAGAACAGAAAACCCTTCCAAGGGTGGTTCGAAGGATTTTATGACATCATAGTAAAAAATTTATCCACAGGATCAAGAGGATGCGGCAAGCTGTGAATGGATATCTTTATTTACCCTGCACTTCTGTAAAATAGAGATACTAGAGTACATAGAGGAAAGAAAGGACGCAACTTGGAATAGAATACAAATTTACACTTCAGACAAACGGACCAAGACCGTGGTGCGGAGAAAACGCCGTAACCGACAGCTTTCTATGCAGCTTATACAGTTTGACGGTTTTATTTGTAAATGAATTTGTATTGATCATTTTCCGGTTACTGTACCAAATTGGCAAGTAGAGGAGAAACTTAAAGCACACCTCTTACTAGAAATGATCTTTCCCTGTGAAAGGGATCGGAAGAAATGTTTTTCAAAAATACCATTACTTTTATTTTGCAATTAGCGATTTTCTTGTTAGCGCTTGTCCCCACTATCCAGCCTTCCTGCCCTCCGACGCGGCGGCTGGGAGCAAAACGTTTGAAAACTGAACGTGCCTTGGTTAAAAAGTTGGAAAATGAAGCAAATAAAAGAAGTTAAAAACAGAAGATTATCATATCATTTTGTGTGAATGAGTTGTCAGCGCACACTGCATATTTCGACAAACTTTGCGTTCTATGACGGGGGAAACTCGGTAAGGCCGAAAAAGCGCTAAAAATTCGTAGGCAGAAAACGAAACAATGGAAAAAGGTGGGGATTGTAGAAGCTTATTATTCGACAAGGGAGCTAGGTATATTATAAACGGCAGAATAAGCAAGAGGGGTCCTTTAAAGTATCGCAAATCTGAAATTCGAAAAGGAGCCCCATCCTTTTTTGTCAGCAGTTAGCCCGGCATATTTTATTTAGTTATAGGTAATATTTGACAGTTTAGTCAGTGAAAGAATTTAACATTTACATCTATTTATGAATTCATATATTATAACAATGGTTAAAACGAAGACGTCAGATACGATGCTTCGGCAGCGATATTCTTGCCCTTCTTGGCAAGGGTCCTCGTCAGGCTGTTGAACGTCAGGGAAACAGTTTGAGACTGATGAGGACCCTTGCCAAGAAGGGCTGAAATATAGCTGTAAGTAAATGTAGCTGAACCATCCGTTTTGCATTGTCGGACAACGTTGGGGTACGGATGAAACGAAACTGGAATTATAACTGAAGCTTCTACCGACTATAAATATCCTGTTCGGGAAATTGCTTTTGGATGGCACTGTGGGGAAAAAAACTAGTGCTGGGTTTGATGTTCCCCAGTCATCTTGGTCTCAAGGAATTTTTATAAGTAAGTAAGTAATCTATTTATGACCCGCCATTTTGAAAAAGCGGAGTAAATGACGAAAATAAATAAAACACATAAACACACAGAAAAAGACACTTAATTTTCAATGTTCAGCCAGGAAGCAGCGGATAACGTCGTTTGCTGCTGTTGTCCATAATTTTTGAAAGCGATGAGGAAACATCCAAATGGCTAACACTTACATCTTGAATTTTGAACTTCTCCGTCGATGTATGGTTATGATATAATTTCGACAAGTGGAGCAGGTGCTTTGCATACTTAAAATAACATGATCTCATCTTTTTAATCTCCGTCTTTCGCAGAACATGAGTGACACCAGAACGAAATAATATAGGAGGAGCGCAGAAGGTGCTGTACAAATTTCCCAAAGCTTTACGATTATAGTGCCCCCGATTGGGGACGAAATTAGGTAGGCTATAACCCTAAAAGGACCAAGAGGATTTTTGTTATGACTGATTCCATTCCTTTTTGGGATCCCAAAACGTAAGTGGAGGGATACCTATACAGACATTACTAGAAATTGGTCTTCCAAAATTGTTTGTATTGTTGATTGTGGAGATGTATGTTAATACGAGGGTGGTGGTGAGAGTACTTGGTAAACTGTCAAGAGAGATTAAGTCTGTTCTAGGTGTTAAGCAGGGTTGCACGCTTTCCCCTAAGTTGTTTTCTGTTTTTATTAATGATGTTGAAAAGTTTATGGTAGACAATAATGCTCCTTTGTTAACGCTTGACGTAGTGTCTCTTTGTTTGTTGCTTTTTGCAGATGATCTAACCCTGGTGGCAGAATCCCATACAAAATTGCAGAAACTATTGGATATTTTGAAGTTATGCCTTGAAAAGAAAGAGCTAGATTTGAATGTCAAGAAAACGGTGGTAGTGGTATTTAGAAAGGGTGGAAAGCGGAAAGAAGGAGAGATTTTTAAGTACGGTGAAGCTGTATTGGATGTGAAGGAGGAATGTGTTTATTTGGGCTGCAAATTTAAAGCGGTTGGGGGAATGTTTGGTAAGCAGGTGGAACAGAATGTGAGAAAGGGAAAAAATTGTGGTAATTTGATTTTAAGAAGTAGTCTAAAGGAGGTAACGAATCTGAAGCTGCACAAAGAAATATTTTCAACGAAAGTGGTGCCAGTAATGCATTATGCTTCAGAGATTTGGGGATTTAGTAAGGCAGAAAAAATAGAACAAGTACAACTAGGTTATTTTAAGAGGTTACTAGGGTTAAGCAATAGGATTAATGGATTAGTGGTGAGAGGAGATCTAGGTCTAGTTTCGTTAAGAAATAGAAGGTTGGTTAATATGGTGAGTTTTTGGGAAAGAATTATTAATATGCCGCGAGTACGGGTGCTTAAAGCAGCATATATGGAATCATTACGGGATGAGTCGAGTGATTCTTGGGCGTCCCAAATAAAACAAATTTTGGACCAGTGTGGGGTTAGCTCGCTTTGGAATAACGGGGAGGGGCAAGGTCATGAAGTAGGAGATGTTGCAGGTGTGGTTAAAAAGGTGTTGATGGATCAGGAAATACAGCTGTGGCAGTGTGATGTCGGTAAGTCTAGCTCGTTGAGGTTTTACAGAGATGCTAAAGAGACATGGGGGGAAAGTATTTATTTTAAAGCAGGGTTGAATAGGGAGGAGTTAGCGTGGGTGATAAGTATGAGGGGTGATTGTTTACCGCTAGGGGATAGGAGGAGGTATGTGGGAAGGGGTTTAAGTCGGATTGGTCCTTACTACTGCCCTATGTGTGGGGAGATGAATGAGAATGTGTTGCACCTGATGTGTGAATGTAGTGAATTGGATGGGTTGAGGGATGAAGTGTTTGGAAAAAGAGTGTACGATGACGAATGGTTGGTTAAAGTAATGAAGGATGAATGTTTTTCGGGAGTTCGCCAGTTGGGAAGATTCCTTAAGCTTTCGATGAAGCATCGTGAAAGATTCATTTAGGTTTATTAGTAATTTAGTGAAAATTTATTTTTATTTTGTTTTGTATTGCCATGGCTCTCGGGCTTTTTGTGTAAATATATATCATATCATATCATATCATATGACATTATTGTGTTATGTTTCCCGCCATGGCCCTTTTGGGCTTTATTGGGAATAAATTCATTCATTCATTCATCGCAAAAGTTGTCCGTCTGTTAGCACGATAACTCTCGAAGGGAATGAGATATTTTGATGAAACTTGGTGTGAGGTCAAACTTCGGGTCAAGGGTAAGGTCAGGTTCGTAGATGGGCTCTGTAGCCCTACATTTAGGGATGGGTTCAAATTAAGGGACAAACAAAATATTTTTAAACAGTTAATATGACAGTCGATTATGGGATAAGAAGGCATATTGAGCACGATGGTGAAAACCATTTTCTCGCCGGACAAGTACTACTTGTCCGGAATCCGACAAAAACCGGAAAATTGATTAAAAGTAAAAGTCTAATTTGAAGTTGATTAAATGTTTGATTAAGAGGTAAGAAGACATGCTGAACACGATGTTGAAAACTATTTTCTTGCCGGACAAGTAGTTCGTCCGGAATCCGGCAAAAACCGGGAAGTTGGTTAAAAGTAAAAATTTCATTTAAAGTTGATTAAACGTTCGATTTAAATGTAAGAAAACATGCTGAAAACGACTGTGAAAACCATATTCTCGCCGGAAAATTAGTTCGCCCGGAATCCGGCCAAAACCGGAAAATCTGTTAAAAGCAAACGTTTTATCTGAAGTTGATTAGATGGCAGATTTAGGGGTAAGAAGAGAGGCTGAGTCTGTATATGTCAATCGTTTTTTTACCCGGACATATAATTAGTTCGGAATCCGGCTGTAACCGACCAGCTGATTAGATGTTCTTTCTAGGGATAAAGAGATCCTCTGGATTCGTTTCTGAATTTTCTTCTTTTTATTTTGCTGGACTAGTAGTTCGCTCGGAATTCGGGCGAAACCGGAAACTTGGCAGAAGTAAAGCAGGAAGTTTCGATCAGTATCGTCAAAATAGATATGGCTTATAGAGGTACATCTGAACTTGGTTTTCTCTGATGATTAGCCTAGCGAAGACTGGATCTGGCGAAGACAAGACCCAATTGTCTGGATCAAATATTAGATTTTTGGGATCCCATCGACACCTTTGGTCTTTTTGTTGTAGAACGAGCACCTCATGGGCCCTAACTCCCAGCGGGAAGAAATCAAGCCCGACACACCGATGTCAAGCGAGTCCCCGCGATCGAAGCGAGCCAAAACCGTGGCTATGCCTCCCCAGATGGCCCCGAACAAGAGGAGACCGCGCAGGGGCGGGATCAACACAGGAGCTTCGGGGGGAGCCGTCCCCACACCTGTTAATATGGGATACCAAGGGCCGCAGACGGGAATGTACCAACAGCCCCAGCAACCTCAACAGTGGGGTTATAATCAACAACAACAACCGCAGCAGGGACAGCAGGGTTACTACCCCCAACAGATGAATCAAGGTATTAAGTTCAGTTTATTTATAACCTGTGAAAAAACAAGAGAGGACGGGCGAGCCCTCATAAAGGATCATTTACACGTATTTTTCCCCGGAGACGAGAGGGGAAAGTGTTCACATGGTACCCGGGTATTTTTCAAGGGAGAGTACTGTCGTGTGACAGTAGATTCCAAGGTTGTAAAGCTCAGGATATCTCTCTACAATAAACACCAACTTGTGTCCATTTGGATCACTTCTTAGACGGACACAATCAAATTTATTGCTCGAAAATCCGATTTTGTTGTTGCTGACGCCGAAGAATACCCTTCGACAAACAAATCCCTGGTTAAAAAGTTCGCGAAATTGATGTCCAAAATTCCAGGGGATTTGTTGCTGTAGCGGGGAAAAATACCCGCGAAGTACGGGTAAATACCCTCCGTGTAAACGTAGCTTAACAGAATACAACAGAAGAAGAAAGGGAAATGACAGCACAAAGAAAAATTGCGCAACCAACAAAACATACTCAATAAGCGTAGTCATAGGAACAGATGAGATGAGTCGTGATTCCCGATGAAAAATTTGTTGCCTGCGTAGTAGTATGGTAGTAGTACGAAAACGTTGCACGTAATACTATGTAATAGCAAAGAATACTATCATTAATGTGCCTCAGACTTGTCCAATCTTATGTAGTAGGATCCAGTAGCATCCAGTCTTGCTAATAGTAGCATATAGTAGTATGCAGTAACACGGTAGCCTTGAAGTAGAAGCATGTAGTAGCATCGTTAGTACTGCATGCGACGTTTTCGTACTACTTCATAATACTATTTTGAGATAAATTTTTCATTGGGTTCAGGTCACTCTGGGAAGCTTTAGGATCCTTCATTCGTTATCGGCAATTGCAGCAGTTAGAAAGAGTTTGACTTTTTTTTTTGCCAGAAGGGAATTACAGGTCCATGTTGCGGCTTTTTAGACTTGTAGACTGAAAGAGCTCGTCATGGGGTAGGGTAGGGTTATGCAGGCATTGCCGAAATCTTCGACTTTAAATTTCCGGTTGGAATTCGGATGGGAGTATTAAGTAAATAAGTATGTTTATAACCCACAAAATGTTTACAACAAAAGAAAGTAGAGTAAAGATAATAAAGAAACGAAAAGAGCAAAGACAACAGAAGACTAGCTTACGAAACATACAATGGGCCTACAACTGTAATAAAAAAAAAGTCCAATCAGTCGGTGATGCGGCAACAGACGTAGACTAGATTTAAGACGGAAATCAGTGTGCAATTCTTTTAGCCGTGACAAAGTGTCGGTAGCTCCGTAAGACTTAATGATCTTTGAGTTAGTATGGGACCGGGGCAGATACAGAAGAAACTTGCAGTAACAGAAATAATCTATCCTTACTCTGGATAGATCGCGTTTATCAAAAATGTCAAACAGACCAACCGAGAAAAGCAAAGCCGGGTCGCAAAAAGAAGCGTAAAGTTTTGCCAAGGCTGTTCTTCTGTACTTGCCGTGGTTTGCTACAGTCTTTGCGTACCTTATTTGTTGCTTAGGCTTAATGTCGATAAGTGCTTACCACGGAATGACGGAATGGAACTCGTTACTGTAATACCCAGCCAGCTAAGAGAAAGAACATGGGGAATCCTGAATACCTCGCAATGTAGTGGACCAGGGAAGAAGAACCGTTAAAATGCAGATATTCGCAGTTATTGACATTCCCAAAAAGTGATGCAACGTGAGAAACCATTTACGATAGACCTTTTTTTGTGCGGATAATTAGCATAAGGTCGTCATATGATACGTCAGTCATCCGGATGAAACAGGTGTGCGTAATTTGTGAAAGAGCATTGGATAAACAACCGTTAAATAAATGCAGGGATAAAACCCCACCTTGACGAACGCCGCATTTCAGAGGAATATGACCAAATACACTGTCACCAGATTTCAACCGTAAAAAAGAATTGGAATACCAATAGCTTGATTCGCATGTTGACACCCAGTGCCGGACTTGAAACCAAATTTCGGGTGAACTGCACTGTAAAAAAAAATCTTGCAGTATTTGCTACTGGGATTAATCTTATCTTTATTGAGATAAGATTAATCCCAGTAGCAAATACTGCATCCTTATTCGGAGAAACTTTTTACAGTGTAGTTGTCTCAGTGAAAGAAGATTTGGTACTTAGGGGAAAAAATAAAAAGATATTGATTGGAAACAAAGAAAACTGTATACAAAGAAACAAACAGTACAGAAGCTCAATAATCTGAAAGCTAACTTTCATCCAGAGGACGGTGAATCGTATGATTAGAAAGTTTATGTTTTTGCGATTATGTTTGACGTAAAGGTCAAATTCGGCGCATGCGCTGTGAAAGATACCTTTTCACTCTTAGAGTGCCAAGAGCTTTCGCATTTGAGAGTAACATTTGTTGGGAGTGGTTGCTGCCGCTTCCCCGTATCCTGAAGTCTACGAGCCCCAGATGTATCGTAAATCTTTGTAAATATGTGACTAAAGGATTTAGTCTCAGGAATGAAAGTCTAGCTTAGTTTACGTAGAATAGTATTTTTAGAGGTGTAATAGTTTATTTGTGAAGTGTATTAAATCTTTTACGGCCTTTTGGCTCAACAAACAAGCATTATCATCATTATCGTAAAACTCTACTCTACGTATGTCTGAAAAGGGACTAGATGTCGTAGGTTCAGTTGTTCAGAAGCGAACTGAAACGAGGGAATCCACTCTAGCTGTGCCGTGTTTAGCCCTGTTCTTGCGCGCTTGAAGAAAGTAGTAATGAAAATCATATCAGATTGTCATAGTCGAATCAAGTTGAGTTGGTTCTGCGTTACGTTCCTGCAAAAATGGGCAACAGACAAGAGTATTGTGAATGTTCGAGTGATCAGAGCGCTATCAGTTTGGGCCGGCAACGAATCTTTCTGCTACGACAGTGAACACTGGGCTCGGACTTCGAAACTCCGACGCTAGGGGCGTCAAGTCTTTTTTTTTCTTATCAATCTTCAATTCTTCTTTAACTCGATTTACCTGCTTTTAACTCCTTTATTTCCCTAGCTGTTGGTCCCCGCTATGAGCGTGCCCCCGTTCCGTCCCGCCAAGCCCTTGCCACCATGCTTAGAAGCCGCCAGGCAAACCCCAACGCCACCTATGCGACCAATGGACAAACCAGCGGCATGCCCCAAGTGCCCATGTCTGGTGGTATGCAACAGGGCCCCATTGCAACGCCCATGCGGGCCCCGGGCCCGAACCAACCATTCCAGAATATGACTATGATGGAGAAGCAGCGGCAACAGCAATTCATGCGGCAGCAACAACAAATGCGTGGCAATGTTGGAACCCAGGGTGGCATCTACCCTCAGCAGATCTCGCAGCAGTACCAACAAATGCCGCAAGGTGGCGGAATGAATAATCAGCAGTTTGGAATGTATGGGAACCAGCCGCAGCAAGCCCCAGCGCAGGGTTTTGGGAGTATGATGCCCCAGCGTGCCATGGCTCAACGACCTTCGTACATGCAGGTGAGAAGCTACGGGAATTTCGTAGACTTGCGACAAAAATGCCTATTGTCGTACGGTACAGTAATGTATGCCTAAAGCATTGTTCAGAATGGTGTAATAAGCTGTGTGGCGCTATACGTAGTGTTTACGCCTTAATACACGCCCTTGTTCGAGCTGGAAGTAAAGGTTGTACGCAACGCCTGATAAAAAGTTTCAGCTGCTCAAGATTGGAGAAAGCCTTGTTTTCTTGAAAAGAAGTATTTTAAGTAGAAACTACAAGTGCAGCGTACAAGTGTAATTACAAGTTCGGAGTGCAAACTACTAAATTAACGTACGGAGAGCACTGTTCCTCGAAATAACAAAAGAACAGTTGTAACAGAACAAAACAAAAATGTTCCTCGAGCCCAAGCTGACTTTGAAACATATATTCAAATAATGTATACAGCGGATATGTCAGCTACGATGCTGTCAGCGATTTTTCGGTCCTTCTTGGCAAAGGTCCTCGTCAGGCTGTTAATCTTCAGGTCCAACGTCGGGAAAGGAAACAAACCTGTAATGTAAACCTGTAATGTTTTATTAAAGGTTTGTTTCCTTCCCCGACGTTGGACCTTAAGATTGGCAGCCTGCGAGGACCCTTGCCATGAAGGGCCGAAATATCGCTGATGAAGCATCGTAGCTGACGTATCTGTTTTATACATTATCTGAATATATAACAAAACATGTTATAAAAGTTGTTGGTTCGGCTTCAAACAAAGGAACTTTTGTTCCATAACCGTGGCAACACTGTCGATATTCCTTTCTTTCCTCGGTGGGCAGGCAGAATCCAACCAAACGATCCGATTGACTCTGCAGCTTATTACAGCGCACCCCGAGGAAAAGCCGAAACTACAAACGCCGTATTACACCAAATAATGCATAATTTACGCGGTCGTCACCTACTCCGTCCATTACCTTCCTTTCCGACTTGAATAACAAACCCAAACCTGAACAAAGAATTCCTGTTTTTCCAGCCAGAAATCCTGGGTCGGACAGTTTCAGAGACACCTATGGCGGTGTATATACGAACGCTTTCAAAAGTGTTCTTTGATGAGTGCACTTAGAGTACTTCGTCTAAAGCTTTTCTAGAGCATTTAAGGATGGGCGCTCCTATGACGCGTTGAACCTTTCAGAGTGATGACCTAAAAGAAACCCAACACAACTAGCAACGTCCCTTATTTTACAACTTCTTCGTTGTTTTCTTTCGTAACAGGACGCGCCGTTACACAAACCCGAACAGAAGATTTCAGGCGCGGACACTTTCGAAGACACCTCTGGGTTTACACGAACCTTGTTAATAGTGTTATTTCAAAAACGAGTGTAGAGCACTTCATCTCATGCTTTTCTCGAGCATAGAATGGGCGGACCTTTCAGAATGATGACTTAAAAGAAACCCCAGACACAACCAGCAACGTCCCTGACACAACCAGCAACGTCCCTTATTTTACAACTTTGCCATTGTTTTCTTTCGCAACTGGGCGTGACTAAGCATGGGCACTGTTCTTTTTTTTCGAAAAACAGAAAACAGGGCATTTTGAGAACAGAACAGAAACAGAAACAGAAACAGATGTCGTAGAAAACAATTAAACTGTTCTGTTTCTGTTCTGTTTTTCTTTAAAAACAGAAAACTGTTGTTTTGTCGAAAAAAGAGCTGTTTTCTGTTTCTCCCACACTACCTATAACAAACCGAGTTGCGTTTTTGTTTCAAGCGAATAAAGTTCCCCGTCTCAGTTAATAAGCAAGATTGCTACTAGTCAAACAGTTACAGGAAAAGTAAAAACGATACTGATACTAGATTTACAATGTTATTTTCTCGAGCGCCTTCTACGCTATGCGAGTGTATTGCTTTCGACCAAATACAAACAGACCGAAAAGGCCTTCACTGGGCAGGACGGTTGCAGTGGGGAGGGGGTTCCCGTACATCACGTAATATGGGCCTGAAGAAGACCCTCGCCAAGGAGGGCAGAAATATAGCTCTAATAAATCTCGGCTGAAGTATCCGTTTTGCAATGTCGAATATTTAGAAGTGTCTTTTCGTTATTATTATTTTAATTTCTCGATTTAGGGGATTACATATGCCAACTATCAGAAAAGGCCGATTCACCGGGCAGAACGGTTGCAGTGGGGAGGAGGGCTACATAACGCGGCTACATTATGAAGAAAACCGATCATGGGGGATCACAAAAATGCACCATTTGGTCAAAAATATTGTTTGCACTTTGTGGTTAAGATGTACACTTTAAGGGGTTTAAGGTTTCAGCAGAATCCAATCACTCGTTCCAGAGCTATGCACTATCAGTTGAGTTACGGGAACTCCCCTCGTCGTCCTAACAATGGAATGCCAGACTTGAGGAAACAATCATAATACAATCAACATAAGCTCAAGCCTGTTGGGCTTATCAAAGACCAAGAAATTGGTCTTAACTCTACCCTCCCCCCCCCCCCCCCAAGTTTGGGAGGAGTGACAGGCCTAAAGTAAAAAAGGAAAAACAATCTTCGTAGCCTGAAGTGTGTGGCATTACACGTTTTAGGGAGTTTCTGCCAGCTTTCTTGCTCAGTTTTCAGAACTCTTGGTTGGCTTACCTACGCAAGCTACTAACATATATTGAGGAACAGACAAAGGACTAAATATCCCCACTACTTTCCTTGGCCAAATATTCCCTGGGTTCCTGATGGTACAAAACGGATTCATCAGGTGCATCTTGTCAGAGCTATATCTCAGCCCCTATATTCATTTTCCGTTCCGTTTAAGTTCATTTTCCAGCTTGATCGGCTTGAGCCTGAAAGAAACCCTTGTCAAGAAGGGAAGATATATAGCTTTAATATAATGCTGCTGATGTATGCTTTTTGCACTGTCAAACATAATCTGCAGTCATCTTGGGCTGAAGAAATATTTGGTTCCTGATAATAATTTAGAAAAACTGGACTGTGTTTGATTTTTATTGGCATTACACAACAAGCCTACTGATATATGCTACTGGAGCATGAGACATTCTAATTTTGTTTTTGGGATCCCAAAACGTAAGTGGAGGGATACCTATGACATCGCAAAAGTTGTCCGTCCGTCCGTCTGTAAGCACGATAACTCTCGAAGGGAATGAGATATTATGATGAAACTTGGTGTGAGGATTCGTTGGGTCGGCGTACTCGAGTTCGTAAATGGGATTTGTAGCCCTACATTTAGGGGTGGGGGAGGGGGTTCAAATTAAGGGGCAAACAAAATATTTTGAAACAGCTAATGTGATAGTCGATTATGGGGTAAGAAGACATGCTGAACACGATGGTGAAAACCATTTTGTAATCGGACAAGTAGTTCGCCCGGAATCCGGCCAAAACCGGAAAATTGTTCCGTGTGTGACAATCATATTTTACCCGGACATATAGTTCAACCGGAATCCGGCTGGAGTCGGAAAATTTGTATAAGTTAAATTTTTATTTGAAGTTGATTAGATGTTCATTACTGGGGAAAGAAGATACCCTGAGTTCGTTTTTGAGCTTTCTTTTTTCGCCGGACAAGTAGTTCTAGAGTTCGGCCGAAACCGGGAAATTGGCAGAAGTGGCAGGAACTTTTCGTCAAAACAGATATGACTTATACGGGTAAACACACATGCTGAATCCATATCTGAACTTGGTTTTCTCAGATGATTAGCTATTTGGCCTTAATCTGTTTCTGAATATTTATTGTAAGAATGTTCAAGGATTCTGGCGATGACTGGATCTGGCTAAGACAAGACCTAGTTGTCTGGATCAGATATTGAATTTTTGGGATCCCATCGAAAACTTTGGTCTTGTTCTTTTCTTGAGCGGGAACTCCACTGAGAATCGTAAGCTAGTCGTGGCGGCCGGCTTACCGACGAAACGTCCCCATGAAAAAACGTCCCCTGGCAAAACATCCCCGGCAAAACGTCCCGTTTACTTCGTTTACTAGGCTACGACTCCTATGGCCGAAAATGTGTGAATTTAAGCTGCGTTGTAGTTACTGGTCTTTTCGCCTTAATGCCCTCTGGACGTGGAAAAAAACCCATGAATGATGGCTTGATTCAAAGACAGTGAAGAGTAAATTGAAACTAGGTTACCTGAAAATGGTATAAACTATTAATATATTAATTACTTACTTACTTGTACTTGTACTTGGATCAGGACACAAGCTATGTGGCTCTCCCTGGCGACAGGATCTGGCAGACTGTTGAGTTCCACAGGTTGCGGTCTTGGGTTAATGGGGCGACGATTTCGAGCCATGAAGGGTCCTACCTGCGGCCTTGTCTCCGGAAACCGCCGATCGGCTCGAGGTCAGATTTAACGGTGTTGAGCCAGGTCTTGACTTGTCCTCCACGACGTTTCCTCCAATCAGGCGCTGGTTTGCAGCGTAGGGTTTGGTTTGTAAAAGACTCGGTCGGTCTTCGACAAACATGGCCGAACCAAGACAAGCGGCGGCGGCGAATGAGAGTTGCAATGTCGTACTTCTGGTCACATCGTTGGTAGACGACCGTGTTTGGAACTCGGTCGCTGAGACGTATCCCCAGTATGCTCCTCAGGCATCTGTGTTCGAAAGTATTGAGGGCGTGTGCCTCGGCGGCTTTTAAGGGCCATGTCTCGCAGCCGTAGAGTAAGACAGATCGGACTAGGGCATCGTAAATACAGATTTTTGTTCTCCGGTGGATTTCCTTCCTCTTCCAAAGCGGCTTTCGCAGCTGTGCGAAGACAGCGGAAGCTGATGCAATGCGACATTGGATTTCTTCGCTACATCCGCCGTCAGTGTCGATGTACGATCCGAGATACTTGAATTTATTGACAACTTCAATCTGCCTTTGGTTCAGGGTTATAGGGGTGGAGTTTAAGTCCAGGGCATTAGACATAGCTTTAGTTTTGTCAATATTAATCTTGAGTCCCATTGGGGCAGCAACTTCGGAGACTTTCAGAAGCATGTCCTGGGCTTCATCGACGGATTCGCCAAGAAGGGCAACATCATCGGCATAGTCCAGGTCGGTGGTACTGAAATCAGGGCTAACCTTGACTCCTCCGAAGTTTAGCATTGCTTTTTCCAGTATCCAATCGACGACAAAATTGAATAGCTCAGGAGAGTACACATCCTTGGCTTACACCGAAGTCGATATCGAATAGCGGGGAGAGTTCTCCGTTGACCTGGAGGCAGGCTCGTGTGTGTTGATAGTAAGCCTGAATGAGTCGCATGATCTTAGGTGGGACACCATCCTCTTCCATCGCCTTCCAAATTCCTCCCCGGATGACTGAGTCGAAGGCCGTAATGAAGTCGATGAAGACAGCAACGGTGATTTGTTGATGTTTTGGCTCTATGTTCAAAAATCTGTCTCAGGGTAAAGAGCTGGTCAATACAGCCCATGCCGGCTCTGAAACCAGATTGGTTGGGGCGGATTCTTTCGTTGCGGACTGTGCGGAAACGGTTAAGAAGAATCATCGCAAAGATCTTTCCAGCAATGCTTATAAGAGAAATCCCTCTGAAATTTTTCTTAAAGACTGGTATTATAACCGAGTCTTGCCATTCTTGGGGAAACCGTTCCTGAGACCAGATTGAGCAGAAGAGCTTGTGGAGTTTCTCTGCGAGAATAGTGGCAGCTTTGTAGACTTCAGCTGGGATAGAATCAATGCCTGGCGCCTTGTGATTCCTTAGCTTTTTGATTGCCTCTTTGATCTCTTGTTTTGAGGGTGGGTCAACATTGACGTTGCTGTACGGAGTTGGCTGACTCGGTGGCACAGAGCTCGGGTTAGGATTACTCGGCTGGGGCGTAGTGGCGCCATCAATGGAAGGCGTTTGAGTGGGGGGGGAGGTCGTGACTGGGGTTCAGCAGCTTCTGGAAGTGGCGCTGCCATCTTGCAATTATGCATCTTTTCTTGACAGAAGCGTTCCATCTTCCCCTCTCACTCCAGTAGAGATCTTTTTACTTTTCCCAGTCGATTCTTTTAGAAGTTGGAAAAGCTTTCTTGTATCTGAATGACTAGCAGCCTTCTGCATATCTGCTGCCACGTTGTCCCAGTAGCGTTGTCTGTCACGGCGGGCGGATTTATGGCATTCTTTCCTCAATGTTTTGAATACTGTGGATTTGGTATCTCCGATCTGTTGTTTTTGGTTTGATAGCTTGATGGTGTCTTCTGAGATCCACTTTTTCCGCTTCCGTTTTTGTCTACCGAGGACTTTTTCAGAGGCGTCTTTTATAGTGTCTCTGATCTTACTCCACTCGTCTTCTATGGATGGTCTGTTGTCATCGTCCGTGGGCAGGGTGTCAAAACGGTTGGATAATTCTAGGCGGAACTTTTCTGCGACTGCTTTATCCTGGAGACGTGCTACATCGTATCTCGGGGGAGGTGGCGTTCGTTTTCTGGAAGCGAGTTTTATGGTTAGGGAAGCTTTTAGGAGTGTATGATCGGAGCCGTTCTTCGCTCCCGTTTCGGCTCCACAGTACGCTCTACAGTTCTGTATAAAGCTTCGCCATCGGGAGGATATCAGCAGGAAATCAACCAGAGATTGGGCTCTCCCATCTCGAGAGCGCCAGGTGATCCTTTGGGATGTTTTGTGTTGGAACAATGTATTTGCCAATACAAGGTTATGCTGCTGGGAGAATTCTACGAGTCTCCTTCCACGCTCGCACCTGTCGCCCCATCCAAATCTTCCGACAGCTCTTTCGCGGTCTGTCTCGCGGCTTCCAACGTGGGCGTTAAGATCGCCTCCTAGGATGAGTAGATCGCGGTTTGGGACTGTTCTCAATGACTGGGTCAAAGCATCGTAGAACTCGTCGACCGAACTTTCGTCGGCGACTCTCGTTGGTGCATAGGCTGAGATGACAGTGATGTTGAACAGGTGGCCTTTGAGGCGGGCCTTAGCCAGACGGGGTGAGATTGGTTGCCATTCGACTAGGGATTTTGCTGCTTTACTACTGAGGAGGAGACCAACCCCCGCATTACCCGAGCCGTCGCTGGGTCCAGAGTTGATAAAGTGGAATTCGGATTTTCCGCCAGGGGTGGAGACGAGCTCGTCCTCTATATTTCCATTTAGCCTGGTTTCGGATACACATAGAATGTCTATGCAATATCTTTCGCATTCGCCTGCTATGAAGGTCTGGGTCGTAGGGCATTTCATTGAACAGACGTTCCAGCACCCCACACTGAGGGATTGTCGACGTTTCAACAGGTGGTCGGCTTGTTGACTTTTCGTCGGGGTCGCCGGAGCCTCCGACGCATCGCTTGCCGGGAATGCCGTAGCCGAAGGTGGTTTTCTTCTTTTGTCTGCCATTTCCATCGATTCATGGGAATATATTTAACCGACGGGTCCCCAGTCCGACGGCATCCCTTCTGCGTGTTTGCCGGCGTCCGCCAAGGTTAGGTTGGCAGGGCCGTTGCCACCCTTCTGCCACGGTGAGGCCACGCAGCTGGATTTCTCCCTGAAGATCTAGGGACGGAGGAGGTGCCTGTGGCCACAACCATCCCTGAGGCCACGCAGCTGGATTTCTCCCTGAAGATCTAGGGACGGAGGAGGTGCCTGTGCCCACAACCATCTCTAGGGGCGGAACAGCAACCTATTCTACCCAACCTAGTCTACAGGGAGCTTATCAGGGAGCTTATGTATTAATTACAGATTCCGGGATAACTGTGTAATTTGAAAATAATATAAATTTCATTTCAAAATATTTTATTTCAAACTCAAGAAACAGACTGCAGTCATGCCCAAATAAAAATGCCGTGTTCTTTTCGGTGTGGGATGACTGAAAAATTACTTTAATTATTATTTGGAAGAGAAAAAAAAAATTAGACGTAGATAGAGACACTTTTGACCTTCATTTTTCTAATTTTTATGGCACTTGCAGCCTCTGGCTCAAGTGCCATATACCGATCACAATTCCGTCTGTCGGTCTGTCGGTCGGTCCGAGTTTTTTGTCCCGCATATCCGAGTTAGGGTACTTCCAGATGTGCTAGGACAATGAAACTTGGCAGGCATATCAGGGACCCGACCAAACTAACCTGGAAATAATCAGTTTCCCGATCCGACTATATGGGGGGGAGTGCGGGGCGCTGGAAACTTGAAAATTTAGGGCATTTTGTCACTTTTTTCTGAGTTAGGGTACTTCTAGATGAGCTAGGACAATGAAACTTGGCAGGAATATCAGGGACCCGACCAAACGAACCTGGAAATAATCAGTTTCCCGATCCGACCATATGCGGGGGAGTGGGGGCGCTCGAAACTTGAAAATTTAGGGCATTTTGTCACACTTTTTCGAGTTAGGGTACTTCCAGATGAGCTAGGACAATGAAACTTGGCAGGAATATCAAGGACCTGACCAAAATAACCTGGAAATAATAAGTTTCCCGATCCGACCATATGCGGGAGAGTTGGGGCGCTGGAAACTTGAAAATTTAGGGCATTTTGTCACACTTTTTTTAGTGAGGGTACTTCCAGATGAGCTAGGACAATGAAACTTGGCAGGAATATCAGGGACCCGACCAAACTAACCTGGAAATAATCAGTTTCCCGATCCGACCATATGCGGGGAAGTGGGGGCGCTGGAAACTTGAAAATTTAGGGCATTTTGTTACACTTTTTCGAGTTAGGGTACTTCCAGTTGTGCTAGGACCATGAAACTTGGCAGGCATATCAGAGACCCGACCAAACAAATTTAGGAATAATCAGTTTTCTGATCCGACCATTTTGGGGGGGGGGGGGTGGAGGGCAGGGGAATCCGGGAAACTGAGAAGTGTGTAACTTTCGAACGGATGATCGGATTGTAATGAAACTTCATAACTGAAGAGAATATATATCTGTAATGTCCCGTTTAAAGTCTTGACCGGATTCGGTAGCCAGGGGGGAGTTGGGGGGGGGGGGAGACCGGAAATTTCAAGAAACGGTTAGAATGGAGGGATCGGAGTGAAACTTGCTGGGAAGAACAAGCATGTGGAGGGAGGGGAATCCGCAGGGGAATCCGGGAAATTGAGAAGTGTGTAACTTTCGAACGGATGATCGGATTGTAATGAAACTTCATAACTGAACAGAATATATATCTGTAATGTCCCGTTTAAAGTCTTGACCGGATTCGGTAGCCAGGGGGGAGTTGGGGGGGGGGAGACCGGAAATTTCAAGAAACAGTTAGAATGGAGGGATCGGAGTGAAACTTGCTGGGAAGAACAAGCATCTGCTCCAGACAAGTCCTTTAGACCATTGTACTGGATCCGGACACTTATGGGGGGGGGGGGGTCCCGGAATTTCGGTGATGGTGGTTTTGGGGATTTTCACGATGAAACTTGGCAGGCATATGAGGGACCCAATCAAACTGACTTCAAAATAAAAATTTTGTCGATCAGATAATGGTGGGGGGAGTGGAGGGAGGGGAATCCGAAATTTTCAGTCATGCGTAATTTTGGAATGGGTGATCGGATTCGAGTGAAATTTAAGAATTCAACAGAGGACATTTCTCCGATGATTTTTTTCATATCCGGACCGGATCCGGCAACTATTGGGGGGGGGCGGAAAATACGTGACCCGTTTAGAATGGAGGGATCGGGATGGAACTTTGTGGGAAGAACAAACAGATGCTCTAGGTAAGTCATTTGCTGAATCGGATTGGCTACGTGCACCGCGGGGGAGCTGGGGGGGGGGGGGGGGGACCGGAAATCTCGAGAAACGGTTAGAATGATGGTATCGGAGTGAAACTTGCTGGGAAGAACAAACATCTGGTCCATGTAAATCTTTTACATAATTTGACTGGATCCGGACACTTGAGGGGGGGGGGGAGTGGGTATCCCGGAATTCCGTTTTTTGGGGGATTTTCACGACGAAACTTGGAAGGCATATCAGGGACCCGGTCAAACTGACTTGGAATAAAAAAAAAATCCTCGATATGATAATCTTGGGGGGGGGGAGTTGAGGGAGGGGAATCCGGAATATTGAGCCATGCGTAACTTTGGAACGGGTGATCGGATTCGAGTGAAATTTAATAATTAAACAGAGGACATTTTTCTCTTGTGACCTTTTTCATTTCCGGACCGAATCCGGCAATTATTGGGGGGAGGGCGGAAAATACTTGACCCGCTTAGACTGGTGTGATCTGGATCGAACTTCGTGGGAATGACAAACAGATGCTCTGGATTAATCATTTACAGAACCGGATTGGCTCCGGTTATTGTGGGTGGAGTTGGAGGAGGGGGAGGGGGGTCTGGGATTCCGGTGATCGCGCGTTAAGGTACTTCCAGATGTGCTAGGACGATGAAACTTCGCTGGAATATTGGAGACTCAACAACATTTGCTTAGAAATTGCTACTTCCCAAATCCGATTATTCCTTAAAGTACCAATCTTGACCGCAAAGTAAAAAAAATACTTTTAAGCAATATATGCATTTTCGTGATGCCCATCAGCCCATTAGCAGTTTTGCCTCAATGGTTTTGCTTACAAATGAAGTTCCAGCTCCCTTAGAGCGCGCATCTCAACCGCAAAAGTCGAAACTTACTTTTGATCAATCAAATCATCTTGACACATGCAAGTGCCATATGAGCTTACAGCTCTTGTTTTGATAGTAATCTTGGGAAGCTTGATGTAAAAAAAGCCATACAAGTTCACATTGGTCTGACAGATTTTGAACTGAATGACCTGGAACACTTATTTAGTTTGATCTAACCCAAAATACAGTCTGCTGATTGCCCCCAGTCCCCAGAGTCTAATTTTGCCATGCATATGCCGCGTGCTATCAGACAAATACGATACGATCGAGAACAAGTGGAGACGAAAAGGGATCGTAGCCTGTCGTAACGAGTCGTAAACCGCTTCTAGATGGCCGCCACGGGTTGTCGAGAAAACGTCCCCATTCGAAACGTCCCCTGACAAAACGTCTCCTGTCGAAACGTCCCCATGACGAAACGTCCCCGGCTATGGGAACTTTTTTTTTCAACGCTGAGAGATAGCTAGGCCTATGAGACTACTGATTGCGTGATCAGTGCAGACAAGAAATGTTTTTGGAGTATAAACTTCTGGAAACCACGATGGGTTGACTGCTTGAGCATTCAACCGATACTCAAGACACAAACCAAAGTGTTGCTCCCGGCTATAACCATTTCTTAAAGAAAACGCAAAGATTTAGTAGTTTGTCAGTTTTCGTTTTATCTTTTATGCAATTGGTTTCTTTTGTGTGTTAGTTTACCCTGCGATATAACTCACTGATCGCGCTTTTGTTCGATAATTAATTTGGTGATAATTATTACTAAAAGACTTTATTAAAGGATCAAACCCCTCTAACCTAGATTTACTGTGTCTCTCTACCTAACTAATCGTTCCATCCGCTTTCGTTTCCTCGCTTCCCATGTCATTTTTATCCAGCATAACGGCACTACGCTTATTTTTGCATTTTCCTTGTTTGACTCTCTTTGAGCCACAGCGGGCTTCCCCTTTCTCAGACGAGCTTATTGGTGCTCCTCAGATTGTGCATGTTGTTTCCAACGACCTATAACTGATTAGTTACGAGTCAATTGCAAGGCATATTACACGACATATTTTAACTGAAAACAATACATTTATGAAGCAACCCGTCCTATGTTCGGTCTTTCCTGCTTATAAGGAATATTCGCACATCTGTAATGCACACTCTGAAGTTGTTTTGCCTCGATCATGCACCTGAAGATCGAGGCGAACTTAAAAATCTATGCTTGGGGACGTTTCGCCACAGGGACGTTTTGTCACGGGGACGTTTTGTCACGGGGACGTTTTGCCGGGGACGTTTCGCCAGGGGACGTTTTATCATGGGGACGTTTCGTCGGTAAGCCGGCCGCCACGACTAGCTTACGATTCTCAGTGGAGTTCCCGCTCAAGAAAAGAAAAACAGAAACAGACGGAAAACAGGTACAAAAAAAACAGAAACAGGTGAAAATAGGCATCCAAAAAAAAAGCAGAACAGAACAGAACAGGTAATTAAAAGAACAGGAGACCTGTTCTGTTTCTAGTTCTGTTTTTTTTGCAAAAACAGAACAGAAAACGGGTACCCCCAAAACAGAACAGAACAGAACAGTGCCCGTGCTTAGGCGTGACGTTACCGGTGCGTTAAAACTCATTTTGTGTTCTGAATGTGAACCATCCCAGCCCACTGTTCTCCCGAGCATGTTTTTGGCTGGTTAAAGTCCGTATCCGAACCTGGAATTTTTAATCATGCTCCAGTCTTCAGCTTTGCTTCAGAGTTTGGCCCCCTGTTAAGGCGAGATAAGATTTCGGGCGCGACACATTTCTATCCTATAACTTAGACACAAATTTCTAGGAATTAAAAATCCAAATACATAACAGGATGAAACCGTTTACAAACAAAATTTAAATATCTTACAGTCCTAATTATTCCCTGATGATATTCTGCGTTTTGGAGAAAGTTAATAGTTCTAGCGTCGCCGAACCATACACAGGCGATGAGCAAAGGGGTTGGAAACTCCGCAATCAGCAACCTCAGTTAAGTGAATGTATGTAAATCGACATTGGTTATGTCACTTTCTTAGAACAATGTGAGGATGACAAAAAGAGTGATGCTTTTAAGCTGAATGAGCATATTAGTTGCGTTTTTTGTTCGCCTTTTTTAATTGTTTTGCGTTTTCGCAAAATGGTCCTAACCACTGTTTGACAGTTTCCCTGTTTTTGTCAAAGTCAAACGCCGACTTCGCCTTTCCCGTCACCTTTTTGCAAAAAGGAAAACTTAGTAGCTGACCAAGTTGTTCTCTCCATTTGGCTTTTTGCCTCGGGATTTTTGTCAATATACCCAAAATCCCCAAAGATTGATTTGAGTCAAAGTGATAATCAGTATAGTATTTGGAGACTATCTTGTAAAGATGAAAAAATTTAGAGTATGCTACAAGTGACAAGTGATAAATACAAGTAAAATGGTATTTGTCAAAGTTGCGTTTTTATCCAAGAAAAGTGAAAAGTCCTTAGTATAGGCTAAGTAACGGCTACCTACAAAAACGCGAAAGTGTTGAAAAGGCTAAAAGCTAAAGCCGAAAAGGGAAGGCAAAATGTGAACCAAAACGCAACAAATATTTTGAAGGTCGTGTTTAACTTTTTATTGTCCATAGGGTGGTACGATGACCATGGGAATGAACCAACAACCAGGTTACGCCCGGGCTGCAGCGCCCATAAACCAGCAGCAAAGAATGCAGCAAATGCAGCATCAGCAGCAAATGATGTCCATGCAGCAACAACATGGAATGTACAACCAGCAGCCACCCGGCTATCAGTAAATCTACATTGTACAATTCCACCAGAACAGCTACGTCCTTCTACGTCAGTGCATGCATTTGTTTATATTTTTTTTTGTTTTTTTAATTAATTAACACGATGTGATTAGGATCCCTGTTCTTCTGGTTTTCGAAATTTTATAACTTTCGGCCCCTATGCCTAAGATCCATGGGCTGGCGACACTCAACACTCAAGCGCTGCCAATAGGCCGCCTTTATCTTTTCTTTTGTGATTGAAGATTTCAAAAGTAGCTATAGGTTCTCGGATAACAGTGTGTCTTTGACGTCATACCTTCTAGGGTTCTATTGACTCCAGCCTCGTTACTTGATATTTTAGATTTAGAGAGGTCAACAGGGTATTTTTTTTAACTTTAATATTGTTACTATTGACCAGTTTATTCTTATTATTTTTTTTACCAAAATGTGGTAAATCTTTTTTTAAGTACTCCTTGAGCCCAAGCTGACTGGGGTTCTCATATTTCAACAAGGGATACAACGAACGTCCAGCGTTGTCCCTGTCGTTTGACAGGCTGACGAGTACCCTTGTCAAGAAGACCGAAATATCGCTGACAAAACATCGTAGCTGACGTATCCGTTTTTATCCATTTTTGAACATAATATGTTTTTTGTCTTTTTTAGGCTCTCACGGGTACATCACGTTATTACTAGTCAATTTCGCGTGAAACTAGTACAGAAGCAGGGTACATGGATAAAATCAGGTCAAATTCAGTTCGAAGTACGTTTCTAGCCATATTTACCAAATAATTTCCCAGTGAGAAGGACTGTACTACGATCAGTTTCTGACTAGAATAATCCCACCTTTTTATGGAGCTTGCAGCCTTCGGCTCAAGTGCATGCCTTAGCCATATAACGATCGTAATGTCTGTCCCTCTGTCTGTCTTGGTTTTGCTAGTTTGAGTTAGGAAGATGAGACTTGGCATGCAAAGGGGCGTCACTATGGTGGGGTCCCCCCCCCCCCCAAAGGTCTTGAGAAAGGGCGAAAGTTCACTTGTTTGTCGGCGCGAAGCGCCGACAAAGACAGAAGACATACAATTTTGTATGCTTTTGTCAGGCGTCGGTCGACTCGTCGGCACATCGGGTTCTTTTTATACGCAAGAAATGAAATCCTGCAAACATCTGTCGGGCAAAATATTGAAGAAATCGAATTCTGCATGCTTGTGTCGTGCCTCGGTATTCTCGTCGGCACATAGGGTTCTTTTTATACATAGGAATCCAGAAGAAATAAATTTGTTATGTTTTTGTCGGGCGTCCGTCGACTCGTCGGCACATCGGGTTCTTTTTATACGCAAGAAATGAAATCCTGCAAACATGTGTCGGGCAAAACACTGAAGAAATCGAACATTGCACGCTTTTGTCGTGCCTTGGTATTCTCGTCGGCAAATCGGGTTCTTTTTATACACAAGGAATCCAGAAGAAATAAATTTTGTATGCCTTTGTCGGGCGTCGGTCGACTCGTCGGTACATCGTACGTAAGAAATCAAATTTTGCAAACTTGTCGGGTGTACCCGGGAAGTTCAAGTCTCATCGGCACAAGGGGTTATTTTTACACGTAAGAAATCAAGTTCTGTACAGTCTAGTCGATCAAAACACAGAAAAAATCAAATGCGCGATGGTTTTGTCAGGCGTCGGTATTCTCGTCGGCACATTGGGTTCTTTTTACACGAAAAAAAAAGCAAATTCTGTAATTTTTTATCGGGTGCATGCCGAAAGTTCAAATCTCGTCGGTACTATTGACACGTAAAAAATAAAGTTCTTTCCAGTCTTGTCGGGCAAAATACGGAAGAAATCGAATTCTGAATGCTTTTGTCGGGTGTCGGTATTCTTGTCGGCACATCGGGTCTTTTTATACGAAAGAAATCAAATTCTGCAAAGATTTGTCGGGCGCAAATTTTTCCGGAAAAAAATCAGATTTAAAAAAATTTCGCCGGCGTTGCTTCGTTCAACTTGTTCTGGGTACAGTCGTTGGAAGCTTCGCTTTTTTGCGAAAGTTTTAACGAAAAGCCGAATATGTGAATTTAAATATATTAATTTACATCAAAGGAACAATCTCAACTGATGCATTACAGTTATTTTTGTACAAAATTTCGCCTGCGGCGTATTTTGTAGTATTCTGTATTTGGAAGAACGGTGTATTCTTTAGTTTTTGTTTTTGGATAGAAATTCTTGGGGTTGAAACACGTTAAAAGCCGGAAATTGTATGATACTATCGCTAAGTTTTTCCGAAAAAAAGCAGATTTAAAAATTTTTGCCTGTGGCGCTTGGTTTAACTTGTCTTGGTACAGTTGTTGGAAGCTTCACTTTTTAGCGAAAGTTAAAATGAAGAGCCAAACATGTGAAATTTAATATGCGAAATTATACCAAAGGAATAATCTCAACTGATGCATTACAGTTAGTTTACAAAAAAATTTCGCATGCGGCGCATTTTGTAGTAATCTTTGTTTGGAAGAACGGTGTTTCATTTAGTAGGCGTTTTAGGATTGGGGGTTCGTGGGGGTCTGAAACACGTTAAAAGCTAGAACTTGTATGGTAGGTATAGCTAAATTTTTCCGGAAAAAAGGCAGATTCATAAATTTCTTTCTGGGCTTCCAAAGGGGTCCAGAGCTACCCCCCCCCCCCTCCCCCCCAAACAAAACCAGAAAAATAGCCAGAAAAAAAAATCAGTTTCTCATCAGAACTGTAACATGTGACCAGGGCCGTATCCAGGGGGGGTGTTAGGGGGTTCGAACCCCCTCCGAAATATACAAAAATAATCGTTTTATAGGCTTTAACTTCTGATCTATGTCTTTTTTGTTCTTCTTGGTATGAACTAGGTCTGACCCGCGGGTAAAACCCCCTCCGAAATAAATTCCTGGATACGGTCCTGCATGTGACGTCTGGTTGCGTCATATCAGTTGACCGATGATCGCTCATGAAGATTGAGTAACACTTCGTGGTTCCTGGATACCTGAGGGCCCCCTTGTAAATTCAACTGTGAGCGCCACACCGAAGGAGCACAAAATATAAAGAGTAGGAAAGGGAGAGGGTTAGCAAACAGTGCCTTGACACTGAGTGCAAACTCAGTGCCTTTTCCACTTAGCCCCTTATTCATTTTATAAAACGGTGAGTAATGTTTTAAACGAATGTTTAGCGTGGGTTGCAGTAAAGGCTACTCTATTTCAGTTTTGTTTCGGATGGTCATTTTATTTGGGAAGGGGTCGAGTTGAAGCACCGTCATGTACCAATTTCAGTTAAAAGATTCAAGATTCATTTAATAAAATAGCTATCGTAGTTATGGCTACCGCCGCAACTGATTTACGCTACCTTTTACAACATAATAAGCACTACGTATTATTAATTACACTAGTAAAAAAAGGAACGAATGAATTGCTGAAACGATTTGTCCTGTATCGCACTGGTTCAAGTTTGTTCTTGTGGCATGTGTTTCTGTTGACTGCAACGGCAGGGGGTAGTAGGGGACTGTGCTTATCACTCAAAACTACGGAGTGCCCAAATTTGCACATCAGCTGGTACCTACGTTCTTTAAGGGTTGGGATTCGTAGAGTAATTAGGGCAGAATAGAATGATTTTTAAGGCCCGTTTTTGCACTGTTTCAAGTTAGTCGTTGAGGGAGACGGTGTTGTGCACTTGTGGTCCCCATACTGGGCACGCGTATTCCAGCAGAGGGCGTACATAACACGTGAACGCGAGCAGCAATTGCTTTGAATGCGAGCAGCAATTGCTGTCACACTGTTTGAAATGTGTCGTAACCAAACACTATAGGCGTTTTTCCGTGCTCCCACAAACAGTGTGTGGGTCGATTGTGGCTCGAAAAATGTGTTTCCGCGTCCTTTTCTGCGGCCCACAATTGTGTTTCCGCGACCAACAAGATTTTCGTGGCTCGCTTTGTGGCTCAAATTCGATAAACAACTGGCGAGGTGATTGTCGATTTTGTGGCTCGATTCTGGCGGGAAATTCAAATTAATTAGCAAAATAGTGTCTAAACAATAAAGCTAACTACTTTCTCAAGCATATAGACTTAAAACTGAGGATACTTTATGTGCAGAATGGTAAGGAAATAAGCCTGAAGTTCTATTTACTGAGATTTTACCATAAATTTTATTTTTGTTTTCCGATATTTGAAATTACCGCCAAAGAAATAGACAAAACGGCGTTTCCGCGAGTTTCAACTAGTGGCTCGACTGTGTGGTACACAATCGTGTTTCCGCGACAAACACTCAGAAGTGTGTAGCCCACAACTGTGTCGCGGAAAAAGGCCTTATGAGCTGATCTATGATAGTTCAGTTCCTGTTATTGGGCATGACCTTTACCTTTCACAAACTGGTTTCTTTAAATTCGTTTAGTTTTCACGATGTGGTGCATTACGTTTTCTGTCTACACTGTAAAAAAAAATCTTGCAGTATTCGCTGTTGGGATTAATATTGTCTCTAATGAGATAAGATTATTTTTAATTCGGATTAATCTTATCCCAGTACAGATAAGATTAATCCCAGTAGCAAATACTGCTGTTAATTTTAATCCTTGCTCGGAGAAACTTCTTACAGTGTATTGTTTCTGAACCGTTTAACTCTTCAGCCGTGCTGGATGCTTTCCAGTTAAAAGCATATCAAACAATAAGGCTCATTCGAAAAAATCGTGTTTTGATTAGATTCCGACAGGACTATCCATCCGAGGCGAGAATGAACAGTATATCTTGGTTCACCCTGTCTTTTTCGGGTGAACCCTCCTCCATCCAAATTTTATCGACATCGGAATTTCATTTTACTTCTTCGAAAATTTCCGATATTAGACGGACTCCGGTCAAACTACTTGTCCGGTGAGAAAACAAAGCTCATATTTGGATTCAACATAGGTATAATTGCCAGCGAGAAAATTCAGGTTTACACATGGACTCGACTAGTATTCTTGCTCCGATAAGGGTGTTCCGATCGACTTCAGAATATACTTTACTCCTACCAATTTTCCGGTTTTCGCCGGATTCCGGGCCAACTACTGTGCCGGTGAATAAGGAAAGTTAAAAAACGGATCCAGCACGTCTATATGCCCTTGTATCGAACTTTTAATCAAGTTCACGTAAGGCTATTCCTGCCGTTCCCCGAGGACTCCTTTTAAGGAGAGTCCGCGTTTTCGTTTAAATTGTCCCGCAGACTCACTTCCCGTCTTCTCGCGAGTCCCCGCGGAGGGGGCCATCATGAAAAAGGGCCCCCTTTCAGATTCGGGGGGGGGGGGGGGGTCAATTTTGGAAGCTGTTAGTGTTCTTGTTTTTGGGATCCCAAAACGTAAGGGGAGGGATACCTATGACATCGCAAAAGTTGTCCGTCCGTCTGTCAGCACGATAACTCTCGAAGGGAATGAGACATTTTGATGAAACTTGGGTGAAGATTCTTTGGGTCAAGGGTAAGTTCAAGTTCGTAGATGGGCTATGTAGCCCTATATTTAGGGGTGGGGGTCCAAGTTAAGGGGCAAAGAAAATATTTTTAAACAGCTAATGTGATAGTCGATTATGGGGTAAGAAGACATGCTGAACACGATGATGAAAACTATTTTCTCGCCGGACAAGTAGTTCGTCCGGAATCCGGCGAAAACCGAGAAGTATCTTAAAAGCAAAAATTTTATTTGAAGTTCGTTAGACGTTCGATTTAGGGATAAGAAGACGTATTTGATGGTGGAAAACGGATACGTCAGCTGAATTTTATTGGAGCTATATTTCGGCCCTGTGAACACTGTGTTTCCCACAAGTTCGTCTTTCCAACTTGAGCGGTTTTGAGCCTGAAGAGGACCCTTGCCAAGAAGGGCCGAAATATAGCTCCAATAAAATTCAGCTGACGTATCCGTTTTCCACCATCAAATATGATTCGCAGTCAGCTTGGGCTGAAGGAAGATAAGAAGACGTGCTGAATATTTACACGAAAATCATTTTCTACCCGGACAACTAGTTCGACCGGAATCCGGCCCAAACCGGAAAGTTTGTCAAAAGCAAAAGTTTTATTTGAAGTTCATTAGATCTTCGATTTAGGGATAAGAAGACACTTACGCGAAAATCATCTTCTACCCGGGCAACCAGTTCGCCCGGAATCCGGACAAAACCGGAAAATCTGTTAAAAGCAACAGTTGTATTTTGAGTTAGTTAGATGACAGACATGGGGGTAAGGAGAGAGGCTGAATCCGTAGGTGACAATCATTCTTATCCGGACATATAGTTCGTCCGGAATCTGGCTGGAACCGGAAGTTAAAGTTTTATTTGAAGCTGATTAGATGTTCTTTATAGGGATAAGGAGATACGCTGAATTCGTTTCTGAACTTTCTTTTTTTTTGCTGGACAAGTAGTTCGCTCGGAATTCGGCCGAAACCGGAAATTTGGCAGAAGTCAAGCAGGAAGTTTCAATCGGTATCGTCAAAATAGATATCTGAACTTGGCTGTCTCAGATGATTAACTATTTACTAAATACGTAAATTTCAATAGTACAAATCTTCAAGGATTTTGGCGAAGACAAGACCCAGTTGTCTGGATCGAATATTAAATTTTTGGGATCCCATCGTAACCTTCGGTCTTGTTTTACTAACACTTGCATTACCGTCGTAATCTTGGCTTGACCGGAAACTTAAGGCAGAAAGGAATAACCTAATACAGCTGGTTAGCCAAAGTGGTTGTTAATAGGGATAAATTACAAGCTTACCAAACGGTGGTGACGACTGAAAATCTTTCAGACATGACGGTATGGATGAAGAAATCTATTAAATATCCCCCTTTCGCACCCCATCGAAACCTTTGGCCGTGTTTATTTTATCGGTTTCTGTGAAAACATGGATTTTCTGCCAAAATAGTTATTTTAGTAGTAGCTGGCAGCGCCGTACAGTGCGAATATTCGAGAATCCAGTACGATCTAAATCACTGCGGAATTCTAAACAACTTGTCGTCACATCAGTGTTGCCAGATGGTGCGCATTTGCGCCATTTGGGCGCTTTTTAGAGGCGGCTGCGCTTCGAATTTTTCAAGTGTGCGCATTGCGCCAAATTTGCGCATTTCCCCAAATTTCGGCGCAAATTGGGCGCATTTTGCTCTCCATATCCCTTGGAAACTGAAAACCAGATCAGGATTTGTAAGGGCCACACAGTGATTTTATATCCAGGTTCCAGATCTTGAGGGTTGCGGGGGACTCAAAATCTTCACTGAAATGACAAAATTGTCGTTTGGGTCCTTGGAAACACTGATAATTGATGCTTGCTGGTTCAGAATGTGTTGACCCTCTCTACTGCTCCATGTCTTGAAAGCCAGCGAGCACGATATTTGGATACGAGAGTGTATTCGCTGGTAAGCTTGTCACGTTCATGCATATCTGGAAAGTGTTTATTTTTAGAAAAAATGTTTTCTTTCAGTTGTTTTAAGAAAAACCGTTTTTTAGATCGTCTTGAGAAAAAAATCGTTTTTTTCGATTATCCTTACTGTTTTTTCTCGTAAAGATCATTAACTTTTCTTATGTCTTGCTCATCCCAGTACCAGAGGCATTATTATCCAAAAATATACGTGGAGAAGGGGGGGGGGGGTATTTATCGACTGCTTGATTGCTTGATCATTTTTAGCGACCGTTTCTAAGACAAATGATTGTTTTGAAGATTCAAAATCGACTGCTTTTACACAAAAAGTCGTAACTCAAAAGTAAGCTCATAACTTTCACCAAAATAAAATTTCAGAAAAGTTTTTTCGTTTTAATATTTTGATAATATCTACTGTTTTATGAAAAATCTACTATTTTCAAGAAGAATTGCAGCGCTTTTCGCCAACTCGTTTTTTTTTACCGACTGGTCTACAATATGACCCCCCCCCCATCCGATTTCGTAAAATTTTTAGCGAAAATGCGCCGAAGGCGCATTTTTGCTTCTCTTGCTGCGCGATCTTGTGTCAATCATCTGGCAACACTGCGTCACATCTGTTTGATCTATTTAACCTCAGAACAAGAAAAATCGTACTTTATTCGTACGGTGAATGTAATGTATTTGAATATCTGTACTGAGCCGAGCGCGTTTACATTTGTAAACCGTCCCTCCGACAATCAATCCCATGCTCGGTCTTCAATTCATGCAGTCACAATGACACAAATTTACGTCCCGGTTGTACGGTATTCCGACATACTTATATTGATTGTGTTGAATCAGCAACCAGCGCCCAACAGACTGCTCGATTACCCAGCCTGGATTGATTTCCAAGAATTCAAGCTATCAGCGAGCGCCCGACGCCAGAATATAGCCTATTCACTACTTCCCCAAAAATCTTTGGGTTTTTCCGTTAACCTGCAAAAAGGACCGAAAAGACTCACTACTCACTTACTACTTCCCCAAAAATCTTTGGGTTTTTCCCTGGTTTTTCCATGAACCTGCAAAAAGGACCGACTTTCGTTTGTCGCAGATTTTTTTGGCCAAATGTCACAGATTCCGGAAAAGAAAAGTGGCAACACTGCACAACTGACTGGTGGATTGATTTCCAAGAATTCTCATTTCTCAAGCTTTCAGCAAGTCGAGTCAGCCTACTGCAGTGTCGAATTATTTCGATTTTGATCAGGAACTTATAACTTCTGCCATTTGCCACACTCTTGGTTCTACAGACAAGGAAGCTTTGGTTTTCAAGCATGGGTAAGCTTCTAACTTTTCTGTGCCTGGCCTGTTCGCTGTTCAGTCTGCAGAAGACTGTAACCTAGCCTAGTTGCTTTTGAGTTAGGATGGTTAGTTCAGGTTAGTTAACTTCATTTTTTGATAAATGGTAAGAGTTGCATCTGAAAGCAGTCTCAAAGACCCACCATTACCAATTAATGAAGGTGTTCTTCTTTAGCGTTTCATCTTTGAGCTATTATTGATCAAATGTGTTCCTGGTCTGTTCTAGCAGGGTTCTAGCAACCAACAAAAATCTATGGCCAATATTGTTGGTCAAGTCAACCAGCAACTGAAGTGTTGTTTGTCAGCTTGTGTGTTAACCTGTCGTACAGTAGAGGTATGCTTATGTGGACGTCTTCTAACAGGGAATGATTGCTGAAGAAAAAACTAAAACCCAAACCAGGCATTTTTTCCTAAAAAAATCTAGTAATAATCACTCACGCTTTTGTTGCTTTTTGAATATTTTGCTAATTCGTCTATGAAAGTGACTCAGCTGACACCTGGCTTGCTTTCTATAATTTGAAAAGTTTGCCGTGAGGAATGCACCTTCACTGGAGAAGATGGCGGTCCGAACCGTCATGCCTTCAAAAGAGGAAGGACCATTTTAACAAATTCAAAATCAAAGAAAGTTAATTGAATTTCTGCTTCAAGTTTGTGCCAGGATAACCCTGAAATAGTCGGCTGTTAGCTGACATCAATTTTGTTATTTTTCTTTTCCATTTTACTTTATTATATGCAAGTAAGAAAGCCAAGGTAGTGGAACAGTTCAAAAAGTGTTCAAATAAGCATACCTCTACTGTACTTTTCAGACAGAGCATCTGCGAAGATTGACATCCTGTCCATCCACGCAGTCGTTTTGGAGGTCAACAGCTGGTCAACAGTGGCTCGTCAGTCAACACTGTTGATCAGCTGTTGATAAACAGAAGAACCACCATATGATATAATGCCTGAATCAGTCAACCACAAACCCCTGTTTATTGGATACAGGAGCAGTACAGGAGGGGTACCACACTTCATTTTTACTCTACCTCAGTTTTTGCCGCGAAAATGTTAAAATGAAATATACATGCTTTCCTCACAGTCAATAGCCAAAAATGACTTTTTTGAACAGTCTGTGTCCAAAAATATTTCAAATTCTTTGCCTTTTCTTTGTTTTGAAGCTGCTTTAAAAAGAGATTTTCTGGCTTTTGACTTTGCTCCTCTCCTGTTTGAAAAGAAAAAATATGTTTAACTAGAAATATTGAGGTAATATTTATTTATGCAATATTTAAACCATTCAATTAGCTCCAGCCTAGTATGTTTGTCATATTTGTTGGTTCCTTTTTAAGCCAGATAGGTATTTTGAAGAAAGACTTCTCTGGAAATTTGAAATCTTGACTGAGGTTGGATACCCCTCCTGTATCCTAATGCTGGATAGCCTATGCCAAATGCTGGATAGCTGTTGGTACCTTAACCTGACCTACCATACTATACATGAGTTCTGATTGGTTGTTTTGTGAGCTTCACTAAAATCATCAATATTTTACTGAGTTCGAGTATCCAGCATTTGGCATAGCCTATCCGGTGTTAGGCATAGGGTATGGCAAACCCTAGATAGCCTATATCTGGCGTTTGGCATAGGGTATCCAAAAATTAGAGATTTGTGGTAGACTGACCTGAAGTAGGCTAGGCTACATACCTATCAGTCTAGCCTACCAAAACTGATCACAAATCCCTGATTTTTGCACACAGTTATCTAATGATGAACAAACTAATGTAATAACTAACATCCTGTGCCAAATGCTGGCTACCTGGTAGTCTTGCGGAAGTTCCACTTTTAAATTATTAAAAATATCCCTGAAACACTGGCACTGCCTCTTTTCTTCCAGATTACCCCAGAATTACCCTAGTCGAGAATACTTCACCCTGAAAAAATCCCTGATGCACCAATGGTATAAGTTAGATAGAATTCAAACTCATTTCTACTGACATCTTTGGCATACCGCTATGATTAACCTTTTTCTTCCTCCAAATACTAGGTTTTGACTAAATTCTGCCAAAATGGGGCACTAACTCAAAGATTACTAGATAAGAAGCTGATGCAGTTGATGCCTATCTGAAAAGCTACTTAAATGTGAACAGTGCAGTTTTGGGCTAAATGATAGAATGAAGATCCAAAATAACTATTCTAGTGTTTTCAGAGGCCCTTAATACCTTTTTTGGCTAACTGGAAATTGACATTAGTCGCAGCAAGTGCTTGAAAATTGCAAAGTCAAAAGTCAACAAATGTTGAAATAATCATACCTCTACCTTATTTGTTTTGATAATAACTGTATTCTGTATTTGCTTTAAGATATTAGACAAGCATAGTGAGTCCCTGCTGGTCAGTGCTGTCCATCTCATTTAACTCAGTAACACTTATATTTTGATTTAGTTAGATTTTTGGTACCAAAATTTGTCTTTAAATGAGTTCGTGTTTTGTTTGTGAAGTAAAAGGCTAGAATAAAACAGAAGTGTAATTATGTTAGTATTATGTTAGTTGTGCATATATAAGTTTGTCAATAAAAAGAACTTGAACTTGACTTGACTTGAACAATTAGCTCAACTATATCTAAGGAGTGTCTGATGTCAGCCTAGAAAAGGCACAAAACAGAGAATAGCCATTCTGCTGCAATATTGCTGAATGCAGTGGACTGTGAAACTTCAGCCAACCTGTTGCAGTTTTAATGTGAAGAACCCTCTTCCGGTACTGTTCAGTTGGAAGGTGGGAAGACAAAGCAAAACAAAAGAAGTCCAAAGTACTTTGAAGCTTTGCATATCCTTATTTGTGAAAGAATTGCTGACGGACCTTGAATCTTTTGGCGAAGTTTGTATTGTGTGACTTTCAAGGCTCGGCTAAGCTGAAAAAGCAAGTAGAGCTAGTAAAGCTACCTACTCAGAACTCAGCTAAGCTGAGAAAGCGCTAAAAAGTTGTAGGCACAAAATGGAACAATGGCGAAAATTCAGAATCCTATAATCCCATAAGGGAGCAAGGGGTAATAAAACAAGAGCTGTAAGCTCATATGGCACTTGCAACTGTATGTAGTAGGTAAGGGCTCTGTCAGATTGATTGGGTCCCTAGATGCCTGCCAAGTTTCGTCTGGAAAAGCGCCATCACAGGAATTCCGGAAGGCACCCCTCCACCCCCCCCCCTCCAAGTGCCCGGATCCAGTCCAACTGTCCAAACGGTTTAGCTAGAATAAATGCTTGTTCTTCCCAGCAAGTTCAACTCCGATCCCTCCATTCTAACCGTTTCTTGAGATTTACGATCACCCCCTCCCTACTCCCCCATAGCTGTTGAATCCGCTATCGTAAGCTGAGATGAGTCATTTGATAGGAAGTACTTTTCGACTTTGCAGTTAACATGCGCACTTTAAGGGAGCTTTAACTTAATTGTATGCAAAACCGTTGAGGCATAAATGATAATGGGCTCACGGGTGTCATGAAAACGCATATTTCGCTTAAAAGTATTTGTCTTACTTTGTGGTCAAGCCGGATTTGGAAAGTGGCGATGTCTAAGCCAATCTTGTCGAATCTCTAACATTCCAGCCAAGTTGCATCGTCCTACCACATCTAGAAGTACCTTTACTCGTGATCACCGGAATTCCGGACCCCCTCCCTCAAACTCCCCCACAGTCGCTGGAGCCAATCCAGCTCTGAAAAAGATTTGTCCAGCGCATTTGTTTGTTATTCCCACAAAGTTCCATCCCAATCTCTCCAGCATCAGCCAGCCACGTATTTGCCGGCCTCCCCCGCCAACTTTTGTTGGATCAGGTCCGGACATGAAAAAGATCACCAGAGAAATGTCCTCTGTTCAATTATCAGTTTTCACTCAAATCCGATCACCCGTTCCGAAGTTACGCATAACTCAGTATTCCGGATTCCTCCTCCCTCCACTCCCCTCACGACTATCGGATCGAGTAAATTTTTATTTACAAGTTAGTGTGATCGGATCCCAGATGTTTGGTCGCGAAAATCACCAAACTTGACATCACCGGAATTCAGGGAAACTCCCCTCCACCCCCACCCCAAGGGTCCGTATCCAGTCCAATTATGTAGACGATTTATGTGCGGCAGATGCGTGTCCTTCCCAGCAAGTTTCAGTCCGATCCCTCCAGTTGAACCGTTTCTCGAGTTTCCCTGTCTACCCCCCCCCCCCCCCCCCCCAACTCCCCGATAGCTACCGAATCCGGCCCGGACTTCAAATAGGAGATCAGAGATATGTCCTTGATTCACTCATCAAGTTTCATTCCAATCCGATCACCCGTTCGAAAGTTACACACTACTCAATTTTCCAGGTTCCCCCGCCCCCCCCCCCAAATGGTCGGATCGAGAAACTGGTTGTTTCCAAGTTAGTTTGGTCGGATCTCTGATATGCCTCCCAAGTTGTGTCGCGAAAATCCCCAAAACTGACATTACCGGAATTCCGGCAATCTCCCCTCCCCCCCCCCCCCCCCCAAGGGTCCGGATCCAGTCCAATTGTGTAAAGGGCTTATCTGGGGCAGATGCTTGTTCTTCCCCGTAATTTTCACGCCGATCCCTCAATTCTAACCGTTTCTCGGGATTTCCGGTCTCCCCCCCCCAACTCCCCCATAGCTACCGAATCCGGTCCAGACTTCAAATGGGTCATCAGAAATATGCCCTTTATCCGGTTATCAAGTTTCATTCCAATCCGATCACCCCTTCAAAAGTTACGCACTACTCAATTTTCTAGATCCCCCCCCGCCCTCCACTCCCCCCCCCCCCAGATGGTCGGATCAGGAAGCTGATTATTTCCAAGTTAGTTTGGTCGGGTCCCTGATATGCCTGCCAAGTTTCATCCTCCTAGCACATCTGGAAGTACCCCAACTCGAAAAAGTGTGAACTCGAAAAAGTGTGACAAACTGAGAGTAGAGTAGAGTAGAATTTAATTTAAAAATGACTTTCACAGCAATGATGCCGAATTTGCATTTTTCGTCAACATATCATACACGAAAACGTTGTCAATGGACATTTACAGCAAATTTGCAGATGTCAATATATATATATACAATTTATGCACAACCAAATTATATAAATCCAAATTGAACAAAACAAATTCAGTTTCATTCGTGAGAATTGAAAAGTGTCACGAAAGATGGAACGAAGCTTTTCCTGTATCTTTCGTGAGTGCAAACTACTGGTGTTAATTTGGGGACTTTCTGGGATTCTTCCCGGGGGGGTCTACTTCTGGGAGGGTCGTGAATGGGTGGGAAGAGATCACGGAACCTTGGGTCAGAAAACGCTCGTGTTCCGTAACCATAGCACAGTGTTTGTCTCCTTTCCTCAAGCGTAGTGAGCCCGAACTTTTTGAGAAGATACAAATAAGGGAGCTTTCCTTCCCGCCCAATAATGCGCAAAGCCCTTTTTTGGATACATTCTTTCCGGTCTGAAAGATCTTTAGTAAGGCCAAAATGCCATACCGGACAAGCATACTCGAGAATTGGGCGTATAAACGAAGTATAAAAGTGGAGCAAATCTGAAGGGGGGGATGAAAATTTAACCATGTGTTTTAGGAGGGATAGCGAGGGGAAAGATTGTTTAGTCATAGTTTCGACATGGGAGTCCCATTTAAGGTCGTTAGAGAGGGTAACACCCAACAGCTTTACCACCGAAAGAGTTACTTCTGGGGGAATGGGTTGGGAAAAATCAGGAACAGATTTTAGAAAGCTGATGGTCATAATATTTGACTTGTCAGTGTTGACGGTCATCATTGATTCTGCGGCTTCCTCTGCGATGTTTCCGAGTATCTCCATTGCTGAACTTTTTTCGTTTCGTCGGCAAACTTCTAGAACTGAGAGGTCATCGACGAATTTCCATCTCTCATGTGGTTCGGAAGCAATCACATGCCCTAAATTTCTCAGATTCCTCCACCCTCAACTCCCCCGCAGATGGGCGGATCGAGAAACTGATTATTCCCAGGTTAGTTTGGTCGGGTCCCTGATATGCCCGCCAAGTTTCATCGTCCTAGCACACCTAGAAGTACCCTAATTCGAACATGTGGGACAAAAAATCCGGATCGACCGACCGAACGACAGACCGACAGACGGAATTGCGATCGGTATATGGCACTTGAGCCAGAGGCTGCAAGTGCCATAAAAAGGCAAAATAAGCAAGAGGAGTCCTTTAAAAATCTTATTGATAATTCACTAGAAACTATTGGTCGATCCTGGATTAACCAATTGTTTTCTGACAAATTTATTGCCCAAACTCGACTTATACTCCTTTTGGAATCGGGATTTTGCAAGCTTGAATGCGTGCTCCCAGTGATGACAGTTTGTGCTGCAATATGTCAAATCGCAGCCACTCTAAAAAACTGAATTTAACGAAGTAGACGCATGTTGTGGTGGATCGGGTACAGGGCTGATAACTGGTAATAGAGTAAGAAATACTGCAGTGTTTCTTTTTCTGATTTAGGTTGTGTCTAATTTCTATCCGATGGGCGATAGAAACTTGAAGATTGTATAGTTTAAGTTTAGTTCAGCTGTATTGAAAGAAGGTATTTCTTTGCTCTTGAGCATACTGTCACATACTGATGTCATTGTTGCAGCCAAAATATGGCTACTGCACGTATTACCATGGTCACAGGTCTGTTTTCTTTTCCAGCGCTTGTGGGAAAATTTAATAACATAATAATTGCCTTTTTGAAGTTACCTTCAACCTCAAAGGTCTTTGTTTAATTACCGTTTTTGGTCGCCGATCACAGTCCCTTCGGGTCTAGGCGAGAACCCCCCCCCCGGCGAACCCCCCCCCGGTACCAAACCCCCCCCCCGGAGAACCCCCCCCCCCCCGACCAACCCCCCCCCCCGACCAACCCCCCCCCCCCCCCGGCGAAAACCCCCCGAATCCTTTACATTTAAACATTTAAATTGACTTCCCGTGATCTTAGTCTATCAAGGGGACTTCTGGTACAACAAGAACAAGACCAAAGGTTTCGATGGGATCCCAAAATATTTCATTTGCCCCTTAACTTAAACCCCCTCCCCCACCCCTACATATAGGGCTACAGAGCTACGAGCTCTACGAAACCTCGGCAAGAAGGGGAAATAATTGGGAAAGGATTTGTTGGGGGGGGGGGGTCGTTACACTGAGTCGCACGGGTTTTGATCTTTCACTTTTAACACCTCACTGACCACAGCTTCAAGTGAATGCGTGTGTTAGTTCGCTTCAGCAATTATTATTTCACCGTCAACCATCACCTTCGCTTTACACTCCCCTCCCTTGGATGTATTGTTCTGCCTACGCTTACATTCAAACTAACACATCCAGCCAGCACTTTTTGCTTCAAATATACAACATACCCTTTGTGCACGCACAAGCTCATTCTTACACGTGTTACTGGATATCTACTGTACTTCAGACATTATTGTACAGTCAAGTCTGCGAATGAAGTTGCGTCCAGTTATTACTCTTATATATCCGTCAGAAGGTACATGAGCTAATCCGGGTACCCAGCTAATCCCTTGTACTATACGTAGCGTAGGGATTATTTGGGACTAGGAGATTCTTCTAGGATTGTCTTTTTTTTATTAGGATTCCACTTTTTTAAGGATTCGGGGGGGGGGGGGGGTCGCCGGGGGGTTTTGGTCGGGGGGGGGGGGGGGGGGGGGGTTGTCACCAGGGGGGGGTTTCGCCGGGTTTTTTTTAGCCGGAACCCAGTCCCTTCGTACTTCAAACTCTGACCTTCGAACTTCGTGAGCTAGCAAGTTCGAAGTTTGCTTGAATTGTCGAAGAAATGTCAACCGGGCAAGGATCGCCAGAGTCGTAAAAACACTAATTGAGCAAACGGTGAACTTCGACGGCGTTTGAAAACGTAAGTTAAGCAACCGGCTACGCTAACGGCGAACAAAACTTTGATCAAAAATACAACTACTGAGCAAACCATATCAAATCTGCAAAACCACCCTATAGCATACAATAAAAACTGTGAGGGTCACAGAGGTAAGCTGTTGTTTGTTTTCTAGGTAAACGTGGAAAAGGTCGTGGAGGAGGTGATAGTTCTGGAGGCCCCCCACAGCAAGCAAGGGGAAGCACCGGAGGCCAGCCGCAACCAGAACGACCACAAGAGCCTCGAAGAGATAGTGTGCCAAGACAACAGTTGCAGGAACTGTCTCTGGTAAGTGCTACACACAGGCCTGGCTTCCAGATGTCACGTTTTCGTCGTGCTGGAATCTGGAAGATGGAACCAGAATAAAAATATCTGGAAGTCCGGGGACACCCATTTATAACAATCTAGAAGGGTGTTAGAGGCAACATGTTTACTATACGCCAGAGGCTACATATGTAAATGAGTGTGGAAGGAGAAAAGGGAAGAGTGAATGACAGTTGTGAGTGGAAGGCGCATAGGCAATGTTGAAGAACAGCGAAATCAACTGTGATCATTATCATGAAAGTACGGAAGGGTTGGTATGATTATGGGGTAGTCCCAGTCCCCAGATGTCTGGAAATCTTGTAGGTGGAGCCTGGCTATTACTGAAACGGTAGAAGAATGACTGAATACGTTAGAGCTATTCCTTTCTATCAGACTGTGAACAGCGTCTGATTGATCTTTACTTCAAACTTTGCCTGCTCCATAGCATAATAACACTAGGTAAATAGCACTAGTGTTATTTTGCTCTGGTCTACTCTTTTAAAGCACAACTGTTGCTAGAAATGGCCTTTCCACGATGAAACGTCTCAGAAATATTGTTTTTCGAAAATACCATTACCTTGCACGTGAAATTAGCGATTTTCTCGTTAGCGCTTGTCGACTCTGTCCAGCCTTCGCTCTTTTCGACGTGGAGGACGCAAAATTTTTGAAGGGATGCGCAGTGGTTAAAAAACGGGGAAACCAAGCAAAACAAAGGAAGGCAAAAACAGAAGGTATGCCTGATGATCTACCATGTCCTCCAAAACTAGAGACGATACTTTGAAGCCTTTAATATCCATATGCGTGAAAGAGCAGTCGGCTGACCTTAAGCTTTCGGCGAAATTTACGGGCATGAATGGCAGAACTCGGCTCGGCTGAAAAGGCGCTAAAAGTCATACCGTAGGTGCAGAACGGAACAATGGGGAAAGGCGGGGATTTCAGAGGCTTATAATCCCGTGAGGGAGCTAAGGATAATATAAAAGGCAGAATAAGCAGCAGAGGTCCTTTGAAGACCCTCTGGTTTCTTACCATTAATTTCTGCAAACATAGAAAATAATTTAAGTTACTTGGCGAATTCCATCCGGCCTCGGTTGCCGTCCGGGGGATTCTCTCCTCGTCAGTGCGTGAATGTGCTGCCTGTACTGCTCTCTGTCCTGAGACAGTCTAAGAACACTGAGAGAGAGAGAGAGAGTTTTATTTATAAAAAGTAACTTTCACAGCGCTTGCGCCGCATTTGACCTTTACGTAACACAATCACACTAGGCTATGTACATATAGATAGTCAGTCAATTCATCATTGCAACGCTAATCATAATACAATTCATAAAATATGCCACTTGGTCTGACTCATCTAAAACAACGCTCCAAATAAACTATTTGGGCATACAAGTTGTCAGGGAATCCTTGACAACATTAATTTAGTTTTAGTTTTTGTTTAATACTCTTTATTATACAAACCAACTTTTACATGCTAAACCACATGAACACACCTTTTGCGCGGGACACATCTAGTTGGAAATTATTAGAAATTGTCGTATAAATATACAAAATCTAAATATCCAATCATACATATACACCTCGCGGTCACAAGCCAACTAGTTGGCTACTGTAAGAAATTTCATATAGGAAAAGCCGGTGTTGCCGACTAGTTGGCTACGAGAAAAATTCGTATAGAATTTTTTTTTGTGTTCCAGCTAGTCCGCCACTGTAAGAAATTTCGTTTAGGAAATCCCGCGTTGCCGACTGGTTGGCTACGAGAAAAATTCGTATAGGATTTTTGTTTGTGTTCCAGCTAGTCCGCCACTGTAAGAATTTCGTTTAGGAAATCTCGCGTTGCCGACTAGTTGGCTACGAGAAAAATTCGTATAGGATTTTTGTTTGTGTTCCAACTAGTCCGCCACTGTAAGAAATTTCGTAGAGGAAATCCCGCGCTGCCGACTAGTTGGCTACGAGAAAAATTCGTATAGAATTTTTTTTTGTGTTCCAGCTAGTCCGCCACTGTAAGAAATTTCATATAGGAAAAGCCGGCGTTGCCGACTAGTTGGCTACGAGAAAAATTCGTATAGGATTTTTGTTTGTGTTCCAACTAGTCCGCCACTGTAAGAAATTTCGTAGAGGAAATCCCGCGCTGCCGACTAGTTGGCTACGAGAAAAATTCGTATGGAATTTTTTTTGTGTTCCAGCTAGTCCGCCACTGTAAGAAATTTCGTTTAGGAAATCCCGCGTTGCCGACTAGTTGGCTACGAGAAAAATTCGTATAGGATTTTCGTTTGTGCTCCAACTAGTCCGCCACTGTAAGACATTTCGGATAGGAAATCCCGCGTTGCCGACTAGTTGGCTACGAGAAAAATTCGTATAGGATTTTTGTTTGTGTTCCAACTAGTCCGCCACTGCAAGAAATTTCGTAGAGGAAATCCCGCGCTGCCGACTAGTTGGCTACGACAAGAAATTCCTATAGGAACGGAAGATTTTGTCCAACTAGTTGGCATAAATAAGAAAATTCGTGAAGGAATGCAGAATTGTCAAGCTAATTCGCTAAAATAAGATTTTTTTTTATAGAGACATATTGAATAATCAATTAGATAGCTGTTAGTTTATTGCTTGTAAATGTTGGCGCATAGCCAACTATTAGGGTCAAAATCCTTGGATATTTCGAAATTATAAAATATTTTCTGAAATCTCTGTACGTGGGAGAGACATACCCAACTAGCTGAATAAAAAGTATTGTCCTAGACGAATTCTCGTCGTGGCCAACTAGTTAGCCATGCGGGATTTCTATATGAAATTTCTGCCGAACTAGTTGGCTAAAATACAAAAATTCCTATAAGAACGGGGGGTTATTATCCAACTAGTTGGCTAAAATAAAAACAAATTCCTATAGGAACGAAGATGAATACCGAAGAGGTGTCCAACTAGTTAGCTAAAATAAGAAAACTCGTCAAGGAATACAGAATTATCAAACTAATTCTCTAAAATGAGAAAATTTGTATAGAGACACATTGACTATCCTATCAGAGTGCTGTTAGTTCATTGACTATTAGACAAAGTTGCGCATAGCTAACTAACGGGATGAAATCCTTGTTGAGACTGAAAGCTGTTCCGACCAGTTGGATATTTTCTGAAATTCTTATCCGTGTTCATACAATTTGACTAGTTGGATTTTTTCCGAAATCTCTATACAAACTCATACAATCCGACTAGTTGGATATTTTCTATAATCCCTACGAGTGTGAAAACGTTACCTTCTGGTAACGTTACCCATACTGGCGGACTAACCAACGCCTGTCGTGTAAGCCAACATGCTTCTGGTAATGATTCCGGCGGACTAACCTAAGTCTGACCAGTAAGCCAACCATAGCTTCTGGTAATGTTTCTGGTGGACTAACTAAGGTCTGGTCAGTAAGCCAACATGCTTCGGGTAACGTTTCCGGCGCACTAACCTTAGTCTGACCAGTAAGCCAGCCATAGCTTCTGGTAACGTTACCCATACCGGCGGACTAACCAAGGCCTGTCGAGTAAGCCAACGTGCTTCTGGTAATGTTGCCGGCGGACTAACCTTAGTCTGACCAGTAAGCCAACCATAGCTGCTGGTAACGTTATACATACCGGCGGACTAACACAGTCTCGTCAGTAAGGCAGAAAGCCAACCAGAGTTTACTGCTCGCGTACAGTGCACCAAAATTGAATGCTAGTTCTATTTCTTTTTGGGATCTCAAAACGTAAGTGACGGGATACCTATGACTTCATAAAAGTTGTCCGTTCGTCTGTCCGTCTGTTAGCACGATAATTCTCGGAGGGATAGAGATATTTTGTTCAAAGTTGGTAAGTACAGGTCAAGTTCGTAGATGAGACCTGTAGCCCTATATCTGGCGGTAGGGGAGGGGGTTTTAAATTTAGGGACGAAATAAAGTACGTTTTGAAGCTAACAACTTAGTCGTTTTATGGGTAAGATGACATGCTGAATCCATGTCTGAACTTTTTTATGGCACTTGCAGCCTCTGGCTCAAGTGCCATATACCGATCACAATTCCGTCTGTCGGTCGGTCGGTCGGTCCGAGTTTTTCGTCACACTTTTTCGAGTTAGGGTACTTCCAGATGTGCTAGGACAATGAAATTTGGCAGGCATATCAGGGACCCGACCAAACTAACCTGGAAATAATCAGTTTCCCGATCCGACCATATGCGGGGGAGTGGGGGCGCTGGAAATTTGAAAATTTAGGGCATTTTGTCACACTTATCCGAGTTAAGGTACTTCTAGATGAGCTAGGACAATGAAACTTGACAGGAATATCAGGGACCCGACCAAACAAACCTGGAAATAATCAGTTTCCCGATCCGACCATATGTGGGGGAGTGGGGGGGTGGAAACTTGAAAATTTAGGGCATTTTGTCACACTTTTTCGAGTTAGGGTACTTCCAGATGAGCTAGGACAATGAAACTTGGCAGGAATATCAAGGACCCGACCAAACTAACCTGGAAATAATCAGTTTCCCGATCCGACCATATGCGGGGGAGTGGGGGCGCTGGAAACTTGAAAATTTAGGGCATTTTGTCACACTTTTCGAGTTAGCTAGAACCATGAAACGTGGCAGGCATATCAGAGACCCGACCAAACAAACTTAGAAATAATCAGTTTTCTGATCCGACCATTTGGGGGGGGAGTGGAGGGCAAGGGAATCCGGGGAATTGAGAAGTGTGTAACTTTCGAACGGGTGATCGGATTGTAATGAAACTTCATAACTGAATAGAATATATATCTGTAATGTCCCGTTTAATGTCTTGACCGGATTCGGTAGCCAGGGGGGAGTTGGGGGGGGGGGGAGACCGGAAATTTCAAGAAACGGTTAGAATGGAGGGATCGGAGTGAAACTTGCTGGGAAGAACAAGCATCTGCTCTAGATAAGTCCTTTATACCATTGTTCTGGATCCGGACACTTATGGGGGGGGGGAGGGGGTTTCCCGGAATTCCGGTGATGGTGGTTTTGGGGATTCTCACGATGAAATTTGGCAGGCATATCAGGGACCCGATCAAACTGACTTCAAAATACAAATTTTGTCGATCTGATAATGGTGGGGGGAGTGGAGGGAGGGGAATCCGAAATTTTCAGTCATGCGTAATTATGGAATGGGTGATTGGATTCGAGTGAAATTTAAGAATTGAACAGAGGACATTTCTCCGATGATCTTTTTCAGATCCGGCAACTATTGGGGGGGGGGGGGGGGGATACGTGACCCGTTTAGAATGGAGGGATCGGGATGGAACTTTGTGGGAAGAACAAACAGATGCTCTTGGTAAATCATTTACTGAATCGGATTGGCTACGGGCACCGTGGGGGAGCTGGGGGGGGGGGAGTGGTGGACCGGAAATCTCGAGAAACGATTAGAATGATGGTATCGGAGTGAAACTTGCTGGGAAGAACAAACATCTGATCCATGTAAATATTTTACATAATTTGACTGGATCCGGACACTTTAGGGGGGGGGGAGGAGGGGGTTTCCCGGAATTCCGTTTTTGGGGGGATTTTCACGACGAAACTTGGAAGGCATATCAGGGACCCGGTCAAACTGACTTGGAATAAAAAATAAAATCCTCGATATGATAATCTTGGGGGGGGGCGGGAGTTGAGGGAGGGGAATCCGGAATATTCAGTCATGCGTAACTTTGGAACGGGTGATCGGATTCGAGTGAAATTTAATAATTAAACAGAGGACATTTTTCTCTGGTGATCTTTTTCATTTCCGGACCGAATCCGGCAATTATTGGAAGGAGGGCGGAAAATACTTGTCCCGCTTAGATAGACTGGTGTGATCTGGATCGAACTTCGTGGGAATGACAAACAGATGCTCTGGATTAATCATTTACAGAACCGGATTGGCTCCGGGTATTGTGGGTGGAGTTGGAGGAGGAGGGGGGGGGGGGGCTGGGATTCCGGTGATCGCGCGTTAAGGTACTTCCAGATTTGCTAGGACGATGAAACTTCGCTGGAATATTGGAGACTCAACAACATTTGCTTAGAAATTGCTACTTCCCAAATCCGATTATTCCTGAAAGTACCAATCTTGACCGCAAAGTAAAAAAAAATACTTTTAAGCAATATATGCATTTTCATGATGCCCATCAGCCCATTAGCATTTTTGCCTCAAGGGTTTTGCTTACAAATGAAGTTCCAGCTCCCTTAGAGTGCGCATCTGAACCGCAAAGTCGAAACTTACTTTTGATCAATCAAATCATCTTAATCCATGCAAGTGCCATATGAGCTTACAGCTCTTGTTTTTCCTGCCGGACGAATAGCTCACCCGGAATCTGGTAAAAACCGGAAATTTGATAGAAGTTAAAAGTTGTTTCTGAAGTCTATTGGGTATTCGTATGGGGTAAGGAAACATGCTGAATCCAGTTTTTATCATTATCTTTCTATCGTACAAGTAGTTTATCCGGAATCCGGCCAAGACCGGAAACTGGTAGAAATAAGTTATTTTCTGAACTCGATTGAAGATTTGATACAGGGTAAAAGAAACAGCTTAGTCTGTTTTTGAACTTCATTTCCTTGACGGATAAGCAGCTTGCCAGAATCCGGCCAAAACCGGAATTTGCTTAAGTCAAAGTTCTGTTCTGAAGTCGATTAGAGATTTGAGTTAGGAGTAAAGATAAATGATGAATACGTATCTGGGCTTCATTGTTTCAATTGACGAGAAATTCGTCTGGAATTCTGCAACCCAGAAATTTTATACAAGTGGAAGTTTATTCTGAAGTCGTGGATAGCTTTGATTTGAGGGCAAGCATTCATTTTAATTTCATATTAAATTTTATTTTCTCAGCGGAGCAGTGTCTAGCCCTAAATCCGTGGAAAACCAGCACTTTCACTTTCTTAGATTTCTAATAAATCTTTATATTTCGGTATAAAGATAATAGGACTGAATCGATCCACGTGCTTCGTCGAAATTTACAAGGTGTTGTCCATATAAGCAACATGTATTGGATTGGAACAGTTTATGATTTACGATTAGCGTTATTATTCCGGTCGTAATCTGATCCCAGTCTGGGTAATTTGAAACAACGGGAACACGGAATCTGGCGAAGATCGGAAAGACCCGATTGTCTGGATCAAGAAGTCCAATAAATATTGAATTTTTTGGATCCCATCGAAACCTTTGGTCTTGTTTATTTTGGTTTTTCGCTAGCTAAAACTTGGCGATTGCGCTTTTATCTTCACCATTCTTCATTTACTCTTTTGGAAATAAAATATCTTCTGCGTTGCAGAAAGAACCTTGAGCCCATCGTCCTCCTAAGTAATTGAAGATATATAATCGTGGTTCCAGGCAGGGGCGTCGCGACCGGGGGGAGGGGGGGGGGACGCCCCCCCCAATGTTGTCGGCCAGTCGGTAAAAAAAAAATCGAGTCGGCGCGAAGCGCCAAGATTTATCGCCAAAACAGTTGATTTTTTTCATTAAAACTGTCGATTTTTCTGAAAATCAGTCGATTTTCCTGAAAATCAGTCGATTTTCCTGAAAACAGTCGTTTTTTTCTGAAGATCATTCGATTTTTTCGAAACTGTCGTTTTTTCTGCAAAAGCAGTCGGTAAGAATTACCAGCCAGTCGGCAAATTCCTTGCCCCCCCCCCCAAACATTTTGGCTAGTAACGCCTCTGGTTCCAGAGCTTTCAGAAACCAGGTTCACGATATGATCATTGGTCATTAGGATTGAACGTTTACCATTTATGCAAATGGCTGACTTTGAAGCTAACGAAATCGGGGGGTGCAGAAGAAATGCCGAAGCCGAGTCTTAATTTTTAAGCTAAATGAGCCAAGTATCGTAGCCGTCTGATTGGGGTCCATTGTGAAGACCAGAGCAGATTTCAGGCGTCAAGCGTTCCCATCCTAAAAAGCAACCGATTTCGAGCAAGAAATATAGTAAGAATGTAAGAACATACAAAATATTCGCGTGGAAGAAAGTCTTCACAAGATGATATCTAAAACTAATCAACATGTCATTACTAATTGTTCATTGATGATCCACTTTGTTCATGTACAAATTTAGAGATACCGGTGATGCAGATCAAAGTGATTTAGTGGCGAGAGTTGAGAGAGGTTAGAGGCTAAACCTGGTTTAAGGGAATGTTTGAGCACTTCTGTTGTTCTTGATGATATTTGACACTGCAAAACGGATGCGCCAGCTACATTTTATTAGAGCTTTATTTCGGCCCTCTAATAAAAGTAGCTGACGTATCCGTTTTGCAGTGTCAAACATGAGTCAGCTTGGGTTGGAGGAATGTTGTTTATTATATTTTGGTGGGAGAAAAAAGCTTGCATCTGCAACGGAACAGAGAGCAGATTTGGTTTCAAGCAGAAACAGTGTATGTTCGGGCGTTCTTTAATGCACTCGTCAGTAGTCCTGAACCATCTAGTGGTATTTCCAGCTGCGTAGTAACTTTTGAAGGGCTATTCATCCATTAATAACGATTTTTGTTTCAGAGTGATCAGAGTCGCCCTGCCACCCCACAGGGAGCTTGGGGGGGTCAACAAGGACCACAAGCCCCTCAACAGGCCCAAAGACTGCCACCTGGAATGCCACCTCAGATGCGACCGTCAGGTGGTCAGAGACAGCTGCCACCTGGTATGCCCCCACAAGTGAGACCATCAGGCGGTCAGAGACAGCTGCCACCTGGTATGCCCCCACAGACGAGACCATCAGGTGGTCAGAGACCACTTCCACCAGGAATGGCGCCGCAAGCAATACCAAGTGGCCCCCAACAACAGTTGGCGCCGGGAACAGCCCCTCCAGCAAGACCAACTGGACCTTCTCAGCAGAAACCAGCTGGTCCGCCGTCGCAGGCTGCTGATGCAAGAGGACCGAGGGTAAGGATCAGCTACAGGCTGTGTTCCAATCCAAGCTCCTACAAATTATTACATATAGCTACGTTCTTCCAGTCGACAGTAGAGGATTTGCGTCTTTGAACACTTATCTAGATTCTGGATTACCCTGGTTTTATTTTTTCTTCTAAAACATTGAAACGGTAATGGTAAATTAAGAACTAAGTATTTGCTGAAATTCGCGCGTTTCAGCTTTCTTTTAAAGGACCATTTGCTTATTCTGCCCTTTATAATGTACCTAGCTCCCTTATGGAATCACAAGCTTCTAAAATCCCTAGCTTTCTCCATTATTTCGTTTTGTGCCTAAAAATTTTTAGCGCTTTTTCGGCTGTGCTGAGTTTTGTCCATCACACAACGTAAAGTTTGCTAGAATCTTCAGCTTCCACTGACAACTCTTTCACACATAAGGGTATGAGAATCTTCTGTTTCTGACCTTTTTTTATTTGCTTAGTTTTCCGTCCTTTAAACAACGACGCGTTATGTTTTCAAATCTTTTGCGCCCAGCCGCCGCGTCGGAGAGCAGGAAGGCTGGATAGAGTCGACAAGCACCAACAAGAAAATCGCTAAATCCAGGTGGAAAGTAATGGTATTTTCGAGAAACTTTTTTTTACGATCCTTTTATGGCGAAAAGATCATTTCTAGTTAGAGTTGTGCTTTAACATACAGAATGGAACCAGAATCCTTTTTGAAGATTATTTTTCTTCTGTTGGCATATTTTTGAGGGTCGTGAAGGTAATCCAAACGCCCGATGCCGTAACTTGGCGGAGAAAGGGTGCATAATAAATTGAGGTCCAAAGAGCAAAAGAAAAAAAGCTTCAAATGGTTCTTGTGTCAAAGTTAGGCGACGTTCAATGCAACATATTTCTACTGCATACGGAGGGAGATACAGGTTGTGACGACGGGGGAGCTTTAACTAGTGATTAGGAGGTTCGAGCACACCCATGTTAAATGTATGCAGCTTCGGATCTTATTTAAAGCACACCTCGCACTATCGACTGTCTGTGTTCCAATATTCACAATTATCTGAATACCGTAAAACTATTCTCTGGTTTTAACAATTTATCCACGGCTTTGGCTTTTTTAAGCCTTTTCACAGACCCATTGACTTGTAGCAAACACTTGGCAAGTTTCAGAAAACCGGTTTTACGCATCAATAGCATGATGCGCGAACACTCGTCGGGAGCATATTGCGCATGGAAACTAGTGAATCTTGGAAAGTGCAAAGATTAGTGAGGTGTCGTTAGCGGCTTTAGAATGTAACATGAAATTCGGGTCTCCGGGTTTAAGAATTAATAAATGCAGTCACGGAAGTAGGTAGCGCTGGTATTATAGGTACGACGGGCCCTTTAACTTGTCGGTGTCGTTTACTATGATAAAACTCAAACTACAGATTATCTCCTGGAGGTCGCCTAAGAGCAACTGGTTCGAGATCGACCACAAGTGTGCATCGCCAGAAATTAAGTAACGTTCGAAGTAACACAGATATGTTTGTATTCAAATAATGTATACAATGGATACGTCAGCTACGATTCTTCATCAGCGGTATTTCGGCCCTTCTTGGCAAGGGTCCTGGTCAGGCTGTCAATCTTCTGGGTCAGTGTCGGGGAAGGAAACAAACCTGTAATCATTACAGGTTTGTTTCCTTCCCCGACGTTGACCCAGAAGATTGACAGCCAGACGAGGACCCTTGCCAAGAAGGGCCGAAATATCGCTGATGAAGAATCGTAGCTGACATAACCGTTGTATACATTATTTGAATATATATTTCAAAGTCAGCTTGGGCTCAAGGAATATTTACACCTGTTTGTGTCATATGATATGTTGGGTTTCAGTTAAAGTCAAATGTAGGAGTGAGAGGGAAAGGTTTGAGGGTAGGCGAGGTAGAATAGACATGTAATAAGAAACTCGAAGAAATTAGAAGAAAGAAATCTCGAAGAAATTAAGAAATTTTTCTCGAATATTAAAGAAGCGCTATTCGTGCCGTTATAGCACATGGATCAGCATCAGCTATATCAGATTCGAGCCAAATTAGCAATTGCAAGTCTTTGTTGTATAACAGTACCAGTTTTAAGGCTGATCGCTCACGATTTTTGGAAAAGACCTGTTTCACGTTCCTTACGCTTTTCCTTAGAAATTCTGCTGGGTTTGGATGTTAAAAACCCGATCCCAGTATTTTCAAACCACTTCGGGACATTTTCACGTGGATGACTGTTCAGCTCAACAGAAGAGGCCATCCACGTGACAATGTCACTTGAAGATGACATCCACACGACAGGGGTAGAGACAAGAGAAGTTGGCTTCTTCCTCTACCTATTCAACAGAGCGGAGAGTCGTCGTTGAACGGGAGACACCAATCTCGCTGGATGGTGACGTCACGCGTCGAGCTTTTCAACGCGAAAATTGTCCAAGAGCGGGGTGGCATGGACGTGAACACCCATCATGATTATGGGACGTAGTATAAATCGGTGCCGTCTACGCGAGAATGTCCCCATACTCCGCACGGTGCTCCCCAGGGTGTTAATTTGGGAATGGCAGAGGAGTCTACGGCATTCCCTTCTTTAAAGGACCTGTCTTACCTATAATACTAATGCAGCCTACTTCCATAATCAGTCCATATATTTCTAAACGCAGAGATCCCAATTCCGTACAGTATTCTAACCCCTCTAACAAAACCACGCTGATTTTCTCACTTGCCTTGTTTTGCTACCTTCGATCTGTATGACGCTGTCGTGACGGTTGTCTGCGAGAGAGAAACTGGTTGTCTGCGAGAGAGAAACCGGTTATGTAAATTGTTTCCCTGTGCTCGGAAAAGGCTTAATACAGCAAAAACCATGGGTTATTTGTTGAAAGCACTGCATGGTGTTGAAAGTATTTAAATTTTAAAATACTGTAGGTTGAAGGGTAAATAGTTCGAAGGGTCCTTTAAGTGTAGGAAGCAAATAGCAAAACATTATTTTCGTCACAGAGCAGTCAGTCACATTCTTTAGTTTTATGTATATGGCTACGGCTGAATTAAATAAATAAATAAATAAAATAAATTGAACTATTCAGCTTATATTTAAGCTTCTGGAATTTCACACGGACGTATGCAAGTGGGCGATGAAGTTATTTGATCTTTGAACGTTCTTAGTGAAGATCATCTTAATGCTGAATTTGAAGAGCATTACGTTTCGTTGACATTGGGTTTTAAACTCAGCCCACAGAGTTTCTTCGTGATATGAGGAGGCGGAAGCCTTTTTATGATAGAGGGGGCGCTTCCATCACACTCGTAGTAGTTTCTGCTTTTACTCACTAGTGTCTGTTATTTCCTTACAGGAGCTCAGCATTTATGGTAAGGGTACCTATGAAAAATATAAGGATAAGCTCAGCGAGCTTAAGCCTCCCCGCCGCCCTGACGCATCAGGAAAGATAGGAAGACCGATCAGATTGTACGCCAATCATTTCGCCCTTAACCTCGGCACTAAGACCAAGATCGTCTACCACTATGATGTCGAGATCAAGGATAAAGATAGAATCATGGAGAACAAGCCAATGCGAAGGTACGTGATTCCTTACTTTAGTAAGGTCTTATTCATTTATTAAATTATTGTATTAATAAAATTCAGCTGACAAAGGAACAGAAAACTTGACTCAAACTTGACTCGGGGAGCTAGCTGACATATCAAGAATGTATCCTGAGTCGATATTGAAAAATTCTCATTATGACAGTAACAAAGATAGTAATAAGTTTGAACTCACTCTCCGCTCATGATAGAGGAACCACAAGAAATGGTCTTTCTACCATGCAAACAATGATAACCATCCCCACTGCCACTATGAATGTTCAAAACCACTAAAAACACCGTCAAACAATGAGCGAATTAAAAAACAAACCAAATTTCTCAGGTTTGAAATAATTCGGTCTGGACTAAATCCCAGCGGATTATCCGGGACAGCCGTCATTGATGCTCGTTTTCTCGCTCTTCCCGGGGATCACTGGCGTGTTTTGGATATAGAGTATTAATGAAATTTAACTTCTCATAGGAAAATCGCCTTCGCCCTTCTAACCACCCAGACGAACGTTTTCCCGCTTCACTGCTGTGTTTTCGACGGTATGAAGAGCATGTATACCAACCAAAAGCTCAAGATAACGGGACAGCAGCAGTTCACAGTACCCGTGCTTGAAGATGACGGCCGGGAAAGGGAATTCAGTGTTCTGGTGCAGCTAGTGAACCAAGTAAGTCATTGCAGGTGCTCTTGTTGATAATGATGACAAGATATTGCATTATTGAATGGCTTCAGTACCACAACTCGCGAAGATGCGAATAGTCAGATCGAGCCATCACCAAAACAATAAAAAGCTAGTAAAAAGGAAAGCCCCAAAAGTCAATTAAAATGAAATTCGTCATCAAGGCAGGATTGGAAACCCAACAATTGGTAGTTTAGCCCCGAAGATTGGGAAAAAACTATAAAAGAGAACAATCATAGGCTCGTAGTATAACAATAGTTGCGTTTTTGCAGATACCTTGGTATCTGATACCACGGTCTAAGTCGTTTTTGCAGTTATCGTGGTAACTGATACCACGGTCAAAAGGTGTTTTTGCAGTTATCGTGGTACCTGGCCAGCTATCGTGGTATCTGATATTCAGATACAACGGTCCGACCGTGGTAACTGATCATGGTATCTGAAAAGTCCTCTCACTTTCATCAATTTTTGTCAAATTGGTGGGAAAGAACTTTAGCACTTAGTGATGTGGCTGAATGTCAGTTTTCTTTTGGGATGACTTAGAAAAGCACAATTTCGTCAATTGTCGTTTTTGCAGAGCAACCGTATATCAGATACCACGATAAATGCAAAAACGACTAATTGCAAATCCAGTAGCCGTGGTAACAGATACCACGGTATCTGCAAAAACGCAACTAATAACCTTGCCATCAGGATTATAATAATACAAAGCAAGAGAAAAGGCTTTCGCCTCTAAATAACAGCCTTACGATACCCGATCGTATGAACCAACGGGATCTAGGTGTCCTGATCGATGGGGATCTGCGTTTCTCTCAACATCGCAAACTTACAATGAAAAAATGTAATAGAATCCTTGATGTAATTCCAAGAATCTGTAATCTTGGTGGTTTGTTTTGTTCGCCCGATCGTTGAATATGGCCACACCACAGTAAGTCTATATTACAATTTGTGATATTTAGGCTTACGAAAGAATTCAGCGGAAAGTTCGTACCAGATGTATGGAATCTCCTCTACTTATGTATGGCAAGGCAGTCTGATGGTCTGTCGGTCCGGGTTTTGCTAGTGCGGGCACTTCCACATAAGCTAGTACGATGAAACTTGGCACACATATCAAGAACCCGAAAAGATTAACTTAGAAAATTCACTTTCCCAATCCTACCATCTGGGGGAGGTGGAGGGAGGGGGAATACGGAAACTTGAGGTGTTTTTAACTTAGGAATGGGTGATCGAAACGTAATGAAACTTGATATTTGAAAAGACCTTGTGTCTCAGAGACCCAGTTAAATTCCGGACCGGATCCAGTAACTTGTGGGGGATTCAGAGGGGGAAACCGGAAATCTTTGGAAACGCATAGAGTGGAGGGATCGGGATGAAACTTGGTTGGAAGGGGTTCCGGAATTCCGGCAATCCAACGAGTTCGGTACTTCCTGATGTACTAGGACGATGAAACTTGGCAGGCATATCAGGAACCCAAACAGATTGACCTGAGAATAGTTGTTTCTCCGATCCGACCATCATGAGGGGAGTGGAGGAGGGGGGATCCGGAATCTAGTGGCACGATTAGCCTTTGAACGGGTTATCGGAATTGAACGAAACTTGGCAAGCGGAAAGCACTATCGTGTAGCAGATGTTCCATTTCAGTTCTGGAAACGCTTAGAGCTGAGGGATCAGGATGGAAACTAGGTATCCTATTTCTGGGTCCGAAGCTAGGGTTTGAAGGGGGTATTTTGTGATGTCCTCATCTACTTTCTTGCATCACCTACACGTAAAAAGTGACATATGAGTTCGTAGCTCTTGTTTTAATACTCTTGGTCTTCATGCCGACGAAGAATCGCCGCATACCCAGCGAGGAGCCTGAACGTCACGACAGCAAACTTTGTTGATTGGTTCACGCAGGGTTTGTATCAATTTAGAGGGTTTGTTTGGGTGACGTTTCTTGTTCTTTCCGAGGTTCACTGGCGTGTTTTGGACCTTCAATCTGGTAATTTATTTCTAGATTGAACTTGCGGAAATCGAAAGATATTTGGCCCAAGGATCCACGTCCGATATTCCGCAGAAATCAATCCAGTGCCTGGATATCATCCTGAGGTACAACCAGACCTACAACATGAAGTATTTGCCCGTTCGGAGCTCCCTGTTCAACCCATTTAAGCAGACTCTTGTGGACCTAGGTAATAACAGTTTCTTTTAACCGTTTCAACGAAAGAAGGGTGATAATATGAATTCAAGAAAAATAAGTATTGCCTCAGCCCAAGCTGACTGCGAATCATATTTGACTGCTCTGAACCGATAATCAGTTGAGATTTATTGTAGCGATATTTCGGCCTTATTTGACAATGCTAACGGATACGTCAGCTACATTTTTATTAAAGCTGTGTTTCGGCCGTTCTTGGTAAGGGTCCTCTTAAGGCTCCAGCCGCTCAGGCTGGAAAATGAAGTTTTTCTCTAATAAAAATTTAGCTTACGGATCCGTTTTGCATTGTCAAATATGATTCGCAGTCAGCTTGGGCTGAACAAATAGAGATCTCAATGACGAGTCGACCGACACCCGACAGAAGCAGACACAATTTTATTTCTTCTGTGTTTGCGAAAACAAGGAATATTTTGAGAAAGAAGGAACTAAAAAAGATAAGATTGTGCCACTTTAAATACGCGAAGCATCTGGTCCATCTGTCAAAATTATGCCACAAACACACCCTAACGGATAAGTTTCAAGTTCAGGATGCAAGTATTACCCTTTCCAATGTCTCCTCGTCTCTACTGAAAATCATCAACAACTGGACTCAACCAGCGCATGACCTTTTATCCTGTCTCCTGGCCGAAGGTTAAATTTGCGTTAAATCATGAATGAATGAATTTATTGCACGAAAAAACCCATGGGGCCATGGCAACAAAACAAAAAGAAAACACAACAAACTACAAAAAACGCTCTCTATGGGACAAGCCAACGCGGAGGAATCTAGCCACCTTACGGATATCCCCCATATTTGTACTTCCGATTTTTTCTAGTAGCCACTCCTCCCTAGTAATTCCCACCCCAAATACTTCGACCCTTAAATCACTCAATCTTTCCCATTCACACATAAAGTGGAACACATCCTCATCCATCTTTCCACACATTGGGCAACAGTAAGGGCCATTCTTTAACCTATTTTTTCCTATAAACCTTCTTTTCTCCCCAATAGCTAATCCTCCCCCCCCTTAAGCTCACCATCCACTTTAATTCTACTCCCGATAACCCTGTTTTAAAATAAATTTCCTCCCCCCAAACATCTTTCGCCTTTGCATACAACCGTAGAGACAACGACTCAGCCGTCCGACACTGCCAATCCTGAATTTCCTGATCACGAAGGGTTTGCTCCACCTTCCGCGACACTTCACCATACTGTGAAGTTCCAACGCCACCATTCCATAATTCAGACAGGCCGCATCTGTTAAGAATGTTCTTAATTTGATGAGGCCAAGATTGCTGGTCTTCATCGCACAGCGCCTCCAGGTAGGCTGCTTTAAGCAACCTCACTGGCGGTAATGAAATAACTTTCTCCCAGAAACTTACCATAGTAACCAATCTGTTAGACCTAAACGAAAACAAACCTAGATCACCTTTCAATACAATACTACTAAGAGACTCACTAACCCCTAATATCCTCATAAAATATCTAAGCTGGACTACCTCCAACTTCGGTATATCCACATAACCCCAGACTTCTCTAGCATAATGCATACTTGATACTATTTTAGTCCTAAATATACGCTTCTGGAACTTCATATTCTTAATATCCCGCACGTGGCTTCTAAATACCATATTTGACAATCTCGCTCCCCTCAACACACACTGATCCACATGCTTTCCAAACTTACCCTTCGACGTAAACCCCCAAATACACAAACTCTTCTTTCACTGATAGCTCCTTACCCTCAAAATATACCCTTTCATGCACACCTAGTTTTCCTCCCTTTCAGCAAACCATAGCAACTGTTTTATTCATGTTCAGGACCAACCGCTTAGATTTAAGATACTCCTCCACCAAATTTAGTAACACCTGCAGGTTATCTCTACTATCCGCCACCAAAACCACATCATCCGCGAATAATAGCATGCAAAGCCTGACTAAATCAACTGATACAAACGGAGCAGCCCTGGCCCTTAAGAACGCCTCCATATCGTTAATAAATAGGGAAAAAAGCTTTGGAGATAAAGTACACCCTTGCTTCACACCCAGTTTAGAAGAAAAACTCCTTGAAATCTTGCCTCCCACCCTTATTACTGACCTCACCCGGAAATACATCTCTAACAACACACACACGAATACTTGCGGCAAACCCATACTGACCAGACTTTCCTTCAATAGCAGTCTATTTACATTATCGAAAGCCCCTTTTAGGTCAAGAAAAGCTATAAAAAGCTTCCCTTTCCTTGGTTTAATATACTTTACTATACTGTTTTGTATTTGTTTTTCTTTTTTTCTTTCGTTTTATTTATACTCCGCTTTCCAAGATGGCGGTTACAAAATAAATTGCTTACTCACTTACTCAAGGTGGTAACATAATGTTCGTCCTTGGAACAGCCTTACCGAAGATGTGGTTAATGCTGAATCGATCAATAGTTGAAAGTGCATATAGATGGGATTTTTAACTCTGAACAGTTCCGTTATTCAGAATTTATTTGATTTAATTAGAGGCGAAAGCCTTTTCTTTCGCTTTGTATTATTATTTTTAATTATAAGAAATACGGCCCAAGCTGTGACTTATTAACCGTTTGTTTTAGGTGGCGGTGCGTTGGTTTGGTCGGGACATTACCAGTCCGTTCGCATGGGGTCTACCATCTTCCTCAACGTTGACGCTTCGCAGAAGGCTGTCTATAAAGACGGGCCCGTCGTGGATGTCATGTATGACGTACTTGAGCTGGACCCGAATAGGGACCCACCGCCTATGAGCGCTTGGATGCCGCGGCAGAGAGAAAATTTCATCAAGTATTTGAAGGGACTCAAAGGTAAGTTGCCTGTATTATCTGTGTAACGGTAATGAACCTTCTCTTTCGACGGTATTTTTTCGAAAGGTTATAAGCGGCGTTTTGCTCAAGATTGAGTTAATAGAAGTGCCCCATCGGCACCTTTTTCGTGCATGGGATATTCCTGTGCAACAGCTTTCTTTCTTGTACGTTTAGGTCCTTTCCAGTCTAGTACACTAGCCCTTTTTCAGTCACGGTGCTCAAACGTCTAGCACCATGCCTGTGTGCCAGACGTTTGAGCACTGTACCTTGAAATTCATGCATGGTGCATGGATTTCAGCATACAGTGCACACATGAAAAAGCACAATTTCTATCGTTACACACGAAATACTGATAGAAATTGTGCTTTTTCATGTGTGCACTGTATGCTGAAATCCATGCACCATGCATGAATTTCAAGGTACAGTGCTCTAGCACTCAGGCATGGTGCTAGACGTTTGAGCACCGTGAGTGAAAAAGGGCTAGTGTACGAGAATGGCCCTTTCTGGCCTATAAATGATATAAGTGTCGCTTGTAACCTTTCAGAAAAACAAGCTGGCCATACTCCCTCCTTGGTGGCCTATACCTCTCTATACTCCCTTCCTTTGTGTGCGTGATGGTAGTTGAAAATTGTTGTATTGAATGGCAGGATAGTCTTTTGAGGAGGTGTTATATTTAAATATTCTTTGAGCCCAAGCTGACTTTAAAACATTTATTCAAACAATGTTTACAACGGACACGTCAGCCACGATTCTTCATCAGCGATATTTAGGCCCTTCTTGGCAAGGGTCCTCGTCAGGCTGTCAATCTTCTGGGCCAACGTCGGGGAAGGAAACAAACCTGTAATACATAACTGAAGCTTCTACCGACTATAAATATCTGATTAGGTTAAATTACTTTCAAATACCACTGTAATGAAAAAACTAGTCCCGAGGTTTAATTTTTGACACGGACGCTGTTTTTGCTGCACGATTGGGGCGATGACAGTAAAGGGTTTTTTCTGCATTTTGATCAACTTCAGTTTCGTAATTAATAAGGGACTGAAAACTTAAATATTGTTTCATTGATAACCTCGTTCCACGTTTCTATTATCGAGTACTCGCCTGCGCCTGTATCTATTACTTTTAATAATTACTGCACGGAAAAACTAGTGTGTTTTTGCTGCACAATTGGGGCGACGGCAGGAAACATTTTTTTCTGCATTTTGATCGACTTCGGTTTTGTGGTTAATAAGGGACTGAGGCAAATTTTCTTCCCTTAATAACCCCGTTCCACGTTTCTGGTAGGGAGTACTCGCCTGTATCTCGGTTAATGCCTGCTCGGTTTTTCTTTATCTCAACGGCTTCTCGAATGGTTTGATTGAGTCCGTTATTAATAACGATACTGAAGTTGATCAAGATGCAGAAAAAAACTTGATATTCTTGATAAATCAGTGAGTTTTTGGGATCCCAAAACGTAAGTGGAGGGATACCTATGACATCGCAAAAGTTGTCCGTCCGTCCGTCCGTCCGTCTGTAAGCACGATAACTCTCGAAGGGAATGAGATATTTTGATGAAACTTGGTGTGAGGATTCTTTGGGTCAAGGGTAAGATCAAGTTCGTAGATGGGCTTTGTAGCCCTACGTTTAGGGGTGGGGGAGGGGGTTCAAATTAAGGGGCTAAGAAAATACGGACAGTATATAATCGGCAAAAGTTTAGTCAGTACCGATTTGGCCGATTAGATTGGTCGAAATGTCGAAAGAGAGATGCTTTGACGACAGTCCAACCGCCAGGAAGTGCTAATTATCTCGGCTCATAGGGCTTAAAGAGTTTCTTGTTTCCACTGTTATTGTCGGTGTATCTATAAAGGCCCTACTCATCTTCCTCCCTACATGTGTTAAAAACCCCGCTGGAGCAGGACTCTGGCCAAGATTCATCGGACTTATGTCTTTAGTCGTGTTTCGCCCTGGAAATATCAAGAGGGAGTACAGAGTCAACGGACTCAAAGGCCCTGCCAGTCAAGAAAAGTTTGACAACGACGGGAAGATGATTACTGTCCAGCAGTATATGAAGAGTCGGTACAACTTGGATCTCCAGTACCCGGAACTTCCATGTCTGTGGGTTGGAAACCCGAACAAGGTCATCCTAGTGCCTATGGAGGTAGGAGTTTATCACTTGTACCAGGGACCCATAAATTTCCTGTATAACTCGCCATTCAGGGGCTTGTCAGTAAGAGATTTCTGAAGCGCTCTTGACCGAGTGTCAGATAGTTTGAGAAATACCCATGGGGATAAAGTACCCGACTATCCAGATAGACAAAATTTTTCGCAGTTGTTGTGCTGAACTAGGAATATTTCTCTGTAATGGAAGAGGATCCTGGATCTTTTGTCCTAGCTTAGGTACCTGGTGGCATGCTGAATAGTCCCAACAAATTTTGTCTATCTGAGCAAGAACGCCGATTCGACCCAAGCGGAATTTTTGGAAGCTAGGTGAGGCTCGGGCAACATAGAAGCATAGGAAATGACAAGCCCCCCGATTGGCGAGTCATTACAGGAAATTTATGGGTCCCTGCTTGTACTACGGGTAATGTTTCACGTCATAAGTTTCATAACAGATAAGCTAGTATCCTAAGTGTTATCTGTTGAAACCGCGCATCCGTGTGCTGTCTGTTATGAAAATTCTGACAGTGCACTTAAGTCAGGGGGAGGTAGTGACGGGAAATAGTGATTCCCAGTATAGCATGCAACTGAAAATTTTGCTTCAAATCGATTATGTCGAGGATTAAGTCGCTTTCACATTAACGCGTAGAGCCTTTCACACTAAGCTACTCAACCTCTGCGTCACGGTTGCGGCGACGAAACGCAGAGTAAAACGCAACGCAAGAATAGAACCAAGTTCTATTCTTTCAATGTGTCAACGCGTTACGACTTACGCATCAGTTTTTTCAGTGAAAAATGGAAGTTTTTGAAGAGACTGGAGAATAACCCACCAATGATGAAGAAAAACATACTAATGAGGATTAAAAGCTTGTCAATTGATGAAAGAAATGAAAACTTGGCAGAAGAAACCGAGAAAGGAAAACGTAAATACGGATCCATCGTGACGTGTTCTCGCGCAGGTGTGAAACTACGCAACCTGTAGCGCAACGCAAGATAAACGCGTACGCGACGCATCGCAACGACGCGTCAATGTGAAAGCGGCTTTAGCCTTGTAAGGGTCAGTAGTGCTCCGGCAGACGGGATTTGAACCGACGACTTCCGGCTTTCACTGCCAGTTCTTTGTAATTGCCGAGAATAGTCTATGACTGCCGAGGGCCAGCCATACACAAATTCTAGATTTGTGTGATACCCTCTTAAAAGTCGGTTTAAAATCAAATTTCCCATTGATATTGTCCGTTCAACAGTTGACAACAGATGTGTATAGGGGTACCATGCCTTTGCTGCAGGGCATGGCGCCCGAACGTATGGGCACCATGCCTGTACTTCGGGGCACCATGCCAAAAATTTGAGGATTTGTGCATGACTGCGAGAGGCTTGCGAGTATTGTTCGCAAATAACCATACAGTCACCAGATAATAGCGGGCTATATAGCCCGGGATCCAGGCACCTCTATCGTTCATGGGGGGTAGCTCGAGAGCTGCAGAAGGTTTGATGATCTTATCTAGACCAACTTTTTGTGCTGAGAACGAAAATCGTACCGCACCACTCCGCACCGATGTAGGTCACCGACTTTTTAGCCTATAAAGGCAGATTAGGCCTATACAGACCAACTATAAAAAAACAATTTTCCTAGCAGGACCGCATAAACTAAATCAAACAAACTATACAAATTCTGAATCCTCTTTTTGCGGGCTATCGAATGGTGTATTTTTTATTTTTTTAAACTTACACATTTTTCTTAAAAACGTCTTAGAAACCAAGAAAAAACGAAAATTCTTTAACTTTTTTATCTAAATTGTCATTTTACTCGGAAAAACTTCCAGCAAACTACATATTTTTATTATTTCATTAGGCTCAAAGTCTTATTATTTCATTAGGCTCAAGTCTATGATATGCCTGCCAAGTTTGATGGTCCTAGCACAACTGGAAGTACCCTAACTCGAAAAAGTGTGACAAAATGCCCTAAATTTTCAAGTTTCCAGCGCCCCCACTTCCCCGCATATGGTCGGATCGGGAAACTGATTATTTCCAGGTTAGTTTGGTCGGGTCCCTGATATTCCTGCCAAGTTTCATTGTCCTAGCTCATCTGGAAGTACCCTAACTCGAAAAAGTGTGACAAAATGCCCTAAATTTTCAAGTTTCCAGCGCCCCAACTCCCCCGCATATGGTCGGATCGGGAAACTTATTATTTCCAGGTTACTTTGGTCAGGTCCCTGATATTCCTGCCAAGTTTCATTGTCCTAGCTCATCTGGAAGTACCCTCACTCGAAAAAGTGTGACAAAATGCCCTAAATTTTCAAGTTTCCAGCGCCCCAACTCCCCCGCATATGGTCGGATCGGGAAACTGATTATTTCCAGGTTCGTTTGGTCGGGTCCCTGATATTCCTGCCAAGTTTCATTGTCCTAGCTCATCTAGAAGTACCCTAACTCGGAAAAAAGTGACAAAATGCCCTAAATTTTCAAGTTTCCAGCGCCCCGCACTCCCCCGCATATGGTCGGATCGGGAAACTGATTATTTCCAGGTTAGTTTGGTCGGGTCCCTGATATGCCTGCCAAGTTTCATTGTCCTAGCACATCTGGAAGTACCCTAACTCGGATATGTGGGACAAAAAACTCGGACCGACAGACAGACCGACAGACGGAAGAGGTTAGAGGCTACAGAGGCTACAAGTGCCATAAAAAGTTAACGAATTTTCGGTTTTTCTTGGTTTCTAAGACGTTTTTAAGAAAAACCTGTAAGTTAAAAAAAAATAAAAAATATACACCATTCGATAGCGCGTAAAAAGAGGATTCAGAATATTTATAGTTTGTTTGATTTAGTTTATGTGGTCCTGCTACGAAAATTGTTTTTCTACAGTTGGTCTTTATAGGCCTAATCTGCCTTTATAGGCTAAAAAGTCGGTGACCTACATCGGTGCGGAGTGGTGCGGTACGATTTTCGCTCTCAGCACAAAAATTTGGTCTAGATAAGATCTTCAAACCTTCTGCAGCTCGTGAGCTACCCCCCCCCCCCCCCCGTTTTTGAACGATATCGCGGTCTGGATCCCGGACTAATGGAAGTATGATCCAAGCACCGTACAGGTTTTGTGGCGTTAAAAGTCGCTTGTATCGGCTGTACGGCAATTTATCTTTATCTACTGCCTTGGGGATGTGAGCTGCTTAGACGAATTCGTATGAATTCCATTATGATTATATGAAACCTAAATATGGGGATCAAATTGATTTATGTTATATGGATACTGATTCTTTCATATACGATCATTAGAACCGAAGATTTCTATCAAGAGATGATCATTGTTTTTGTGCAGGATTAGTGGAGTCCTAGAATTCTAAATATGATTCCACATCTCCTTCTCCCTTATATGATTCCACATCTCCCTCTGGTTTATTTGTTACGGATGAAGTTCCTTGTATGACATTCCATCTTCACAGCTTGAAAATGCGTGGCGGGGAATTTCGAAAAGACATTGGAAAATGGAGCTTCATATCAGAAACCGGATAGTTGAATACTGGAATCATCTTCCTGAAAGTGCTGTAAATGACGAAAATATGAATTAGTTCAAAGCAGGTGCGGATCATCACCTGGCTGAAATTCTATTTAGTGTGCAGTGTCTCAAGAAATTTGTAGAGGCGAAATCCTTTTTGCTGCAATTATATTACTATTATTATTATAATATGTACGTAATAGATATTGCTAGTAATACTACAGACACATGACGTTTTTCATAACAGTTACGCAGTCAAGAACTATAAAAGTGTTTAAGCCAGGGGGGGGGGGTCCATTTCCCCTGAAATTTGAAATTACCCGATTCACTGCGATACTAGTATGCTACCATCTAGTGTCACTGCAATATCAAGGCCTTTGACTGCTTTCATCGTATTCCCAGACTCATTGACTTCTAGCAAAACCTTAGCAAGTTCAGATAATCGGCTTTATGTATCAATAGCATGATGCAAGGACACCGGTCGGAAGCATGATCAACGTGGAAAATAGTGAACTATGGCAAGTTCAAAGATTACTGAGGTGTCTGAGCGGGTTCATAATGTAACCTAAATTTGGGTCTCTGCGGGTCTAATAATGAATGGATGCAGTTAGGGAAATAAGTTGCATCGGCATTATAGGTACGACGTGTCCTAACTATTTGTAGGGGTGCTTAAACCTTCCATATTTTCGTTTTATCGTAACGAGCCGTTGCGTATAGTAGAGGTATATTTATTTGAACATTCGTTGACTTTGAACAGTGGCATTTCCATGCACACACTGTAACAACAAGTCAACTACCAACAGTCATTAGTTGCGTTTTTGCTGATACCATGGTATCTGTTACCACGGTAACTGGATCTGCATCTAGTCGTTTTTGCAGTTATCGTGGTATCTGATACACGGTGCTCTGCAAAAACGACTATTGCCGAAATTGCACTTTTCGAAGTCATCCCAAAAGAAAAACAGATACCCAGTTACATCACTAAGTGCTAAACTTCTTTCTCACCAATCTGACACAATTTGATGAAAGTGAGACGACTTTTCAGATACCACGGCCAGTTACCACGGTCAGACCGTAGTATCTGAATATCCGATACCACGATAACTGGCCAGATATCACGATAACTGCAAACACGCCTTTTGACCGTGGTATCAGATACCACGATAACTGCAAAAACGACTTTAGACCGTGGTAACAGATACCATGGTATCAGCTAAAACGCAACTATTGAATCTCCTGGTCTTTTAGCCGATCTTTCACTATCTTAGCTATCTCCCCTAATGGATATGATGTCCCTGCTATGGTATTTCTGTTGAGAGGTTACGAATAAAACGTTCATTCACCTTTCAGTTCTGTGACATCAAACCGGGTCAGGTGATGCGAGGCAAGCTGGATGATAAGCAGACCAGTACCATGATAAAAGTCGCCGCCAAGCCTCCAGCCGAGAGGAGAGCGACCATTGAGAATGCTGTCAGAGTCATGAACATGGCCCAAGATCCGGTGGCCAACAGTTTCGGATTTGCTATGAGAGCGGAGATGATGAAGGTAAGGGCCGGAGAACTAATTCTGGTTCAGAATGCATGATTCTAACCCTAGGTTCACACAGACGATCACACTGAGGCGATATCGGCCATCGCCGAGATTTTCGTCGCCAAAATCGGCGATTTCTGTTGCTTCGTCAGGCGATTTTCAATGTTGGGAAAATTCAACTTCAATCGGGCGACAGTACGATTTTATGCATGCAACAGCAACATGGACGACCCTTTTGATGATTCACTTTTAGAAAAATTAATTATTGATGTTCAGTTCTACCCCATTTTGTATGGAAAGCGAGAAAAGGGACATAAGAACTCTGTGCTATTATTGAAAGCCTGGGAAAATGTGTCCGAACCTATATAGATCTCATATACTGTTCAAGTTTCGAAGCGACTGTTCTCTAAAAAGCATACTGAACGTCTGTTCCTTCGCCGTCTAGCAAGCAGTGACAAAAGCAAAATGTCATCATCATCCATGTCTCCTGTCACGTGGCTGTAATTTCAAATTTTTCGCGTTAAAATCTGTTGCCGACGAAAATTCAGTGTGAACATCCGGGCGATAAAAATCTTCTGTCGCTGCGATTGAAAAATCTCGTTCATCGCCGCGATTTGCTCTGTGTGAACCTCGGGTAAAGCTGGGATTCCTGATTCGCTGCCAGAACTTTCATTAGCCTTAACATTTAGTCGAACAGGGTTGACATAAGTAGTTATATAAACCGGGTTCTACCCCACCCTCCCCCAAATTTCAAAGCCCCATTTTAACATCGATTTCTTAAATTTTAACATGCTTTTTTCCGAAATTTCACCCTTTTTATAGATATTTGTATTTTCTTTTTTTCCAAATAAAGGTACCAAGAAATAGGAAATATTAACCTTTATACTACATATAAACTACTACTTTTTTTTTGCTTTTTTCAATTTTTTATCCAAATACCCCCCAATTACTGAGTAAACAGTTCCAAGTCAACGTATTGTTCCGAGTTCTTATTTACACGCAAAATAGGCTGCAAAATAAGATTGTTCTTTAGAAGTAACTCATCAGCAATTGCATTGTATCTCTGCTGTATAAACAGATCACACATCTTCTTGTTATGATTGATAACTACAACTAACTTGTCACCATATTTTGTCTTAGCTATTCTCATTTTAACGATGGTATATTTCAATCCTAGAACTAGTTGTTCTTTCTTGATTGTCTCATTATACTTGTTTGTTTTGATTGTATTCAAGACCTCCATTTATTAGCGGCTGATTTTCTTTAATAAAAATCCAAATCACAAACTCACATACATATTTTTATTAATGATATCCAATGTAGCTTTTCTTTCATAATATAGAACACAGTAAATATTGTATGGTACGGGTTGAGGATCTTTTAAAGTTATACTAATTTCAATATCAGCAGTGGTTCCATTATAAATATTTGACTCGTGTTTAGAAACATCGAAACAAAATAGTGGATATACTTCTTTAAATTCTTCGATATTGACTACACTACCAGTACAAACGCTAATTGTTTATAACCCAAATGTATGTATCTGTTGTACAGATTAGAGTACGTGCATTGCTCATCACTAAAGTCGCATTTGAGGGGTTCTTCTGGATATTTATCCCCGTTAATTCTAACCTCTATATCCGTCAAATTCATTTGATCAAATACCATATTATTATTTGTTTGGTTGTTATGCTTTTCATTTTTCTGTAACATCACAACGATTTTCGTAGGACTATTTCTCTCAGACACAACTTTCCAGGTGTGTTCCTTATTCTGACTAACATCGCTTTTATAAGTATTACAAGCTTCCCACATCAAATTATACTTTTTATCCTTTGCCAAACCCTTTTCCAATTGACTCATCATTTCAATACTAGGAGCTATAACAGGAATTTTCCAGGATAAATACTCAATGACGACTTTAAAATTAGTATTTCCATTGTTTACAATCATATTATTATCATCATTTCTTCTTAGACATATTCTGTGTGATGCACCTCTAAAAAATCGTTTGTTTCCTTTCAAGAATCCAAACAACTCTGATAATGGTAAATACATATTCACTAATTTGCTGTTTTTAGTTCTATTATATCTCTTTTCAAACCCTTTATTATAATTGGGATTAGGCTTAGAAGTGACATTCACATTTCCTGCTGCTAGTGCTCCACCTGCAGTTACGGTAAATGAACTAGTTATAGGGTTGATATCAGTTCCTTGATTATAATCCTTATACCAGAAATGATTTCTAGCAGCACTTCTAGAGTAATCATCGGAGTATTCAATCAACTTTGTAACGGTAGTTGTAATACCAACTTGATTAATTTTTTCAACAGGTGTATCGTTTATGACATACTCAGCGGTACTAAATAAATTAAATCCATTATTCGTCAACGTAGCGACATCGGTTGCAGCTATATTAGTTCCGTCAGCTTTTACTATCCTTACGCCTACCTCAAGATAACTTTCACTTGGATAGAACCAGGAATCTAATTTCTTTGTTACAAATTCAAACTCTGACTTATTGGATACATTCACATCTGTTTCTCGAATTTCTTTAAATTCATACTTGACCACTGTATCATCCACAAGTGGCTCATTAAATATGTTCCATTGCGGACTAATAATTTTATTTACTGCCATTTATATAAGAAAGAAATTATTCGATAAAAATCATTTCAGAATCTTTAACCCATTCCCAGTCATTAACGTTTCAATCAAGTCCTGACTTCTTTGATTTAAAATTCTTTTATTTGTACCTATAAGATCCTTCATCGATTTCTTATTTCCAATCACATCAATCAATTCCTTCTTGTTGACATCAATCAAATCTTTTCCATATTCTATTGCTCTGTTTTTCAGCAGCTCAAATCTCGGTTTTATAATATTATTATACATTGACAATGCTCCATCTAATCGCTTATTATTTAACAACATTTATAAGTAAATAATTTTATTTCAATAATCCTTTAAGCTTTTCGTAAATGCAGTACGTATCCTACGTTATCACCATTCAGATCAATCGGTCTTCCAAGCTGATCAGTTATTGTCATTCTCAACGAGTAAATAAAGTCATTTGTGTTGATAGGAAGATATATTAATTGTCTAGGATTCTCAACAATTTGGCAACCCGGTTCAGTATTCGGAACAAATGTCCAAATGACATCTGATTTACTTTTGTTTACGATAGAACTGTTTACAAGAGAGCAGTGAATTTGAATTTTATCGACACTTCTTGTTATATTTGGAATCTTTGTACCTTCATTGATTTTCTTAGAAATCTCAATATCCTTTTCAAAGCCTAAAATCTGACACAAGTCACTATTAAATCTAAACACATATTTTTCTTGTAATACTATGACAAATCTCATAGATGCTGGATTGGATGAGATTACAATAGGACATTTATCTTTTGGTGTATCAAAATACTGACACAAAAAATAATTCAAACAATCATCGTTATACATCCCGTTAGGAATAGTAACATTCACCCATCCCCCCTCTTCATCTTTCCTGTATTGAAATGTATTATTCCCAAATTTATCACTTATATTATGCCACGAATACCACAAAGTACACTGATTCAAACCTATTTCATAATCCCAATTACGATTCAATTCGATTGGTTGACTGAATGTTATATCAATGATACTTTCATTAAGATTAAGATTATTATTAAGATTATATATGGGGTTTATTGGAAAAAAATACTAAGAACTACAAAACCCTCTAGAAGTTTACACTTGTTAAGAGGTTTAACAAACCCCCTTTGAGAGATTAACCTACATAACACTATAATAAAGAAAGAAATAAGAAAAAAGAGAGGAAGAGAAAAGAAAAAAAAAATAAACAAACTTATACACTTACTCGGTTCTTGGTCCAACACCCAACAATAAAAACTGTACACTCCAAAATCCGGTCTCCAAAAACAATCAAAACCAAATAAATGAATAAAATATAAATGATTAAATAAACATTACGGAATCTGGGCCAACCTGAGAACGACTCAAATCAACATAATGACAAATTAAAACTCATATTGGTGGAGACAAAGGGTTTTAAGATCTCGGCGGAACTCACACAGATTCTCTGACCTTCTTAATGATTCTGGCAACTTATTCCATACAATCGGCCCAGCATGACGTAGTGAAAATAGTGACCTTGTACTAACAACCTGTGGTATTCGTATGTCACTAGCGTTACGCGTTGGATAATTATGTACAGCACCTCCAGAAATAAACATATTCGAGAAACAATTGGGAACCTTGTTTGAAAAATACTTAAACATAAATAATGCACGGTAAAATTTTCCAAGCCCAGACAAAGGAATAATATTTAACTGCACATATCGTGATCTTACCGACGTTCTATTTCTATCCCCAGATAGCACGCGAAGTGCCATATTTTGCATCACACGTAACTGCTGCAAATGAACAGAGAAAGTACTGGACCAAACACTCACACAATACACCAAGTAAGGGTGAACTAAAGAGAAATAAATTAATCTCATCACTGAATTAGGAAACATGTTTTTTAACTTTCTCATCATTCCAACATTTCTAGCTATCTTACTACTTATAAACGAAATATGGTCTTTAAAACTAAGGCATTCATCCAAAATAACTCCGAGATATCGTATAGTATTAGTACGCTTAATGACATAACTATCCATGTGTACATCTACAATCCAAGGATAAAAGTTAGAAGATCTACCATACAGAACAAAACCTGATTTACTATGATTTAACAAAAGTTTATTTACTCTCATCCACTTATCTATACATACCATACCCTTTTTCATTGTTGCTATTAAATCGGATGCGGTCTTAGCTGCCACGGTAAAATGAGTATCATCAGCAAAACTCGGGATAATCACCTTACAATTAGGAAGTGATCCATCTATCAGATCCGAAACAGAAAAACGTAAATCATTAATGTACACCAAAAACAGAAGTGGACCTAAAACGGAGCCCTGCGGAACACCATACTCAACTACTCTATCACTAGACTTAATATTACCAATTTCTACGTGATGGGTCCTACCACTCAAAAAAGATTCGAATAATGTCAGCGCTTTTCCTCGAATACCACAATGTTCTAACTTCCGAATTAAAATTACATGATCAACTGTATCGAACGCTTTTACAATATCAAGAAATATAGACGCCACTTTAAAACCCTGGTCCAAAGCATCATGCACAAATGTTGTCAATAATAGTACTGCATGTTCTGTTGACATCCCTTTACGAAAACCGAACTGATTTGGATGAAAAAAACGCCTATTCTCCAAAAACTCAGATGCCCTAAAATTTATAAGTTTTTCTACTAGCCTAGATATAATAGAAATAAGGGATATCGGTCGATAATCATTCAGATTTTTCCTATCACCCCCCTTAAATAACGGCATTACTCTAGCACTTTTAAGGCATTCCGGATATATACCACTTTTGAAACACAAATTAATTAAATTCAAAAGTTGGTGCGCAATTACAGGGAAAATTGACTTAAAAACTTTAGTTGAAATTAAATCTGACCCCGAAGCACTATTTCGCATACTTTTCACTACGTCAAACAATTCTTGTACAGTAACTGGTCGCAAATGCATAGAAACGTCACTACTATCAGGCAAAAACTGAGTAAAATCACCATCGTCTGGATGCCCTTCAACCGACGACGCTAACCTGCCGCCTACACTCGAAAAATGCTCACACATACGCTCACTAGTTTGCTGAATGTTTTCACCATCTACAATACTACAAAGGACTTCAGGCTTATTCGGCTTAATCACAGATTTTATCACGTTCCAAGTCTTGCCTGGGTTACCTTCCGCCTTTTTAAAACGATCACTCAGATAATCAAATTTCGCTTTACGGAGTATACTATTCAGCTTATTACTATAAGTTTTATAAATACCTACATCATTATTATCATTACTTAACACTGACTTTTTATACAACTGTTGTCGCCTAGCTAAAGAAAGTAGAATACTCTTCGTAACCCAAGGCTTCTTCGGCGAATCAAAATAATTTCGCTTCTTCTTTATCTGGGAACATGTAACTACAGCATCCTTAATCATCGAGTACCAAAGCGTAAACTTATCATTCACATCCAAATCTGTACTTTCTAAAAAATCACAATTTAACAACACCATTTATTAGAAATATTTTTTATATATTGAATTGTATTCTCTCTTATTTAAGAATTTATTTCGCATTAACGAATCCAAAATATCAATAGCTTCATTCCTCACCTCATCAGATGTATTCCCGTTCACTCTACTACCTATCAAAGTGTACAATTTTTTAATCATTTCATTACAATTCATAAATATTCCAGTTCCTTGCTGTTTGACTAATCCCCAATTATTTTGAATGGTTCTTAACCTATCCTTGTAAACTCTTATAAATTCAATAATTTGATCATGGTTAGAGTAACCTTTACTCTTTGTCCCACCATAACTTTTACTTATAGTTGTTAAATGATTCATAGCCTCCTCTATATCTATAGGATTACTAATGTAATACATAGGTATTTTAAAATAAGGATCATTGTCATCCCAGGATTCTGCATGTTTTGAATTAATCTGATTTAAAAACTCTTGGGTAATACCTTTATCCATTGAAATGGATAATGGTCCTAAAGCGGGAGTTGGTTCTAAACCAGGAGTTGGCACTCGACTCGATACCTCTGAAGCAGTCTTAAATGTTTCACCTAATCTTTGAAACCGTCTGCTTGAATTTTCATCACTCTTCTGTAATTTCTTAATGATCGCTTCAGTGTTTTCTTTTTGTGCCATAACAACTGGAGCGTTTAATTCTGGAGCATATTCCCGAAACCCTGCTTTCTCCATCTCGTATTGTTGAACTTGTTTTCTTTGAATTTCTCTGTTCTTAACTATACCTGATAACATATCACTCAAGCGTCTTGAATCCATTTATATACTAGTAATTTTATTTCATAATAAATTTTGAAAGTTCTTTTTCATAAAACCCTCCTTGAATTAATTCCCCACTTTTGTCAGATATTTCATAAGTAATGGGGGTGGTAGGTCTAACGGTTGCTATCTGGAATACTTCATTCGTGTAGTTAGGTAAATAACCTTTATCAAAAATACTTTTTTCTTTTTTAATTCTAACTAAATCTCCTACATTGTAATTTCCTGTGATTGTGTAGTCATCTGCTGGAGGAAACAAAGCATTGTAAACCTTTTTCTGATTTACCTTTTTACTAGCATCTACTGGTTTCATTTGTATTGAACGATGATAAGAGTTATTATAATTTCTAACAAATAAAGGTAAAATATCAATCCATTTAGTAGTGTTATTGTGAGTAAAATATTTCCATAACTTTTCTTTCAACGTTCTATTGAATCGTTCAACGATTTGCGCTTTCAATTCACTTTCAGATGCAAACCAGTGTATGTCGTTATTTTTCAAAAATGTTTGAACATTTCGCATTACAAATTCTTTACCTTTATCAGTTTGTAGTTTCTTAGGAATTCTTTCTTCAAATATATAACTGAATGCCTTGATTATTTCAGCACCCGTTTTATCTTTCAAAGGGACACACCAAGCATATTTACTAAAGCAATCAATAATAGTTAAAATGTAATTTGTTTTATTATTTTCTTTTTTATATTTCTGCATGTCAACTAAATCAGCTTGCCATTGCTCGTCTACATGGTGAACATACACTCGTCTCGTTTCAAAATTGTGATAGGAAGGTTTGTGTAACGTATACACATTCTCATTTTGCAAAACATGTTTTATGTTATCTTTAGAAACGTTCACTCCATTTTCTTTTAATTTTCTGTAAATATCATCAACACCTGAATAATGAGAATAATACGTCTTTAAAATATCTGTTTCTGCGTTGAGGTTTTTTTTAAAAATCGATTTTTCATTGAACCACAGATAACGCAATTACCTTTCACCATTGGAACATTATTTTTCTGTGACACTGCTTTAAACATTGATTCAGTGTCCGTTTTCTTTTTACATTTCATACAATAAATCTCCATTTATTAGAAAACAATTTTTATAAACAAAAAGACGAGAGATGAATAAACTAAGAACTGCGCTTAATGTAGGATATACAATGCAATCCACAGTTTAATTCATCTATATTCTGAACGGCAAGATTTTCATAAGCTATTTTTTTCTTTGAAGTTTTTAGATATTTAATTATTTCTTTTCCTGGGGGTATACCGAAAGAATAAAAAATTTCTACATAAGGATTATCAGGTAGATTACAGTACGCCACCCAGTGAGTTCCAGGCATTCCGAGTTTATCATAATTAACTACACCACATTCCGAATCGTTTATTTGTTTAGGTAACGTATCTATAGAGAAAACACCTCTAAAATGTGGTATATCCCCTAATGCATCCATGAAATCAAAATTGGTTAGAGGTCCTACTTTACTTTTGCTTCTTTTTTGATGTCCCCGTTTTTTGACTTCCTAGGCCTTTCCCGCACACCATGACCTACAACTTTTTGTGTTCCAGGAAGTGTAAGCGCACCACCTGTGTTGACATCATCGGTTTCCTTCTTAGGCCTTCCACGTCCCACGACTTTTTGCGTTCCAGGAAGTGTAAGCGCCCCACCTGTGTTGGTTATGTTATCCACCAATTTCTTACCAGCGAATGTACCCAAAGCAGCAGCTCCGCTTGTTAAAGCTGCCTTTCCAAGGGTAATTGCCAACGGTATTAGGAAAGGAAGTAATCCACCCTTTTGAATCGCTTCTTTCATCTGTTTGTATGATACATCAATATCACAGCCCTTATTATTCATTTTACATGTTTCAATTTTATCAATTTGTCGTTTACTTAAAAGTAACTTGACTGGTTCTCGTTCATTCTGTCTACTATGACTAACACGTATCTGACATTTTTGTTTAGCGCCAAAGCATTTCTTCAGCTTTCCTTTCTGAAGCTTTGACAAATAAACTGTATACTCCATTGTTTCAACCATTTATAGAAAAATAATTTAGCATATAAATTTATTTACCAGCCATAATTTTTTCTATTCTGGAAACGAATGGTTTGTCAACAGGTTTTTGCTCTAGAAGCCTTTTTAAAATGTTTACGATTGCTCTTTCAATATTATCGATATGGGTTTGTTGGTCAGCAATTTTTGTTAGAATAGTATTGCTAAGGGTTTGTTGGGTTTCGAGCTTTTTTTCCAAATCTAAAAGATGTGTAATTAACGTTCCTAAATTAACAGCGTCATTTTTGTTTCTAGGGTCTTGAACATTTGTTATCAACTTGTTTTCAGCGTTAATTTCTTTATCATTAACTCGAATTATTTCTTTTACAAATAACCCTTTATCTTTAATCCTTACCAATAAATTATCAAGAGAATCATGTACAGCAGTTAATCTGTTGATATCTTCGCTAAAATACTGATTTATCCCCACTTGTTCTGCGGTAATTTCTTCTTTAAATTGGTTCAAAATAATAGTCATAGATCTGAAACTAATAGCGTCCTGGTCTGCTTTCGCATCCCCTAAATTAATAATTCTCTTATCTTGTAGGTTAATGTTACCATTTTCATCAGTAACTTTCGATTTGTTACCAACCTTTTTTCCAACACTACCGAATTTATTCATTTATTATAGAAAGAAATTATCCAGTAAATTTTTCAAAGTTTTTCCTGTACCTCAGGGTTTTATCTTTTGTTTTTAAATCAATAAAGAAAAAACCGTAGCCCTTGGTTGCAGCCTCGAATTGTTTGAGAAATTTTTCATTGTCTATACTGGATACATGGCTTTGTCTTATTAATTTTACTTCTTTTGGATTAGAACACTGAAAGAATGCGAAATAATTACATTGAAGTCTTACAACCTTTGGTGTTTTATGATAGCTCTGTGATAAATAAACAATCGAAGCATTTTTCTTTCTTCCTCTTATGAATAAATCTTCTATTTTCTTCTGGTCTTTTTCAGTTACAAAATCGTCAAAGATAATCAAGTTTTGATAATTAGGGTCTAGGTCATCAACATCGACAATATCATCAAGATTGTTACTTGTTGTTAAGACTTTCGATTTGCATTGTGACTCCAAAGTGTTTAAATTGGCTATGAGATCTGTATATTTATCTTCTTCAAGATCTTTTGCATACAAGTATATTCGGTTGAAACAGATGTATTCATAAATTAAATTCAAGAGTAAATTGGTTTTCCCTGTTCCTGAACTTCCACAAATTAATAATCTAAATGGCCACTGAGGTGCAAGTTCGTGCTTAGTCTGATAAGTGTTCTTTTCGCTAAAATCATATACTTTGATTGGAGCCTTTTCATTCATTTACTTATGAGGAATTTTTTATTATAAGATTTACCAACTAGGTACTTGAATTTTTTAACTAGGTAGTTGAATTTTTAACTAGGTACTTGAATTTTTTAACTAGGTAGCTAACTTTTTTAATTAGGTAGTTGAATTTTTTAACTAGGTAGCTAACTTTTTTAACTAGGTACTTGACTTTTTTAACTAGGTACTTGACTTTTTTAACTATATACTTGAATTTTTTAACTAGGTACTTGAATTTTATAACTAGGTACTTGAAATTTTTAAGTAGGTACTTGAATATTTATTGTTTGTAACCTAATGGAAAAGTTGTGAATTTATCACTGGATACAATCCTTTTATCATCCTTAGGATCTAGGGCTTTTTTATTCTGTTCTTCTAGAAACATATTGTGTTTGTATGACCTTAAGTTGTACTGGGTTACTGAAAGGTTTCCAACGTTTCCAAACAGAACATCCTTGTAGTTTTGAATCGTAATTTTATCTTTCACTATGTTTGTTTTTATTCCTTTTAGTTTTTTGCTAGCTTTTGAAAGGTCTTGGTTGTCCTTTAAATAAGCATATACTTTCGACCGCAACCCAACAAACTCTGTCATCACTTGTCCTGCTAATTCATCTTTCATCATACCTATCACTTTCTTGTTTACATTAGGAAACCCGTATGGATTATCTTTCGCATAATCAGATGTATCGAACCTCTCATTCAAATCCGGTTTAATATCTTGATAGAAATCCTCGGTTCGTATGTCATAGATGAAAGAATCAGTATCCATATAACATAAATCTATTTTATCCCCATATTTAGGTTTCATATAATCATAATGGAATTCATACATCAATAGTTTGGATAGTTCCAGTACAGCAAAACCGATGAACATGGGTTTGTCTAATTTGATCTTTTCCTTTGACATTCTTGCTACAGAAAAGTTTTCACTGAAAATAATCTCAGATTTAAAGTTGGGTTTCTTTATTATTTTTTCTCTAGTTTTATCGTCAGTTATTATTTCCATATCAGCTCGTTTCCTTACGTTCTCCATGGTTTTTCCAAAGCAAGCGTTATTCATCAGCTTAAAAAAGTCCTTTCAAAATCATTTGTACCTTTAGTTCTAAGTGATGTGTTGTGGTCTATATATCCTTTTAAGTAAGCACTTTCAGTGAATCCTAGTATTCTATGTACTTTTTTCAATATCAACCCCTTTTGTAAATAGAATTCTAGGTTCCTGTGGTGAACTACGTAGTTGTTTTTATCCAGTAAGGTCGTACATAGTTTGCCATTGAAATGTTCGGGTGCTAATGGTAAATCTTTGTGTAATTCGTGTAGTTCTTTTGGATATTCCAAATCTACTTCATATATAGCACCTACATTCGGTAATTGTATCACCGAATTAACATGATTTTGTAAGTGGTTATAATACTCGAGTGAACTGTTTTCATTTCTCTCTTTCAAAGCTTCTAGTATGGAAATGAATTGGAAATCATTCGCTGGTAATTTTTGTGACATTGCCCACCCATACAAATTATTCTTGTCAAAATACATTAGATAATTAGATGATTTATTCTTATTATAATTACTCATATATTTATTATTTGCTTTAACGTTGCGATACACCACCTCTTATCCCCTTTTCAATGAATGTATACATGTCTTCCTTTGAGAATAACGGTAATTCTACTGTTGAATGCTTTAGGAAAGCGTCCCATGTTAGTCCTGGAGCTGAGAAGTAATGAAGTGGATCCAAGTCATAATTATGTATACATACATTTCTGAAATTCTCTACAACATCAGACAATATTAAAACATCACTTTTTAAGTACAACTTGGTATAATCAAGTAATGTTTTGCTATTAAATTGTTTCCATATGGACACCGCTCTTTTATAATCAGCTTTGTCAATACCTTTTCCCGTTAACCTAGAATAAAAGCTTTCTATGGGTGGTAAATTTGTACAATCCATTTTACTGAAACTATCCACAAATTCATAAGGATACACCCCCTTTTTAATTATTTCTTTAAATTCAGCATCGTTTCTGAAACTGTCAGATGTGTACTTGAAATTCTCTCTCAGATGATTACATGATACTTTACAGTCACATTTCGCTAAATTTGCTGATAGTTTGTCCAGTGATGAAGCCATGAATCGAATAGAATCTATAAATCTGATTTCATATTTTATTTCCTTATCCTGTCTTGGAATACTTATTGATTTCGAAAATGAAATGAAACTTTCAGCACTTTCAAAAATCCCGATATCAGGTACTAATTCTTTCACAAATAGATGGGAGTCATACTTGGATAAGTTGTGTAGGACTACAGGGATATGCTTGGGAATCCTGTATTTCATGTTACATTCAGCGTGTGTGAAACCTCTATCCTTTCCTGTCATACGGTCGTGATCAAAGTGGGGATTTTCAGTAATTTCTGTGTTACAGATATGGCAAGTCTTGTTCTTTAGTGTCTTCCATTTTTCTTTGATTTCTTCGTCGGTATAAGTGTGATTTCTTTGTCTGTTTTCATACTTGTCTGCAATTTCTGTGGACACTTCTGTAATGGTTTTCACAAAATGTTTTGCAGCGTCTTCACCAAAATAATCATAGTATTTATTCTGCTTTGAATCAAAAGAACAGCACACCTGAATTCCGTATGCAAACGCTTTCTGTTCAGCCACTTTGATTGTTTTCTTTCCGTGGACTTGATTGTATTCTTCATTATAAGACTCAAAGTCTGCTATTATATAGTACGGTACTTTCATCTGTTTCGAAACATTTTTAAGTTGTATTTTTGAACCTTCAGGAGGCATTATAATATCAGGATCTTCACAGTTCTTTTTCGATTCATGTTTTTCAAAGTGTTCTTGTTTCGAAAAATGCCTTCCGCAATAAGTGCATAGGTATGTCTTTGTTTTATTTTTAGAGATTTGACTACCAATTAATCTGCTGAGATCCTTTATTAGTACATAGTGATTATCGAAATACAGTAAATGAATGATATGTTTTGCTGTTTTCCCATTGATAGTACTTTTTAGTATATGACTTCTGATTATTTTCTCTTTATCCAATTGGAATAAACAAATCTTGATATTGTATTTATTTTCAAATTTGTAGATATCTTTGGTATCCATCGGGTAGTTAGTAATTCCTTTGAAATCAAATTCATTTTCATACTGTTTATATTTCGAAGTTCTTTCTGCATGATCTTTAGCTGGGTATAAATGTGCTAAGATTGACCAAAGAAAGCATTTTTGATCCCTATTTTCAATATTCAGGCAAGCTTTTTTATTTTTTACGAAATCTGGCAGTATTTTATAGGATCCTCCCATGTAGGATTCGATTCGAGTCATCCTATAGTCGATTGCATCATATCGCCTAAATTGTAATCCAGATCGAGGGGTATTACTCAAAGAACTAAGTCTCCTGTTGTTGTCATCTAAATGGCTACGAGTAAGGACACTATTTTTGTTTAAAACCCAAGAAGTACTGTTGTAAAATACTTCTACTTCCTCATCATTCTCTTGTCGATTGAAAATAACCTTGGTCACAAACTGAACTCTGTACTGGTATATTTCATTCATTCTTCGTTGCAAATCCTCAAAAACAAAACTAATGAGAGTATTTTCGTCTCTACCGTTGCTTTCAATCGATACGTTTACTGTGTAAATGTTTTCATTTTCTCTTACAATAGTGGGGTGTTGTTCTTCTTCTGTTTTAAACAAATATTTGGGAATCGATGTTTCTTCTTTGATTTGTTTCTTATTTATAAAGAGATTAGATAAATCGATTAGTTTGTGTCTATTTTGATCACCTCTTTCTGTTTGATCTCTCAGGATACCTCTAGTTTTATCCATAGTTTCTTTCTGCTTATTAATTATCCTACCATAGTATTCCTTAATGCGTTCTATAACTTCATCTCTGTTACCACGAGTGGGTAGGCCTTTGTTTTTTAGAAACCTTTTTAATTCACTTGTATCCTTTTGTATTATCCGTTTCTCCTCTTTTTTTATATTTCCAATAGCAATATTATTTTCTTTTAGCTCATCTTCCAAAATCTTCCTTAATGCTGGCTCTGGTGTATAATTTGATGGTCTATTTTTGTTCCGAATCCTTTCATTTCTACGCCGAATATTAATTGTATCTTCCGCAAGCAAAATATTCCTATTAAGTTGCTTTATTATCTTATTAGTTATTTCCTGTTTCGTTTCACCATTTGTTTTGATATTGTTAATTTTTGCATATGTACGAAGTTCATTAATTTTGTATTTCGGTAAACTTCGTATAACCGATTCGTTCTTTGATATAATGGTTTTACAACGCTGAATAACCTCTGAAGTTTCCATCATTTATTAGGGGAATATTTTTATTAATGAATTTCTCCCGACTGCGTTTTCTCAGCCGTAAAGAAATTCACTGGTTTCAGTATGTGTTTCATGGAGCAAAGGCTATCTCATTTTCTCCGACTGGACAATGCACAGAGAGCACAGTTACCGAGACGGCTGATTTGTTTGTATTTCTCGGAGCATACGCGATCTAGATTGCCTCTGACCAGTTAAGAAAGAAATAGTGGAGTTGCGCAGGTGGCAGAAGTGTTTTGCGTTCACGTAGTATGCACCGTCTGGATTACATCCGACTGATCATGCTATCTGCAGTATTGTTTACGAGATGGTGTACGTGTTCCTGAATTTGGAGGCAAACCTAAAGAAGTAATTTTTGAAACAATTTAGTTTTATTATAAATGGAAGATTTGGAAAAGAAAATGTTTGTATATCGCCGAAGCTATAAATATTACAATAATGTGAGTAACGGTCTACTTTTATCCAAATTTGCCTTTTCAGCAGCAGGATTAAGTGCGTTTCTTATACTACCTTTAGCGTCTTTAAGTTTGGGTTCCGTTATTATCGAAATAATTGAAAAACATTTAAACATTGCAGATAGAAAAGCTGAATACAAAACCACGTATAATTTTTACACTGAATTGGTATCAATGCTAAAATGTGGTCAATTAACGGTTGAAGAGGTTATTCAGCGTGAAGCAGAAATGCGTAAAACATTTAGATTTTTTCCTCGCGAAAAATACATGAAACAAGTCCGTTTGAATGGTTATAAATATTATAAAAATAATCCCATAATAAATCAAGAGAAATTACCCAAAGTGTAGTATATTGCTTTCATAAGATTGAAAACTCTTCATATACGTATTAATTACCTGCGTCATTCATAACCAGTACCTGAGTAACCCCTCGCCAACCAGCACACCTTTGTCCAAGTGAGTAAGCCCTCGCCAACCAGTACACCTTTGTCCAAGTGAGTAACCCCTCGCCAACCAGTACACCTTTGTCCGAGTGAGCAACCCCTCGCCAACCAGTACACCTTTCTCCGAGTGAGTAACCCCTCGCCAACCAGTACACCTTTGTCCAAGTGAGTAACCCCTCGCCAACCAGTACACCTCCTCTTCCTGGAACTGTGGTACACCAGTGTCCAACCCCTCACCCAGGCCCCTTGGGGTGGTGGGTCAATTCAGACAAACATTGATTCGTGACGCAAAGCATAATTTTCTCTGGAATTCTCTTCATAAAACGTTCAATGTGCTCCGATTCTCAGATCCAATTTCTACGCGCAATAATTACCTGTATCATTCATAACCAGTACCCACCATTAATTTCGTAGCCTAATTGTCTCCCGTTTTCTCATCTTAAAACTTTCAACAAAAAATTACCGCTAGCTCCGATAGATCAGTTGGCTAGCGTCTAGCTAACGCAAATTGCCCGCTGTTGTATCATGAGATCGAACCTCGCTGCAAAAAATTTTTTAGTAGTGAGCGACGGCGGGAAAAAAACTCTTTGAGTTTCCTCTCCCATCGGAGCTGCCTCCAGACAATAAATACAACCACAACTACAACAACAACCAAAAACTCGGGGTGCAACTCCATCGCACCTCTTAACTTTCCCCGTATTTGTTGTCTGGAGGTGAGAGGTTTTGCAGCTCTTTGCCAAGAATTGCATCACAAAACGGAAACTTTGCGGATCGGATGAGGACCCCGATAGCTCAGTTGGTTAGCGCACTGGCCCGTGCTAACTAAACGACTATCAGATCTCGGTTCGAATCCCAGCGCTGGCAGTTTCTGTTGGTAGGGATTTGAACAAAAAACTCTAAGGAGTTTCCCTGTTCAGGGGCTCCCCAGACTGATAGCCATCACAGTATTTTGCTTTGCGTGTCTGCTTAACGCAACTATTCGTCACAGTCTGGGGATGTGGGGTTTTGAAGAAATATTCTATAAATTTCAAAATGATGAACTTTTTTGTGTGTTAGTTTCTCTCACCAGATAGTCTGGATTTTTATTAAAGAAAATCAGCCGCTAATAAATGGAGGTCTTGAATACAATCAAAACAAACAAGTATAATGAGACAATCAAGAAAGAACAGTTGGTATTAGGATTGAAGTATACCATCGTTAAAATGAGAATAGCTAAGACAAAATATGGTGACAAGTTAGTTGTAGTTATCAATCATAACAAGAAGATGTGTGATTTGTTTATACCGCAGAGATACAATGCAATTGCTAATGAATTACTTCTAAAGAACAATCTTATTTTACAGCCTATTTTGCGTGTAAATAAGAACTCGGAACAATATGTTGACTTGGAACTGTTTACTCAGTAATTGGGGGGTATTTGGATAAAAAATTGAAAAAAACAAAAAAAAAGTAGTAGTAGTTTATATGTAGTATAAAGGTTAATATTTCCTATTTCTTGGTACCTTTATTTGGAAAAAAAGAAAATACAAATATCTATAAAAAGGGTGAAATTTCGGAAAAATGCATGTTAAAATTTAAGAAATCGATGTTAAAATGGGGTTTTGAAATTTGGGGGAGGGTGGGGTAGAACCCGGTTTATATAACTACTGACATACGACAGCCTAGTTACACATCACTGATTTCCTTAAATAAGCGGAGAGACCCGATTAAAAATGCGTTAGTTCGTTGCTCCGCTATTCATATACTCGACTTCCATCGAATGAACTTTTTTTTTCGCATTTGTGGTACCTCTATATGCTTTTACCCTTATGCTTGAAATATTTAACAACTAGAGGCTGCAACGCTAAAAGACCCGATCTGAAACTTTGGCTGGCCGTTAGAGAAGTCGAGGGCATGAAGAATCACTTTCCAAAGAGATAGAACATCCGAGGCTGTTGTTGTTGTTTCAGGGATAGTGACTTTTTATAGGGTCGGGTTATTAGCTCGTCGCTCAACCCTCCTCATTTGTGACCGTAGAGATCCAGATGAGAAATCCGGGAGGAGTTAAAGTAAGCAGTACAAAAAATACATAACAAAGATGAATTCTTTGTAATACTACCGGGTAAATGGTATGGTCGCTTTGAGTCCTCCCAAAAGTTGATACAATTTGTAAGTGTGGTGTACATGTAGATAAAGAACATATAGGATCAGAATATCCTCCGAGTTTTCTGCTAACACTAGTATTCCCGTCCCTAATCTGTGCTTAACCGGAAATTGAAGACAGAAAATAATTATTTAACGGATCGGGCTAAGCGGCCGATCAGGAAAGGATAAATAACGTGATTGCATTGTGTAGTAAAGCCCGAAAGTTTATAAGACCCAACAGTCTGGATGAAGAAATCCGATAAATATTCTTCTTTGGGATCCTATCGAAACCTTTGATCTTGTTTTTTTACGGTTACTATAGGCTGGCGGTGGTGATTGCTGGCGAAGTGACAGCAGGCCTCAGGGCCCTGTGAAAGTGACCATACGGATTTAGCAAAACGTTCTTGAAAGGAAGGAACTTTTTCCGTACAGTTCAACCGAAAAGGGATGAGATGGACAGTCTAGTTACCTATCAATTATTCACTTAAAGAGGCCTGAAGAAAGGATGAAAGTGCGTTACTTCGTTGCGCCACTATTCGCGAATAATCATTTTTCACATAGTGGAATTTCCCTGACAAATTTTGTGGTACCTCTATGCGGTTGCACCTGTGCTACATGCCTTGACGAAAACGATTTACGAAACATAAGTGTTCACCCAGTGAGCCACCTTTCGCAAGCTGATCACTGGCCACTGAAAAGCCGCGTTTGTATTGAGAATCGAATTTTCCACGTCAGTGTAGAATTTTGCGTTACGAGGACGGCCGTATACAGTCTGAACGTCATACTAGATAGTGAAAAATAAACAAAATCCAAATAATGCTGTTTATTCAGTTAAATGGAACAAAAATAAGCTTGCTTTTCTGTTAAGCTTTAACAGGGATAATTTCGTATGCTCGCTCTGTTTGATGGGGTAGGACTGCTTGCGCAATTCGAGGAGTCCGCTTTCCTAGGCCGGTCTCGGGTGGTCTTATGATATTTTGACGACAACAAACAACCAAGTTGTAACAATTTTGGAATTCCATGTAAGGCAGAATTTAAATAGAAGGTAGTCACTTAGTTGCGGTCTGTCATTTGTGTTTTTTTTTTGTCTCAAAAATGTTTCATCCCACTTTCCTTTTTTTTTTTTTTAATTATCTGTTGACAAGCTATTTTATCTTTACTTATGACTACAAAAACATCGTATTTGGGCTCTGCCCACGAGAGATATGTTTTGCTTTATTATTAAATAAATTGAAAAATTGAAAAAAATACATCAATCTTTCAGAGATCAGCCTGTCACGGCCTTCTGAGTAAGTGCACTCGTAAGACAGTGTCCAGAAAGTTGAAAAAATGTGAGAACATGAAAATAATAATAATATAGGAAAGTTTAGACAAATATTAAGTGATGCATCAGAATTCATGAGGTAAATAATACCAGAAAATATTTATATAGTAGCCATTCTCAGTATGATGTTGTGTAGGCAAAGGGTAGTGTCCCGTTACTGTTAAAAATAGAGCCAATTAAAGGTACGCCTTTTCTGTTACCGCTTATTCTGTAAGGTACGCTCGGCTTAGGCCTGATTTTTAAGTATCGACCGGGACGGCATTGAGTACGCCAGCTTCTTGGTTCTTTAATTAAGTTTTGCGACCCTGGACCGTCACACACCCAGGCACGACAAAACACACCCAGCACGAAAAAAAAAATAGTCATCCAGGACGGTTCGAAGTGACTGGGCATGGGGGGGGAGGGGGGGGGGACAAGGTCAAAACATAGAACTGGCTAATTCCCGGCAATTATACTGATAGAAACAATCCACAAAAAACACAGCACCACAGGCTCAAGAAATATTAACGTGCATTTTTAAAAGATTACGCAAAAGGCCAATACAGGAATAAAATAATAAATAAATAAGTAATAGGAATTCAGCATGCCCTTCATACCAACTTTCATTAGGAGAGCCAAGCCCCGGGGATCATATAGCAACCTCTGACGTATGTGAAGAAACTTGAACTGAGCGCCGCAGGCGAAATTTGTTGAATCAGAGCAAAATTGACTTGCTTCCCATACAAGTTGTAGATTTTAATGTGGCTTTTAGACCCCAAAATCTCAAGCTAAAGCCCACCTAAATGACGCACTTTTCAAATAGATAGATAATAGGGTAGGCTACCACGAATGGCGCCGCAGGCGAAATTTCTTAAACCCGCCTTTTTTCTTGCAAAATTGAACTACTTCCGGTACGAATTCTGCTTTTAAGTTTGCTCAGATCCCAAGCAGTAGTTCAGTTTCATTTTCAGTTCATTGGACTATATTTCAAAACAAATAAATACACAATTTACATTCCTGCCAGGAAAGCACTAATTCATAAGGCATTTACTTAATATAAACTTAAATTAAGCGCCGGAGGCGAAAGTTTTTAAATCCGACTTTTTTCTGACAAAGTTCAACTACTTTCCATGCAAATGCTATAGCTTTTAATGTGGCTTAGACCCCAAAATATCAAGCTTAAAACCCCACCTAAATGACAAACCCTTCAACTAAATAGATAATATGGTTGGCTACTACGAATGGCGCTGCAGGCGAAATTTTTAAACCCACCTTTTTTCTGGCAAAGTTGGCTCAAATCTTAGGCCTAAAACCACACCTAAATGTCCCGCCCTCCAACTATGTACCGAATAGGCTACTTGAAATCCGCCGCAGGTGAAATTTTTAGGTAAAGGATTTTTTTTTTTTTTTTTAGCTTTTTTAAATCCATCTTTTTACTAGCAAAGTTCAACTACTTCCCATACAATATCTAGCTTTTAATGTTGCCCAGACCCTCAAATCTCAAGCTTAAACCCCCATTTAAACGACGCGCGCTTCAACTAAATAGAAAATAGACTACCACGAAAGGCGCCACAGGCGAAGTTTTTTTTAACCGCCTTTTTCTGGCAAAGTTTAAATACTTCCAGTACTAATCTTAGCTTTAAACATGATCTGAATCTGGGCCTAAAATCTCACCTAAATGTCGCGCCCTCCCACTAAATACCGAATAGGCTATTATGAAAGGCGCCGCAGGTGAAATCTTTAGGTAAGGGAAAGCAAAGGGGAAAGTAAGGGCTGCTTATGATATCCCAGATCTGTCCGTGGCCTAGATAATTCCCAAACGGAGTGGAATATATTGCCGGAAGTTGGTAATTGGCAATGCTCTGACTCTGCTTCTTCCAAATAAGGTAGTGGCCACCCTGAATAAAAAAGATAACAAGTAGATTTGTTTTGAGTTTATAGTAGGCTAATAGAAAATGGTGCAATCATCAGGCAAGTCATTACAGGGCTCATAAGGTCGATTCATGTTAAAGCCTTTCTCCGAAATACATGAAAAAAAAAAAGTCTACCTTCTTCATGCTAAAATAAGGGGATTTTTTTGCACAAACAAGATAGGCTGGTTTTGAAACTTCGCGCCAAAGGCAAAATTTTTGAAAATCAGCACACTTTCTGCTAATACAGAGGTTTTGGTGCAAAACCAGTTGTGTCCAAGTTTTGCGCAACAGGATGAAAATCACGATTTGTTAACTGTATTTCTGTCATTCTGACAAGCTTGAACGATACCACTATCATTCTAACAAGCCCAAAACTTACGACTGTCTCTAGGATACGACTAGAAAATTGCTTCCTGAACGCAACAGAAAAGGGGTCATTTGCGGCCAAAATTCATGAGTTGGTGTCATTTTAGTACGCTCAAATATACGACTGTCGTTCTGACTAATCCAGAATACACACCTGTGAATCTGACACGCCAAAACATACGACTCTTCGTATCCATGTGAGTAAAAAATTTCATTTGCAGGAAAAATTTACGTTTGGTAACTGCCTTTATGTCATTCTGTTAAGCTCAAACATGCCACAGTCATACAGATAAGCTGAAAACATACGACTGAGAGTACGATTCTCTGAAGCATGAGGGGCGAGGGGGAGTCCCCCCGCACCCCTACCCCCCCCCCCCCCTTCGATTCCGCCCCTACAGTCATCCAATACTTGTAAAAATTTCTGAATCAAGCTTTTGGACGCCCTCCAGTCATAACCCCTCATCTCAATCCTTGTTTGTTATGACTGTTTCGTATTTTCAGGTTATGGGACGCATTCTACCAGCGCCAAATCTCGAATACTATGGGAACAAGAGGATCAGCCCCCGGGATGGGAAATGGGACATGAGAGGTAATAAATTCCTCGAGTCAGCTGGACTTAAACAGTGGGGAGTTCTGTCAACCACCTTCGTGAAACCCGACGTGCTGAAGTGAGTAATTTTTCTTCTTAATTTTAATAATTACTTTTTTTGGAGAAGTGCCAAAACACAAACGAAGTATGGGGAAAGATAAGATCTTTGAGTAATAATAATACTGTGCTTTCAAGCGAAAGTTACTTCCTGAGCAGAACGCGGATACTCAGCTGTTGGGAATACCATGTAACGGCGGAAATGCGGTTCTGTCCAGCTAGAAATGTTTCGGCTATGTTAGTATCCGGACATTTTTGCTGTAAATGCTTCTGATCGGAACATACATAGAAACATCCCTTAACCCTCCAAACCTTCTTTGAGGAACTGAGACACAACCTTAACTATCAAATCATTACTTCCTAGTCGTACCGTTGTAAGCACTGTTAGACTAGCTGCGTTCTTTGTCACGGGTGTTCTCACCGGTGGTCTCCGGTTTTTCTTATAAGCCGTTTTTGCATCCATCGGTGACTTCTCACCAGTCTTATAACCCGTTTTTGAACTAACAATTGTCCGGTTTTATCTCACCGGTGCGGACTAACCAGAACCTGGTCGTGTGCTCGGCTTCAGCGAGGAGTTAGCCAGTTTTCATCAACTCACAGGTGAACCAAAAAAACGTGTTTTAAGGGAAGAACGGACACTGGTGACTAAAACACCAGAGACAGCCCGGAGTGCAACGAACGCAGCTACTGTTACTCAGCTGTTGGGAGTACAATATAACGGTGGTAATACGGGTCTGAGAGAGAGAGAGTTTTATTTATGGTCCAGCTAGAAAAATCTCCATTTCGGCTATGTTTATTTCCGAACATTTTGCTGTGAATGCTCCTGACCGGGTCAGTCGTACAAACATCCCTTTACCCTCCAAACTTTTTTTGAGGAACTGAGACATAACCTTAAATGTTACATCATTACTTGCTGGTCGTACCATTGTAAGCACTGTTACAGTTGTAACGGTAAACATCTTTCGACCAAAAATAAATAACCCAATAGAACCTCTGTCTTTGGTTCCATGCTGCGACTCTTGATGCAAGCGACAAAACGGAGCTGAGCTAGAGATACTTGCGGAGCTTTGAGCCGGTGCCCGTCTACTTCCCTCTTCGTCGCCGCGCATCTCAGAGGAAAAAGTGCAGCAGGCGTGCTGACCCGCTCTGCAGCGCGTCACATGAGACGTCAATATGGCAGACAAACAATCGGCTTTTACTCTCGGAATTTCTTCTCCCTGGGCTTTGCTGCAATATAGCCATATGTAGAGGTAACGAATTGTGATGTTAAGCGTATCTCCTACCCTGCGCTCGTTTGCATCGGGCAGGGTATCGGGAATCTATTCGACTCCGCACGGTCGTATTACAGAGATATGGAATTATGGTGCTTATTTGTCCTTGGTTGGTCGAAGGTACGCAGTGAATCAGTACAATATTGGCGTTTGGAATTCTTCCCCTGGGAATCGGACAGGGCATTGATAAAGATCAAATATGATTTCTGTTCCGTTAGTTTCAGAGGGTATGAGACAATATACACAACCTCTCCATCAGAAGATATCTCTCCGATGTTTGAAAGCTAGTGAGCTTCCCAAAATTTCTTTTTTCTTTAAAATCCCAGTGCCCCTCATTTTTATAATCCACTTCTTATCCATCCCCCTACCAAAAAAACCTCTTTCCTTAGTCCCCGTCAGAGGTGTTACTAGCCAAAATGTTTGGGGGAGGGGGCAAGGTATTTACCGACTGGCTGGTCATTTTTAACGGCTGTTTTTGCAGATAAAAAAGACTATTATTGAGAAAAAGCGACTGACAGAAAATCGACTATTTTTACGAGAAACCGACTGTTTTTTAAAAAAATCGGCTGTCGCGCCGACTCGGCTAGTTTTTACCGACTCGCCGGCAACATTCAAGGGGGGTGGGTGCCCCCTCCCCCTAGTTGTGACACCACTGGTCCCCGTAAGTGTGCATGCCCACATAAGATGGCGTTCAACCTCGTGCATTTCTCCACTTTTGAGCAGATTTAAGTTTCAAGGAGAAACGGGGAATTTTTAGGCCGTCTTTAGAAATTCATTTCTTGTTACAGCAAGTTCATCGGTATGCTGATGGATCTAGCCGGGAGGATGGGCATGGCAGTTGAACCTCCGCTGTTCGTCAAGTCCTGCAAAGACATGGCTCGCGATGTCGAAGAAAACTTGACAAAGTTGAAGAATGAGCATAAAGGTCTGAAGCTTGTCCTGGTCCCAATTTCGAGAAAAGGGGCAGAGATATACAGTAAGAAACCATTTTTATATTGTAAGCCCCCTTTTTTTTTATTACACAAGACTCTCAACGGCCACGCCACAACAAGCCAAATAAAAGAGAACGAAAACAAATTTCAAACAACGGTTGAACTAAAATTATTTGCTATGTAGTAGCTCTTGATACTCCATAAGTGGTACTATTGCGCTGCAGATATGGTCTGCTGCATCGGGTTTCTACAAATCTTCCTGGTTTTCTTCTTGTCCACTTTGATTACCATTTCTACGTTACAACAGGCTTACCACTTGCTAAGAGACAGCAGACTAACGGACGCCACGACTTGCTACAGCATTCATACTAGAATTATCCAAGTGGCACTGTATAGCTCATCCACACATTGGCCTATAAATATTCCCTCAGCCCAAGCTGACTGCTTATCACATGACAGTGCTAAAAGGATACGTCAGCTGAATTTTGTTAGAGCGATATTTCGTCCCTTCTTGGTCGCTAAAGCTGGAAAGTGAACTTGTCAACAACTTGAACTTCACTGTAAAAGAAAAATCATGCAATATTTGCTACTGGAATTAATCTTGTCTCTAAAAACATAATCTCATCTCAAATTCGGATTAATCTTATCTCAGTAGAGATAAGAATAATCCTATTGCAGTAGCAAATACTGCAGTTAACTTTAATCTTAACTTGGAGAAACTTTTTACAGTGTTGTGAACTTGTGATGAGTTTACTTTCCAGCTTGAGCCTAAACAGGGCCCTTGCCACGAGGTATGCTCAGATTTTCAGAACGTATCCCGAAGCTTGACATTTAATCCTATGAGGACGTAGTTTTTTTTAGACTGACTGAGACAATGATTTTAGGGACTAAAATCCCAAATTTGTCTGTTGCGAATCCACCAGTATTGCTCAAGTTGTTTCAGATAAGGTCAAAGCAGGTAGTTGTCAAAACACAATTAGTAAGATTGTCTAGTATGACTACTGTTTCTGTATTCACATATATCATTCGGTTTCAGTTACATCACAGATGTCTGGCCTTAAAGGGATCCTGGTACTACATAGTTTTTATGCTCAGATGTTCTGATATAGTTTACCATTTTACAACTATAAGCTATGCTTACAGAAAATTACACGCGGCTTCGGCTGTTTTTAGCCTCCGTTCATGTCCCTTGACTTGGATGACGGTCTCCGGACGAATAAGCTCCTGGGGTACAATGATCGGGTGCATGATACTTCAATCAGCCAATCAGTCAAATTTATTTCCAAATAGCCTCAAGCTAGAAGATGAATAAAATATTTACGAAATACACAAAAACAGAACAAATTGACTAATACACGTATATTGCAATTATATTATTAATATTGTTATTAAAATATGACCAGAAAAAACGATGAGGTGAAACTATGTAAAGATTGGGCACAAGAGTTAGCAGGATGTGGAGAAAATATGTCACGTAAAGAGAGCAAATGTGGCAAGCGTAATGATCAGTGTACTGCTAATAGAGGAGATTGGATACACTTATAAAGTGAGGAATCTCGGAACGGGAATGGATGGAAATACTACTGAAATAGAATGAATTAGTACCATAAGTACGACGTGACCTTTCATCGTTTCTCTCGTTCTTCGTCAACAGTCACGTGATGGAATCAGATTGCTGTGATTGGCCATCTATAACTTTTAATACAGAAAATAGAACCCGTTCTTAATATTTTTACCACAGTAAATCGGACGTGATGGCAGTTTTGCCACAGACATTCGGGTGTAGCAAGTATAATTGAGAAAAACTGCGTCATAAGCATTACTTGAACTGTTGTCTAAGGAAGTTATGTGTAATGGTCGTAACGACGAGCTTAAATTATCATTAGCCTATACATATATGTATGTGTTTTATATTTATTCTGTTATATCGGATGTAAGATGGATTTCGCATTACATGTCAACTGCCCGTTATGAGAACTAGTCTTTGTACCCAGGCAACATTAACGAAGAATAGGGGAACGAAAGGTATATGGCGATATTCATCAGCAAGTCTTTGCACAACTTCAGTTCATTTGTAGCAAATGAAGTTGGCTATAGTAAGTTAATGACCTGACTTGAAAACAAAATAACTTCTTGTTATGGCACTTGCCCTTCGGCCAAGTGCCATGCAGCGATCGCGATTTCTGTCCGTCAGTCGGTCCCGGTTTTGCTAGTTCGGGCGCTTCTACATAAGCTAGTACGATGAAACTTGGCAGGCATATCAGGGACCCGACCAGATTAAATAGGAAATAGTCACTTCCCCGGTCCGACCATCTGGGGGGAAGTGAAGGGAGGGGGAAGCCGAAAAATTGAGGTATTTTTAACTTGCAAACGGGTGATCGGATCTTGATGAAACTTGATATTTTAGGATGACCTCGTGTCTCAGACGTCCCACTTAAAATCTGGACCGGATCCGATGACACTGGGGGGAGTGTCATGGGGGGAGAGGAGGGAACCGGAAATCTTGAGAAACGCTTAGAGTGAAGGGATCGGGATGGAACTTGGTGGGAAGAACAAGCACAAGTCCTAGATACGTCATTGACATAACCGGGCCAGATCTGGGCACTGTGGGGGAGTTACGGGGGGGGGGGCGGTTTCTAGCGATCCCGCGAGTTCGGTATACTTCCTGATGTGCTAGGATGATGAAACTTGGCAGGTATGTCAGGAGTCCGAACAGATTGACTTGAGAAAAGTCGTTTCCCCGATCCGACCATCGTGGGGGGAGTGGATGGATGGGAATCCCGAATCTGGTGGCATGCATAACTTTTGAACGGGTGATCGGATTTGAATGAAACTTGTCAGGTGGAAAGACTTGTCGCTTCAGATGTTCTGTGTCAAGTCCGGGTCGGATCCGATACCGGTGGGAGGTAAAACCGAATCGGTAGACCGAATGGGATGCAAGTTGGACAGTGAGTTTATGTGGTATATTTGTTATTTGGCGTCCGGGCCGGATTTGGCCAAGGTAGAGGGGGGGGGGGGGGGGGGACTGGAAATTTGCAGATAGGCTATGCTCCGATTTCAGTTAAACTTGATCAACGGGATACGACATTTATGTTTCAAAGTCATCTTCGGCTACAGTGGGAGGGAGATGAAATTTTGAGGCTCGTATAGGGGTCAAACGAGTGCATCACTTTAAATGAAACTTGGAATGCAAAGATAGCATATACCCTAGATGACATTTTTTAGGGTCCGAACCGGATCCGACAAGGGGGGGGGGGGGGGTACCGGAATTTCCAAAAATGCTCAGATTCGAGTAAAACTTGATAGATGGTATGAAAGAAGATGCTTTAGATGATCCATTCGTGAGTCGGAACCAGATTCGGCCACGGTTGGGGAGATGGAGGGAGTACCGGGAGTCGTGTAGCACGTCTAGGGATCCAACGAGTGGGTTTATTGGGCTGAAACTTGGAAGTTTGAACAGTCATTTGTTCCAGATAATCCGAGGCGATGCCGGAACTGCTCAGTATTGAGTGAAACTGAATATCCTATTTCTATGTCCGAACCGCATTTTTGGATGACGGGTGTATTTTGTGACGTTCTCATCTACTTTCTTGTACCGCCTACTCGTAACAAGTGCCATATGAGCTCGTACTCTTGCTTTTAGACTATGTTTGCAGATATGATTGTTTGCTGTCAAGTCGAACGACACCATTTATCCGGTCGGCCAATGGGTTTACTTGGTAATTTCGTGTATTGCTGTAAACCATTTGCAGATGGGGATGTTTACCTTTTTGGGGGGCGGAAGCCACGATATCGATGACATGTATTATCATAAGAACAGTGAAAAAGAGAAAAGGCTCTGTGTAATCTTTGGATTGCGTCCCACATACTCTTCCTAAGGTAGATAAAAAGATAGACGTAGATAAAAAGATATAACCAGTCCATGGTTGTTGCAGAGGACATCAAGAGAGTCGGCGATCTCCTTCTCAGTCTGACCACTCAGTGCGTCGTTCAGCAGAACATCTTCAAGTGCCAGGATCAGACCGTTTCAAACATTCTTCTGAAGGTCAATGCAAAACTCGGAGGGGTTAACAACTACATCCAGAGGGACTCATTGTGAGTATATTTTCAGTTGCTGTTCAGATTTTCGACTTGGCTTTTGCAGAGCTGAACTGTAGTGAATTGCCAAATGAACCATCGATGATTGCTAGTGATCTGAAGGGTATGGTATCTATGAAAACGTCGAAGCTGGCCTACTTGCTCAGTTCAGTTTCAACAACTTACGTGGCGATAGCCTCTAACCCGCCGGAGACAGGTGCTACAAAGACATTGGTGGGTGGAGCTTCAAAAATCGCGTGTCTCTTCACTGGAACCAACTTCCCGGAGAATTGCCCGTCACTGAGCCAGCTCAAGAATGAAATTCACGAAATTTTCTTTACCCAAATGGACGACCCTACATGTCTTAAATTAATTTTGTAGAGGCTTCGTGGCCTTATTGTTGTAATAATAATTTGGTATTATTACTATTATATTAGCACCGTTTAGCGTGTCAAGGCTAGTGCTGGTCGTCAGCCTTACTACCCTTGCACTATAGGCGTATTCTCGCCGTTCCCCGAGGACTCCACTTGAGGAGTCCCCGCGTTTTTGTTTGTCCCGGGGACTCACTCCCCGTATTCTCGCGAGTCCCCACGAAAGGGGAATGCTCCAGTTATCATCACCATCATCAAAAAGGACTCCCTTTCAAATTCGGAGGGGCATCAGTCATCAGTTTTTGCTGTTGTGGGTGCTATGTAAAATTAATTAAGAAGAATCAGAATAAACAAAACCAAAAATAAAGTGGATCTCGACTAATTTTTTTAGCTGCATATTAATTTTTCGAACAAAATTCATTTTAGATGCATTCCCCGTGTTCTCGCTGTTTCTGTACGCGGAGTCCGCGTGGAGTGACTCCCTCTATTCTCGCCGTTCCCTTCGATTCCCCGAGGAGTCCTCGGGGAACGGCGAGAATACGCCTTATGTCTTCGGATATATGTTTGATTGGTCCCTGTTTTCTTTAAGGCCGAAGGCTCTTTATGAGCCCGTCCTGATTCTCGGTGCAGATGTCACTCATCCGGCCCCGGAGGCGAGAAAAGAAGGAAAGCCATCAATTGCTGCCGTAAGTGTGTTTCGTTTATATTTCTTTATTTGGTTTGATATTTAATATTTAAATGAGTTAATTTCAGAAGCATTCTAGCATTCGCACTGCCGAGCTCGAGTCACTGGTTCAAACAAGGACTAAATACGGCCGTCATCTAGTGACGGGATTCGGAAGTGTCACGACTGGGGGAGCTCAAAATGGATCATAACAAGAACGTCAGAGAAACTAAAAAATATTATGCCTCAACGTGAAAATGAGCATGAAAAAGTAGCCAAATATTTGGAAGTATCTAATTCCCTCAGTAATATGTTTGAGGGAGTCTAGACGAAAACGCCCCTGGCGTCCCCCCCCCCCCCCCCCCGAATGCAAATAAATAGGAAATTAAAACAAATTATATTAAAAGTTGCAATTTTGACCGCAAGTGCGGTTTGGTACGGGGGGGGGGGGCTTAGCCGGAACCCGTTTTGAGGGCTGTGTAAAATGGAAGTCTACTTAGAATGTTTTAGCTACTATGCTGTGGAAAGCTATGCTTTGGTTACCGGAAGTTGTGTCCAGTATTTCTGATGATTAATTCTTTGTGTCGACGTAGAATCGCCGCGTGCCTAGCAAGAGCCAGAAACGTCCCCACAACAAACGTTGTTGATTGGTGAACACACGATTTGAATATATTTTTAGGATTCGTTTGGATAACGTTTCTTGTTCTTCCCGAGGTTCACTGGCATGTCTTTGACTTAGTTATACTAGAGTATGAGAAGTTAGTAAACGTGAGACAGTTCCGCGTAAAGTGTTTCCTCTGGCCTTTTTCTTTATAATCCATGCGTTATTTCGTAGGTGGTCGGAAGCTCCGACGCGCGCGCCATGAAGTACTCAGGCGAGCTACGCCTCCAGGATCCCGGGAAGGAGATCATCGAAGAACTGGAGGACATGGTTTACCAGATGCTTCGCAAATTCTATGACAAGAATCAGAAGTACAATGGTGGTAAACCAAAGAAGATCATTTTCTACCGCGATGGAGTCTCTGAGGGGCAGTTTCGCGAGGTCAGTAACGTTTACATTCAGAGGGTTCGTAACCTTAAAGTGGGCCACAAAAAATGGTCTTTCTACTACACACACAATGCTGACCATCCGTACTGTCACTATGAATGTTCATAACCACAAAAAACACCGTCGAACAATGAGAAAAAAAAAAAAAAACATTTCCTAGGTTTGAAATAATTCGGTCTGGACTAAATCTCAGCCGATTTTCCCGGACAGCTGTTATGGCACGTAGGGAGTCGAGGATCAAAATAATAATTTCCATCTGATGCTCCAACTGTTTATTAAAAAAACAAATAATTTAAAAAACCAAGACCAGTGTGGTACCTCTGAAGACATACAAAAATTATCAATTAGGTCTTATAATTCTGGAAAATTTCGTCATCTAGAAAAGAAGACGTTCTGAGTGGTTTTTTTCTCGAGCCAAAACAGCAACTCGGCAATCGAGTTCAAATCTAAATAAACTGGTGGTATGCCGCGTATGCGATCACTAAGAGAAGGTAAACAGAATGTTTGGATTAGGTCTTTAAACCGCTTCTTTATTTATTTTTTCTCAGTAACCATACCTCCAGTCCGCCTACTCGATATTGTTTTGCCGAAAGTTCTCGCGTAATAGCATTGTCAATCCGCAACAAACGACAATAAGAATTATATTTCAGCTGCTAATGGGGAAGAAAGCGGAGCCGAATAGCAAGCTATGAGATAAAGCAACATTAAAGAACATCGAATAAAACAAAACTTGACTCTGTCTGAAAACATTGTTAGACACAATGATTACAGATTTTCACAGCGACTACTAACAGGTCTCAGGTAAAAAGAGTTTTGCGACGGCAAAGAATTCAATCAGAATGTCACGGCTGACAGAGGTGTTTACTGACCACTCAGTTGCTCATTGGCTGTTACTGGTTATTGTCGTAGATGTGTCATTTAAGCCAATACCAGACTCCTGTTAGTAGTTCCCTCGCGATGCTCGGCACAGAATAAAGACGGCTGTTCCCAAACGAATATAGTAGAGAAAAAGAAGAAGTGGGTTTGTGTTTTATTAAGGTGTTGAACGAGGTTAAGCTGTCAGGTTAATAAACATTGAGTGTTAACCTTGCTTTACCTTTAACGTTTGGTTGGTTGGGATTGAGAGTATCAAAAATTGATTATTGTCTCTCTTTACCCCGCGTGTAAATACATCAATGTAAAAAAAAAAAAAAAAAACTCAAATAAGGCAGTTCGAAACGTTTATATTTGAGCAGTATAGCCAGAGGCGCATGGGATTCAGTGATATTGAGCAAGTAGTAAAAACTGCTTTCGGTATTTTATAGCTTTCAAGGCAGTTCGTCTATCGACCTTTTAGGCTGTCGTATAGGCGGTCATTTTCATACGTTCTCTTTGGTTTCTTATATTTTATGGCTAGTAAAACCTTTAGCAGTTCCGTTTCTCCGTCACAAATTCTTGCTTATTTGGTCGCCTTAGCTCGACTATGTTTTAGTTATAGACGTCCGCGATCGCCTGGATTGACCGAACATAACACCAGTATTGAAAATTAGAAAAAGATGTGTATTGTTTGATCCCATGATGAAGAACTGAAGGTTCAAAGGGAAGGGAAACAATCAATCAATCGTTTTAATTTGCCAGAATATTTTACAAAATAGCAGTGGTATTGTCAGGACATAGTAAAAAAAACAAAAAACAGTTAAAATGAGCACACACACAAAAACAAGACGCACATTATCTGGCATTGCAGTGCTGAACAAAGTAGGGGACAAAAGATGAATTGAATCGCTCGCTGGAGTTTGCAGGTGGTTGCTTTAGGCTGACTTTTGAGGCTGTGGATAGACAGTTGAGCTTTCAGCTCCGCTGGCGCTCCATCTTTGGAGTAGAATTACAATCAAACTTCAAACTTGATGAGAGTGTTTTAGAGCGTGTTCCACCCTTCTAACAGTAGTAACAATATTAGCTACTATTTCCATTCCAACTTCAATAAAAGTTAATACGCTGACCGTTCCAACCTTCTTCAAATAGTAACTATTTGCTCACCATGCTCGGGAGCGTAGTAAGCGTGGTAACCACGCATCTCCGTAACGTGATTGGTCGGACTCGCTCGTGGGATAATATTCTGCTGGAAAATAGGAAAAATCGTCCAACCTTAACGGCTGAAATAGCCAGAATTTGTGACGTCATGCGTAGTAACTACGGTAAGTACGGTGGAACACGCTCTTAGTTTCTTTCACTTGTAGGTCCTGCGATGGGAGTTCAGCGCAATTCGTCGCGCCTGTAACAAGATGGAGAAGGACTACTCCCCGCAGATTACTTTCCTCGTTGTCCAGAAGCGTCACAACACCCGACTTTTTGCCGAACGTGGGGAGCCGACGGTCGGCCGAATGGGCAACGTTCCACCAGGAACTGTCGTAGATACATCGATTGTACATAAGACCGAGTTTGATTACTTTCTCTGTTCCCATGAAGGAATTCAGGTAGATTATTTATTTGTTTATTCGTATTAGATCATCTGCACCAGATTGGGATAAACTGGCCAACCGTAGTGGCGTTTTTGATCGCCGATTAGTTCGGCGATAGTGTAGCCGTCTGACTTTTTGTCGTTTTTGACGTTCGCCGGAAGCCGATTGCCGTAGCTGTATATCATAATTTCTGTTTTTGTCTGATCAGCTAACGTCTATCGCCTGAATTCCTGTCCATCGCCGATCGGCTAAGGACTCGCCGTTTGCCGTGGGCGTTGGGATTTCGTTTGACGATTTGGCGTTTCTTTCAAAAATGGAGGGAAATGAAGATTATGTTCTTTATGTTCTGCGTTATGAGAACAGCCTCTTTGAAGTCCAATGTGAGTAAACGCTAGAGTGTAAACGCTATTGGATAGTGCGGGGAAACTGTCCTATAGCCCAGTGTACAGCTATTACGGGTGATTAAGACGGATTGTAATTAGTCTCCGCCACTCGGAACGCACCACGACTTGAGGCAAATGAGCTTGAAAACAAGAAAAGAAAAAAGATACAAGATGTGTCTGATCGTTATTAGCAGTTATCAGCAGAACGCCCCACCTGCCTAGCCCATCACAGGCACTGTACATGACTACCAGTGATTTGGATCAGTACAATTTTTTTTACCACCAGAGCCAGACGACGGCGAGTCCTTCTCCCACTGAATAAAACCCATGCACCTACCCGCTGTCCTGGGGGGGGGGGGGGGGGGGTACCTTGTATATATTCAGGTATTTTAACACATTAAATGTAATGGTCGACGTATTTAGTGCCATGTCGGCGCTACGAGTTAGATCAATAAAAATATCTATCGATCATGATATGGAAAAGGAAGTGTTCTTCATGATGTGGTGACTTCTTTGAAACATAAGCTTTAAAGTTTACAAAATGATCGTATAAAGTTGCCTGGTGCCTACTTGAAGCTCATGGATCGGGGCCACCGAGGATGTGTTGGGCAATTGAATTGATCAGTGGGATCGTAGTTCTTCTATTTTGGGAAAATAAGGATAGTAGAAAAACCTGACCAGTTATTAACGTGCTTTCAGGTTCCCCTTTAATCTTGACTTTTACTCTTTACCTCATTTGCAGGGTACTAGTCGCCCGACGCATTATCATATCTTGTGGGATGAGAATGGTTTTACGTCGGATGAACTTCAAATCCTGACGTATTATCTCTGCCACTTGTTTGCTCGTTGCTGCCGGTCGGTTTCGAACCCCGCTCCATCCTATTATGCCCACTTGCTGGCTTTCAGGGGACGCCATCACCATGACAGGTAAGCTGAGCTTATCCTCCTTTTTAAATAATTCCGATAACATCGTGACACGTGCAAAAACCAAACGGATGGGCCAAATGGGATGCAAGTTGGACAGTACCATATTTATGCGGCTAGATTTGTCATTTGTTGTCCGAACCGGACCCGAACAAGGTAGGAGGAGGATGAAGCGGGAACCGGAAATTGGCAGATATGCTCCGGTTCGAGTCAAACTTGATGGACGGGAAGAGGAGATGTTAGAGATGCGAAGTTAATGTGTCTGAGTCGTATTCGGCCATAGTGGGGGGTAGTTGGAGGGGGAGTCCCGGAAATGTTGTGGCTCGTATAGGGGTTAAACGAGTGTAGTGATTTGAATGAAACTTGGAAAGTGGAGAGATCGGATGCCTTAGATGACATATTTTAGGGTCTGGACTGGATCCGAGCAAGGTGGGGAGGGGTACCGGAATATCCGGAAAAATGCTCCGATTTCCTTTGTCGTTGCTGACACCACCTACTCGTCACAAGTGCCATATGAGCTCGTAGCTCTTGTTACAAACTCTTGTGGATATACAGCGTAAACCATGAGCTTGTCCCCCAAAATACTTCATACTCCAGTGAGTTTGTGAGTCGGTCCAAGGCCTCCCTGCAACCAGGGACCTCCCTGTTAGGAGTGCACTTGTCAGGGACGTTGTCGCTTGCGCGTTTACGACTTCTGTTTGTATTGATGTTTTGCAATTACGATATATGGCATATTGCTGAAATAAAGTTGGCATATTAGTTTATACAAAACTATACTTAAATAAGTTGGGCTAAATTTTTTTTTTACCATTTGCGTATGACTAGGCTATACTTTAAAGATTTACTCAAGAAAACTCGGCAATCACTGCAGTATAGGGAGAAAAGCTTCAGTTTTAACTCTTTTCCTACTAATAGATACAAATGAAATAGTTAGCCAGCGGTTATTTTTTTTTTTTTGGGGGGGGGGGGGGGGTCAGCTGCCTCCTGGTTTTCACGATGGCTTTCATAGGAGGCCCAGAGCTATCCGTGAAAAAAGTGAAAAATCTAGTTGACGATACTGAAAATCGAATATTACTTTTCATTCACATGATGTGTGACCACTTAGGTCTTGTCGGTCTCGCCTAGTTAAGATTTACGTTAAAGCACACCTCGCACTATCTATTTCCTGTTTATTTTTCAGTATTCATAACTATCTGAATACTGTAAAACCAAGCTCTGCTTTTAACAGATTGTCCACGGCATAGGCTGTTTAAAGTCTTTTTCCCCACCCATTGAGTTATAGCAAAAACCTGGCAATATTCAGAAAACCGGTTTTATGCATCAGTAGCACCGTCGGGAGCATAATGAGCATGGACACTTGTGAATAGTGACAAGTGCAAATATTTGTGAGGTGTCGTTCTGGGGTTGAGGATTTGGTGAATGTAGTTACGGAAGTAGGTTGCATTGGCATTATAGGTACGATGGGTCCTTTGAAGAATGCGAAGGGGGCTTGGGAGGACGCCGTTGCCCGAAATGACGCCTCTGTTTATAGCTCCCAAAAGCCGCCACTCGCAGTATTGGGAGAGTGGAAAATGGGCTGGAAATGGAGCATGTTCCAACCTCTTGAAAAGTTACTTCGCTGACCTTTCCAACCTTCGAGAAATAGTAATTATAAATACTATTTGCTTACCCCGCTCGGGAGCGTAGTTAGCGGGATCAGACTACGATCTTGGTGGTGTGATTGGCCCGTTTCAGCCCGCGGCACGATATTTTGCCAAAAATAGAAATTGTTTTCCAGCTATACCTTACCTTAATTTGCACTTCGGAGCAAATTAAGATTAGTAGATCTGTTGAATGCTCCTGAGTTGAATCGGTGTTATCTGATAGCAGTTGTGAGCAGGACGCGATGCCCCACTCATATTTCCAATCCTTCGCGGCCCACTCTGTGTCTAGTACCTTCTTGAATGCATCAGGAGTTGGGGCTGAGACTGTTGCTTCGCACAGCTCATTCCAGGGATTAACAACTCAATTCAATTCAGCTCAGACTTATTCACCATAATATAAAAGCATGGCAGTTATAACATCGGCACGTCGACACAATACAAAACGAACAAGAAATATTTTATATTCAGGGCATTTCGTTATAAAACTTCGTAAAATACGGCACAAATGTTTTTAAAAATCGCTCAGATGAATCTCGGTTGGTGAAGAAACTTTTTCTGGCCCTGGCTTTGACGCCAAGAAGGGGGGATCAGTTAGGTCATGCGTAGGGTTCTAACTACGGTAAGCAGGGTGGAATACACCCCTGCATCAAGCCGTATCTGACTCTGGAGGCCGCTTCTGTCTGGCTGTCATAGCGTTCCCACGGTCCACGATTTCCCCTTGGTCGCCCAGTTGGTAGCGCGTCCGTATTTTAAAAGGGAGAACGCGGGTTGAAAAGCTCCAGATCACATCTTTCTATTCAGTAGTTAAAGCACAACTCTTACTAGAAATGATCTTTTCACTACGAAACGGATCAGAAAAACGTTTCTCGGAAATACCTATACTGTCCATGTCATTTTAGCGATTTTCTTGTTAGCGCTATTCGATTCTATCCAGCCTTCCTGCTCTCAGACGCGGCGGCTGGGCGCAAAACATTTGAGAACTGTACGCGCCGTGCTTAAGAAAGTAGGAAAACTGAGCAAATAAAAGAAGAAAAAGTAGAAGATTATCATATCCTTGCGTTTGAAAGAGTTGCCAGCAGACATTCAAGGTTCTGGCAAACTTTGCGTTGTGTAACCGGCAAAACTCGGCACGGCCGAGAAAGCGCTAAAATTCGTTTGTACAAAACGAAACAATGGAGGACGGTGGGGATTTTGGAAGCATAATTCCATATGGGAGCTAGGTATATTATAAAAAGCAGAATAAGCAAGAGGGGTCCTTTAATATTGTTAATTGTTTGTTTCAGCTTTCTTCGTGCGGGTAGAACCCCTACCCCGGCTCAGCTGCGCCAGATGGTCGAGAGGTCATCCCTTGCTGACCCGATGTTTTATGTCTGAATTTTGTGAAACAAAACAGCTCTGCCCCCAAGCGGTCTGAGCTTTTCTTTTCTTCTCTTTTTGGTAGTCTAGCTTAGCTTAGTTTAGCTTTTTCTCTGTTAGAATCTGATGACGTAAGGCAATTTAGGCGCAATAGCCGATCTGTTACCTTCATTGGGATACTCTCTCTCTCTTAGGTTCTTTACTTTGGGCGACGTCACAGGTTCACTATCAAATTCAAAAATAAGGGAAACCTAACAGTCTAAACTCGGTTGAAAGCTCGGGAAATGGTTAGTATCCAAGAACTAAGAGTCCTTTTATTTTCAAACAAACACTTTATCGTGTTATAAAAGTCGTCGCCGCTGGTGACGATCCTTCTAACGACGTGCACGAGTGCTCAAACATGCATTGTCCCGAAAAAATTGTTAGATATATTTCGAGCACCGGCGGGTTGGACAGTAATCAGGTTAGCCCAGACTTAAATGTTCACCCTTTGACATGTCAGATATATCTAGGTGAGGTAAAACGGTTGAGCCTAGTTTTCCAATGTCCCCGGTTAAACCTAGTTGGGAAGAAAGGGTGGCTTGGTTCGTGTGTTCGTCAGCTTGCAAAAATTCTGATTCGGAATCTTGTGACAGTTCTGTTCGCCACTGCACTCTTTATCATGGCTAATTCCTCTTGAAAAGACATATACAACGGAGTTTTTTTTTTACAAGTTCAGTTTCAGTTCAGTCAGTTTTATTAAATTCAAAATACAGGAACAAAAGAAATTTCGACCCCTAGAAAGCTCCATGGCCCGTTACATAGTAGTTAATACCACAATAGTTAACAAATGAACGAGTCTCTTAACTATTACAATAAAATAAGAAAAGAACAGTTGAATAAATATTCTTTGAGCCCAAGCTGACTTTGAAACATTTATTCAAACAATGTTTACAACGGGTACGTCAGCTACGATTCTTCATCAGCGATATTTCGGCCCTTTTTGGCAAGGGTCCTCGTCAGGCTGTCAATCTTCTGGTTCAACTTCGGGGAAGGAAACTTACTTTAATAAGATATTTATAGTCGGTAGAAGCTTCAGTTATTTATTACAGGTTTGTTGAAGAATTTGTTTTATTTTTACTTACCGCTCCATCCTCAAAGTTCACCTCCAGGTCTACGCCGATCTCCCACAATCACTAATTTTCAACAAATAAATTGATAAAAAAAATAAATAAAAAAAAAAAACTCAAGCCTAGCACCCAGGGATGTCGCCCTACCCTCATTATTGATCTTACCCATTTCAAAACACAATATATATATTCCCGAAGGAGATGAATGCTGCGATTTGAGCCACCCCTTTCCCATTAAACTGTCATTGCCTTTATCTCAGTGATCGGTATGGTTCAAGCCGCCTTCGTATTGGGTTTCACCCTTTTGTCCTAGGATAACTCAAGTAGTCTCTCTACTGCCAGTGTGACAGACATATCTGAACTACCGGTGAAGGCAGAGGTCCTGGACCAGGGTCTTCCAGTTTTTGCGTGCAAGGACTGTGTTTTGATGTTTCTGTTTCGAGTGCGGGCTGGAAACCAGGGTAATTGCGGGAGTGGATTTAGGTCGCAGACAACTATCTGCTAAACCTTCCGGCTAGGCCTAGAAAGTTCGGTATCTATCACTCTGCTGGACGCGAGAGGCCCAGCCCAGATCAGTGCCTGGCTGGCTGTACTAAGGGGAAGATACGGAATCGTATCTGGGGTTTGTAAACGAGTGCCTGTAAACGGGTCTTTCTTGAAGACTGGTAGTAGTCCCACAGTAAAGTGCTGTGTCCGCTAGTTTCTAGAAGTTGGGAAATGGGATCAGAAGTTCCATAAAAAAAAATCGGCAGCCTCCCACGCTTCCAGCGCTTCCTAATTGTAGTTTTATAACCATTACCGGGAAGTCCAGGTCGTCGGAAATGGAGATTCATCTCCGACTCGAGCGGTCGAATCGGTGATACAGTTACGAGCTCGTGGTCGTTCCCTGTGCCTATTGCTGCCGAACGTAGCCTCGTGAATCTATTTGAACCTGTTTCGGCTAAATGGATATTCAGACTGGCGGTTGTAATGTTATGCGCTCATCCTAAATTACTAGCGATAAGTCTGCTATTGGGAAACCAATGGCGTTGAGTTGCTTTTATTTTACCGCGCGAGATGGCGAACTCCTTTATGTTCAACTTGCAGGAACGGTTGAGTTATGATGCGACGCACCTGTCATCTGGATTCCTAGATCGGAGGCAGTACTGCTAAGACTTAGGATGCGCGTATCGCGATTTGGAAGAGTAATGAGAGAAAACTGTAGAATCTTTACAGACTTTAGAAAAGGTCTTTTATTTGTTTGTGTCTATTTAGAAATTTGGTGTAGGTTTTTTGATCTATTGAAGTTGTTTACTAGACTTATTTAACCCAATCGCTCTGCAGCACTTATTATTCTTCCGCAATGTCCTTTGGTGGCTAGTTTGCCCGTAATTCCATCACCAGATTGTCTTGTATTTGACGCAGCGGTGATGCGTAAAGAGGATTGCGGGCACTGGTCTCGAGGCGTGGAGGGCAGGGAGATTTTCCCCTGGTTGACGGAGGCTGCTTTTTGTGTTAAAACATAGCGCCTTTGCATCTGTGGTCTTGCGTTGTAAAATTTCAGGCCTGCGGCTAAACGCAGCGTGGTAGACGCACTCGGCAAGCCAGGGGTATGAGACTGAGCGTCAAATTCACCTTCTTCCAGCAGCGCTCCAAGCGGACTGCTTCTTGTATGTCCTCCCGTTTCTCGTTATTTGTGACAGAGGTAGTAAAATATAGATCTACAAGGTAATGAGCAGAAAAATAATTGCTTTCGCCTTTTACAACAAAGTCAGTGCAAGGCTTGCATTGTTAGGGAAGTTTACACCTTGCTTTTGATGAAGAAACATTATAAAACAAATACCGTATCAGGATTTCCTTAAGCTACTATTTTTGCACAATTTCTGCTCATAAACTTGTGGATCTGTTCTACTGTGGCTGATGATGAGACGCGGAGGGATTTCAGGAACTAGTCCGCTTGGCAGCGCCAAACTGGAATAAGGAAATTATGGCAAAAAGTGTTCATGCTCTGTTGATAGTTGCGGTTGTTGGTTCAGACTTCCGAGCGCTCCTCACTCGGTTGTTCTGCCGGCTTAGTAAGTTTACGCTTTGTAACTGAATTGTATCGAGACTTGTAGCTTTGTGTGGCAATAAATGAAAAAAAAAACGAGAAGCTGCGGAAAAAGAGGAGTCGCGAGGTTTGTTGGACTTGGTTTGTTGGAATTGCTCTTGCAGGAGCTCAAGCATAGCTTCCTTCTATTGCTGAGGAGTCGCAAAACATCAAAATTAAATTTTTAGCTAACCGTTTTTTAAAGTTGATCCAAACCTGCTATAAAGGTGGGTAGCGGTCTGGCAGTCGTGGCAGGATAATTCGATATTAGTATGAAGATACAGTCACAGGGTTTCCGGCATCTATATTTATGTCAGTGTCGATGTGATGTTCTCTTGCGAAACGAGAGTGCGTTGTCCTACTTCTGTGAATAGAACACAACGACCCTGACACCGACTGTGTTGTGGCCAACCGTCTGGACGAACAAGGTTTCAGGTATCAAACATTCTTGTGATACACTCCAGCACATATCAAACAGGAAAGAAAATAGAAACGAAGAAGGCGCTCTGAATGTTTTCCAGGATGAAGTGTATGTCCTTAGTTGCGTTTTATATCAGAATTCTCAATTCTCGTACAAATTGCCGTTTTTGCTCTTCTTGCTTTCGGCAAAAACACTAATTTGGCCACCCGTTCATACCTGTTTATACGAATTGAACAACCGCCCTGTGCTGGGAGGAGGAAGGAGAGGAAGGAGAACGAGAAGTGACAAGTGACTATCGAAGCTACTTGGAAGCTTTCCTCGTTATCGATTCTGACGAAAACACAAGGAAAGGGGAATAGGCTTCATCTCATTAGTCAAGGAAGTCGAAATAGGAGAATTGAGATAAAAACGCAACTACTGTTAAGTATACATAGATGATTCATGGAGGAATTTAGGAATTTTGCCTCGCGGAATCGAGAGAAAAGAGTGACAGAGAGTTAAGACATCGAAGGAAAAGTTTCCGTGTGTCAGAATACAGAGAGCACGATTGGTTTTACGAAGAAACAGAGTTTTGAGCCTGTTTAAGTTCAGGTTCATAGAAAGCCACTCATTAGCTGTTTTTCGGAAAGCTCGGTTCGGAAATGTGGTTTGGTCTGTGGTTTGGAAAGTTTGTTTTGTTTTGGTATTAGTCTAAGCCACCGCTATAGGGGTTTGATAGACTGAAAGGACACCGCGGCAGTGAGTTTTATGGCACTTGTCCTTCGGCCAAGTGTCATATAGCGATCGCCATTTCTGTCCGTCCGTCGGTCGGTCCGGGTTTTGCTAGTTCGGGCACTTCCGCATAAGCTAGGACGATGAAACTTGGCAGGCGTATCAGGAACCCGAAAAGATTAACTTGGAAACAGTCGTTTCCCCGATAGGACCATCGTGGGGGAGTGGAGGGAGGGGGAATTCGGAGGTATTTATAACTTGTTGAACGGCTGATCGGATCTTAATCAAACTTGATATTTGGAAAGACCTCGTGTCTCAGACCACCCAGTTCTTATCCGAACCGGATCCGGTGACTTTGGGGGGAGTTGGAGAAGGAAACCGGAAAACCTTGGGAAATACGAAGAGTGGAGGGATCGGGATGAAACAAACTTGATGGAAAGAACAAGCAAAGTCCTAGATATATCGTTGACATAGCCGGACCGGATTCGGGCACTGTGGGGGAGTTGGGGCCCGATAGGAAACAAGAGACCGAAATACCGGCGAAATTCCGCCGGTTTCCGTTCCGTTGCATTCTCAGGGAGGAATTCTGGTGGAATTACACAGGAATTAATAAGACCGGGACACCGTTCCGTTCCGGCCCTTTCTTACGAAGGGGCAAAAGCGGACAAAATGAAATTCTATTTACCGAGTGAGATTCTATTTACCAGATGAAATTCTCGGTTTCCGTTGCATTTTTGGGGCGGAATTTTACCTGGTCCCTACTGACCGGTATTCCTTTCCGTTACATTTTGGGGCGGAATTCCGCTGTGACCGGAATTGTACCTGGTCCCTTCTGACCGGTATTTCGTTCCGTTTAGTTGCATTTTTCTGGTGATTGGTGTTTGAGCGAGTTCGGTAGATCCCGATATACTAGGATGATGGAACTCGGCAGGAATATCAGGGATCCGAATAGACCGACTTGAAAATAGTCGCTTGAACGATCCGAACATCGTGGAGGGATGGGGACCTTGAATCTAATGGCGTTTATAACTCTTGAACGGTCGATCGGATTTGAATGAAACTTGGCAAGTGGAAATAGCTATTATCTTAGATGTTCTATGCCAAGTCCGGACCGAATCCGATACTGGGGGGGGGGGGCGGGTCGGAAGGGGGCGCCGGAATTTAGCTGGCATATCAGGGACCCGACCAAACTAACTTAGAAATAGTCACTTTCCCGATCCAACCACCGTGGGAGAGTGGAAGGATGTGGAATCCGGAATCTTGAGTTAAGTACAACTTTCGAACGGGTGATCGGATCTTAATGAAACTTTATATCTGGAGAGACCTCCTTTCTCAGATGTCCCATATCAAGTCCTAACCGGATCCGATGAATGCGGGTGGGTGGGTTGGAGGAGGGCCTGAAATCTTGCGACAGGCTTAGAGGGGGGCGATTGGGGTAAAACGGTGGGAAGAACAAGCACAAGTCCTAGATACATCAGTGACAGTACCGGACCGAATTCGGGCACTTGGGGGGGGGGGGGTCCGGAATTCCGGTGATCGCGTTTTAAGGTTCTTCCAGATGGGCTGGGACAATGAAGTCTGGCCTGGACATTAGAGATTTGACAAGATTGGCTTAGAAATTGTCAGTTCCTCGATCCGACCATCGTGGGGGAAGTGGAGGGATGAAGAACTCGGAATCTTGAGGCATGTATAACTTTCAAACGGTTGATAGGATCTTAATGAAACTTGATATTTGGAAAGTACTCGTGTCTCGAATCCAAACAAAGTCTGGACCTGATCCGATTAATGTGAGGGGGGGGCGGTTGGAGGGGATAATCGGAAATCCTGTGACACGCTTAGAGTTGAGTGATCGGGATGAAACTTGGTGGGAAGAACAACCCCAGGCCGTAGATACACCAGTGACAGAACCGGACCGGATTCGGGCACGGGGGGGGGGAGTTTTAGGGGGTCTGGACTTAAGGTGATCGCGAGTTAAGGTACTTCTAGATGTGCTAGGACGATGAAACTTGACTTGAACATTAGAGACTTGACAAAATTGGCTTAGAAATTGTCAATTCCCCTATCCGACCATCCCTTAAAGTACTAATCTCAAGCGCAAAGTAAAAAAAATGCTTTTAAGCAAAATATACAATCTCGTGATTCCCATGACCCCTGTCCATGATCCTAAAGGGCTTATGATCATATTTGCCTCGAGGGCTTTAGACCCTGAAAGTGCGCATATCATCACTGCCAAGTGCAAAAATAAAATACTTTTACCAAACGATACATTCTCATGATTTCCAAGGGCACAAGATCATTCTTATATGAAGGGCCTTGCATACAAATGATCACACAAGCCAACGAATTGGAAAATTTCTACTTTCATCGCTCTGACCCAGCCTAGCAAGTGCCATATGGACTTCTAGCTCTTGTTATGTTTCCTATTATAACATTTGAATGTTTATTAATAATTTTCTGTCGGTAGACGGCAAACGTACTTGTACACTGTCAAAAGTTTCATAACAGATAACACGAGGATGCGCGGTTTCAACAGAGAATGCGTAACCGATAACACCTAGGATGTTATCTGTTGTGTTTGAAAACGTTATGCATGAAATGTTATGCGTAACAAGCTTCGTTAGGAAGAGCCAAAAAGCATTTACTGACTTGATGCCTTATCGTCATAATGATGTCGGAAAACTCAGCAGATACTTTTTGGCGGTTTTTCGGTTCTTTCTGATGGTAACGCTTATTATGCATAACATTTTGAAACATAACAGACAGCATCCGAACTGTTATATGTTACGCATTATCTGTTGAAACCGCGCATCCTCGTGTTATCTGTTACGAAACTTCTGATAGTGTATTCTTAGGGGGAGGGGGAAGAGTTCGGAACATTTAATATAATATACCTAAAAGGAGTCTCCACATCCTCCTGAAGACTTATAGGATTATTGGTTTTGACTTTCCGGATTATGGGTGTTTGAAAATCCGTTTGTAACAGGAGCAACCGTGGTAATAAAGTATTGGAAGAGAAGGGAGTAGCGTTTGAGGCAGACGAGGCTGGAGAGAATCGAGTGCGCCGAGCCTAACGAGTCAACAGGACATAATTAATATTGGCTAGGGTTTTATCTTTTGCACAAATCAATTAGTCAGTTAACAAAGCGTAATTTTTTCCGTTCGGAAAACCGTTTCGGTTGGAGACGTTTTGCCAACAACCCGCTACGACACGTTTGGGATGGAACTTGGACGCCACGAAGTCCTTTTGACTTGAATACGTCATTTTGGGTCTCTCACCACATCTGACCTTGGTGGGTGAAGCTGGAGGAGGTGACGGGACTTCAGTACAAATGGGTGACCCTACTTGAGCGAGAGTTTATGGGTGGTAGAGTGGATGCCCTAGATGTTACATTTAGATGTCCAAACCGTATCCGGCGACGGTAGGGGGAATTGGAGGGAGGTGCAGAAATTGTGCATATGTCCTCACTTACTTTCTTCTATAAGCGCCTTATGAGCTTGTAGACCTTGTTGTAAAAAAAAAAATCCAACATTTTATTGCTAGCTAGTTTCTACGTACACAATATGTGTGCCTGTCGTATACTGTAGAGAATGAAATCTAGGGTTTTAGTTGTTTTTTGTCATGTTAAACTACATGAACACACCCTTTGTAGCCCTCTTAACTTCCTTTATACATGTAGCTGATACTTCTGACTGCAGGAAAGCCCGAATGGGCCTGTGGGGGCAGTCAAGGGTAAGGGGCCAATGATAAGGTGTTTCGTCACGTAGTTATTCAACTATGTTCTTTGATAAGTATTGAATCTTATGGTTTTGATACTAAATGTCTGCTCTGTTACTTTAAAACATATATCCATCCTCATTTGGATTGGAATACGATTAACCTGTTTCCTGTCTGGTGAGCGAAGATAGTGTGTTGTCCCCAGATATGCCGGTTATTCCCTCCTCCCCTCCTGGCTCCTGCGTTGGTGCGAGAGGAACACTGGCAATCGGTTTTTGCCGTATCGTGCCGACTCGTCAACCCAGTTTTTAAACAATTTTATTATTTTCATTCCAGGTCATCTCTCGTAAAGTGTTATCTGTTGTCGTTCTAAAGTGTTTTTAAATACTTTGTATGTCGACCTCTTCTAGCTTTTACCTACTTGGTATTAAAATTGATTGATTGATTATGAACATCTGTGAACAAACACATCATATTATTGGAGTAGGATCTCTTCTGCCACCAAGAATCATCTCTGCTCTATTGATTCAGTCTCAGAAGTTACATCTAGATGGCTAAATGAGAAGCCCTTACCTTACCTTAGACCTTAGTTCCTCCTGCGCCTCCAGAGGCGCTTAGGGCATCCAAGAAGAGCTGCCACACTGTCAGAAGTCTTATAACAGATTGCGCATAACACTTTCAAGAATAACACCTTTTCACTTAGAAAAAAAGTCTTATGACCAGTTAAGTTTATACTATTTCGTGCCCAGATCTCCAGCAACACCTTCAATAGGTAAAAATATTACACTGTCAGAAGTTACATAACGACAACATTAGGATGCGCGGTTTCAACAGATAACACTTTGGGATGTTATATCTTACGTTTCTTTCGTTCCCGTTAGTATTTTTACCAATTGAAGGTGTTGTTGGAGATCTAGGCACGAAATAGTGTAAACTTAATTGGTCATAACACTTTATTTCTAAGTGAAAAGGTGTTATTCTTGAAAGTGTTATGCGCAATCTGTTATGCAACTTCTGACAGTGCAGTCGTCTCTCATAAGGGCCCTTGCCCATACATCTTCCCATTCAGGCTGGATGGACGCGTTGATATTGTGAAGGTTGAAGACCGACGAACACTCTTCACCATACCCACCAGTCCGACCTTCACAAATGAGAAGCTCCTCACGCTTTTTTATTCCTGGCGAAATGTTTCTTTCCCTTGGAACAGATCTTGGTGACGGACAACACAACCGGGAGTCTCCGTGTCCTTCCCAATGGGCAGTACGAGTAGCAGCGTCCAGAGAAAGGCTTGGACTCGGGGTGACTTGGAGATAGCGAAAACGCACGCTGGATTTCTGGACTAAGGTGATCCGTGGAGGCTTCGACAAGGGGAAGAGTGGAAACCGATGTAAGCGATTTTTCGGATGTTACACTGTCAGAAGTTTCATAACAGATAACACAAGGATGAGCGGTTTGAATAGATAATGGCCGGATGTTATCTGTTGTGTTTCAAAACGTTATACATAATAAGCGTTACCATCAGGAAGAACCGGAAAACCCCCAAAAAGTATCTGCTAAGTTTTCCGACATTATGACGATAAGGAATAAAGTCAGTAGATGCTTTTTTGGCTCTTCCTAACAAAGCTTGTTATGCATAACATTTCATTCATAACGTTTTCAAACACAACAAATAACATGCGAAGTGTTATCTATTAAGCATTATCTGTCGAAACCGCGCATCCTCGTGTTATCTGACGCGAAACTTCTGACAGTGAGGCTGCCACGAATAATAGTTATGTTCTATGATACACAGAAAGATGAAAGAACTGCCAAAAAGACAGCACTTGATAAAGCGTTCGTATTGTAGTCCCAGAATGCCAGCATATGCATCTGCGTTATCCTTTTATTAATCCCCTCCTAATTTCTAGATCGTTCGACAAGAGACTTGAAAAATTTGAATCGATGAGCCTTCGAGATGATGGCATAAGATAAGTTATCAAAAAAAGTATCAGTACAGTCTGGTTCCGTCAAAACTGGAAATCTTTCTAGAAAATATTGTTCCGAGGGCTTGTCTGTGCTAACTGATCAGACATCATTGTTTACCAACGTTCATTAATGTCAATCACTCTCCTGTTTAGTAGAAACTTGAAATCCCATAAAGTTGTTCCTATAATAGGTTCAGAATAGACTCCGTTGATAACCCTGTAATCCAACTGACCTAACTGAAAACATATCCATCTCTAAGAACGGGTGGGAGGCCCTACTGTTAACTATTGCCTGTATCTCAGGAATAGCGCCTTAGCGTCGCTTGACGTCAAGGTGTGTGGGGACTGCGTCCGAAAGGTTGGGACGCTTTTCACACAAATAGTGATTAGCCCTGCAGATAGGGCAGTGGCTACCCGTTAATAGCAGTAATCTCTTTCGCCTCAAGAAGCGTGTGGCGCGAAGTTGGTGGTGGAGGAGCGCGTGCCTATACTGTCAGAAGTTTCATAACAGATAACACGAGGATGTGCGGTTTCAACAGATAATGCGTAACAGATAACACATTGGATGTTATCTGTTGTGTTTGAAAACGTTATGCATGAAATGTTATGCATAATAAGCTTTGTTGGAAGAACCAAAAAAGCATTTACTGACTTCATTCGTTATCGTCACGATGCCGGAAAACTCAGCAGATACGTTTTGGCGGTTTTTCGGTTCTTCCTGATGGTAACGCTTATTACGCATAACATTTTGAAACACAACAGATAACATCCGAAGTGTTATCTGTTACGCATTATCTGTTGAAACCGCGCATCCTCGTCTTTTATGAAACTTCTGACAGTGTATAGTACCCCCCCCCCCCCCCCGACCGGCACGTTAGCGTGTGTTCTTATAATTGATAGTGCAAAACGGATACGTCAGCTGAATTTTATTAGAGCTATATTTCGACCCTTCTTGGCAAGGGTCCTCTTCAGCCTTAAAGCTGCTCAAGTTGGAAAAGCGAACTTGTGGAAAAACATAATTGATATTGCGAAAACGGGGAGAAACCATCACCAGTTAATAAAAATGATTACTGGGAATAATACTGAACTTTTTCTTTCAGTAAAATCCTAACACCAGCCAAAATTGTTCACAACGACACAAATGGAAATCAACCTTGTGTGACAACGAGTCTGTAAAACTCGCCCGCTTGTGAACTACCAGAGGACAAACCTTTTCTTCTTGAAAATGTGGGTGATTGACTAAATGCAACTATAGTTATGAAGTGCAGCGAATTTCATTTATACGTTTTCCATTTTAGCTATGTTCTGCTAAACAATGAATCATGTCTAAGCATGAAGCAAGAAGATGGGGCGACGCAATCAGTTAAAAATGGACCTGTGATAGTGCAAGGCTCGCCAATTAAAATTGTTTTTCTTGGAAGTCCAGGCTGCGGAAAATCAGGTCAGTTTTGGCTATTCTCTTTATCGTTGTGCTGAAAGGTTGTCTTGTAAAAACATAATGTCAAGATGCGACGCGAATCTACCTATGCCTTCCTCTATGACGGCGAGGAATAGGCTACTCTTAATGACTAACTCTTAGTGCCGACAAATAATCGTCGTGTGCCTAGCGAAGAACCAGAAACGTCACCACAAACGTTGTTGGTTGATTTACGCAAGATTCGAGTCAGTTTTGAGGATTTGTTTGGGTAACGTTTCTTGTTCTCGCTAGGATCATCGGCGTGTTTCGGTCACATGTTTTCGGTCACAGAGTATTTACGCTGTAGAGGTATGCTTCTTTGGACGTTAGTTAACTTTGAAAAGTCCAGATTTTGGCAAGGTGGTAACGTAAAAGTAATGTTTATTGATGACAATTCATAAGCTAGTGCCGATGGTGTGTCACCAGCTATACGTTTTGTATGTACAGTCTACATTAGTATTCTGTGTTCAGTTGTAAAACCTCAGTTACAACCTCAGTTGTAACTTTCATTGTGAATTCAGAAACCGGCTCATTCCTTCCTTTAAGACCAAGATCCTAACCAAACTATAGCCTACCGTCAAAACTCACCACTTGATTTTAGAGGCCCGAGTCGTTATCCAAGACACATGGGCCTACCGAGTGCCCTGTAATAAATGTCTCAAGTGAGATTTGCTGTAGTCTATGCAAGAGACTGAAGAATGAAATTCTTCACGGCATATTATTATTATTATTATTATTATTTATTTCAATCCTTCAAAACTAAAGAGTAGTGTATAAAAAGGAACAACAACATGTCAATCAAAGTATATATATATAGTTATATACAGCTCGTAATATATTACGAGCCTGTCCCTTAAAAGCTCCTCTTCACGCCCGTAGCTTCGGTTTGTCTGCAAAACGTCCCAGTCGTAACGTTTCCTGACGAAACATCCCTGTGGCAAAACGTCCCCAACCAAAATGTCCCTATGTAAACGTCCCTGTGACAAAAAAAACACAAAAAAACAAGGGAATTGCTGGTTTTAAAATTTCACGGTTTTAACCTGACCCAGTATACTTTTAAGCGGATTCCTTTCCTGGAGTAAGATAAACATTCTGTTGTATGTAATCTTGTCGTTGTCTATTACATTTAATCGGTTTCTTTTTCTGCTCTATCTAATTGACCTCGTTTTGCTCGATATTAATTCAGAGTTTGCTATGTGACTAAACGATGTCTTAATAGAGGCTTTGTGGCCTTATTGTTTTTGCAATATAATATTATTATTATTATGTCTTTTTTGCTCTATGTTGAATTATTTATTTGTTTTTCATTGGTTATTATAGGACCGGTCTTGCCTATGTTACTGCATTACATCACAGTTACATCGATTGTAATTTACAAGATCTTGAACGCGCTTATGCCATTTTACCCTCCCATTTTTACCCACCCTAACGGCACTACGCTCATTATTTGGACAAATTGCACCCTCTCTATAGGACTCTTTTCGAGATGTTTTGTCATGGCCACCATGCAGGAACAATCGAATGAGTCAATGGTTGCGTTCCAGCCACCTACCAACCTTAAAGCACAACTCTTACTAGAAATAATCTTTTACCTGTAAAATGGATCAGATAAAACGTTTTCGAAAATACCATTACTTTCCACCTGAAACTTGCGATTCTCTTGTTAGCGCTTGTCGATTACATACAGCCTTCCTGCTCTTCGATGCGGCGGCTGGGCGCAAAAGATTTGAAAACTGAACATGCCTTGGTTAGAAAGTGGAAAAACTAAGAGAAGAAAAGAATTAATAAACAGAAGATTATCACATCCTTGTGTGTGAAGGAGTTGTCAGCGGACAATGAAGATTCCGGCAAACTTTTCGTTGGGTGACGGGAAAGCACGGCAAGGCCGAAAAAGCGCTAAGAACTCGTAGTTACGAAACGAAACAATGGAGAAAGGTGGGGATTTTAGAAGCTTATAATTCCATATGGGAGCCAAGTATAATATAAAAGGCAGAATAAGCAAGAGGGGTCCTTTAACGAAAGGATAGACAGATTGAAAGACGGTGGTAGCTTTTAATATTCGTTGTATGCTTTATTTTTAATTTGATGTCAATAAAATTTTTACGATTTATTTTACCTATGAAAGGATGTACAGACTGGAATGACGGTGACCGGGAACAAACGCAATACCTAGTATTGAGTTTGTTCCAACCTTCTATTTCACAGTTAGGTTCGTTTTCCTACCTTCAGCCTGACGAGGACCCTCACTAAGAAGGGACGAGTTACTAAACAATGGCACCGTCATTCCAGTCTTTCCTCGTTATAGATTGCCCATCCTGTTTTTTTTTGTTTTTTTTTTGTTTTTTTTTAAACCCGTAGCCATAATTTAACTTATTTTTATATTACCTAAAAAAAAAATCACATTTCGTACTTTTTGTGGCTACTCCTCCATCCCTCGGTGACGTTGATTTTAATCTATTTTTACCCACTTTTAACTATTTACGTCACTTAACTTTTGGTATTGCATTTACTATTCTTCCCCCCTAAGACTTTCGCCATCCTGGTTTTAGTATGCTTGCCTGGTTTTCTCATGCACCACGCCTTTCCTTTCCTCCTTTTAGTCGACGGCTCTACTCCGTCAGTTTTCTATTACGAAAGAAACTAAATAAACATCCTGCCTATCCGCAACGGCAGTCCTTATCTAACACTCACTATTTTTTCCAGCGCTCGTTGTTCGCTACCTTACCAAACGGTTCATTGTTGAGTACAAATCGGGAGTAGGTAAGTAAGTTAAAGCCATTGATCCAAGACCATCAGCCTGAATTAGAGAACCCATACCACCTCAATTATACTTATTATTAATTTTATTACCCACCCCATCATAATGTAGCCTATAAGTACACACAAAATGGAGTAGGAAAAATAACGGGAAAAGAAAACAGTACACACCACTACGTATCTTCAACAAAATCAAATTATCTTCAAATATTTCAGTAATCTATGTATCACTTTTCTCGAACAGGTATGTAGTGTATATCTTATCCTATGTTTCATAGGTAGTTATATCATGATACTGAGTTTTGTAGAGGTTGATACGAAGCCGTATCAACCTCCGCAGAAGTTCATCGAGCACTTTTCTCAACTAGTGAAAAGTAGAACCTGACCTCCATAAAATTAAATGAAAGACATCACTTTCAGAAAGAAAAACAAAAAAAAAACGGGTCTGAGCCCCAAAGTCGCCAGCGAACCCGGAAGATCGGTTGTGGAATCGCTCCTGACAGTGACAGCGCCGAGTTTCTTAAACTCGTTTAAACTCAGAAACCGAGAGGTGCAGCTAGAGTACTTAACGTATGGACCCCAGATTTGCCGGCGAACCCGGAAGATCGGTTGCGGAATCACTCCCGGAAGCGACAGCGTTGTGTTTTCTAACGCAGCTTACAAACTCTAGAGAGTTCTTATACTCCCGAGCGTCTCACCAATTCTGTCCAGATTCCCTTTCCGGTGTTGTCAGGATTGCCGACTGGCAAGGGCTAGCCAGTGGTGGACTGCCAACCGCTGTACGGTTCCTTTCATGTTAAGAACCATAAGCTGTTCCACACGCCCCTTTCACGTTGACCGGCATTAGTCTGTCATAGGTTTGTCCAGATTGTGGGAATAATTCACGACCCATTATACCGACCCCTGCTCGTTTGAAGAACGAGCAGTCCTGCCACTCTGATCATAGTTGTGAATCTAGAATTCCTAACATTTTTCCCTAGGATCCCCTAACACTCTAGTCATTAACCAGAGCAATAAGAATCCTTGGAGACCTACTTAATGCTCCTTCCAATCTCACATAGGGGAGACCCGTTTGAGAGATGGGTTAGAGCCAACAGACCAGACACTAGATTAATTCTAGATTTATAGGGCGTATACTGTTGTTGTTTTATAAAAGTTGAACTTGAAACTAGCCTAGGCCCAATGCTATTGAGAGTGGGATTAGAATGTCTACTTCGATGACATCATCTCCCCACCTACCTCTGATTTAGTTAGAGTTTACCGTATGGCGACAGGTTCGGCATCACTCTTTCAAACCAAGTGACACAGATTTTTTTTTGCCTCATCATTTGGGAATCATTAGAACCGGTCAAACCCTCAGAGAAATACCGAAAAAAGTAGACTACGTGAAGTCCTGTGCCAGCAACGTGTTTTTGTCAGAAAGCGTCCAGATGGATTGGGCTTTGAAGCATCGGTCTGAGGTCGACATTTGGTTGCCAATCAGGCACAATTCGCTGAGGTGTTTGGATAGTCGTCAGAGGCACCATGCATGGGGAGAGGGGGGGGGCTGGTTTTGAGGATTTCTGAGGGGCATAGCATCTTCCATCTCGCTTCTTTTTTTTCTCGTAATAGACTTGAAAAGGCAGTAGAATGCAAAGCAATGACGTTACGTTCAGATATTCGAAAACTACTTTAGATCCCCCCCCCAAAAGAATAAAAAAGAAAAAAAAATAGTCTGAGTATAACAATCATGGGATTGGGGCTGAAAATTTGCCCTCCCCCCCCCCCAAGGTTTACCAAATTGGCGCCTCTGATGGTGCTAGTCAATATAGGCCTCAGCCGCTGCTGATGGACATAGGGTCAATTTGGTATGAAGGAAATTTGAAGGAAAAACTTGGGATGTCAGGTCATTTTTCTTTAGCCATGAGTGGCTCCCTGGCGCCCTTGGTCTCGAATGGACTATCAGGTTTCAGGTTTTGCGCATTAGCCTATTATCAAAGAAAACAAAAATAAATGAAATTATTTGCCCTTCAGAAATACAACTTAGACAGGCACGTAGGCTGATCCACCATTTTATTCTTGGGATTTCATGGTATTAAAGTGAAATGACATACAGACATTCTCTTTGGATCGGGCTGTCACTGCCTCCAAAAGAACGGTCTGTCATATCTAACGGACCGTAAGCTAGACAGTCTCGGACTTGTTTCAGATCTCGATCAGGTTGCCTTCCGACAAAGTTGTAAAGGAGTAATGTAGGCTAATGTAATGATTTGTTAATGGGCGTCGGCTAAGGAAAACTTCACTGAAGTAATACACTCCTGCCAACATCCACGTCAACGCACTTAATGATTTGATTCGGCATTCATTTTGCCGTAAAAGCCTACTGGTATGTTTTTGTTTTCGGCGACCATTTTTGACAACTTTTGTCAAGGGGCTAAGTATACAGAGTGGAGAAAACGGTTGACATTTATTGTTCTACGTCTGGTACACACTGTCAGAAGTTTCATAACAGATAACACGAGGATGCGCGGTTTCAACAGATAATGCGTAATGGATAACACTTCGGATGTTATCTGTTGTGTTTCAAAGCCGGAGTTTCATAACAGATAACACGAGGATGCGTGGTTTCAGCAGATAATGCGTAACAGATAACACTTCGGATGTTATCTGTTGTGTTTCAAAGCAGAAGTTCATAACAGATATCACGAGGATGCGCGGTTTCAACAGATAATTCGTAACGGATAACACTCCGGATGTTATCTGTTGTGTTTGAAAACGTTATGCATGAAATGTTATGCATAACAAGCTTTGTTAGGAAGAGCCAAAAAAGCATCTACTGACTTTATTCTTTATCGTCGTGATGTCGGAAAACTCAGCAGATACTTTTTGGCGTTTTTTCGGCTCTTCCTGATGGTAACGCTTATTATGTATAGCATTTTGAAACACAACAGATAACATCCGAAGCGCTATCTTTTACGCATTATCTGTTGAAACCGCGCATCCTCGTGTTATCTGTTATGAAACTTCTGACAGTATGGTTAGGAATTGAGGCATTAACAGTTTAACTAGTCTGGTTCGAAATGCTGAGCTGGAATATCGCAAATTGTCGGTCAAGCATCAAGCTAAGGAGGTGAACGAAAAACAGGAACCGGAAGGCGGCGTAAAAGAGGTCGAGAGAGGGTGAAAGAAGCCCGATAAAAAAATTATCTCAAAGTAGTACTATGAAGTAGTACGAAAAAGTAGCATGCAGTACTAATGATGCTACTACATGCTTCTACTTCAAGGCTACCATGTTACTGCATACTAATATATGCTACTATTAGCAAGACTGGATGCTACTATGGCAAGGCAGGATGCTACTACATACTACTACATAAGATTGGACCAGTCTGAGGCACATTAAATGAGAGTATTCTTTGCTATTACATAGTATTACATGCTACTTTTTCGTACTACTACCATACTACTACCCAGGCTACAAATTTTTCATCGGGAGATAACGAAAACGTGTAAAGTTTAGGTATCGTGCAATCTGTCTCACTGACCTCAACTTATAGGCTAACTGTTATCTGCTTTTTTTTATTTGTAACCAGTTATAAATAATTTGTAGCCTATACCTAATCAAAGATGGCGTATTGTCCCCAGAAGAGCCGTCTATTCCTCCCTCCCCTCCCTGAGTCCTGCCGATTCGTCAGTCCAGTTCTTAGACAGTTTGGTTCCAGTATTTATTTTTGGTATCTGTTGTCGTTTTAATGTTCACCTCTTCTAGGTAATGGCTACTTGGTATTAAAGTTGTTGATTGATTGATTAACAGAGACATTCAGACTTGTCATATTCCTTCGAGGATCCCTTTTTATAGATGAGGGTTATTTCCATGATAATTTTAATGATTAAATTTTTCACCTGTCAAAATCAGCACACAGCACAAAGCCGGAGTAGAAATGAATAAAATAAGAGAAAAAGCACAAGACAAATGCAAATTATCTGAAGAATCAACCAGAAACAAATAAAAGGTGGCTCTAGTATAGCATCCCAAGTTTATTTCCCATTTCGTTCGCTTATCGTAGTTTACACCACCGTCATCACTAGCTTTATCTGAACACTTCTCTCCGTCTTGCGGACATCTCAATACGTTGACGATAACTCCAGATATTTGGCAGGCTCCAGTAAGCATACCCCTATAGGTTGGTGATTCTGTCACATAACCAATTTGTTGAGGTCTAATTTACTGGCCACCGACAAGGTTCCGAGGTCGGGGAATCTAGACCATTTGTCCAATTTTTTTGGAGACCCGGAGTCTTAATGGTCGATCTAAAAGTGACAGTTGAATTTCATAGGGGACATAAAATAGGGGACCGTATTCAAGACTGTAGGACGGAAATAGCGTCAAGTCGCCGACTGTCTTGAATCTGCTGGGTTTTTTTCTAGAGAAACAGCTGAACTTGCAGGTATAAATGTGGATGCGTATAAATGAATCGGGACCACTTGTCCTTGATTGTTTTGAAAGCTAAATCAAAGTCTAATGGTTGAAGTAAAAGTGAAAGCTAAATTTCAAAGGGGATAGGCAGGGGCGTAGTTTCGTCAAAATCCTGGGGGGGGGGGGGCAAAGTTGGAGCCGATTTTCCCAAGTCAAGTGAAAATGAGCAGTTTTATTTCAAGAAGAAAAACGTAATAAAAACAAAGAAACAAAGAGATATTTTACTAATCGACCAAGGCGAAACGACGCTACTTCAAATTCGCGAAACTGTCCACTGCGCGATTGACGTCCAGCTTCTTCGCTTTTCCAGGTTGGGTACCAATGACCAAAAGATCACTTAGTCGGTCGTCTGACATTGAAGTGCGAATATACGGTTTTGCACTTTTCATACACGAAAAGAATCGTTCGTTCGATGTAGTCGACACAGGAAGCGACGAAATTAGGTCAAACGTCTCAAGGACCGAACGGAATGCTTCCGGTTTCTTCGCAAAAAGTGATCGAGCATGCGATGCGTTCTGTGGTTATCTTAGGCCTATTTTAGTTTCGACGAGAGTTTTGAAGACGCTAAATTTCAGCTGGGGGGTCAAACATCAAGTGGGGGGGGGGAGGGGGCAAACTGGGGTCTGGGGGGGGGGGGGGCAGTTGCCCCCCCCCCCTGCTCTATAGCAAATTACGCCCCTGGGGATATGTATCAAGGACTGGAGGACGGAAACACAGCCGGGGGCGTCGCAAGTGCACAAAAATTCACCAAATCTTTAAAAAATTCTACCGAATCCTAGAAACTGAGAATTTGAGCTTTGAATTATTAAATAGAAAATATTAGGTACAAAGAGTAACGCTAAAGGGTAGTATGAAATTTTACCATACTGAACCTTATAACAAACGAAAGTAAAATCCAGAGGAAAATAACAGTAGGGAGTAGGTAAATACCAGCGATACCAGCATTACTAGCTATAGAGAACGTCCCCAATGAAACTCATTCAGTCGTTCACCAACTCTTGCTCCGATAACTTCATATTCTGAACATTACAAAAAAATGATACAGCCTTCATTGTTCTCTTGGTGTGAACAGACCAACAGACCTTTGCTTTACTAGAAATCTTTAAACCCGCAAGTTTGTTTTGCTTTAAATGCCACAAGCGTAGTGGGCGGCGCTACAATTATGGCCCAATTGTTAAGCGTGGAAAGCACAGGTCTTGACGCTACTCGCTAGTGTTATTTTGCTCTGGTAAAATCCCAAAATGTTTGTTAATTACTTAGCACTGAACGTGGCATTATTCCATTCCAGATTTTACTTATCGACACGTGATAATGCAACACTGTACAGCATATGAGTTAGAAATCTTGGATCTTTCAAATGCAGAGGTAAGTGAACCGTTTTCCTCCCTTTGCTTACACTCATGACTTGGCACTTACAGTACCATAAACTTCGATCAAGAATCGATAACACTTTGAACAGTAATAGTTTTCCAATTCGTTTCTGTCCGTCGGTGCAAATTTAGGTTCACAAACCCCCTGTTGAAACTGTAAAATCCCAACAGTAGCCTATGTCCTTTGATTATGAGCTACACTGTAAAAAAAAAATATTGCAGTGTTTGCTACTGGGATTAATCGTGTCTCTACTGAGATAATCTTATCTCTAATTTGGATTAATCTTATCTCAGTAGAGATAAGATTAGTTCCAGTAGTAAATACTGCAAACTTTAATCCTTGCTAGGGAGACTTTTTACAGTATATAAAGATCCTTCCAGACTTGACAAATCTCTTAGGCACTCGATTCACACTGAGGCTTTTCCAGCTGTCAGGTCGACGTAAAAAGGGGATCGACTAAAAAGAAGCATTCATGGCATGGCGTAGGAGGCACGAGTGATAAAAAGAGAGCAAGTGGTAGAAGCAGACAAGTAAGTGAGAGTTCGTAACTCCAGAGCCTAAGAGAAGGCACGCTAGAACATTGTTCCTGCCCCTCAATCTGTAGCCTGAAAGGGCCATTTTAGATTTCGTTGCTATTGATCATGGGCCATTGGGAATCATGAATATATATCGTTTAGTCAAAAGTATTTTTTGACTTTTCGGTTAAGATGCGTACTTTATGGGTGCTAAAAGCTCATTTTTTTTAGCAAAACCCTTGAGACAAAGATGATATATTTTGCTTAAAAGTATTGTTTGTACTTTGCGATTAGGATTCAGTTTGAGCTCAAGGAATATTTAGTACTTTAAGGGATGGTTGGATCTGAGAAGTGACAATTTCTAAGCCAATCTTGTCAAGTCTGCAATGTCCAAGCCAAGTTTCATCGTCCTAGCACATCTGGAAGTACCTTCATTCGCAATCACCGGACCAATCGCCCGAACCCGGTCCGTATGTGTCACTGATGTGTCTAGGGATGTTGCTTGTTCTTCCAACCAATTTTCATCCCGATCACTCCATTCTAATCATGTCACAAGATTTCCGGTTCTCCCCTCCCCTCCCCCCCCCCCCCAATATTCATCGGATCAGGTCCGGACTTGAAACGGGACATCTGAGACATGAATTCTTCCGAATACCAAGTTTCATTAAGATCCGATCACCCGTTCAAAAGTTGGACATACCTAAAGATTTCGGATTCCGCCTCCCTCCACTCCCCCACGATGGTCAAATCGGAGAAACGACTGTTCTTAAGTTAAAGTTGTAGAGTCTCTGACACGCCGGCCAAGTTTCATCGTCATAGCACTTGTGTAAGCATCTTAACTCGGGATCACGGGAATTCCGGAAACCTCCCTCCAACTCCCCCCACAGTGCTCGGATCCGGTCTGGTTTTGTCAACTATGTATTGTGCTTGTGGGTTTGTGCTTGTTCTTCCGACCAAGTTTCATCCCGATCCGTCGACTCTGAACATGTCACACGATTTCCGGTTCTCCCCTCCAACTCCCCCCAAGTCACCGGATCCTTTCCGGACTTTAAGTGTGATATCAAGAGACATGAGGTCTTTCCAAATATCAAGTTTCACTAAGATGCGATTCCCCGTTCAAAATTTATAAATACGTCAATATTCCGGATTCCCCCTCCCTCCACTCCCCCACAGTGGTTAGATCGGAAAAGTGAATATTTCCAAGTTAGTTTGGTCGGGTCCCTAATATGCCTGCCAAGTTTCATCGTCCTAGCACATCTGGAAGTACCAATGACTTGCGATCACCGGACTGACCGAGCGACAGAAAACTTACCGGTATATGGCACTTGGCCGGAAGGCATATGCAATAAAAACCGAATGTTATCATGAACAAATCAACTGTTTGTTACGAAAAATCGCGTCATTTCTTACCGACTGGCCGACAACATTGGGGGGGGGGGGCTCCCCCACACGTGATGCCCCTTGTTGCGTGTCACGATATTCCTAACGGTGGGAATCGTCGTATTCGTTCCTTTCAGTGACTATGAATTTAGCTTCTTGGAAACTCATTCTTGAACGTGAAAATCCCAGGATACTGTATATTTTGACCATGAGCAATACGCCCTTCTTGGCCTCCCGGCAAGTTCTGGTGAATTTTGCCGTGGTTTAGCGAAGGACCAATCAGGGCCACGCGTCAGAAAAGTTGCGAGAACCTGTTTCTGCGGTTGACTAACTGGGAATCATCTATTTGCAGAGGAGTACAGTATAGAAGTAAATAAAGAAAATAAAACCAGGGCAAACAAAACTCTTGTTTATAAAGTATATTTAGTAAATATGTATATATATCTATATGTACTAAATATATATACTATATAGTAAATATATATACTAAATCTATGTATACTTATATAATATACATAAGTAAATCCGGCTCTGTGTGGACAGATACTTCATGTAAACTATACAAGTACCTGAAAACTATGAGTCGGGAAGACCCTTGTGAAAGAATTGATAGAAAATGCGTGTGAGGGAAGTATGAATAGACAGAAAATGCGTATTACGAAAATGCGAACGGATAGAAAGTGCGTGTACGGACAGTGAAATAGGCCTATTCTTCTGGCCCTACAGGCATGACCATCGTAAAAGTAGCAGGAATACACTCTCGCGTTTGCTGACGCGTTAACCTGGGCGGATATGGTTCCAGAAAATCGAAAGTTAATAGTGCCTGCGGTTATTGGTAACCACGTCCAAAAAACATTCCGGTTTGTATCTCTTGCAACAAGGATAAGCCTCGTTAACTCTTGGCCGACGGTCTGGTCATTTGTAGACGAGGTCATTTCAGTTGCTAGGGAACCTGCCCAGAAAATAAGACCAAGGTCGATCAGCTTTCGATAAGGCATATCACTGCATATCACTTCGGGAATGCTCAGCTTCCATTGCACTTTTTGATACTACTGGACCAGGACGCTGACTGCGCGCTCCTTACATCCCTCCGGGATGCAAAGCTATCCGTATCCAATTATTTTGTGTACTTTTGATGCTGAGTAGGCTACACCTAGGACATTTTCGGACCAAAATGTTGCGTTTTCTGATGAGGAACTTTGGACATTTATTTCGTACAGAATTCAAGACAACAAGCATAGTGATTGAAGAAGGCGAAATATTCATTTTCTTTCCTTTTATAGTTTTGGCCGTGGTGTTAAAGACCTAATCCAAACATTCTGTTTACCTTCTCTTAGGGATCGCATGCCACGGGTTTGTTTAGATTTGAACTCGATTGCCGAGTTGCTGTTTTGGCTCGAGAAAAAACCCACGCAGAACGTCTTCTTTTCTAGATGGCGGAATTTTCCAGGATTGATTAGCAAAGAATTATAAGACCTAACTGATAATTTTTGTATGTCTTCAGAGGTACCACACTGGTCTTGGTCTCATAATTTATTTGTATTTGTAATAACAGTCGTAGCATTAGATAGAAATTATTATTTTGACCCTTGGCTCCCTACGTGCCATAACAGCTGTCCGGGATATTCGGTTGAGATTTAGTTCAGAAAGAGTTATTTCAAACCTAGGAAATTTGGTTTTTTTTTTTTTTTTTGCTCATTGTTTTACGGTGTTTTTAGTGGTTTTGAACATTCACAGTGACAGTAGAGATGGTTAGCATTGTGTGTGTGGTAGAAAGACCATTTTTGTGGCCCGCTTTAAGATTAGATGAGATTTATTCCACTAAAAGCACAAAGGCTATGGGAAAAAATAAACACAAACAAAATTCAAAAACAAAAACCAAATAAATGATAACTATTTTACATATTCCTTTACAGGAACCTTTCTCTGTGGTTCATCGAAATCGAAAGGAATCTTCCCAACTTTTTACCAAATAATTTACTTCCCATTACTTTTACCAACCAATCCTCCCCCCCCCCCATAACTAACACCAAAAATTTCCCCACGAAGATCTGAAAGCTCAGGGCATACGCACGTTAAATGAAAAATATTTTCCGCACATTGGGCAAAAGTAAGGACCAGACAACACTCTTACCTCACCCAAATATATTCTACCCATTCCTAGAAGTAGACAATCACCCCGTAAACTCATTAACAACCTCAAATGATCTGCTGGGATCCCCACCTTGAATTAAATTTCCTACCCCTATGTCTCTTTGGCCCTCGCGTACAACCACAGGCTAGACACAGGACCACAGGATAGAACCGAATGGAAAATTGAACCTTTGTGGATTTTTGTTTGGATAAACTAGAAACACCTTCTCAGGGCAATTTGGACACTCCACCATCACTTTGCTAACTCATAGAAGTACTGTTGTCGGTTCTGTCACACTTCCAATATTTTGGCCGTTTATGCCTCACCCTTGTTAACTTAAAGCACAGCGGTAGAAATAGTCCAGAAATGCTGTTTTTTCGAAAATACTAGTAGCCTGCTTTTCTAGTGAAATTAGTGATTTTCTTTCCGACTCCCATCTGAAGCAGAGCTTCAACGCAACATATTTAAAAACTGTGCACGATGTGGTCCGGAGTGGGAAAAGCCGTTTAAAAGAAAAGGTGTTAAATGACACACAAGAAAGGCCTGATGGCTACCTTTCTGCTAAAACAAAACATTAAATGTTGGAGCTTGATTTTATCTTGCTTTTATCACTCACAGACTTGTCGGCGCTTTGGCAAATTGGATTTCTGAACTTTAGAGTTCCGTAGGGTAGCTAGGGACAGCGTAAAGGGGCAGAATAAGTACGACGGGTCCTTTTTTTATATCTTAATTATTGCAGTAAAATCTTAGTGTTTCCAATCAGGGATTACGAAGAGTCCTTTAAACGTCAGTATAAACATACGTCCAAACCAGAGCAAAATAACGCTAGGGAGTAGCGCCACGACTCGGAAAAAGTGACAGACACTCGAACACCTGCGATACCAGCACCACTAGCGATAGCGAACGTCCCTACTGAAACTCGACCAGTCGTGCACCAGCGCTGGCTCCAGTAACTTCATATTCTGAACACAGCGAAAAAAAAGATAAAAACCTCCACTGTTTCCTTGATGTGTGCAGATTGTGTCTTACTTTACTAGAAAATTTTAAACCCGGAAGTTGGTCTCGCTTTAAATGCCGCAAGCGTAGTGGGTAGCGCTATGATTGTGGCCCTTTTGCGAAGCATGGAAAGCATAGGTCTTGGCGCTAATCCTAAGTGTTATTTTACTCTGGTCAAACTACGGTTCCTTCTGCGGGAAACGGTGGAACTAAGCTTGGAGGTCGCAGTTCGTTTCGAATGGAAGAGGAGAGTTTATTGGATGTTTTCCTGAACGTGAGGCTCTCCGGTTGTTGTTTTCGTTCTGTCACATGATATGATGAGTCGCTTCCGGAGCTCGAAAAAGAGTTCATTAGTAAACTTTCCGACATATTTAAATGGGGAGGGGGGGGGGGTGACTTTCGTCGTCCTACTTGCATTTTCGGCGAGGCACCATGCGAGCGGCTTGGTTTTTAGATCCCAAACGAAAGTGTGGGATACTTAAAGTTTAACTGAAAAGGGCTTAGATAGGACAATCTAGTTACCCATCACTTATTCACTTAAAGAAGCTTGAAAACCCGGCGAAAATGCGTTACTTCGTTGCTCGGCTATTCACGAATAATCGATTTTCGAATAGTAGAATTTCCTTGTCTGATTTGTATGCTCTATGCGCTTGTTTCTGTGTTGTATGCTCGAGGAAAACAGTTTACGAAAAATAAGTGTTCACGCAGTGAGCTACCTTCCGTAAGCTGATCACTGGCCACTGAAACGCCGCGTATGTATTGTGATTTAATTTGTCTGCGTCATAGTAGAAATTTACGTTGTGAGGACGACCGTAGATATTCTGAGCGTCATTCTAGAGCAAATAGTGAAAAATAAAAAATTCCCTTAACAAAATTCAAAAAAAGCAGGTTATTCAGTTATACAAGTGATACAAACATAAGTTGACTCTTCAGTTAAACTTTAAAGCGTCGTCAATCTTCTCATCCTTCTGTATGTCGGTCCGTGTGTCAGTCACCACGATAATTCCCATAGAGATTGATACGTTTTAATGAAAACTGGTGGACTCTTCATGCCAAAAAAAAGGCCGAGATCATAGGTGGCCTTTTGACCTCAGAATTTAGGGGTGGACCCGGGGCCTAGAAATTTAGGAGCGAAGAAAATTCTGAGGTACACGGGCTGGGAGGTTGACAAAATGACATGGTGGGATAACTCTGAAATCTTTACTGTGTCCGTTTGTCTGTAGCCACGATAACTTCGGAACGAATTGGAACAGTTCACGAAAGATGGTTCGTATCCATAGATCGGCCTTGTGTCCATCATCAGCGGTATCGAACATCTATCAATGGGGGTGACACCATGCTGTCTTTTTATTTATTTTTTAATATTGCATTTCAGGGTCCCGTCGATTTGGGGGAAGAGTACACCTGTGCCTTAGGTTTTGTCGTCGTATATTCAGTAACCGACCGGATATCCTTCGGGTTTGCTCAGAGGACACTGCAGAAGCTGCGGCAGCATGATATGAGTAAAGCAGTTTTACTACTCGGGAATAAATTGGATCTCAACCACCTCCGAGAGGTAAGGCTTATTTTTTAACTTTCTAGCTTATTCTTAGGTTACGTTCCAGAAACTTAACAATTGTTAAAGGACCCCTCGCACTATTTAGCCTTCAACTTTCAGTATTCTTTGAGCCCAAGCTGACTTTGAAACATTTATTCAAACAATGTTTACAACGGGTACGTCAGCCACGATTCTTCATCAGCGATATTTCGGCCCTTTTTGGCAAGGGTCCTCGTCAGGCTGTCAATCTTCTGTATATGACTCAAGGAGGGTTTTCGCGAGCTGGAAAGCAAAGTCGGAATCACTTCCCAGTGGTTTTCGCGCTACTTCGGAAAGTTGCCGAACTTTCCAACCCGGTTTTTCGCGCTTCGGAAACCGAAGCAGCTTTCCCGGAAAGTGATTCCACCAGAAGATTGACAGCCTGACGAGGACCCTTGCCAAAAAGGGCCGAAATATCGCTGATGAAGAATCGTAGCTGACGTACCCGTTGTAAACATTGTTTGAATAAACTTTCAGTATTTTAAAATATTTAAATACTTTAATGCTTAGTCTGTGCTTTCAACAAATAACCCACAGTTTGGCTGTTTTAAGCATTTTCCGAGACCCCGTTGACTTATAGCGAAAACAGGGAAACAATTTACATAACCGGTTTTTCTGATGGAAAAACTCCTCGCAGACAACCGTCTACAGCGTGATACACATCGAAGGTAGCAGAAACGGCAAGTGAGAAAATCAGCGTCGTTTTGTTAGAGGGGTTAGAATGTACCGTATGAAATTGGGGTCTCCGGGCTTATAAGTATATGGAGTAATTATGGAAGTAAGTTGCGTTAGTATTATAGGTAAGTCAGGTCCTTTAACAAATCGTTATCGGGGCGGAGCTAACTGCAGCTTTAACGATCCTTAACTTTTCCCAATTCTACAACTGTTAACTATTTTGTAACGATGCTCACCGACCATCGTTACAAAATAGTTAACAATCGTTAAGCTCTGGAACGGAATTTGTAGGTGGGCGGAGCTTAAATTTCGAAATCAGAAACCTTGAACGCAAAAAGTTAGCAACTGTTAACAATTTGTTAACAATCGTTTAGTTCTGGAACGCAACCTTAGACTGCTGATGGTAGCTTACAATTTGCACTACTAGGAGTAGTTATAGCAAGGAATAGTCAACGGCGGGAAAAAGATCTAGACAAGATGAATCGACGGTGGTTTAGTGTAACGAATCAGTTGTTCACGCCCCGACAGTGAAGCTTATCAAAGCTCATTTAGCTTATTTTTCACCAATATTGATGGTGATAAAAATAAGTTAAGAACCAATACCAATAAAACCAACTCCAAACTCTGATCTGTCGGACGGATTAATCTGCACACGAAGACGAAGATAGAAAAAAAATAGATAAGAAACTCACATACCAAAATCAATTAAAAATATCCGCAAATCCAAATAAATAAAACAAGAGCTGTAAGCTCATATGGCACTTGCATGGGTCAAAATGATTTGATTGATCAAAAGTAAGTTTCGACTTTGCGGTTGAGATGCGCACTCTAAGGGAGCTGGAACTTCATTTGTAAGCAAAATCCTTGAGGCAAAACTGCTAATGGGCTAATGGGCATCACGAAAATGCATATATTGCTTAAAAGTATTTTTTTTACTTTGCGGTCAAGGTTTCATCGTCCTAGCACATCTGGAAGTACCTTAACGCGCGATCACCGGAATCCCAGACCCCCCCCCCTCCTCCAACTCCACCCACAATAACCGGAGCCAATCCGGTTCTGTAAATGATTAATCCAAAGCATCTGTTTGTCATTCCCACGAAGTTCGATCCAGATCACACCAGTCTAAGCGGGTCAAGTATTTTCCGCCCTCCCCCCAATAATTGCCGGATTCGGTCCGGAAATGAAAAAGGTCACCAGAGAAAAATGTCCTCTGTTTTATTTTAAATTTCACTCGAATCCGATCACCCGTTCCAAAGTTACGCATGACTCAATATTCCGGATTCCCCTCCCTCAACTCCCCCCCCCAAGATTATCATATCGAGGATTTTTTTTTTATTCCAAGTCACTTTGACCGGGTCCCTGATATGCCTTCCAAGTTTCGTCGTGAACCCCCCCCCAAAAACGGGAATTCCGGGAAACCCCCTCCTCCCCCCCCCCTCAAGTGTCCGGATCCAGTCAAATGATGTAAAAGATTTACAGGGACCAGATGTTTGTTCTTCCCAGCAAGTTTCACTCCGATACCATCATTCTAACCGTTTCTCGAGATTTCCGGTCCACCCCCCCCCCCCCCCCCCCAGCTCCCCCGCGGTGCACGTAGCCAATCCGATTCAGCAAATGACTTACCTAGAGCATCTGTTTGTTCTTCCCACAAAGTTCCATCCCGATCCCTCCATTCTAGACGGGTCACGTATTTTCCGCCCCCCCCCCCCCCAATAGTTGCCGGATCCGGTCCGGATATGAAAAAAATCATCGGAGAAATGTCCTCTGTTCAGTTTTTAAATTTCACTCGAAGCCGATCACCCATTCCAAAATTACACATGACTGAAAATTTCGGATTCCCCTCCCTCCACTCCCCCCACCATTATCTGATCGACAAAATTTTTATTTTGAAGTCAGTTTGATTGGGTCCCTGATATGCCTGCCAAGTTTCATCGTGAAATCCCCAAAACCACCATCACCGGAATTCCGGGACCACCCCCCCCCCCCTCCATAAGTGTCCGGATCCAGTACAATGGTCTAAAGGACTTATCTAGAGCAGATGCTTGTTCTTCCCAGCAAGTTTCACTCTGATCCCTCCATTCTAACCTTTTCTTGAAATTTTCGCCCCCCCCCCCCCCAACTCCCCCCTGGCCACCGAATCCGGTCAAGACTTTAAACGGGACATTACAGATACATGTTCTGTTCAGTTATGAAGTTTCATTACAATCCGATCATACGTTCGAAAGTTACACACTTTCTCAATTTCCCGGATTCCCCTGCCCTCCACCCCCCACCCCCCGAAAAGGTCGGATCAGAAAACTGATTATTTCTAAGTTTGTTTGGTCGGGTCTCTGATATGCCTGCCAAGTTTCATGGTCCTAGCACAACTGGAAGTACCCTAACTCGAAAAAGTGTGACAATATGCCCTAAATTTTCAAGTTTCCAGCGCCCCCACTTCCCCGCATATGGTCGGATCGGGAAACTGATTGTTTCCAGGTTAGTTTGGTTGGGTCCCTGATATTCCTGCCAAGTTTCATTGTCCTAGCTCATCTGGAAGTACCCTCACTCGAAAAAGTGTGACAAAATGCCCTAAATTTTCAAGTTTCCAGCGCCCCAACTCCCCCGCATATGGTCGGATCGGGAAACTTATTATTTCCAGGTTACTTTGGTCAGGTCCCTGGTATTCCTGCCAAGTTTCATTGTCCTAGCTCATCTGGAAGTACCCTAACTCGAAAAAGTGTGACAAAATGCCCTAAATTTTCAAGTTTCGAGCGCCCCCACTCCCCCGCATATGGTCGGATCGGGAAACTGATTATTTCCAGGTTCGTTTGGTCGGGTCCCTGATATTCCTGCCAAGTTTCATTGTCCTAGCTCATCTAGAAGTACCATGCAATCATGCAATCTAGTTGTGTGTGACACTTCGGATCACTTTATGCTGATTACTGATCTAAAAATCGAACGGATGATAAACAACCCGCGTAAGACAAAAAGCCGGCGTCTCGATGCATCATCCATTACTAAACTGAAGGATCTTCTGTCGTTGATTGACCCGTCACCCTGTTTAGATTGCGACGACGTTGATATCGCAGCTGACTACTTAACCAACAAATTCACATCTGCGCTTAACCAGGCATGCCCACGAACCGCTGCCGGCCACAAACGCTATGCTAAACCAAGGAAAGCATGGATAACGCCGGGAATGCTTCAATCAGTAAAAACAAAGAACAAATTATTCAAACAGTATATAGCCAAACCTGATGCACAAACACTGCTAGCATTCAAAAGCTATCGAAACTGCCTTACGAGAGTACTAAGGACTGAGAAAAAGAATTATTTTGCAAAAGCGTTCGGCGAGGCACAAGGGTCACCCAAAAAAACATGGGATCTTATCAACGGTTGTCTCGGAAAGAAGAAGGAGCAGACTCTACCAGAAAAAATCGTCATCAACAACGTAGATAAAGTCATACAAGGAAAGCAAGCAGTTGTTGATGCACTGAATCATCATTTTGCACAGATAGGAGAGGAGACGGCAAGTTCATCCCAATCGTATGGCCCTACCGAACAGGACTTTACGGCCTTTCTTACCCCAGCTTCAGAATGCTCAATATTTTTAACTCCTGTTTCACGGCATGAATTACTCCAACTTGTGTCTCAGATGAAAAACGGATCGTCAGAAGGAACGGATGGAACCTCTACTAATCTACTAAAAATTACAATCCCGTTTATTGTTGATATGTTAGTGCATATAATTAACCTATCTTTTAAGCACGGAGTCTTCCCATCTTGTGTGAAATCTGCTAGAATAATAGCGCTACACAAGGGTGGTGACAAGAAGAATCCGTCGAATTATAGACCGATTTCGATTCTATCAGCTTTCGGAAAAGCGATTGAAAAATGTCTATACACTAGGATAGTACAGTTTTTAGTAAAAAATGGTTTCTTTTGCAATACACAATTTGGATTTCGTAAGGGCCACTCAACGGAACATGCTATAATTGCGGTAACACAGTTTGTCCATGAGGCCCTGGATCGTGGTGACATCCCTGCTACTATATTCATCGATATAAAAAAGGCATTTGACACGATTTGTCACAGAATCTTGTCTTCAAAACTAAAGAATTGTGGGCTAAGAGGACCAGCTAACGAGATAATCATGTCGTATTTATGCGGGCGTAAGCAGTACGTAGATGGCGGTGACGTGGTATCAACCCCAGTTGGACAGTCTGAAAAATTCGGTGTGCCGCAAGGATCTATACTTGGACCGTTACTGTTCTTAATATACGTTAATGATATCAACAAGTGCGTTGACGGGTTAGGTCTAAACATCCTCTTTGCCGACGATACGGGTTGTAGTGTATCCGGATCCGACGAGCAAGTATTGAGGAAAAACCTTTCATGCGCTTTTAAAAACTTAGTAAATTGGTTCAGTGTAAATAGGCTAAGCATTAACTTCGACAAAACCAAGTTTATGATATATTCACGTGTATCAAGGGCATGCTCGAGCCTTCTAGCTCTAGCTATCCCTGGTTCGGACGGAGTCATAGCGCGTGTGGATTGTATTCGTTATCTGGGGATACTCATTGATTCGAATTTGTCCTGGAAATTTCACACTAATACTCTGAGACTTAAGCTGGGAAGAAATGTGGGGATTATGCATCATCTAAAATTTCTTCTTCCATTAAATGCGCTGAAATCAGTTTACTATTCACTAGTCCATTCTTACCTAAACTACTGTCCTCTGATTTTCTCAAACACTTTTAAAGTTCACATATCTCCACTACAGAGGCAACAGAATAAAGCACTTTGGATTCTGAAAAATATGCTACCTTCCCCTTTATCTTATCCCGGTAAATCCCCAACTAAAAGCTTGTATTTATTTTTAAATATTTTACCATTAGATCATTTTGTTACATTTCACGCATTTTTGTTCATGGTCAGGTATCGCCAGGGTGCATTACCTAGTTATTTCACATCTATTAATTTATTCCCGGATGATGTGGTATTGCCTGCTTATGAGACCCGATCGGCTTCGAAAATACGCCAGCCTCTAATCATCACTGAGAGGTCTCGTTTTTCGATAAGGAATAAAGTTATTGGAGTTTGGAACAAGTTTAAAGACCTTTTTGAACAGGACCGATCATTGATCACTTTGAAAAAGAAAATTAAAACTCATCTGTTGGCAGAATATTGATATTAAATATGATACCGTACGTTCACGTTTATGTTATCCCGGTAAATCCCCAACCCTTAATTATTAATTTTGTTTTAGAAAAAGCTAGCGTTCCTTCAGCTTAGGCCACGACTTGGTGTTATTATTATTTTTTGTTATTATTATTTTTTATTTTATCGTGTGGAGATTTTGGTATGGCGTGTGTAAGTATACGGAATGGAACGAGTCTTTCTTTCTTTTGTGTGTGCATTTACAGAGGAACGACTCATTTATACTATGTTCATATAGTGAGTGTTTAAAACGGGGCCGAGCTAACGAGCTCGTATCCCTGCCGGCCCCCAGTGATCAAAATATATTGTCACGAAGTGTTTTCGAAATAAAAGAACCTGAACCTGAACCCTAACTCGAAAAAAAGTGACAAAATGCCCTAAATTTTCAAGTTTCCAGCGCCCCGCACTCCCCCGCATATGGTCGGATCGGGAAACTGATTATTTCCAGGTTAGTAGGGTCGGCTCCCTGATATGCCTGCCAAGTTTCATTGTCCTAGCACATCTGGAAGTACCCTAACTCGGATATGTGGGACAAAAAACTCGGACCGACCGACAGACCGACAGACGGAATTGTGATCGGTATATGGCACTTGAGCCAGAGGCTGCAAGTGCCATAAAAAGGAGTGAAAACTAGCATGTATAATATACACATGAATAGTGTTAGCAGTGTTTTAATTTTTCTCGAACAGGTATGTAATGCAAATCATCCTACGACCCATGGTCGTAGGATTTTCAAATGGCCGTCGAGGTTGTTATTTTGATATGAACCGAGATGGAGGTATGCTAACTATTACAACTTTTTCGAACAGAATATTTTTATGGGTAGGACTTATTCTTCTTTTGTTGTACTATTTTGCTAATGGGGTAGGGAATTTTATTTTAGTAAAGTAGCAACCAGAGCCTACTGTATAGGATATTAGGATATTAGGCTTACAATCATCTTCACACAGAAAGTTAGCTGTCGATATGACTTCATAGCAACCTCCAGAGAGTTTGATAATAAGTCATATCCACCTCTAAATTTCTGTGCGACGATTTTGAGAATATAACTAACTGTGACACTTGGGATGATGTGCATGGTAAAATTGTTAATGGCTGTGTACGAAAAAGTTTCTGTAGCTAATATACCACGATCTCGGTTCGACCATTTACAAATATCAACCTCGCTGAACTCGGTAGAAATTTTTCATAACCTACCTCGCCTCCGGCTCGGATAGGTTACTTTCAATGACCGTTTCGTTGCTATTTTCTGAAGACGGCGGAAAGCAGATGATCAAGCGTCTGGTGGACTGTATTTTAGTATCGTTGATTCACGAATACATTGTGTTTTGGAATTCTATTTGGCGATATTTTGACCCCCTTAGACCGAATCTACAACTATTGAATTCCTACTAATACTGATATTTGACAGTGCAAAACGGATCCGTCACTGAATTTTATTAGAGCTAGATTCCGGCCCTTCTTGGCAAGGAACCTCTTTCCAGCTCAAAGCTGCCCAAACTGGAAAATAAACTTATGGAAAAACTGAAAGGTTTCTAAAAGGTTTTTCAACGAGTTCATTTTTCAGCGTGAGCGGCTTTGAGCCTAAAGAGGACCCCTGCCAAGAAGGACCAAAACAAAGCTCTAATAAAATTCAGTTGACGTATCTGTTTGCACTGTCAAACATGATTCGCAGTCAGCTTGGGCTGAAGCAATATTTACTACTAATGAATACATTTCTCAAAACGAGTGAAAAGTAATAAAAGATAAGGAATAGAAATACGAAAGCAAAATAAACTGCAATTCCCTAGGTTGTTGAAACGTGACTACAAGTGTTTTGACGCTTGGGAATTCATCGGCGTCGGACATTGACACTGACAAACGCCAAGGTACACTAGTCGGCACTCGAGACTCCGACGGAATGAAAACAAAGAAACGGAACAAAAGTAATTAGTTGTTCTAAATCACTTTTTTTCAACACTCCGGACTCCGTCTCTAAACAAACAGACTTTCACCACCTTCGTTCATTGTTTACTACTCTCACAGTACACGTGACTGTTGTGTCGGCATCGCGAACTATCGCCGCCTCAATTCCTCCGTTCATCTGAAGTGGTCTGTTGATGTGTTGAGATCTGTTGATGCCGAGGTCAGACAATACTCTTGATGACACTGTTCGTTCCGATGAAGAGTCGCCGTGTGCCTACTGAAGAACCAGAAACGTCACCAAGACAAAAGTTGTTGATTGGTTTACATAGGGTTTGAGTCAGTTTTGAGGATTTGTTTGGGTGACGTTTCTTGTTCTTCCGTAGGATCACTGGCGTGTTTCGGACTTAAGGAGGGTTTTCGCTAGACGTCGGGATCCCTTTCCGACGAGCGAAGCACATCGCGAAAACTGTGGGAAAGTGATTCGTGGAATCACTTTCCACTTTCCCGCTGGACTGATCGCGAAAACGCATGGAAAGATGATATCGCCGAGAAAATGTTGAATTATAAACTTTTTCGAATGAATATGGTTCACTGAACGGTTCTTTGATTCTCAGATATTCCATCGAAGTCACCTTAATTACGATTGCCATTTTTTTTAATTTATTAGTGACATTGCTTTTTCTCCACACCTTTGAAATTCCCGCCGAAAGATTCAACTTTCCACGGAGCTTTCTACTAACCTCGTGGAATCACTTTCCGGGAAAGCTGCTTCGGTTTCCAAAGCGCGAAAATCGGGTTGGAAAGTTCGGCAGCTTTCCGAAGTAGTGCGAAAACCATTGGAAAGTGATTTCGACTTCGCTTTCGAGCTCGCGAAAACCCTCCTCTAACCTCGTGGAATCACTTTCCGGGAAAGCTGCTTCGGTTTCCAAAGCGCGAAAACCGGGTTGGAAAGTTCGGCAACGTTCCGAAGTAGCGCGAAAACCATTGGAAAGTGATTCCGACTTTTGCTTTCCAGCTCGCGAAAACTCTCCTTTATTCATATAGTGTCGGGTGGTTTCGGACTGGAATTCGTGCCAAGATTTCTTACACCATCATCAGTTCCATACGCAAAAGTTGAGATTTTTGCGGAAAACTCGGTCAAGAAATTCAGATCGCAGTCAAGAATAGGCGCCTCATAAGCGCCTGATTTGAGTTGAAATCATAGGAGATCAAATCACCAAAATGACAGTAGAACTTACAGTTTGTCCGTACACACCAGAGCCAAATAACACTAGGGAGTAGTGCCAAGACTTAAAATAGTGACACACACTCGAATAGCAGCGACACTAGCACCACTAGCGATAGAGAACGTCTCTATTGAAACTTTGTCAGTCGTGCACCAGCGCTGGCTCCAATATCTTCATATTCTGAACACAACAAAAAAAAAGACAGAACCTTCCCTGTTTCCTCGATGTGTGCAGACCGCATCTCAGCTTTACTAGAAATTTCTAAACCCGCAAGTTTCCCTCATTTAAATGCCGGAAGCCTAGCCGGAAGCCTAGTGGGCGGCGCTACGAGTGTGGCCCGCTCGCTAAGCATGGAAAACATAGGTCTTGGCGCTACTCCCTAGTGTTATTTTGCTCTGATCCACTCCAAGGTATTCGAAATCCATAGAACATTTGCAAAGTTCACAAATTTAAATAGAGTACATTTTTCTGACTCCGGAATTCCCTATTGGTTTCTCTTACGAAGTTCGCAAATATTGAATTTTTTTTTCACTTCTCATTTGACGCAACCCTCCCAGTTTTTTGGGGCTTTTAGGTAAATATCCAGCGGCTTGTGTCAATAGAAGAGGTGAGGAAATTTTTTTTGCATCTTATCACTAATTGCATCTTTTGTTTGGCGCCGTTTAAAGTTAAGAGACGTCTAAAATCTACCACGTATCTTTTTAGTTACCGTCAGTCCACATCAAAGGGACGTAATTGAACAAGACGGCTGAGTCAGCCTTGTCGACAGTCTCGTATTTTGACCCATGCAAACCCATCAACATGACTGAGGTTTGTCAGGGACAAATTTTGTTTACTTTCTTTTCGTGACAGCGCCATCGCTTCTTGTATTAGAAGTGCCAAAATGGATCGTCAATGTGTAGGCACACTAAACGCTAACAAAAATTTGATTCGTGCACTGATAGTGGTAACTACCGACATTTATTAGCTATCCTTTTAATTGCCAGCGGCAAATTCGGTCTGCTTCAGAGGGATAAGTCGAGACGGCTGTCCTCTGTTGGGCCGTACTATTTTTCGGCAGACTCACCGACAATCTCGGACGTTGACCCTTGCAAACCTGTCAAAATGTTTTGTGTTCCTCATGGACAGATTTTGTTTTCTGCTTCTTTCCGTGACATGGCCGCCGCTTCTTCTACAAGAAGTGCTAAAATAAATCTTCAAATGTAGGCTTAACAAGCGGTAACAAAAGTTTGATTCGTTCATTGATGCCCACGAATCAAATGTCCACGATTCAAAATGCCCACGACTCAAATGCCCATGGTTCAGAATGCCCACGGTTGAATTATTTGAGGTGTTCATTCCGTAGTAAATATCATATGTAGGCCATGAACTTCATCTGTACTATGGCCTGGCCTGGCCCTAAACATCAAGCCTGATCAAAATATGTAAACCTATCTGAGTGCCATCTGCCTAATAGACAGACAGTACCCTGTTACTAACGTTCGGGGCCCTTGTTGTGTTATAATGTTGTATTGCGTGTTGTTGTTTTTTCTCTTCAGTTCTGTTTTGTTGACTCCGTCTAGGTCCTTTTGGGCCAATTTTGATGGGAAATAAATGTTTCCATTCATTAATTTCATTATGAATTCTGATCCTGAAATTTGTTGTTTACTCCGGTAGGAGGGATCTCCTTGGTGGGAGGATCCTTTGGGTCGAAGTACAGGTCAAGCTCGAAGATGGGCTCCGTAGCCCTATATTTGAGGGTGGGGTAGGGATTTCAAATTAAGGGTCAAACAAAATATTTTTAAATAGCTAATGTGATAGACGATTATGGGGTAGAGAGACATGCTGAACACGATGGTGAAAACCATTTTCTCGCCGGACAAGTAGTTCGTCCGGAATCCGGCAAAAACCGGAAAGTTGGTTACCGAATTCTGAACAGATTAAGTGAATACCTTTTTTATGGTAATACTGTTCCTTATAATCTCGTTGACCGTTGTCTCAGGATGATTTGGGCCTCCCCTGTGGACAGTTTGAGCCGTGGGCCTTTTGAAACAGGACGATTTTAGCCTCCCGTGTGGGCGTTTCGGACTGTCGGACTTTTAAGCCGTCAGCATTTTGGATGATTTTAATTTCGGAATCTTTGACCTCACTTGTAGGCATTATGAGCCGTGGGCATTTGATCGTCGGTATTCTGAATCGTGGACATTGTGAGAGTGGGCTATAAGATCGTGGTGATTTGGGAACCGCTCGCGGTAACTACCGGAATTTATTAGCATATCTTTTCAGTTGCCAGTGGCAACTTCGGTCAGCACCCGAGAGGTAAAGTTGGACAGAACAAGACAAGAGGTTGTTCCTTTGTTGGACCATAGCCTACTGTTTTCCGGCAGACAGTCTCGTGCGTTGACCTTTGCAAACCCATCAAAATGTTCATCCACTGAATTTATTTTCTACGACCATGCTTCTTATCATGACATGGCCGTCGCTTCTTGGACAAGAAATGCCAAAGTAAATCTCAAAATGCCGGAAATGCGGTAACTACCTAATACTCTAAACGACTTAAGTCTGAAAAACGCCAGTAATTCTTGCGAAGAACCAGAGACGTTCCCCGAAAACGAATCCTCAAAATCGATTCAAATCCTATGTGACAAATCAACGGCGTTTGCTGCTGTGACGTTTCTGTCTCTTTGCTGGGCTTACGGCGATTTTTCACTTTTAAAATGCCTTGCAAACGAAACGGATTCCGTTTGTCAGCTTAATTTCCTTGGCTTTAAAAGGCACAAATCGTCAGCAGAGGTGCTACCAGCCAAAATGTTTTTTTTTTTCGGGGGGGGGGGGGAGGTATTTACCGACTGGCTGGTAATTTGTACCGACTGTTTTTGCCGATGAAAACGACTATTATTGAGAAAAAACGACTGTGTTGACGAAAAATCGGCCGATTTTACGAAAAACTGCTATTTTTACGAGAAACCGATTGTTTTTTGTTTTTTTTTAAATCGACAGTTTTTACGAAAAATCGCGGCGCTTCGCGCGACTCGGCTATTTTTTACCACTGGCTGAAAACATTCGGGGGGGGGGAGAGTTGTTCTCCTCCTAGCCGTGACGCCCCTGATCGTCAGATTAAGTTGGAAATATAGTGCAATGTGGTAGGACTTGTAGGGGTAAACGCAAAGAAAACAATGTAACGCTAGAAAATAAAATTTATTTTATTTTGATTTTCCAACCAGAAAAATGTCCAAACAAAAGCGTTACTTTTTTCTTTTTCTCATACAGTAGCCTTACTGAATTGTATATAGCCGCTCCTGTGCTAAGCGACAGCCTTGAAAGTTCAAACTGAATTTGATTCAATTGACTCGAAGCTGTAAATTTTGTACGATATGTCTGTTTTTTTCTACCCGTTCTAGCGTTTCTCAAAAAAGTTTCAGCTCGAATGCTAATTTTGATCATATTTTTACACTTTCATAAATGAAACTGTTCTATAGCAGAATCTTCCGACGTATGTTTTTAGTTCTCAGCGACAACTTCCGTCCGCGCAAGAGTAAGGTAAATAGACAAGAACGAGACAGATGAGCCGGCCGGCTTCCCCCTCCAACTCCCCCCAATGTCACCGGATGCGCTCCAGGGTTGCCACATGTCGCACGATAGTGTGAATTGTCACTCTATTTAGCTATTGTCACTCTTGTCCTACGTAGGACATAAAAATCACTCTATTTCAGATAACGTCGTATGTAATTTTTAATTTTCTATGTAATTTTTGCAGCAGGGATTCCGATCAGAAGTGACTATTTGAAGCTTTTTCATGAAAATAAAAACTAAGATGTGTCTTTTTCGCAGAGGCGATTCTGACAAAAAGTGATCATTTCACGTTTTATCATGAAAATAAAATTTCACTCCCAATTCACTCTCGGGTTTGGCCAAAAGTTACTCTCTGAATGTTTTTGATGTGGCAACCCTGATGAGACCTTCTGCTGGGCTCTGTTTTTGAAAACTTTGCCGAAACTCTCGTACGTTGACCCTTGCTAACCCATCAACATGACTGATGTCTTCTATTTTCTTTGTATCATCGTTCGTTCCGTGACATGGCCGTCACATCGGATATTTCTGTCGCTTATCGGAACCGAAATGAAATTGGCCGGCGTAGTCGATTTTGTCAGACCGATATAACCATGAACTGGGCAAGTAAAGTGCCACAAATCGTGGTTGTGGTCGAGCGGGATCATGATTTTAGAAATGTTTTCTACCATTTCTAAAAAGTATTTCTTATTTTAGAACGTATATATCATTTTAGTGCAAAACGTATTTCTAAAGTCATGATATTGACACAAGAATTCACGCAAGTGGAAGAGGTAGTAAGACCACGGATCTAAAGCTGAGGGAAAGAAACATTTTTTTTTTTTACGAAGTGTGCATTTTGATTTGGCCTGGTTTCTGATTAATTTTCATATTAATAATCAGTAAAAATTTATTATTTACTTCACTGAAAGTTACTTTCACATAGTTAGGCATACCAATATTTACCCTTCATTAAGGTTTTTTATTAGTAGGACTCATTTTATTTTGTTTTTTCTTAGGGAAAAATATAATTTTGTTTTCTGTTCCACCATCCGATAAAGCTCTCCCTTCTGTATCTTGATGGAATCTTTCACACCAAATTACTGTGTCCCCCAAGACTGCTGGGGTTAGATAGTATATTGCCCCCTTTTTGGTAATTTAGAAAAAAACAAACTTTACTTTTATTTTTTAACGTACTTAGAAATATAGACAAACAGACACAGAAACGATATAAACCAGTAATAACCATATTCTCGCCGTTCCCCGAGGATTCCACTTGAGGAGTCCCCGCGTTTTTGTTTGTCCCGGGGACCCACTCCCCGTATTCTCGCGAGTCCCACGGACGGGAAATGCTCCGATTACCATCACCATCATCAAAGAGGACTCCCTTTCAGATTCGGAGGGGAATCACTTTTTGCTGATGTTTGTGCAAAGTAAAATTAATTAAAAACAATCAGAATAAACAAAACAAAAAATAAAGGGGATCCAGACTAATTTCGTCAACTGTATATTTTTTTGGGCGAACGAAATCCGTTTTAAAAGCATTCCCCGTGTTCTCGCTGTTTTCTGTACGCGGAGTCCGCGTGGAGTGACTCCCTCTATTCTCGTTGTTCACTTCGATTCCCTGAGGAGTCCTCGGGGGAACGACGAGAAAACGCCTCAAGAACTATCCTCTTTCGAGTTCTTCAAACAATTCTTGCATTTACCACTTTGGCCTTTTCCGGGGACCCGTCCTAGGTTGGGGTTTGCCACTGCTGAATGACCTCGTATGCTCTTGATTTAACTAACTCTTCGTGTCGATGAAGAATCGCCGTTTGCCTAACGAAGAGCCACAAACGCCACCAGTGCGACACCAAGAACAAATAATCAGATAAGGCGTATTTTTGCCGTTCCCCGAGGACTCACGAGCCACAAACGCCATCAGTGCGACACCAAGAACAAATAATCAGATAAGGCGTATTTTTGCCGTTCCCCGAGGACTCCTCGGGGAAGCGAATGGAACGGCGAGAATGGAGGGACTCCGCGCTCAGAAACAGCGAGAACACGGGACATGCTTCCAAAACGGATTTTGTTCGAAAAAAATATGCAGTTGACGAAATTAGTCTGGATCCACTTTATCTTTTGTTTTGTTTCTTGTGATGGTTTTCAATTAATTTTACATTGCACCGACACCAGCAAAAATTGATTCCCCTCCGAATCTGAAAGGGAGTTCTTTTTTATGATGGTGATGATTATCGGAGCATTCCTCGTCCGTGGGGACTCGCGAGAATACAGGGAGTGAGTCCCCGGGACATACAAAAACGCGGGGACTCCTCAAGCGGAGTCCTCGGGGAACGGCGAGAATACGCCTATAGAATCCGTCTTTAGTCCCATGCTGCGACTACGGATACCCCGACAAAACTGAGCGGAGCTAGAGGTACTAGCTCTAGCTTTGAGTTAATCGTCGCAGAACAATAAGTGTAGGAGGCGCGCTGACCCGCTCTGGAGCGCTTCCAGAGAACCAATCGGCTTTGACTTTGAAAGTTTCTTCTAAGTGGCTTCACAGCGATGTAGCTATTTTGTAGAGGTAACGCAACGTGATGTGCCGTGTAGCTCCTAACCTCTGCTCGTTTGCATCGCACAGGGTACGGGAAGAATTCGACTCCACACGATCATTTGACAGGGATAAGGGACGGTGGTTCTATCTGATTATTTGTTCTTGGTGACACCCAACACACGTTGATTAAGTAGGTTTGAGGATTCGTTTGGGTGACGTTTCTCGTTCTTCCTGAGGTTCGCTGGCGTGTTTCGTACTTGGTCATATAGAGTATTGGAGAGACAATAGTTGCGTTTTTGATCCGAATTCTCCTCGCGATTCTCCTCGGAATTCTCCTATTTCGCGTTTTTGGACTATTCAGATGAAGTGAATTCTCATTTTCTTGCGTTTTTTTTCAGAATCGAGAACGGGGAAAGCCTCGCGATTCTGCAGAATCGAGAATTTGCTCCGATGGTGAATCGTCGATTCTCCTCTCTCCGTGCTCCTCCCTGATTGGTCAACAGAGTTCGAGTATTCAATATGCATATACACGTATACCGGGTTGCGGACGAGCTGCAAAATTAGTGTTTTTGTCAAAAGCGAGAATGGAGAAGTCAGAGGAGTAAAAACGGTCATTTGTACGAGAATCGAGAATTCAGAAGCGAGATTTCGGAACGGAGAATTCGGATCAAAAACGTAACTAATTATGGTGACTCCAATTTAAATCTAGCGTTGACTAGCGGACGAAAACGACTTCGCGTTCGTTTTATCCCTATGTAGTTTTTACTCCGATTCGCGTAGCAAATAATTTTCGCATTACCTACTAGCCAAGTGTAGGGAATTGGTTCCTACCTTTTCTTTCTAAACGGTCCATACAACTTTCTTCATTCGAATATTGCAAAGGTACACGTGATGGGGGCACTCGCCATGGTTGCAACTAGACTCAAATAAAATGCACTACCCAAGTAGCAAAAAAGTACCACCAAAGGAGAGAATGTAGCCTACTACCAAAGAAAAATTTCACGCGCATTGTTTCCCACTGTTGCTGTTGCAAATCACTTTAGCACTGCTTTAGCATGACCCTACCAAGATGACCTGAATCGAACTTTCATAAGAAATAGGGGTTTGTTCAGAACCAGATTAAAATCAAAGTAATCAGATCAAATATTTCAGATAAAACGGGCAAAATACAACTAGGCCCACATGAACTTTGACAGAAATGATATTTTTTTCGAATAGTACTACCTTTTTTAAAATGTAATTCAAAAGCATTACTTTTTTCAAACGTACCACCAACTCACTACTTTGAAAAAACTTACTAAAAAGAGTACGATTGTACTATCTTTGGCAACACTGGCACTAGCATGAACTCGTGAAGATCTTATTGGACTTAAGAAGTTTCTGCGGCTTTCAGTCCATGACGCGCGGAACGACGACATTGTGCGGTGCTCTGCGGGAGAAGGATGGCAACATTCGTTAGTCGCCTTTTCTGTGTTAATCCTCAGTTCTCGCATTCATTTTAATTCTCTCGACAGTTAGCGTTTTTGATTGAGGCGTTTTTTATTGAGGCGCTCCGGCGACTGTGGGGGAGTTGAGGGGGGGGGGGGGGGGTCCGGAATTCCGGTGATCACGAGTTAAGGTATGATGCAACTTGGCTGGAATATTAGACATTCGACAAGATTGCTTAGAAATTGCCACTTTCCAAATCCGACTATTCCTTAAAGTACCAATCTTGACCACAAAGTAAGAAAAATACTTGTAAGCAAAATATATATATTCATGACCCCATGAGCTCATTATCATTTTTGCCTCGAGGGTTTTGCATACAAATGAAGTTAAAGCTCCCTTAAGCATCCTCCCTTGCATGTTAACTGCAAAGTCGAAAAGTACTTTTTATGAAATGATTGAACTTAGCTCATGATAGCGGAAATCAACAGCTATGGGGGAGTTGGGAGGGGGTGATCGGAAATCTCAAGAAACGGTTAGAATGGAGGGGTCGGAGTTAAACTTGCTGGGAAGAAAAAGCATTTATTCTAGATAAATCGTTTGCACAGTTGGACTGGATCCGGACACTGGGAGGGGGGTGGGGGTGGAGGGGGGCCTTCCGGAATTCCTGTGATGGCGTCTTTCAAGACGAAACTTGGCAGGCATACCAGGGACCCGATCAATCTGACAGAGGCCTTACCTACTTCATACAGTTGCACTTGCCATATGAGCTTACAGCTCTTGTTTAATTTTGTATAACGAAGCGTAAGCTGAGCTGTTAGTTAAATTATGTTAATTAAAGTTACTTATGATTGTTGAATATGCATAGGCCAATTATGATTTATGTGCGTGTTCATGGGTTGTATCAATGACGATACCAAACAAAGTTCGCCTAAGCCATGACAAGTTTTTGTGCGAACAAAAAGGTTTATCACTATCTAACAGAGTAGGAGCCCCCTTTTTCGCAATTTGGCAAACAAAAATTAACTTTTATTTGTTTCTTTATTATCGTATTTTGACATGCACTAGCGACGCACCTTTTCACATGTATCTAACGTACGTGACACGTGAAAAAATGTACCAACTACAGCCTTCTTTTTCACAATTTATAATCTTACATTTTCATAATTAGAAAGGTTGCCTCCTCCCATAATATTTAAAAAAAAACTCGGAGTAAAGATGGGTGTGTTGTCCTCAGATGAGCCGAGCCCCCTCCCCTCCCTTCTTTCGTGCAATTGTCCGAGAGTACCACTGGCAATCAGTTTTTGCCGTATCCTGCCAATACTCTATAATGACTAAGTCCAAAACACGCCAGTGATTCTCAGGCAGAAGGAGTAAACGTGTCCGTAACGACTCAAACTCAACGACTCAAATCATGTGTCAAACAATCACGGCGATCTCTGGGAGCAGCTGTGACACCGATTCTTGCTTTCTTCCGCAGGTACCCGGAGATCCTGCATCGGCAGGGAGAGATAGTCATCAAGAGTATTCGTCAACCCAATTTTTACACAGTTTTATTCAAGCATTTATTTCAGGTCGTATCTTGTAAAGTGTATTAGTTACTTTGTTGTCATTCTTATGTATTTTCGTAAATATTTCCATATTGACCTCTTCTAATTGAGCATTTGGAATTGAATTTGATTGATTGATTGATAAGGAGGAGTCGACTTATCCAACGGCTAATCCCGGCCCTCGGAACCACCTGATGGTGGGTTTACACCCCGCGTAAAATCCGAGCGTATTTTACGCACGTTTTGAGCTTGAAAAGATTTCTAGCAATACGGACGTATTTAGAAACAAAACGGACCGATTTCTCAAATACGTCCGTATTGCTAGAAATGTATTCAAGCTCAAAACGAGCATAAAATACGCTCGGATTTCAAAATACGCTCGGATTTAACGCAGTGTGTAAATGGACCATGAGTTTAGAATAGGCTGGGGAACTACACTGTAAAAAATCTTGCAGTTTTTGCTACTGGGATTATTCTTGTCTATTACTGAGATATTTTTAACTCTGGTTCGTATTAATCTTATCTGATTATACATAAGATTAATCCCAGTAACAAATACTGCAGTTAACTTTAATCCTTAATCGGAGAAACTTTTCACAGTGTAGGCAGCTGCTTACACTTTAAACAAAATCTTGCAGTATTTGCTACTGGGATTAATGTTGTCTTTTTTTAGATAAGATAATCCCTGATTTGGATTAATTTTATCCCAATAGAGATAAGATTAATCCCAGTAGCAAATACTGCATCCTTATTTGGAGAAACTTTTTACAGTGTAGCTTGCCTAAGACAGAAGATTAAATTCCGTCTGGCCTACACTGTATAAAGTCCCTCCGTATAAAGATTAAAGTTAACTCAGTATTTGCTACTCAGATTCGTCTTATCTCTCTTTGGTATTAATCTTATCTGCGTAGAGATAAGAGTAATCCGAGTAGCAAATACTGCAGTTATCATTATCTTTGTACGGAAAAACTTTTACAGTGTAGTCCGAGAGATTGCTTACTAGCCAGTTTGGTAAACCAAGATGCACTTTAGTGTCCTGTTCGCCCACCAGCAATTCACAGTTACTAACCCCTTAGTCACGTCGCGGTCCTGGCATGCATGGATATGTCCGAATTCCAACCGTGTTCCGGTTCAGAAAATATTGTGACGCAAACTTTCCAAAAAAACTGCCAACGAGATTCGTGACGTAATTCCTTTCACACCTAGAGACGTCTGGAATGCATTATCTGACTTTTTCTCGTTTGTCAAAAAAGTTTTGGTAGTATGACTTAGAAAGATAAAATCACGAGATGCTGAAGAATGGGTTGAAACATTCTTGGCCATTCCAGGTACAGCTATTACTGGAGTGAGTAGGAATGCCATTATATGGAATGAAGGTCTTGGTTGTGTTGATCTGCCAAAAGATCTAGAACGTCAGATTAGAGTGGTTTTAGAAGGACAGGAAATCCAGTGTTGGCAGAGTATTGTTAATAGTTCTATAACATTAAGTCATTATCAAGTGGTTAAAGTTTATTTTGGAGAGGAAGTGTATTTTAAGTTTAATCTACCCGGGAAAGTTTTAAGTTGTTGGATCCAACTAAGGGCAAACTGCCTTCCAATTCAGAGCAGGCAGAAGGTTTTTGAGAGAGGTAGTGTGGTTCCTGATGGGAGGTATGCTTGCCCACGTTGTGAGAAGGAGGAAGAAAATTTGGATCATTTCCTCCGTAGATGCCCGAAGCTTTCTGATTTAAGAAAAATTTATCTAGATGGTATAATTTTGACACTTCCCGAAATTTTGAGTAACTCTAGCCCTACTGTTATTACTCGAGTGGGCGTGTACAAATGTTTAAAATTAAGAAGGATTTTTGTTTTTGTTTTTGTGTGTATATGGCCCTTGGCCTTTTGAAATACACTGATCTATCTATCTATCTATCTAATCAGTTTTTCACAACTCAGTTATTGACAAGGGCTTCTATTACACTAAAATTATTATAAAACCGCTAAAGGTACTTGCTGAGCTTTGAGTTGATGCCCGTCTACTTCCCTCTTCGTCGCTGCGTATTTCAGAATTACAACTGTAGAAAGCGTACATGACCCGCTCTGTAGCGCTTCACATGTGACGTCGCAATGGTAGACAACCAATCGGCTGTTAGAGCTTGGTCACATTTGGCTCATTTCCTAGCTTTTTGGGTTGCAAAGATACAAAAAGAGAAAGAACAAGATACAACTAATTCTGAATGTTGTCGTTTTAAATTCAGGAGATCAATTAGAGCAAAGCAGCGTGTATAATTATGCTACAGGAACCCTAATTGGCCCCTAATTGCAGTCCGCTCATCATCCCCAAGCTGCCACAAATCCTATTAAATCTCATGTCCCCTAGGGATTTTCAGTTGTTTGTCGAATAGGTGGCTTTTTTGAGCCCAGTGACCAAGCTCTTACTCTCGAAATTTCTTCTTCCGGGCGCTACTATAGCTGTTCTTGGAGGTAAGGAAGGGCGATGTCCCGCGTAGCTCCTATACTGTCAGAAGTTTCATAACAGATTGTGCATAACACTTTCAAGAATAACACCTTTTCACTTAGAAAAAAAGTGTTATGACCAATTAAGGTTATACTATTTCGTGTCCAGATCTCCAACAACACCTTCAATAGGTAAAAATACTACACTGTCAGAAGTTACATAACGACAACAGCAGGATGCGCGGTTTCAACAGATAACACTTTGGGATGTTGTATGTTATGTTTCTTTCTTTCCCGTTAGTATTTTTACCAACTGAAGGTGTTGTTGGAGATCTAGGCACTAGGCAGGAGATCTAAGTACACTTAATTGGTAATAACACTTTATTTCTAAGTGAAAAGGTGTTATTCTTGAAAGTGTTATGCGCAATCTGTTATGAAACTTCTGACAGTGTACCTTGCTCGTTTGCATCTGGCAGGGTATCGGGAATCTATTCGACTCCGCATGGTCGTGTTACAGATATGGAGAGATGGAGGTTCTTGTGCTTCTTTGTTCTTGGTAGTACCAGATGACTCATGGACGGTCTGGTGATTTGAGTTGGGTCCTTGCGAAGTTTTCAAAAAAGTAAAGGTTGAGACTTTAGTTCTTGTCACTACTAGGTTGCACATTATCAGAGCCGCTGTGAGTCCAGCAAATCCGAGCCCGAGACAAGTCCGAGTCCTTGAAGAAGGCGTCTCGAGACTAGTCCGGAGCCCGAGTTCATGGCTCTGGCGGACGGACAGCTCTGTGAAAGAAGAGTCCGAGTCGAGTCCGAGTCCTTGAAAAAGACGTCTCGAGACGAATCCAGAGTCGGAGTCCACCAGCTCTGCACAATATGCAGCTGACCAGGGCGTGGTCTTTTCTGTTTACCGGGCTAAATTTGACGGAATAGGTTCTAAAAATAGGGACTTCAGTGGCCGCAATTAGTTTGCACTTTCGTTTTTTTTCCGAAAACACATACTTTTTGTCTCATTTGCTTCTCCAGATTCTCGATTCTAAATCTCGACGGTTCGGTTCCTGATCAGTCCAGAATATCTTGCTAAAAAAGGGCAATGTAATTGGACAGACTGACTGCGATTCCGGTAGGACATACATTCTGTGAAAATGAGCATTTAGTTACTAAAAAGACGCACAGGGAGCTGACAAAAAGAGCGGATGTGCAGGATTACTGGTATTACTCCTTTAGCAATGAGAATAATTTGAGGGTATAGGGCTTACCTCTGACAAGTTCGAAGTTCGTCATCGAAACGCGAGAGTATGTAATTGTCAATTTGTACAGAATCCTCTGAATCTTCTGTTGTCTTGGGACCGTTTCGTTTTGGTAGAAGCTCCTTCACAATAGCTGGCGCAGAGCAAAATAACACTAGGGAGTAGCGCCAAGACCTATGCTTTCCATGCTTCGCAAACGGGCCATAGCCGAAGCGCCGCCCATTACGCTTGCGACATTTAAAGCGAGACAAACTTGCGGGTTCCCGATGAAAAAATTGTCTCAAAACAGTAGTACGAAGTTGTACGAAAAAGTAGCATGCAGTACTAACTGATGCTACTACATGCTTCTACTTCAAGGCTACCGTCTTACTGCATCCTACTGCATGCTATTATTAGCAAGACTGGATGCTACTATGGCAAGACAGGATGCTACTGGATACTACTACATAAGATTGGACCAGTCTGAGGCACATTAAATGATAGTACTCTTTGCTATTGCATAGCATTAAATGCGACTTTTTCGTACAACTACCATACAACTACGCAGGCTACAAATTTTTCATCGGGTTTAGAAATTTCTGGTTTAGCTAAGATGCGGTACGCACACATCGTAGAAACAGGGGAGGTTGTATCTTTTTTACTATGTTGAGAATGTGAAGTTATTAGAGCCAGCGCTGGTGCACGACTGATTGAGTTTCAGTCAGTAGGGACGTTCTCTATCGCTAGTCGTGCCAGTGTCGCTGCTACTTGAGTGTGTGTCACTTTTCTCAAGTCTTGGCGTTACTCCCTAGTGTTATTTTGCTCTGATGCTGTAAGTAGGGCACGGTTGAAGCTACCGAGCTTTGTTTAATTGGCTACGCTCGATTGAACATCAGAATTATTATTCACATCCAGTAGAGTTCTGCTTACTTGAATCTCTGTTGCCATTGTTCTTCGCCATTTTCATGCACTTCCTGTGACTAAACTCAACTATGAGTTAGTCAAAGTAGATCATTAAGGGCCACTGAAAAACCTACATAGGTATTTTTCTTCATCCTACCATTTATCCCAGAACTGCACTGTTCGCATTTTAAGTAACTGTTCAAATAAACATGCCTCTACTGTACTTCAAAAGTTGGTCTGCTATTGTGATTTAATAAAAACGTGAAATATTTCTGTTAACGAAAATACTAACCTTATAAACTTTTCGCATTTTTTCAAATTATTTTATTTTAGGTCGGTTTCAACGAAGGTCGTGAATTAGGAGTTCGCTACGGCTGCACCTTCCACGAAGTCTCAGCGGCCGATTGCAACTATCCAGATTTGAAATCCATTTTCAACGGACTTTTTCAGCAGTGTGTTAGAACATGTGCCAGTGTAAGGTGCGCTGATGAGTCGAGAGCTCGAAAACGACCTGTGCTCAGTGTGTCAAAAATGTTCCCTAGCTTCCGCAGGCCGGACGTGATGTCACCGGTTGAACGACGGTGTAAAAGTGTTGCCAGTTCCCTACCGGATCTTGCAAGTACTTTAAAGGAAGTCTTTAAAAAGAAGTCGGTTTGATATTCGAACGGTTATACGTGCGTTCCCAATTCCTTGCCGGACCTTACAAGGAAGGTAAAGGAGCCTTTACGACGCAGTCGGTTTGATACTTGGACGGTTATACGTGTGTTACCAATTCCCAGCCGGACCTTTACAAAGACGTTACAAAGACGTTAGGTTTTAGACACAGACTTTAAGACACAGACGGTTTGATACTCGGGCGGTTAGACGTGTGTTACCATTCCCAGCCGAACCTTTACAAAGACGTCAGGTTTTAGACACGGACTTTACGACGCAGTCGGTTGGATACTTGGACGGTTATACGTGTGTTACCAATTCCCAGCCGGACCTTACAAAGACGTTAAATGAGCCTTTAAGAAACACACGGTTTGATACTCGGACGGTTAGACGCGTGTTACCATTCCCAGCCAGACCTTACAAAGACGTTAAATGAGCCTTTAAAGTTTAACTGAAAGCAACTTATTTTTGCGTCATTTTACTGAGTACACTGAATAATTTGGACTCTACTAAGGGATTTTTTTTATTTTCCACCATCTGCTCTAGTTATAACGTTCAGAATATCTGCGGCCGTCCCCACAACGTAAATTCTACAATGACGCGGAAAATTTAATCTCAACAGAAACGCGGTTTTTGAGTGGGCAGTCGTGAGCTTGGTGAAGACTGGTGCTGCTGAACAAAAACAAAAATCATAAATCTTTCTGGTATGGCATGCAACACAGATACAAGCGCATAGAGGTACCACAAATCACACGGAAATTCCACTATTTGACAATCAATTGTTCGTGAATAGCGGAACAACGAAGTAACGCATTTTCAGCGGGTCTTGAAGACAATTTAAGTGAATAAGTGATCGGTAACTAGGATAATTTCGTAAACCACATTGGCCTGACATATCACAAAAAATCAAAGAAGAAACCAACGAACTAAAGTTTTTGGTTTGTTTTAGTTTTCTTGGCTGTTGATCTTCATCCTTGTTTTGGCATTTTTCCTCGAAATTTTCTGTCTGCGCTGAAGAAGGGAGGCGGTTGTCCTCCCGAAATATTCGCCTTCTATTTCAGTATATTCGTTCTATACAAACCCCATTTTCGTTGGTTTCTTCGTTGATTTTGTTTTCGTGACCGGTAACTAGATTGTCCTATCCCAGCCCTTTTCAGTTAAACTTTAAGACTCAGTCGGTTTGGTAATCGGGGAGCCAAGTGTGTTTCTTTCCTAGGTTCTAACTAGTAGGAAGGCTACGAGAGGAGGAGTGTGTCTGACAGTAGAAACATTTCTAATTGACTTGCCAAGTTGGACTTGGTGTGTCTTGCAATATAACTCGAAGTTTACGGCCGCGTTTTTACCTGCCGGGACGAAATCTGATGCTGGTGGCGGAATTGGGCGGTTATTAAAAGGCATCTCCTGAGAGTATTTTCTGCTGGCGTGGCGTGAAGCTAGTGTGGAGTATAGCCAACCCCTAACCGCCCAAAACAACCCCCTATAGCATTGTCCAAATAAGTGTAATAAGTTGAATAGCGATGTTTAGGTCTTAACACACACGCCTGCTCAAATAGGAACCCGAGAGGTTCTTATGAATGCTACGTTCGGTGTTGCCACGCTGATACAGTTTTTCGAGTTTCTAAAGATCAGAAAAAGTGTTCTTAGTGCTACTTGAAGTACACCAGTAAAATTTGACGCCAAATATATTGTAAAAAGCTATAAAATGTACGGATGGACAGCATTGGTCCCCGAACTATAGCAGTAAGCAGTCGCAACAAAAAAAAACGTGTTCTTTGAAGAAAAGTTGTTTCTTTAGCTTCCAACAAAGTAGAACTTTACTGCTTCCCGTGGCAACACTGACGGCGCTGCTCCTTTCCTCGGCCCGCTGGCAGAACCAACTAAGCAATCTGATTGGCTCTGCATAAGGGAGAATAGAGCCGAGGTCCATTTTCCTTATTCGCCTTATCACAGCGCGCCCCGAGGAAAAGTGAAATCTGTAATGATGCTTATACGCCGTAATACACCGTACAACACCTATTTGGACAATGCTTATCAGCTGTCATGACCGATTAGTGAAGCTGAAGTACAGTAGAGGTATGCTAATGTGAACGTTTGTTGTCATTGGACTTGGACAAAGCTAACCACCAATTAGCCAAAGTAGGTAATTAGGGGCATCTGAAAACACCTGTATAGGTATTCTGGATCTTCATTCTACCACTTAGCCTAAAACTACACTGTTCATATTAAAGTAACTGTTCACATAAACATACCTCTACTGTATTCCTTTCACTATCGGTCACTAACTATTGGTAGTTGAAACAGTAAAATGGTGTGAAGTGGCCTTGATGTAACTGTTAATTTTTGTTGTTCCATGAGTACCTGGATAAAATAGCTTTTTTAGAACTATGACGACGAGGAAATGGAATTTCATGGATTGGCTGAAGAAAGATTTCGCGCAAGAATCGAATGGCTGGGATCTATTCCGGATTTGCTTTCGGGCTTCGGGCCCCACGTTAATGACCGTGGCAGACCTGTGTCTGGTTAGGGTCATCGGAGGTGCCAAGTACGGACAAATCTCGGGTTCGAATTCTGTTGTCCCAGTACTATAAGGAGCACTGGTGAGATCGAAGATTTTGTTCACCCTCGCAAATCATCCAGTTGCCGGGTAGATGTTGAGCAAGTACAGCACAAGCTGTGATACTCTAAGACACTAGTTGCGTTTATGATCGAAGTTCTGTTCGCCGTTCGCTTAGCCGGTTGCTTGTTTTCAAACGCTGTCGAAGTTCACCGTTTGCTTGTTTTTACGACTCCGGCGATCCTTGCCCTGTCGACGTTTTTTCGACGATTCAAGAAACTTCGAACTTGATAGCTCACGAAGTTCGACGGTCAGAGTCTGAAGGACAAAGAAACTGTGACCGGTTACCAAAAACGATATTGAAATAGAGACCTTTGAGTTTGAAGGTGACTTCAAACTTCGACCAAAAACGCAACTAGTGGTTCCCAACCTGTTCCGTACCGCGTACCCCTACTCAAGGTTCAAGAAGGTTACTTACCCCTTTTTGACGAATTGTTTATTGTTGTTTACTTATTGTTTATTATTTTTCTTACCACGGTCAGAACGTCAAAAAGACGATATTTATTGTCATCAATGATAAAGCATGTAAATCTAAAATTGCGTGCGATGGGATCTGGCAATACTGAAACTGCGTTAGGGACTCAAAAACGACTGAAGCGAGGAATTAAAGCTATAGACCAACTTGATTTTGGGACCTTCGCGTACCCCTTGCGAGGGTCTCTCGTACCCTTTTGGGTACGCGTATCACCGGTTGGGAACCACTGCTCTAAGAGAATATGAGGTATTGAGAATGGTTTGTTAGTGTAGAGACATTAAAAGGTTTGTGCTGGTTCAACGTGTTTTGGGGCATGGTGTGATACAAGCATGAAAATCGGCAGAAGACATAGGCCCAGTTAATGTTTGATAAAGGGTATCTTTTGGTTGTCCCCATCCTCAGGTTCCGGAGTTCCCACACCTGAGCGCCGTCAAATTCGTGGAAACTTCGCGTTGTCAAATTTAGTTTACGCTGTTTGCGTCTTTTTTATGGAGTTCTTATTGAACAAGACCAAAGGTTTCGATGGGATCTCAAAAACTTAATATTTGATCAAGACAATTGGGTCTTGCCTTCGCCAGATCCAGTCTTCGCCAGACATTTTTACCATTAAAATTTAGAAACAGATTAAGGCCAAATAGGTAATCATCTAAGAAACCAAGTTGAGATATGGATTCAGCATGTGTGTTTACCCCTATAAGTTACATCTATTTTGACGAAACGGATCGAAACTTCCAGCCTTACTTCTGCCAAATTTCCAGTTTTGGACGAATTCCGGAACTACTAGTCTGGCAAAATAAAAAGAAAGCTTAAAAATGAATTCAGCGTATCTCTTTACCCCTATATTGAACATCTAATCAACATCAAATAAAACTTCAACTTATAACAAACTTTCTGGTTTCAGCCGGATTCCGGGCGAACTATATATCCAGGTAAATAACGATTGACCTATACAGATTCAGCATCTCTGCTTACCCCTAAATCGGACATCTAATCAACTACAAACAAAATTTTCTTTTAACAAATTTTCCGGTTTTGGCCGGATTCAGGGCGGACTACTTGTCCGGGTCGAAAATGGCTTTTAACATAAGTGTTCAGCATGCCTTCTTACCCCTAAATCGAACATCTAATCAACTTCATTAAAGCTTTTACTTTTTACAAAGTTTCCAGTTTTGGCCGGATTCCGGGCGAACTACTTGTCCCTTAAATGTTTGGTTGCCCCTTAATTTGACCCCCCCCCCCCAACCTGAATGTAGAGCTACAGAGCCCATCTACGAACTCGTCCTTTCCCTTGACCCAAAGAATCTTCGCGCCAAGTTTCATCAAAATATCTCGTTCCTTTCGGGAGTCATCGTGCTCACAGACGGACGGACGGACAGACGGACAACTTTTGCGATGTAATAGGTATCCCTCCACTTACGTTTTAGGATCCCAAAACTTTACTACCCAGGCCAGAGCTGCTAACATGTCAACCATGTGGATGTTTAACCGTTGAAAGAAACAAGATGGAATGGAATCCTTTCAGTAGTCAGCACGTGACATTCTACCCGATCTTAGTTTGTTTATCATACTATCAGGAACCATAGTGTACACTGTAGGAAGTTTCCTAACATTTACACAAAGATGCGAAGGTTCACAGATATGAGATAACACGCATAACACTTTCAAGAATAACACCTTTTCACTCAGAAATAAAGTGTTATGATTAATTAAGTTTACACTATTTAAGTTACACTAATTAAGTTTACACTGCCAGAAGTTACATAACGACAACAGCAGGATCCGCGGTTTCAACAGATAACACTTTGGGATGTTATATGCTATGTTTCTTTCGTTCCCGTTAGTATTTTTACCAATTGAAGGTGTTGTTGGAGATCTGGGCACGAAAAAGTATAAACTTAATTGGTCATAACACTTTTTTTCTAAGTGAAAAGGTGTTATTCTTGAAAGTGTTATGCGCAATCTGTTATGAAACTTCTGACAGTGTACTTACCGCACAGGATGTTGTTTGCCAGAGCAGGAAGAGACATTTTTCCTTATCGCTAATTCAAACAAATTGTTAGTCGGGATTTAGTTCTGACTCATGTGGCGGAGACGGAGGATCGTTCTCACTTTTGTTCTCTGCCTTACTGTGTTCACAGGAATTCATATATCATGTTTTCGCGATGCTAGCGTCATCTACGCCGATGAAGGGAACTTCACCAGGGAGACCATCAGGACGGCAGAGAGCTTTGCGAGGTCAAACGTTACGTGTTTCAGTGAAAGTGAAGGAAATAAAGTAATTGCATATTCGTTGTTTATGACCGACTCCAGAAGTTGGAAAGCGAAGTTCTTTTACCCGATGAAGAGCAGCGCGGAATTTTCTGCCAAGTACTATCCGGGTGAGTCAAAAAGTGCGCCCAGTTTTTGCCGGAAGTAAATAGCAAACCAAAAATTCTACGGAAATTTCTTCCAAGCTGCGGTTGTATTTTGCAGAATTTCTTATAAGTTGATGATAGAAGGAGGAGCCAGGTACTAACTATGGTAGTGTTATTAGCTGCGTTTTTGCATTCCTGTGGACTGTAGCCGTAGCAGTTGGCCTGTGTGCTAATAAGGCGCTTTTGCACGCTTTTTGACGTAGACTTTGGCCTGTGGGTTCGAACAGCAAAAACGCCTTATAAGCTGCTCAAACGGACAGTGGCGGGACTATTACAGGAAGCGGGCTATTTTCGTCTGGCTAACTAAAAATGGCAAACTAGTACTTTGGTGAACGGTCTGGGGACTACTCTGGCAATCTAAAAAACAGCTTCCTGGTTTTAAACTAGTGTGCTAACTAACCCAGTGTGCTCTTCTGGACACACCACAACCTACAGCTACAAAAAGTTCTGGACCCACTATACAAAAAAATGTCCCCGAATACAGAGAGTTGACAAGCAAACAGCAGTCATTCACAATACTTACATTCTTACATTTAACTTTGAAAAATTCATTTTTGTATTCCAGAATTTCCAGATACTCAGCATCCTTCATTTTTGAAAGGAACCAGAGGCTAAGGCCAAGGACAACGGCATCAAGAATGTTGACCGTAGCCTGTTGATTTCGTTCTTTGGCCGTTGGACTGAGGAGTAAAAACGCCTTATAAGCAGACAGGCTACAGGGAAAGGTTTGCCAAAACACCTAATAAGCACAGCTGCTACTCACAGGCGTGCTGTAAGGCATGCAAAAACTGTGGTAGTGTTGTAATTGTGACGATAATAAGTTCATGCACGCAACCACGCAACTTAGACAAAGCCACCCGTAAGGACCAACCTGCACCCCCCCCACCATCTTGCTTGTCCCAGTTCAGAGTCGAAACCAAACATCCCAAGGACGTACTGAGATGCGCAACCAAAGTCACCGACAATCTGAAGACCTTCCAGATCAAGGCAGACAACTACTTGTCCGGTACGCCGCCGCAATCGAGATGACACGCCACCAGAACTGGTAGGCCTAATGATGAGACCGTATCTTTTGGGCCTGCACTAGCAAAAATACGCGGTCAAGCTCAGTGAGTACAGTAGAGGTCTGCTTATGTGAACAGTTACTTTGAAGGACCCTTCTTGCTTATTCTGCCTTTTATAATATACCTAGCTCCCTTGTGGAAGTATAAGCTTCTAAAATTCCCACCATTCTCCATTGTTTCGTTTTGTGCCTAAAGCATTGTCCTAATAGGTGTAATAAGCTGAATAACGCTATACGCGATGTTTACGTCTTAATACACACGCCCGTTCAAATACGAACCCGAGAGGCTCTTATCAATGCCGCGAGCAGTGTTGCCAAGGTCATACAGTGTTTCGAGTTTCTGAAGATCAGAAAAGTGTTCTTAGTGTTACTTGAAGTACACCAGTACAATTTGACGCCCAATACATTGTAAAAAGCAGTTAAATATGCGGATGGCCAGCATTGGTCTTCGAAGTAGCATTAAGCAGTCGCAGCAGAACAAAACGTGTTATTTTGAAGAAAAGTTGTTTCTTCAGCTTCCAACAAAGTAGAACTTTACTGCTTCCCGTGGCAACCCTGACGACGCTGCTCCTTTCCTCGGCCCGCTGGCGGAACCAACCAAGCGATCTGATTGGCCCTGCATAAGCCAGAATGGAACGCTAGTCTATTCTCCTTATTCACGTTATTACAGCGCGCTCCGAGGAAAAGAGGAATCTGTAATAAGTCTTATACGCGGTAATACACCTTATTACACCTATTAGGACAATGCTTAAGAATTTTTAGCGCTTTTTCGGCTGTGCCGAGTTTTGCCCGTCAGACAACGAAGTTTGCCGGAATCTTAAATGTCCCGCTAACAACTCTTTCACAAAGGATATGATAATCTTCTCTATTTAACTTCTTTTATTTGCTTAGTTTTACAACTTTTTAACCACGGCGCGTTCAGTTTTCAAACGTTTTGCGCTCAGCCGCCGCATCGGAGAGCAGGAGGGCTGGATAGAGTCGACAAGCTTTAACAAGAAAATCGCTAATTTCAGGTGGAAAGTAATGGTGTTTTCGAAAATCTTTTTTTCTGGTGTGTTTCATTGAGAAAAGATCATTTCTAGTAAGAGTTGTGCTTTCATGTGAACAATGCAGTTTGGGCGAAATGGTTAAATAAAGATCCAAAATACCTATTCAGGTGTTTTCAGATGCCCCTAATACTTTGAAGGAGAGAAGGCATGAGTTCGTCATGTCTTTTGGACATGGCTTGCTATCGTCCTCGAAGCACCGTGACATCCTTCCGCCGTCAAAATGAGCTCAGCGCTACACCCGACACCAAAACAAGTTGGAACCATGCAACCCTGGGGCGTCGACGAGATACAGGCAGTCATTCAGACAATATTTTGTGGAAAATTGTAACAAGTGACAGACATTTTATTTTTGTGACATATATTGTTTTATTAATCCTCGCGATATTCACAGTAAAGTTGTTCATTCATTCATTCATACTGTGGCTAACTGGTAGTTAGTTTTAGACACAGCAAGTGCATGAGCAAGTCCACTGTCAACAAACGTTGACATAAGCATACCTCTACTGTACTAAGGTAGTAAGTATTCTGAATTGTAAGTACGCAGACATCGTGTACCATCTATTTTGCAGAGCATCAGAAGGCTGGTTATGAGAATGAAGAAATTTCGGGTACGGTGATAAAGCTCATTCGAGGCGAGAATGTATAGTCACAGCAATGCTTTACGAGGAGAGACGGATGTTCTTACAGAGAACTGTCATGCTTGTCCGAGACCTCCGAGCCGCGGCATAGTATTATATGCCGCTTCTCTCCGGTCAAGGACAACTGGATTAGTAATGGATGTTAGCCCACAGCCACTCTAGCCGTTCTATTACAATATTTAAATCAAATTCTTCATGCTACTTACCTACAACTCCTCGCTGGTATTCAACTAGTTTGCTTGGTCTGCAACAGCTCAACCACTGCTCTGAAAGAGTCATGGACAAGAAACTCTCGAAACCTGAGCACGACAGAATCGTGTTTCCTAAAGAGTCGAAAACAACTAAAAATCGTATTTCCCAATCGGTCGTAACACTAAGACGTCCATAGGCAAAGACCCAAAGACAAAGACCCCCCCCCCCCCCCCCTTTGGGACGACCCAGAGCAACAAACCAAATCTACAATATCCGCCACAGAGCAAGACAGATCCATTGGACCATTTCTAGAGTATTTTGTTTTCTTAGAGTGGGTGATTCGGATCTACCACAGCCTACCTGCTACCCTGGCGAAAGAACTAGCAGCCTCCAATACCCAACTATGTGACATCAAGGAACTGCAAGTCAATGGCTCCACCGTTAATCTTCAGTGGCTGAACCCGAGGGTGTGGCGATTTTTGGCCCTACTCGACCCCGGCATTGAGACGGTGATGTTTCGCGATTCAGATGCGATGATGTTGGAAAGAGAAGTCGCGGCTGTTGATGATTGGTTGAAGTCGGAGAAGTCTTTCCATGTGATGCGGGACCACGACTATCACGACGTGGTGGTACTCGCAGGTAGGCATCTCATGTCGGATCTCAAAGTTCTAATGTGATCGACGGCCCATAAAATGCTGTCCAAGACAGTTATTCGTAAGAAGTCCGATTTGATAAGTTTTTGTTGCGATCAATTTTATATATGTCAGAAGTGGAGCGCGCTTTGGGCATTTGTTTCTTGTCGGAGCTGCTGTCATCTAGTGGAATCGAGAAAACTTAAAATGGGGCAGAAGATTACCTAGAAATCATCCAAGTGGAAGGACCTTAAGAATTAACGATGGCCTCAAATACAATGTTTCTGCTTAAAATCTACTCCTCTCTGATACAAGCAACCTCTCTAATAACCATATCGTGATACCAGCAACTTTTTTATCCATCAAAGTGCTTAACACTGAATACAAAGGACATGTACACTCACTTCCTTCAGGTTACTACTCGCATATATCACTCAAATTTCAAACAATTCATAAAATGGATACGTCACCTGCGATGGTTCGGCAGCGCTATTTCGGCATTATATAAGTAGTGAACTGAAAGACGAAAATGCTCCTCAGCCGGGATTTGAACCCAGGACCCTCTGCTTACAAGGCAGGCGCTCTAACCATTTGAGCTACCGAGGGGCTTGTGAACAGAGTTTGCAAACCACTACAATAGTCTGGTAGAAGCCGGCCATAGGAACAGTGATCCCGCCCGAAGGCAAATTCATCTAACCAGTTCACATTCCCATGTCCTGGTATGTCTACGTGGCTTCGACAATGGGGACCTAGACTTCTAAATTGTACTGTGTTCTTCAAAACTGTGCTAAATACATTTTCATAATTTTTGGGCCCAGTTTTGTGCATGCTATCTGCATGAAAAAAGTAGGAGCTCAGAAAGTTAAAACTGATCTACCTGTTATATGGTGCTCACGTCGTCATCTAACACTTAGCACAATTTATCAGAATACCAAATCAGCTATGTTCTTTCCAATGGTATAGTTAACTCAGTTTTCAAAAAAATTTCAGTTAGCACAATTTTGAAGAACACGGTACAATTATATTCGTAAAAACTGTTTATGGTTTATTGGTCACGGTACAAGTCCCTTGTGTAAAGTGCCATCTGTGTCTTATTGATATTTCGGCCCTTCTTGGCAAGGGACCTTGGGAGGCTGTCGAACTTCAGGGTCAACGCTGGGGAAGGAACGGACCTACAATAAGAATGAAGCTTCTATCTACTATAAAGATCCTATTCCTGGAAATTACCATTAAATACCAATATAGGGAAAAACTAGTCCTGAAATTTAATTTTTTCACATAGCTGCTGTTTTTGCGGCTCGATTCGGGTGATGACAGCTGGAAGGGTTATCTTCTGCATTTTCATCAACTTCGGTTTTGTTCTTAATAAGGGACTGAAGACTAAATTTTCTTCCATTAGTAACCCCGTTCCACGTTTTTGGTTGGGAGTGGTCTACTCACCTGTATCTATTACTTTTAAACACCACTGTACGGAAAAACTAGTGCTGAGATCAAATTTAAAGACACGGCTGTTGTTTTTGCTGCTCGATTGAGGCGATGACGGGAAGGTTTTTTTCACACACGTTTGACCTTGGGTGATGTGCCCTTGCTCCAGACCAAAGCATGGTGCCCAAGGGATGATCATCAGTGCTCATAAGCAGGGGCATGTCATAATTGATAATGCTGGAGCACTGTTGTGCCCTACAACTGAAACTGAAAGCCAATTCCTATACCTCATCAAGAAACTTTGTGACATAAAAGACTCCATCATGAATGATTATCCAAGCACCTTCCTTTTGGTTTCTGTGATCTTCCACTTTGTTCACAAGCACGTCGACAGCTGAATTGGTTAGCATCTGTATATCGAGCCGAAGGTTGCGGGTTCAATCGCGCTTGAGGAACATTTTTGTTTTCTATCTCAAGCGTTATCTCCCCTACAAGTGAAGTCTTTCCTTTGTTCTTTTTCCGTGAGTCCCCACCATACGGAGCATGGATCGTCTATGTGCATGACTCCGACATTGGAGTCCTAGGCTTCTAAATGCAAAAAAAAAGCTTTTTGGTTTATTGGTCACGGTAGAAGTCCCTTGTATATCACATAAATATCTGAGACATCCGGTTCTGTCGCAATGGGTAATACATAATCTGTTTCAGGGATGTGGGGAGTCAGACTGGACCTTTTGAAGGATCGCCAGCATTTCCGGTCCCGGATTGCGGAAATCCTGTCGCTAGCTAGTGATCAGTCGAAGGGGTTCGACCAGCGTCTTCTTGCTGAAAAGCTGTGGCCCACTGTTAGAAAAGATTGTGTAAGTCTCTTGCTAGATTCACTTGCTGCGCTACCCTAAGTTCTGGTCCTGAAATACCGGCTTGTCGTCGGTTCTGTCCCAGGTGCGTTTTACTAACCTTCTTTTGCTGAGTAAATACCAGCAAAGGACTACAATATTATTATTATTATTATTATTATTATTATTTGTTTGAATCCTTCAAAACTGAAGAGTAATTTACAAAAAGGAACAACAACTTGTCAATCAAACTCACACACACTTACGTACTAATAAACAGCTGGCCATTAAAGATAAATTAGCCTACTAAATCTACAACGAAATGCAAAGGAAAAAAAAACAAAGTTCAAAATAAACAAACCAATCAGGGCGCTTTTTAGTGAAAAAAGGAAAAAGGTTGTGATGAAGAAGAATGTTGTCAGCCTTTTTATGAAAGTTTTGGATTTTACTATTTAAAGTTTCCAAAGGATTCTTCACTATAAAATTAGAAGTTAGGAAAGAGTTACTCACAGAAATAGGGAAACCATGAAGGAATTTAGAGAATTTATAATAAGTAACTTTTAAGGCAGAAAGTTCAGAAGGACGGAAAGAAGAAAAGAAAGCAGATGGAAAAAGAATGTGAGGAAGTGCAACAGCCGTATAAATAGAACCAAGAACATCTCTGAGATATATCCCCCGCAAACGAACAACAGCACCGAATGCTCTTCTTATTTTATCTTGCACATGTCGAATAAAGATAAATTTCCAATCCCTGGTATTAGATGAATAAGGGATTCCAAGATACATAACTTTCTCAACAGGGCTAAAAAGAACCCCCCCACCACAATCCAGAGGGGAATTCAGTGTCGGCAAACTACTAATCACAAAATAATTACACTTTTCAGAACTAATTATTAGACCCTTCTGCCCCAATTTAGACACTGCAATGTTGTATTTTTCAGTTAATTTTTCCTTTGAACGACTTAAAATAATAATATCATCTGCATTTAAAGAAGTCTTAAGCGACCGAAGACAATCTGCCAAACATGCATTAAAAATATATGGTGATAAAATTCCACATTGTCCAACGCCTTTTCCCACTGATATTAAATTAGAAATAATTTTTGGGGAGCGAATTGCCACTTGAACGTTAAGCCCATTGCATCAGGACCTTAAAGCACGCGCAACAGAACGGGAGATACCAGTATACTCAAGGGATAGAAGAGCAGCCGCATGACAAATGTTGTCGAAAGCACCTTTTATGTCAATATATTTTTTTTTGTCGTATAAAGCGGTTGTCCACTCAATCGCGCATCATTGATTAAAGTTGAAAAAAAAAGCGTGTGCGTGATCGCAACCCATACCCCTTTTAAATCCAACCTGGTTTAACCCGACATCAAGGCCTTCAAACATATTTTTAAAACACACTTCAAAAAGTTTACTAATAATAGCCTACAACCTTGGTTATTGGCCGATAAGAACCACAAGATTTTAAACCCTATAAACTACGAGTGGCCTTCTACGAAAATAAGAGTTCAGTGGTACCATAGCCTACGGCTAGAGAAAATCGAGGAACAACTATGATTATTAAAATTGGCCCTTTACACGATAATACTGTGGCCCAGTGTCAGAAAAGACTGTGTAAGTCGACTTTGCAAGAAAAAGTGCTAGGTTTACTTGCTGCGCTACCCTTGTCTTGGTTCTGAAATACGGGCGTGTCGCCGGTTCGGTCTCAGGGGCTTTGTTTTTCTGACTTTCTATTGCTGCGTAAAAAACGAAGTTTTATAGAAAGGATGTTTAACTCTGCTATGTATGATCGTTCCCAATTTCCTTGTACGACGAATGCCTTTCGAAAAAAGACGAAAGGCGAAAGCCATCTATGATCCAATATTTTAGTAGTATAAACGTAAGCTGTAACCTGTGGCTGAGATGACCATTAAATGATTCCATGACAACTCGCCACACGGACAACTGGGAACCGACAAGTCGCCACACAGACATGTCGCCACACTGTCGACTTGCCACACCGACAAATCGCCACACCGATAACTTGCCACAGCGTCATTTCGCCACAGGGACGACTCGCCACAGGGACGACTCGCCACAGAGACGACTTGCCACACGACCAACACGCCACATGGACAGCTCGCCACAAAAATAATGTTTTAGGTAAAGAAAGAAAAAAAAATATTCCAAAAATATGAAAGCCATCTATATTCAGTTGACCCAAGGGAATTTTGGTCCTCTAACTAATTAATCCTTTCAGTTTTTAAAACCGAAATAATAATCCTATGTCGCAGTTAAATATAGACACATATCAGTCAGGAATTCAGTGTGGTATTGAGATGTCGCGACACGCATCGATCGAGTAGCTGGGCATCTTCCACGAACCACAACAACTTAGAAGGTTAGCGTCTCAGCTTTAACCAGCTGATAGGATGAAGCCACGTCTTTGGCATTGCCTGAAATGTTTCAAGATGGAAGAAAATTTGCGAAAGGCCGACGTGGACCGGATTCAGGCAGGTTTATCTCCTCCTCGGCCAAAGAAACAGTACTTGAAGACTAACCAGAGAATCGAAAGAATTGTTAGTAGGTATACACTGTCAGAAGCTTCATAACAGATTGCGCATAACCCTTTCAAGAATAACACCTTCTCACTTAGAAAAAAAGTGTTATGACCAATTACGTTTACACTATTTCGTGCCTAGATCGCCAACAAGACCTTCAATTGGTAAAAATACTAACGGGAACGAAAGAAACATAACATATAACATCCCAAAGTGTTATCTGTTGAAACCGCGCATCCTGCTGTTGTCGTTATGGAACTTCTGACAGTGTAGTATTTTTACCTGTTGAAGGTGTTGTTGGAGATCTTGGCACGAAATAGTATAAACTTAATTGGTCATAACACTTTCTTTCCAAGTGAAAAGGTGTTATTCTTGAAAGTGTTATGCGCAATCTGTTATGAAACTTCTGACAGTGATAACCATAGCAGTGCTCTTGATTTATTGAGAGGCATTTCCCACAATTATCTGCTCCATAAAAACTTTGTCCGAAGAAATAGTAATTGAATAAAGTACTTTATGCTGTAAATGTGACGAGATGTCGCACTGTGGCAAGATGTCTGTGTGTCGGCTTGTCGCTGTGGCAAGTTGTCGCTGTGGCGAGCTATCGGTGTGGCAGGTTGTCGCTATGGCAAGATGTCACTGTGGCGAGAAGTCGGTTCCCAGCTGTCGCTGTGGCGAGATGTCCCGACACGCCATTAAACAGCCTAAATCGTCTTGACAAATGCCCCGCATTATTCCAGGTAGCTCATGACAGTTATTTCTGTACCAAGAGTAAGTATGCTGTGGCGAATACGAGCAAGATTCTACCATTCCCTATGCAGCGGGTTCAACGATCTTTTGTTGGTAGCATATCCAAAGGAACGTTAGTCGTTTTCCGGAAATGCCCCAAGGCTTGCCGTCCAGTAGGACACGAAGATTGGGAATATTGCTGACGATGTGGATAAGGTAAGCAGGCGCTTCGCAGGGTGGGGGTGCAGCACCCCCCCCCCTCCAACTTTTTGAGATTTGGTAAAATTTGGGGCCATAGGCCCAAAATTTCACTGAAGTTGTTCGGTATTTTTCGATACCAGAACTATTCGGTATATTTACGGGGACTCAGTAGTTATACCCAATCAATAAGCTATCGGTATAAATCTGTTTGGTATAATGATTGCGATTCGGTATAATTGCCAGGATTCGATAATTATTACGAATTCGGTGAGCAAATTTACTGAAAATACTTGGGAATCTTTCGATGCCAGAACGAATCGATATATTTATGGAGATTCGATTAATTTCGTGATGAATTATTCGGCATCATGATTGGGACTCGGTATAATTTTCAGGATTCGGTAGTTACCACGAACCTCGGCGATAGTTCCAGTTTCGACGAAATTACACCGAATAGGAACATTATTCGGAAGATTATCGATACCAAAACTATTTGGTTTAAACTAACCGGGATTTGGTAGTTATACAGAATCCCGAATAGGCTATCGGTCTAAACTTATTTGGTATCATAACTGGGATTCGGAAATTTATCCCGTATAGTTGCCAGGATTCGGTAGTTGCCACGACCGTCGAAACTCAAAGAGGTCGAGTGCATAAAGCACTAGTCGCAGACAAAAGGACTGATACAATAATTTATTAAAGCCAACAAAGGGCCATACAACAGCATTCATTCTCGCACTTAACTACCTCCAATCTGAACTTCCATTATACACTTAAAATATTCACATACCGACCGAATTACCTGACGATTCATCGGTAGTTCTTAATTTTACTTTCGATCGCAAATACACGGTCTAATCATAAATGTTTCGAAAATTCCGCCTGCGGCTCTTTTCGTGATATTCTCTATTTTGAGGAAGGGCGCGTTAACTGGGGTCTTTAGCCAGTTTTAGAATTGGGATTTGAGAAACATTAAAAGCTAGAATCTGGATGGAAACAGATAAATTTGGCGGGAAAAAGCGAACTTAAAAAAATCTTGCCTGCGGCGCCCACTTTCTGTGATAATGGGGAGGACTGACTCGCGTTTCAGTTGCTGCTGCTGCCAGGACGTCGCTCTATTCGGTTTCTGGAAACTCTTAGTATCTCGATGTTTAATATACGGTAAAAGATAGAATTTGTATGAGAAGCAGTTTTAACAAGACCGAAGGTTTCGACGGGATCCCAAAAATTGTAATGTTTATCAGACTTCTTGATCCAGACAATCGAATCTTGTACATTTCCAAGTCTTCGCTAGACCCCTTTAACATTTTTGCTATTTATCCATAATCAACCGCTTGAATATGTAGCCTACAACAAAAATGTTACCATTTTGAAGTTTTCTACTTACGGGCAAACAACTAATCAAATGAGGAAACCAAGTCCAGATTCGGGTTCAACAATTGCATGTTTACTCCAATGTCTCATATCTAATCGACCTCAAAAAGGTATTTTAGAATTGTATTGTTGTTTTTCTACCAAATTCCTCGTATTTTAGCAGCATATATTCCCGGCGAACTGCATGCAGATCAAAAGATCTGGTGACGCTGGGGCCGAACCTTGCAAATTTTGCGAGCTTATCCGTCAAGGAAACTAAGTTCAAAATTCGATAACTTCCCCGGGGAATCCCCCTAAGACCCAGTTCCTAACCCCTTATTTTTTTGGCAAGTGAGTAACCCCTCGCGTAGACCTGGCATTGGTTCACCGAGCACCTGTGACTGGCTAACACAGACCTAGCACCTGGGATTGGCTCACCCAAGTTTCTAAACCCTCGAGTACTCTTTTAACGGGTAAACCCAATTCCTAACCACGCGCGTGCACCTGGGATTGGATCACGAGTACCTGGGAACGGCTCACCCCAACCCCTCCCCAAACAACTTAGTACACCCATTGAGTAGCCCCTCACTTATCCAGTACATTTTTTTTTTCCAGTGAGTAACCCCTCCGTTTTGCACCATCAAATTTGAGTAACCCTCCCTTACCAAGTACACCTTTTTCAGTGAGCAACCCCTCACTCACCCAGTTCACCCTTCTTTCAGTGAGTAGCCCCTCGCGCCCGCTAGCAGTTCCCTCTTTGGTACACAATGAATCAACCCCCTCGCTTGGCTGACCCAAGTGTCTAACCCCTCGAGTACTCCTTTAACAGAGGTGGTGGACTCGGACTCTGGACTCGTCTCGAGACACCTTTTTCTGGGACTCGAACTCGTCCTTTGTGGAGGAGGACTCGGACTCGTCTCGTCTCGAAATCCGGCCAAGTCACCCGAGTCCAAGAGACGTCTCGGACCAGTAAATTCAAAATGAAATTGACGTCTCCGGGGACCAATTCAAAAGATTGGCCAAGGGATGGTTATGTCGTAACCTTTGCAAGAATACGTTACAAGTAATACCTTCGAGGTCTAGGGATTCATATTAGGAACCGGAGGTAACAAGGTTCTAAAGGCTTTTGACAAAAACAAAAAGTATTGTTAGGACTCGGAGCGTGACTCGGTCTCGAGACACCTTTTTCGCGGACTCGGTCTCGTCTCGAACGATTTTATCGCGGACTCGGACTCGTCTTGACTCGTGAGCGTCACTTCGGTCTCGGTCTTGTCTCGGACTCGATCACAGCGGACTCGCAGCATCTCTGTCCTTTAACGGGTACACCCAATTCCTAACCCCTCACGTGCACCTGGGATTGGTGCACGTGTACCTGGGACCTGCTCACCCCAAATTTGCTCCAGTGTGTCTGGTGTTGTCTGGTCCTTACTTTTGCCGAATGTGCGGACAATTGGACGGAAATATTTTTTACTTAATGTGCGTATGCCCTGAGCTTTCGATCTTAGTGGGGAAATTTTGGTTTTAGTTGTTGGGGGGAGGATTGGTTGGTAAAAGTAATGGGAAGTAAATTATTTGGTGATATTGAAAAGATGGGAAGATTCCTTTCGGTTTCAATGAACCACAGAGAAAGGTTCCTGTAAAGGAATACGTAAAATAGTTATCATTTATTTGGCTTTTGTTATTGATTTTTGTTTGTGTTTATTTTGTCCCATGGCCTTTGTGCTTTTAGTGGATGACTGCTCTTCTTGGCGAGGGTCAACGTCATTCTGTGGGTGAAAGAAAAGAACCTGCCGTCATCGCACGGGGACCCTATATATCTATATATATCTATATAATCTATATAATATATCTATACCGACACAAACAGCTGTTCGAAGAAATTTTTTAGAACTGACAAATTTCCCATTTTCGCCAAGGTTGGCCAACCCAGGGTTGGTCACCAAAAGTAACTTCGTACACCCTGGAAAGTAAACCGAAAGTATCTCAAAGTTACCCAATGTAACCTAATGTAACCCAAAGTAGCCCAATGTAACCCAATGCAATGTACCCCAATGTAACCAAAAGCAACCCTGAGTAACCCAAAGTATACTGAAGTAACTCGTACACCCTGGTTCTTGGTGACCAACCCTGGGAAAGGTCTAGATAGGCCTACCGGAAAAGGTTAATTCTTAATTCGATTAGAGGTCCGTACTGGGGTAAGAACACTCGATGAATTCTCTTCCGAACTTATTTTCTGGTCAGACAAATAATTCTGCCAAAATTGGCCAAGACACGGAAAATTGGTCGACTCGAAACTTTTAAGTCGACTGTACTCTTAAAGGACCCCTCCTGCTTATTCTGCATTTTATAATATACTTAGCTCCCATATGGAATTATAAGTTTCTAAAGTCCCCACCTTTCTCCATTGTTTCGTTTCGTAACTACGAATTTGTAGCGCTTTTTCGGCCTTGCCGACTTTTCCCTTCACCCAACTAAAAGTTTACCGGAATCTTCACTGTCCGCTGACAACTCTTTCACATATAGGGATGTCAAAATTTTCTGTTTATTACTTCTTTTATTTGCTTAGTTTTCCCACTTATTAACCAAGGCATGTTCAGTTTTCAAAACTTTTGCGCCCAGCCGCCGTTTCGGAGAGCAGGAAGGCTGGATATCATCGGCAAGCGCTAACAAGAGAATCGCTAGTTTCAGGTGGAAAGTAATGGTATTTTCGAAAACGTTTTTTCTGATCCATTTTGTAGGGAAAAGATAATTTCTAGTCAGAGTTGTGCCGATGACGAATCGTCGTGTACCTAGCAGATGAACCAGAAGCGTCACCACAGCTGTCCCCAGCGAACGCCGTTGACTGGTTGGCACAGAATCTGACTCATCGCTCGGGCGAAAGTTCTCGTTCACGTTTTCAAGTTCACTGCCGTGTCATTTAGAGTGTTGTTATTGTTTATTGTCGGCGAGTCTCAACGTAACGCAGACGAGGTTACCCCAACCTTTAGAGCGTCAGACTGCAGAACGAAAGGTTCTTCGTTTGCCTCTGCTCTTGTACTGTGCATATAATACTCTATATGACTAAGTCCAAAACACGCCAGTGATTCTCAGGAAGAAGGAGTAAATGTGTCCGTAGCGACTCAAACTCAATGACTCAAATCGTCAGCGCAGCTGTGACACCGTTTCTTCCTTTCTTCCGCAGGTGCCCGGAGATTCTGCATCGGAAGGGAGAGATAGTCATCAAGAGTATTTACCTGGAAATACAGCTAAAACGAGGAATTTGGACAAAGTGAAAGTCCTTACAAAAGTAAAAGACTCGCTTGTCTGGATTAAAGGAACAGAAAACTTGACTCAAACTTGACTCGGGGAGCTGACATATCAAGAATGTACCCTGCGTCGATATTGAGAGTAAGAAAAATTATCGTTACGACCATTGCAGTTTCCGGGCAGTTTCCGAGAATTCGACCTTCGAGTTAGTAGAAAAAAAAGCAAACGGTTTGTGTGCGGGGAGTAGGAATCGAACGCACGACCTCTTGACTACTGTCCCGATCTGTTATTAGTCAACACGGCCAAAGGCGGACTTTTACAGTGTATAATTAAGTGCATAATTACAGTGCATAAGGGGCAAGGGCCTGCCAGCTAGCTTTGGGAGCACTAAGGAGGGTGTTCGAGATACCAAAGAAGGGGGGTCCTGTCGACAATAAGTCCCTGTATCTTTATCTAAGCACCCCCAGGTCGGTCTGATGGCCGAAAGTTGCATAGTCAAGTTTTCTGTGCCTTTAAGAAGTCCAGTAAATATTCAATTTTTGGAATCCCATCGAAACCTTTAGTCTTGTTACATCAAGAGTTTACTCATCACTTCGTTTTTTTACATTTTCGAGCCAGACCAGGCCAGGCCTGCGAAGTTTGGTGACTCCAAGGTGAGTTCACCAATCTCTGCCGAAAAAAGAAATGACAGAGGAGTTGGGAGAAAGGCTTGCGACTGGGCTGCGATCTCTTTTGGCAGATCACGCGACTGTTATATCTGTTTTTTCTTCTTAATTCCCTGAAGTCCAAAGAATTAAGGATGTAAACAAGATCACAATAAAGAAACGTCGTAAATTATACTAAATTCGTTATAGTGTTTTCTTGAAGATTCTGATACTGAGCTAAATAATATTCAGCTTCCGAGACAAAAAAATGTCAAACTGGCCGATGATTTCTTCTTCCGACATATCTAAACGTCCACATGGTTATATACTTAGTTTTTATGGCACTTGCAGCCTCTGGCTCAAGTGCCAGTGCCTGTCGGTCTGTCGGTCGGTCCGAGTTTTTTGTCCCACATATCCGAGTTAGGGTACTTCCAGATGTGCTAGGACAATGAAACTTGGCAGGCATATCAGAAACCCGACCAAACTAACCTGGAAATAATCAGTTTCCCGATCCGACCATATGGGGGGGAGTGCGGGGCGCTGGAAACTTGAAAATTTAGGGAATTTTGTCACTTTTTTCTGAGTTAGGGTACTTCTAGATGAGCTAGGACAATGAAACTTGGCAGGAATATCAGGGACCCGACCAAACGAACCTGGAAATAATCAGTTTCCCGATCCGACCATAAGCGGGGGAGTGGGGGCGCTCGAAACTTGAAAATTTAGGGCATTTTGTCACACTTTTTCGAGTTAGGGTACTTCCAGATGAGCTAGGACAATGAAACTTGGCAGGAATATCAGGGACCTGACCAAAGTAACCTGGAAATAATAAGTTTCCCGATCCGACCATATGCGGGGGAGTTGGGGCGCTGGAAACTTGAAAATTTAGGGCATTTTGTCACACTTTTTCGAGTGAGGGTACTTCCAGATGAGTTAGGACAATGAAACTTGGCAGGAATATCAGGGACCCGACCAAACTAACCTGGAAATAATCAGTTTCCCGATCCGACCATATGCGGGGAAGTGGGGGCGCTGGAAACTTGAAAATTTAGGGCATTTTGTCACACTTTTTCGAGTTAGGGGAATCCGGGAAACTGAGAAGTGTGTAACTTTCGAACGGATGATCGGATTGTAATGAAACTTCATAACTGAAGAGAATATGTATCTGTAATGTCCCGTTTAAAGTCTTGACCGGATTCGGTAGCCAGGGGGGAGTTGGGGGGGGGGAGACCGGAAATTTCAAGAAACGGTTAGAATGGAGGGATCTGAGTGAAACTTGCTGGGAAGAACAAGCATCTGCTCTAGATAAGTCCTTTAGATCATTGTACTGGATCCGGACACTTATGGGGGGGGGGGGTCCCGGAATTCCGGTGATGGTGGTTTTGGGGATTTTCACGATGAAACTTGGCAGGCATATCAGGGACCCAATCAAACTGACTTCAAAATAAAAATTTTGTCGATCAGATAATGGTGGGGGAGTGGAGGGAGGGGAATCCGCAGGGGAATCCGGGAAATTGAGAAGTGTGTAACTTTCAAACGGATGATCGGATTGTAATGAAACTTCATAACTGAACACAATATATATCTGTAATGTCCCGTTTAAAGTCTTGACCGGATTCGGTAGCCAGGGGGGAGTTGGGGGGGGGGGGAGACCGGAAATTTCAAGAAACGGTTATAATGGAGGGATCGGAGTGAAACTTGCTGGGAAGAACAAGCATCTGCTCTAGATAAGTCCTTTAGACCATTGTACTGGATCCGGACACTTATGGGGGGGGGGGGGGGTCCCGGAATTCCGGTGATGGTGGTTTTGGGGATTTTCACGATGAAACTTGGCAGGCATATCAGAGACCCAATCAAACTGACTTCAAAATAAAATTTTGTCGATCAGATAATGGTGGGGGGAGTGGAGGGAGGGGAATCCGAAATTTTCAGTCATGCGTAATTTTGGAATGGGTGATCGGATTCGAGTGAAATTTAAGAATTCAACAGAGGACATTTCTCCGATGATTTTTTTCCTGTCCGGACCGGATCCGGCAACTATTGGGGGGGGGGGCGGAAAATACGTGACCCGTTTAGAATGGAGGGATCGGGATGGAACTTTGTGGGAAGAACAAACAGATGCTCTAGGTAAGTCATTTTGCTGAATCGGATTGGCTACGTGCACCGCGAGGGAGCTGGGGGTGGGGGGGGGGGGGTGGACCGGAAATCTCGAGAAACGGTTAGAATGATGGTATCGGAGTGAAACTTGCTGGGAAGAACAAACATCTGGTCCATGTAAATCTTTTCATAATTTGACTGGATCCGGACACTTGAGGGGGGGGAGGAGGGGGTATCCCGGTATTCCGTATTTTGGGGGATTTTCACGACGAAACTTGGAAGGCATATTCGGACCCGGTCAAACTGACTTGGAATAAAAAAAAAATCCTCGATATGATAATCTTGGGGGGGGGGAGTCGAGGGAGGGGAATCCGGAATATTGAGTCATGCGTAACTTTGGAACGGGTGATCGGATTCGAGTGAAATTTAATAATTAAACAGAGGACATTTCTCCGATGATTTTTTTCCTGTCCGGACCGGATCCGGCAACTATTGGGGGGGGGGGGGGCGGAAAATACGTGACCCGTTTAGAATGGAGGGATCGGGATGGAACTTTGTGGGAAGAACAAACAGATGCTCTAGGTAAGTCATTTTGCTGAATCGGATTGGCTACGTGCACCGCGAGGGAGCTGGGGGTGGGGGGGTGGGGGGGGGGGTGGACCGGAAATCTCGAGAAACGGTTAGAATGATGGTATCGGAGTGAAACTTGCTGGGAAGAACAAACATCTGGTCCATGTAAATCTTTTCATAATTTGACTGGATCCGGACACTTGAGGGGGGGGGGAGGAGGGGGTATCCCGGTATTCCGTATTTTGGGGGATTTTCACGACGAAACTTGGAAGGCATATTCGGACCCGGTCAAACTGACTTGGAATAAAAAAAAAATCCTCGATATGATAATCTTGGGGGGGGGGGGGAGTCGAGGGAGGGGAATCCGGAATATTGAGTCATGCGTAACTTTGGAACGGGTGATCGGATTCGAGTGAAATTTAATAATTAAACAGAGGACATTTTTCTCTTGTGACCTTTTTCATTTCCGGACCGAATCCGGCAATTATTGGGGGGAGGGCGGAAAATACTTGACCCGCTTAGACTGGTGTGATCTGGATCGAACTTCGTAGGAATGACAAACAGATGCTCTGGATTAATCATTTACAGAACCGGATTGGCTCCGGTTATTGTGGGTGGAGTTGGAGGAGGGGGAGGGGGTTCTGGGATTCCGGTGATCGCGCGTTAAGGTACTTCCAGATGTGCTAGGACGATGAAACTTCGCTGGAATATTGGAGACTCAACAACATTTGCTTAGAAATTGCTACTTCCCAAATCCGATTATTCCTTAAAGTACCAATCTTGACCGCAAAGTAAAAAAAATACTTTTAAGCAATATATGCATTTTCGTGATGCCCATCAGCCCATTAGCAGTTTTGCCTCAAGGGTTTTGCTTACAAATGAAGTTCCAGCTCCCTTATAGCGCGCATCTCAACCGCAAAGTCGAAACTTACTTTTGATCAATCAAATCATCTTGACACATGCAAGTGCCATATGAGCTTACAGCTCTTGTTTTAATCCTCTTGCACGCCACTCCATCTTCTTGAAGGTTCTAATAATCTTTTGACCAGCGCCAGGAGATCAATGAATAGTTAATTAGCAATGGCGGATTGGCGTTCAGGAGTGAATTATGTTCAAGAAATTTGTGGATAACGTTGGCTACCCTGAAGATTTTGGGGAAAACAAAGGTAGCAGTGTGTTCGTAAAAATCCGACCCATCGAAAATGATGGTGTCTCCCACCTTCTCGGCCCACATGAATCAAAGACTTTAACATTGCTGCTTCGTATGCGACACGATTTTTTCTTTGGTGTTCCGAGATACGACAGGATCGCATGAACCTACCCACTATCAAGCAGACGCAAAAGGAAAACGAAATTTTTCGTCCTGATTATTCTGCAAAGACAAAGGAGCCCTTGGGGAAATGACTTCTGAAGATGCGGGGAGATTTTCCTTCTGAATACCACCCACTATCAACCGCTCTTAGGAAATTTTCAGTCAAAACCTTAAAGTCATCTTTTTCAAAACATGTTAATACAAGTTAATTCAGGAGATATTTTGCATTCAGCCATCCTAGGATTACAATCGGAACATCTTGGAGCAACTTTCAGTCTTGAAAATTAACTAATCTAACTTTTTTTTTTCCCTAAAAAAATCGCATAAGTTACGTCGGATCAGTTTAAATTTTTCAACACATCCGACACTGCGACAAACCGCAAAGTTCAGTGTTGCTTGTGACACGATTTGTGTCGTATATCGCATGACGCAGAATTTTGCGCGAAATCACAGCACTGTGAACCAGGGGTTACTATCACCATTACCCTAGGTTCACACTGGTGCTTCGTATGCGACACGATTTTTTCTTTGATGTTCCGACGTGCGACAGAATCGCACGCACGTTCCCATCACCACGCAGACGCAAAAGGAAAACGAAATTTTTCGTCGAGATTATTCTGCAATAGGGCAAAGAAGCCCTTGAGGAAACGACCTTTGAAGATGCTGGGAGATTACCCACCTGAATACCCACCCACTTATTAGGAAATTTTCAGTCAAACCCTATATGTCATCTTGCTCAAAACAGGTTAACAAAAGTCTATTCAGAAGGTGTTTTGCATTCAGCCATCCTAGGATTACAGTCAGACAAGGTAGAGCAACTTTATTCTTGAAAATTAACTAATCTTTGTTTTTTTTCTTTTCTTTTCCCTCAAAAAATCGCATGCGTTATGTCGGATCAGTTGAAATAATTCAACGCATCCGACACTGCGACAAAACGCAAAGTTCTGCGTTGTTTGTCGCACGATTTGTGTCGTATGTCGCATGACGCAAAATTTTGCGCAGATCGCAGCCGTGTGAACCAGGGGTTACTGTGAAGACAGAGGACGGAGCTCCTCTCCTGGTATTTCCGTTCTGCCCCATCATGTAACAATTAGGGTGTTTGTTCCAGTTTAACAGCAAATCGAATATTCCGTTTGCAGAAAAGGTGATAGTAATTGTCGATGTAATTGTCATTATACGAAAGAGCTTCCCCTTCCCAACTGATTGGGCAGTCGTGCGCCGTAGTTGCGAGTGGCTAAATATTTGATAAGACGTAAAACAAACGTTTGGAAATTGGGTGTCGAACCAAACTACAAGAGAAGTGAGATTGGAAGGAAATGGATGATAAGTTTTAGATAAGACCATATGACCGGGATGAACATGCCAGTGAGATAGTTCCCGTACTCGCACCAGAGATCAAGGCCGCTTTGGCCGGGTTAATTCCTTGAATAAAATCTAATTGACCTGTGAAAATATCCATTCCCCTGACCATAGGCTGTGAACAGGTGTGGAAAGGTTACATGTGACCCAAGAGGTTGTGTCAACCCAAGATGTTGAACAACAAAAAGGCGATCGCAAACCCTAAACAGAAGTTATTGTCAGTGATCTGTTTTTTGTCAGTTGGTCTAATGGTATATTTTGTGCGGATGGATCAAAGTGAAATAATTCTGAAGACCTTCAACTCTAGTGTTAGTGAAAGTGAATCTGCGAATATCAATAAGGTGTCCATCACTGTTTTCGCCAAACTGGACTTGACTTGTGGAGGGAAGAATGAAACCTCACCAGGGAAAATTATTTCGTTTAGCCTTTTCAATGGTTCTGACGCGGAAGAGATGCAGGAACGGTTTTTGAAACCATTAGAGGTTAATATTGGACGGATAAGAAAATTATATCCAGGTATTTAATTTTCAGAAAAACCGATTGTTTTCAAGAAAAAATCGACTATTTTTGCGTCTATTCGATAACGTATGGGGGGAGGCGTCCTCCCTCCCCACCTTCGTGCCGCCCCTGGCTGGTTCTTCTTTCTTGTAGTTGTTTATTTCATTTAGTCTACTACAGTCTCTGAGATCCTCACTTCGAATCGAGGGGTTGACCGACATTAAAGCACCTACACACTGTAAAAAGTTTTTCCGTGTAAAGATTAAAGTTAACTGCAGTATTTGCTACTCGGATTACTCTTATCTCTACGCAGATAAGATTAATACCAAATAGAGATGAGATGAATCTGAGTAGCAAATACTGCAGTTAACTTTAATCCTTATACGTACGGATTTTTTACAGTGCAATACCCTCACCTGACAGGTTGTGTACTATTTGTAATAGCGACAAGCATTTTGGTTACCTTTTTTTTTGGAAATAACAAATAATAAAAAGTAATAACAAGGAGATATTTAAAAGAAAAAAAAATGCCACACGGAATCTACGCAGTGAAAACAATGCCACACGGAATCTACGCAGTGAAAAGTTGCAACTATTATACCAGGGCAAATATAAAAACATATTTTTATGGCACTTGCAGCCTCTGGCTCAAGTGCCATATACCGATCACAATTCCGTCTGTCGGTCTGTCGGTCGGTCCGAGTTTTTTGTCACACTTTTTGAGTTAGGGTACTTCCAGATGCGCTAGGACAATGAAACTTGGCAGGCATATCAGGGACCCGACCAAACTAACCGGGAAATAATCAGTTTCCCGATCCGACCATATGCGGGGGAGTGCGGGGCGCTGGAAACTTGAAAATTTAGGGCATTTTGTCACACTTTTCCGAGTTAGGGTACTTCTAGATGAGCTATGACAATGAAACTTGGCAGGAATATCACGGACCCGACCAAACGAACCTGGAAATGATCAGTTTCCCGATCCGACCATATGCGGGGGAGTGCGGGGCGCTGGAAACTTGAAAATTTAGGGCATTTTGTCATACTTTTCCGAGTTAGGGTACTTCCAGATGCGCTAGGACAATGAAACTTGGCAGGCATATCAGGGACCCGATCAAACTAACCTGGAAATAATCAGTTTCCTGATCCGACGATATGCGGGGGAGTGCGGGGCGCTGGAAACTTGAAAATTTAGGGCATTTTGTCACACTTTTCCGAGTTAGGGTACTTCCAGATGTGCTAGGACAATGAAACTTGGCAGGCATATCAGGGACCCGACCAAACTAACCTGGAAATAATCAGTTTCCCGATCCGACCATATGCGGGGGAGTGCGGGACGCTGGAAACTTGAAAACTTAGGGCATTTTGTCACACTTTTACGAGTTAGGGTACTTCTAGATGAGCTAGGACAATGAAACTTGGCAGGAATATGAGGGACCCGACCAAACGAACCTGGAAATAATCAGTTTCCTAATCCGACCATATGCGGGGGAGTGGGGGCGCTGGAAACTTGAAAATTTAGGGCATTTTGTCACACTTTTTCGAGTTAGGGTACTTCCAGATGAGCTAGGACAATGAAACTTGGCAGGAATATCAGGGACCTGACCAAAGTAACCTGGAAATAATAAGTTTCCCGATCCGACCATATGCGGGGGAGTGGGGGCGCTGGAAACTAGAAAATTTAGGGCATTTTGTCACACTTTTTCGAGTTAGGGTACTTCCAGATGAGCTAGGACAATGAAACTTGGCAGGAATATCAGGGACCCGACCAAACTAACCTGGAAATAATCAGTTTCCTGATCCGACCATATGCGAGGGAGTGGGGGCGCTGGAAACTTGAAAATTTAGGGCATTTTGTCACACTGTTTCGAGTTAGGGTACTTCCAGTTATGCTAGGACCATGAAACTTGGCAGGCATATCAGAGACCCGACCAAACAAACTTAGAAATAATCAGTTTTCTGATCCGACCATTTTGGGGGGGGGAGTGGTGGGCAGGGGAATCCGAGAAATTGAGAAGTGTGTAACTTTCGAACGGGTGATCGGATTGTAATGAAACTTCATAACTGAATAAAATATATATCTATAATGTCCCGTTTCTTGACCGGATTCGGTAGCCAGGGGGGAGTTGGGGGGGAGAGACCGGAAATTTCAAGAAACGGTTAGAATGGAGGGATCGGAGTGAAACTTGCTGGGAGGAACAAGCATCTGCTCTAGATAAGTCCTTTAGACCATTGTACTGGATCCGGACACTTCCGGAGGGGGTTTCCCGGAATTCCGGTGATGGTGGTTTTGGGGATTTTCACGATGAAACTTGGCAGGCATATCTGGGACCCAATCAAACTGACTTCAAAATAATAATTGTGTCGATCTGATAATGGTGGGGGGAGTGGAGGGAGGGGAATCTGAAATTTTCAGTCATGCGTAGTTTTGGAATGGGTGATCGGATTCGAGTGAAATTCAAGAATTGAAAAGAGGACATTTCTTCGATGATCTTTTTCTTATCCGGACCGGATCTGGCAACTATTGGGGGGGGGGGGAATACGTGACCCGTTTAGAATGGAGGGATCGGAATGGAACTTTGTTGTAAGAACAAACAGATGCTCTAGGTAAGTCATTTACTGAATCGGATTGGCTACGGGCACCGTGGGGGAGCTGGGGGGGGGGGGACCGGAAATCTCGAGAAACGGTTAGAATGATGGTATCGGAGTGAAACTTGCTGGGAAGAACAAACATCTGGTCCATGTAAATCTTTTACATAATTTGACTGGATCCGGACACTTGAGGGGGGGGGGGGAATTCCCGGAATTCCGTTTTTTGGGGGATTTTCACGACGAAACTTGGAAGGCATATCAGGGACCCGGTCAAACTGACTTGGAATAAAAAAAAATCCTCGATATGATAATCTTGGGGGGGGAGTTGAGGGAGGGGGATCCGGAATATTGAGTCATGCGTAACTTTGGAGTGATTCGAGTGAAATTTAATAATTAAACAGAGGACATTTTTCTCTTGTGATCTTTTTCATTTCCGGACCGAATCCGGCAATTATTGGGGGGAGGGCGGAAAATACTTGACCCGCTTAGACTGGTGTGATCTGGATCGAACTTCGTAGGAATGACAAACATATGCTCTGGATTAATCATTTACAGAACCAGATTGGCTCCGGGTATTGTGGGTGGAGTTGGAGGAGGGGGGGGGGGGGTCTGGGATTCCGGTGATCGCGCGTTAAGGTATTTCCAGATGTGCTAGGACGATGAAACTTCGCTGGAATATTGTAGACTCAACAACATTTGCTTAGAAATTACTACTTCCCAAATCCGATTATTCCTTAAAGTACCAATCTTGACCGCAAAGTAATAAAAATACTTTTAAGCAATATATGCATTTTCATGATGCCCATCAGCCCATTAGCATTTTTGCCTCAAGGGTTTTGCTTACAAATGAAGTTCCAGCTCCCTTAGAGTGCGCATCTCAACCGCAAAGTCGAAACTTACTTTTGATCAATCAAATCATCTTAACCCATGCAAGTGCCATATGAGCTTACAGCTCTTGTTTTATTTAATAGTTATTATTCTCTTTGTTTGTTGTTAGTGGCTTATGTTTATTCAAACCAATGTTAATACTATCTGTTTTAGCCATGGCCTTCGGGCTTTCGTGTAAAATATATTCTGTTCTGTTCTATTCTAAAGAATCACTTGTAACAGGCCAAGGATTGAAAAAGAGTTCAAGGTCAGTTAGGCGGATCACACCTAAGGACAGTTGGCTGAAGAGGCTGCAAAGAGGGGTGACTCCAGGACGGTGCATACACTTACAAACGAAATAATCGGCAAAAAGAAAAACTCCAGCAGCGCGGTCAAGGACGAACAGGTCAAATTGGTGTCCGAGCCGGAGGCTGTCGCCAAAGTCTGGGTACTGCACTTCATAAAAATCTGGATCCTGGTAGATTCAGTTCGATACCCGAAATCCCATTCCTAACCCTACAATAAATCAGCGAAGATTCCCCATCAGCTGAAGAGGTCAAAGCAGCATCGCAAAAACTAAAGAACGGAAAAGCGACAGGAAATAAATGATCTCATACCCGCCGAGATTGGCGTCTTCTTTTCACAACAACTTGGATGATGGCGAAAGTACCAATGGGCTGGACCAAGAGCACCCTGATTCAATTCTTCAAAAAGGGTGATGCTATGAAATGCGACAACTACAGAGGCACAAGTCTAATGTCCATCCCGGGAAAACTCTTCGCTGATGTTATATTCAGACGCACCCAAGCAGCGGCTGATAAGCACCTACGAGAAAACAACACGGGTTCCGACCCAAGAGGTCATGCGCTGACCTAGTATACGTCCTGCGCATGATCATAAAGGAATCTAACGAATGGAACCAAAAGATCTAAATTGCTTTCATCGATTTCGAGAAAGCTTTCGAATCCATAGACGGCGTGGAAGATCGTCGGTTACTACGGAATCCCACCGAAACTTGCGGCGATCAGCATGGCCCAGTACGAGAACATGGAGTGCTGCCTGCGACTAGAAGACGGCAATGCAAGATACTTTCGCATAATGTCCGGAATCAAGCAAGGGTGCGTTCTCTCCCCCTTTTTCGTCGTTGTTGTCATGGACGTCATCCTACGGGACTGCACTGGCTACGGAATCGCGCTTTCCAATAACCGACGCCTCGCCGACCTTGAGTTAGCCGATGACGTTGGACTCCTGGAATCTCGTAAGATAAGACTGCAGGAGTTGATGAACACCACGAAGAGAAAGCCAGCCAGTTGGGTCTCCGGGTCAACTCCCCTTTAACTCTGAGAAGTGCCGGGAAGGAAATAGAACAAGTCCTGGAATTCAAGTACTTAGGAACCAGAGTGGAAAAGAACGGACAAAGAGATCCAACTTTGTATGGGCCAAGCTAGCGAAGCCTTCAACCGCTTGAGACTTGGCGATCCAGGAAATATAAAGCTGAAGCTGCGCCTGCTGAACAGCAATATCCTGTCCGCCCGTCTGTGTCGCAGCGAATGTTCGAAGCTCAATATGCTAGAGTTAGTTTGCTCTGATGCAGCAGGAGAAAAGGATTCTCGCCTTCGAGACGAGTTGTCTCCGGGGAATCCTCAACATAACTTGGTAGCAGCGAGTATCAAACCAGGAGGCACGCCGTCTCAGAGCCTGGTCACACTGTGCTCAAAATGGCGGATTTGACAATCTGCGCGGATTTGTCGGCTGAAAATGGGTCTACAAATCTGCGCAGATTGGGTCGGTCGCCGGAGAGGTTCTGCAAATCCTCGGGGGACGTGACAATTGATGGCTTTGGGGCAGCTTCGGGATAATAAGCAGACTGCAATTAGGGGTGTGAAATCGAAACTTGACCAGTTTTGCAACAATTCATTTTTAATTATGTTGGCTCGTGCGAACTATCGTGAGTTTGTTTCCAACATCTCAGGATTAATATAAGCTATCTGGAAAGAAAGGTAAAGAGTTTCTAGATGTCAAAATGCCGTCAGTCACATCTTTTGTTTGTTTTCTGACAAAATAACAAAGAGGCCTGTCTTTTTCCTTTTTTTCAAGTGAAAAAAGGACTTACTGAAATAATTTTTATAGTCAACAGCACAAAAAAAAATACCAGCATATTTCCTGGGACATAATCAGAAATGCTGTTTCGTTTTAAATGATCTCCTGAATTTAAAACAACAACATTCAGAATTAGGTGTATCTTGTACTCTTCTTTTTTTTATATTTAGCAACTCAAAATCTGCCTCTTCATGGATCTAGTTTGACCACTTCGGGGCCTAATTCTGCGCAGAAATGAGTCCAGTGTGACCAAGTTCACACTGTTCAGCCGATGATAACGGACGTTATCAGAACAAGAAGAGGGCTCCACCTCCTCCGCATTGTGTGGTTGGTTCCGGTTCTCCGGTTTTCGTACGAAAAAGTTATGAAAGTGCAGCAAATCCGGGCTGGAATGCGAATGATGGCAGGAAATCCAGCCGTTGTTTTTCGGTCTTACGAGGCTTTTCTTTCAATTTCAAGGCTGCTTTGGCTACCACCACTGCGATAAACATAAGCCACGAACAACAAACAAAGAGAATAATAACTATTAAATAAATTTTCCCAACAATCTCACATCACAGAACTATTTACTTTTTAATATTTTAGACATCCTACACTTTACCAAACACTCTTCACCAAATCCCTCGGATCTTAAATCATTTAGCTCTCTACACTCACACTTTATTGTGTCAGAGTTTACAATGCCTTTCGGCAGGAGATCCTGTTTAGTTGACGGCGTTCCTCGAATAGTTTTCAAGTCCGAAGTGAAATCCATTGATCTTTCGCAGAGGGTTTTCGGCTGAGTACCTTCCGCAGTACGCTCGAAGGTGTCCTTCATAGAGGTTCACAGCACCTTTCCTGTTTCACCTAGGATGAGACCGAGAGCTTCGAACCTGTTTTTGAGGCCTAGAGGAAACTCGGCTTTTGTAGGGTTTTCTAACAGTTTTTTCCGGGTTATACGGCCGTTGTTTTTCGGTCTTACGAGGGTTTTACTTCAATTTCAAGGCTGCTTTGGCTACCACAACTGCGTGATCACTGTTTACATCGGCGCTTCTAAGAGTCATGACATCACATATGCTTGACTGGAACTTTCGGCTTTACGGTAATGGTCTATTTGGTTGTGGTTGGTTCCGGTTCTCCCGTTCTTCGTACGAAAAAGTTATGAAAGTGCAGCACATCCGGGCTGGAATGCGAATGATGGCAGGAAAGCCAGGACAATGTCCCGCTTGAGACTCACACGGTGAAAGAGGTAGACTAATGCTTCTGCCCGGATCACTCAGTGACATGCCGACACTGTCTATGGCATAGCCGTTTATGTTAAACGTGCTTGTCATGTCTGGTCCTAAATTCACCTTATTTTGTTTCGTCGCTCCAAGCGGACTAGTTTAAAAGTTCTCAATACTCTTGATGACTATCTCTCCCTGCCGATGTAGAATCTCCGGGTACCTGCAGAAGAAAGGAAGAAACGGTGTCACAGCTGCTCCGAAAGATCGCCGTGATTGTTTGACACAGCATTTGAGTCATTAAGTCTGAGTCGTTCCGGACACGTTTACTCCTTCTTCCTGAGGATCACTGGCGTGTTTTGGACTTGTCATATAGAGTATTCGACGCATTCCAGTTCAGCGCTTCCAAGCGGACTATTTTCTGTTAATCCCCCTATAGGCGTAATCTTGCTGTTCCCAGATGACTCCCCGGGGAATCAAAGGGAACGGCGAGCATAGAGGGAGTCACTCCAAGCGGACTCCTCGTACAGAAACAGCGAGAACACGGGAATTCTTCCAAAATGGATTTTGCTCGAAAAAAAAAATATGCAGTTGACGAAATTAGTCCTGATTCACTTTATTTTTGGTTTTGTTTATTCTGATTGTTTTTAATTAATTTTACATTGCACCAACACCAGCAAAAATTGATTCCCCTCCGAATCTGAAAGGGAGTCCTTTTCGATGATGGCGATAATAATCGGAGCATTCCCCGTCCGAGGGAACTCGCGAGAATACGAGTCCCCGAGACAAACAAAAACGCGGGGACTCCTCAAGGGGAGTCCTCGGGGAACGGCGAGAATACGCCTTATGCCTCACCATCATCACTTGTGACAAACCTAGTAAAATAGATACACAGGTTGATGAGTAGAAAATCTGCAATCTGCTTCCCAGGTAGGCTAATGGAGGTTTTGCACATATCTCAGTAATAGAAAGTGAAAGTTACCCAGCACCTTATGGACCCAACTTTATACCATGTCTACACAAGTGTTGATTTTGAGACAGTGGGGGATTGATTAAAGTTTAACTGAAAAGCAAACTTATGTTTTTGGCCCGTGATAATTTTTGCCTCAAGGCTTTTGCTTACAAATGATTTTTCCCAAAAGCACCAATGCTACCGCAAAGTTGAAAAAACATATTGAAGAAACTAAACATTTTTAGGATCCCCAAGGGCCCATGATCATCTGTGCCCCAAGTATTTTGCTTCCAAATTCAGTTCGAACCCCTTAAGCTTCACTGAAAAGCCAACTTATGTTTGTGTCACCTAACTGAACATCCTGAATTATTTTTATTCTGCAGACGTTTTTTTTTTTATTTTCCACTATCTGCTCTAGTAATGACGCTCAGAACATCTGCGGCCGTCCCCACTTCTACTGTGAAGCGGGAAATTTTAATTTCAATACAAACGCGGCTTTTCAGTGGGTAGTGGTGAGATTGGTGAAGATTGCTTAGTGCCTGAATAAAAAATAAATCTTTCTCGTACGGCATACAACAAAAATACAAGCACATAGAGGTACCACAAATCCCACAGAAGTTCTACTATTTGAAAATCGAATATTCGTGAATAGCGGAAGAACGAAGAAACGCATTTTCGGCGGGTCTTCAAGCAAATTTTAAGTGAAGAAGTGATGGGTAACTAGAATGTTCTATCCCAGCCCTTTTCGGTTAAACTTTAAACTAGTCCACTTGGAGCGCTGAACTGGAATAAGGCGAATTGTCAGAAAAATATTAAAATATGGACCCGCAAGGGAATGAGCAGGACAGAATAACGACATAAGGAGGGTTTTCGCGAGATCTCGGAATCACTTTCCGGCGGGCGAAGCGCATCGCGAAAACTGTGGGAAAGTGATTCCTGGAATCACTTTCCACTTTCCCGCTGGACTGATCGCGAAAACGCATGGAAAGCTGACATCGCCGAGAAAATATTGAATTACAAACTTTTTCGAGTATTAGTGACACTTGCACTGTTTTTTCACCACACTTTTGAAATTCCCGCCGAAAGATTCAAATTTTCGCGGAGCTTTCCACTAATCTCGTGGAATCACTTTCCGGGAAAGCTGCTTCGGTTTCCAAATCGCGAAAACCGGGTTGAAAAGTTCGGCAACTTTCCGAAGTAGCGCGAAAATCACTGGAAAGTGATTCCGACTTTGCTTTCCAGCTCGCAAAAACCCTCCTATAGGAATATATGACACGCCGTCCTTCTTAAAAGAGAATATTCCGAAATGCGCCACAGGTTACATTTCGTGAAACGACGAGGATCTAACTTTATACAAGTCGCGTTTTTTGCGATCGCTTGGAACAAAAGTTGCCGTTTTTTGCGATCGACTGTCGACTGGAGGTCCAGTCGATCCGTTTTTTGTCGCTTAACTGGACATCGACTGGGAACAAAGTCAACAGTCGATCCGATGCACCTTTCTCTTGGAGGTCCAGTCAAACTTTTTGCCAAATTTTGAAAACTGAAACATCTGGACCCAAAAACGTACAATTTACACCTCCGGAAGCGCCAGTACTGCAGCAGTTTCAGAGACTGCCGAGGGAAGAGTTGTGGGGATGGAAGGGGAGAAGTTTTTTAGACCGTTTTTCGAAGGCTTGTTATCGCTCCCCCTATCAAGCGACAAAAAACGGTCAACTGGATGAGCCCGAGAACAAGTTCCAATCGCCAGTCGATCTGTAAAAAACGCGACTACAATGTCTAAGCAAATGTTGATTATGAGACAGTGGTGATTGATTAAAATAGTCCACTTGAAGCGACAAACTGGAGTAAGGCGAATTGTCTCAGTACCAACACTTGTGACGGAAAAATAGTAAAATATGGACCAGTAACCCGATGAAAAATTTTTAGCCTGCGTAGTTACAAGGTAGTTGTACGAAAAAGTTGCATGTAATACTATGTAATAGCAAAGAATACTATCATTTAATGTGCCTCGGACTGGTCCAATCTTAAGTAGTAGTATCCAGTAGCATCCTAGTCTTGCCTTAGTAGCATCCAGTCTTGCTAATAGTAGCATGCAGTAACACGATAGCCATGAAGCAGAAGCTTGTTGTAGCATCAGTTAGTACTGCATGCTACCAAGAACAAATAACGACAATAACAAATAATGCTACTTTTTCATACAACTTCGTACTACTATTTTGAGATAAATTTTTCATCGGGAAGGGAATGAGCAGGACATAATAAGTTTCACTTTCTACTCCGGAGACAGCTCAGAACCAGGGTTGCCAAGCTAGCTCGACTCATAAAAGTGTCACAATGCTGACAAAAAGGTGCTTTTTGACACCTCGAGTTTTTTTGTGCACTCCGCTGCACAACGCGCAGAATGCGAATACTGCTCAGAACTTCCATTGCTCGGGAAGCAGATTGCAGATTTTCTACTCATCAACATGTGGATGTATCTAACTATTTCCGTTTACAAGTGTCGATAATGAGACAATTGGGGACTTTCACAAACTAGTTCAGGTTCAGGTTCAGGCTCTTTTTAATAACAAACTAAATAACAAAATATCCAGAGCCCGGCTGAGAAGACAAATTCGTAATGCACGGGATGGAAAGACTTCTTTGAATAAATACAACATTTATACTTAAATGTCCGCTTGCAAGCGCTACACTGGGATTTTTTTTCTTGCAAATTCAGTAAACAGCACCATCTATGACACATTATTGCGCTCTTTCTCCCTGTGCAATAAAAAATTTCGCCCTCTGCTAAGACACTCAAACGACAAAGTTGATAACTTGCTGTCGATATACTAACCTCCAAATCTTTAAACACGATTATCTCGAAACTAGCAAAAAGTGACTTATCACCTTTGTGCGCTCAGCTCTTTCGAGGACCCCTCTTGCTTATTTTGCCTTTTATAAATATACTTAGCTCCCATATGGAATCATAAGCTTCTAAAATCTTTACTTTTCTCCATTGTTTCGTTTCGTGACTACGAATTTTTTGCGCTTTTTCGGACTTGCCGAGTTTCCCGTCACCCAGCGAAAAGTTTGCCGGAATCTTCAATGTCCGATGACAACTCTTTCACAAATAAGGATTTGATAATCTTCTGTTTATTACTTCTTTTATTTGCTTAGTTTTCCACTTTTTAACCAAGGCACGTTAAGTTTTCAAATGTTTTGCGCCCAGCCGCCGCGTCGGAGAGCAGGAAGGCTGGATATGGTCGACACGCGCTAACAAGAGAATCGCTAGTCTCAGGTGGAAAGTAATGGTATTTTCGAAAACGTTTTTTTCTGATCCGTTTCATAGGGAAAAGAGAATTTCTAGTAAGAGTTGTGCTTTAAAATTTGGTGCATTCTAGATTGGGAGGTCAGGATCTACCATGACTCATCATTCATATCATTGCCGAGACTGCCATCTTACGCCCATTACTGCAGCATCTCTCGTATACCCCTTCGGCAGCCTAACATGCTGAACAGCCTGTTCATCGACCTCAGTTGGGTAAACCCCAGGGTGTGGAGGTTTCTGCCCCTGCTTGACCCTGCAGTGACGATCTTCCTGTCGCGTGACGTTGATTCGCTTATTCTGGAGAGAGAAGTGGCAGCAGTGGAGGAGTGGCTCTGTTTGGACCGAACTTTTCATGTAATGAGGGATCATCCTCAGCATAGCGCATTCATTCTGGCAGGTGAGGATCCATAAGATAAAATAAGACTTATTTGCGCTAAAGCCGCTTTCACACTGACGCGTCGTTACGATGCGCTGCGTATGCGCTTAACTTGCGCTACGTACAGGTTGCGTAGCGTATCTTTCACACCTGTGCGACAAGCTTTCATGCTGGATGTGCATTTACATTTTCCTTTCTCGGTTTCTTATGTTGAATTCTCGTTTCATTAGTAAGTTTTTCTTCATCGTTAGTAGGTTTTCTCCAGTTTGTCTTTAAAAACTTCCATATTTTATATTTTTCACTGAAAAATCTGATGCGTTTCCGTCGACGCAACGCAAAAATAGAACTCGGTTCTATTCTTGCGTTGTGTTTTATTTGTCTGCGTAAGCTCTGTGTTGCGTCACTGCAAGCGCGACGCAGAGGGTGCGTAACTGAAAGCGGCTTAAGAGCCAACGGCCATAGGAAATACATATAGAACAAAAAACAACACCACACACACAAAATTTTTAAACTTCTATAGGCACCTATCCCTATGGGCTAGGGCTACCCTGAGGAACCTCACCAGCTGTTTATATTTCCAAAACAGTTATTCCCCATCACATCACACATCCATTCTTCGTCCTTTCCCCTTCCATTCACTCCAAAAAATTATAAATTATCTCAAATTATATAAAAAATTATAAATGTTTTAAATTCACATCCATGCTACCACACATCGGACATGAATACATAGACGTGGTTAGAGCAACTTCGAGAAGAACATCGAGTTCAATTGGCCTGTAAAATTTGACCGCTTGCATTTAACGGGAGGAAAGTTTTGTTTTCTTGGCTTTCTAGGTTTTAAACACAAAATATGATAGGCTAAAGAAAGTAGGTTATTACTTGAATGATATTTAAATGAAATCTGGTAAATAACATTTCTTTTTATTGTTAGTATGGATGAGATCAGTAAGGGCAGATTAGCGCAAGTTAGAGTATAATGTCATTGGGCTACGAGGAGACGTAGCATCAAGCTGGTGTCAAATCTGGTTGAAAAGCATAGAAAAATTGCTACGTGGGTTTTTGAAAAAGGAATATCAGTATTGGATATATTGTTGATAAAAGATGTTTTAGACGAATGTGGAGGACAGCGTCTCACTCTCACGTCATAATGTGTAGTAGCGGCCCGCGGTTGTTGCATGATGTCCGTAGATCATATTGTCTGTCGCTGCATAATAGAATCCTGAAGTCCCAGAGTTCTCTTATGGTTATTCTGCCTGGTTCGCAGACGGTGCGATTTCTCCCTATTTGGCTTGAATTGGGGGGAATCTTTGGCTTATAGGTTCGACCCAATACAATGTTTTGTGTGATTATTATATGTTCAGGCATTCCTGTCGTGAAAGGGCTTCGATCGTCTATCAAAACAGATGCATGGTTGATTAGTTGTGTCTTGGCTTCCATGGTAACAAGGACTCTCCTCTTTTATTTTGTCACCCTTTTCATTCCGACATCAATATTTTCCAGCGCTCCGAAAAAGAGACCGTTGCAAACACTTCCGGATCACTGGAGCCAAACACGCACCAACCTTTATCCTTACTTTTGCAGGGATGTGGGGAGTTCGCCTAGACCACAGACGAGCTATGGTTCGGGAAGCTGTGGTTAACATCGTGTTGAATTCCCAAGACGGTGTCAAGAGCACCGACCAGAAGTTACTGGCTCATATCATGTGGCCTCTAGCAAAGATGGATTCGGTAATTGAAAGCATTATCTAATACTGCGGACAGACAATTTTCGCGGACTATAATTCCTGCCATGATTTTCGACATTGTGTTCAATTCTCCATGGAAAAGTTTAGACTTTGTTCAACCTTATGATTAAAGTGCCGAAAATTAGGCAGAGAAATCCTGATCGTCTATGCGCAACTTAAAAGCTTGGTTCCCACAAAACGCGAATCTTTCCTGGGCGTGGTACAAAAACATTGATTCGCGTCGATTTTTTTCCGCTAGCGATGTCACATTTGCATTGGCAATGTGAATCCGCGTTTTATGGACACCAAGATGAACACGAATAGGCTTGAGGCATATTCTCGCCGTTCCCCGAGGACTCCTCGGGGAATCGAAGGGCCGAACGGCGAGAATAGGAGTCACTCCATGCGGACTCCGCGTACAGAAACAGCGAGAACACTGGAAATGCTTCCAAAATGGATTTTGTTCGAAAAAAAATTATGCAGTTGACGAAGTTAGTCTGGATCCACTTTATTTTTGGTTTTGTTTATTCTGATTGTTTTTAATTAATTCTACATTGCACCAACACTAGCAAAAATTGATTCCTCTCCGAATCTGAAAGTGAGTCCTTTTTTCAATCAATCAATCAATCAATCACGTTTAATCCAAATAGCTGAAAGCTAGAAGTGGAATACAAATTTACGAAATACAGACACGAAACAAATTAACTAATACACTTACAATATACGACCTGAAATAAATGATGCGATAAAACTACGTAAAAATTGGGCAGAAGAATTAGTTGGATATGGAGAAAACTGATTGCCAGTATTCCTCTCAGACCGACGCACGGAAGATGGGAGGGGAGGGGGGAATAGATGGGCCATCTGGGGACAACACATTATCTTAGCTCCAAACTTCTTTGAAAGAGTATTTCTGCGTTCAGTTAATTTAGGAACGTCAAGTTTAATTAGAGCTTCTGCATATGAAATATTATGATCACCCAGAACTTTTGATGATGGTGATGATAACGTAGCATTCACTGTCCATGGGGACTCGCGAGAATACGGGTAGTGAGTCCCCGGGAGAAACAAAAACGCGGGTACTCCTCAAGTGGATTCCTCGGGGAAGGACGAGATAGCGTCAGATCTAGCGCACCTATTGGCTGAAGAGAATACTGTTGGTGACTAACTCTTCGCGCCGATGAAGAATTGCCGTGTGCCTAGCGAAGAGCCAGAAACGTCACCACAGCTGACCCCAGCAAACACTGTTGATTGGTTTAGATAGAATCTGAATCATCGTTCGGGTGACATTTCTAGTTCTTTTCGAGGTTCACTGGCGTGTTTTGGACTTGGTCATTTAGAGTATAGAGTATTCCTATAAGGTGACTTTCGAGTCATGGATAACTGTTGCGTTTTTGCAGATACCGTGGTATCTGTTACCACGGTAACTGGATCTGCAATTAATCATTTTTGCAGTTACCGTGGTATCTGATTCCACGGTTGCTCTGCGAAAAGGACAATTGCCGAACTCGCGCTTTTACGAAGTCATCCCGAAGGAAAAACTAATGTTCAGTCACATCACTAAGTGCCAAACTTCTTTCCCACCAATTTGACAAAGTCCTAGGCTCTATTGTTGGTGATGATGAAAGTGACATGAATTTATAAATACTACGATCAGTTACGGTCCTATACCACGATTACTGGCCAGATACCACGATAACTGCGAAAACGGCTTTAAAACGTGGTATCAGATACCATGGTATCTGCAAAAACGCAACTAACCTTAGCGCTATGAAAAAAACAAACATAGAGAGCAGCTAAAGTTGAGCCGCTCATATCCAGGCTCATCGACTTGACGAGTGGTTCTTTAAGCGCTGGACAAAAACGGCACTAGTTGCTCGCAAAGAGATGACTCTGATTGATCGGCTTTGAATAGCGCCTTTGAGGTGAAAATAACAGCAGGCGTAAGGCCTATTCTCGCCGTTCCCCGAGGACTCCACTTGAGGAGTCCCCCCGTTTTTGTTTGTCCCGGGGACTCACTCCCGTATTCTCGCGAGTCCCCGAGAATGGGGAATGCTCCGATCAGAGGCGTTACTAGCCAAAATGTTTGGGGGGGGAGACGAGGGATTTACCGACTGGCTGGTAAATTTTACCGACTGTTTCTGCAGAAAAAACTACTGTTTTCAACACCAAATAATGACAGTTTTGAAAAAAATCGACTGATTTTCAGAAAAAACCTTATTTTGACGACCGAAAACCGACTGTTTTCATGAAAAAAATCAACTGTTTTTATGAAAACTCGCGGCGCTTCGCGCCGACTCTGTTATTTTGTACCGACTGGCCGACAGCATTGGGGGGGGGGCGTCCCCCCCTCCCCCCCAGTCGTGACGCCCCTGGCTCCGATTATCGTCACCATCATCAAAAAGGACTCCCTTTCAGATTCGGAGGGGAATCAATTTTTGCTGGTGATGGTGCAATATAAAATGAATTAAATCACTCAGAATAAACAAAACCAAAAACAAAGTGGATCCAGACTAATTTCGTCAACTGCATATTTTTTTTTCGAACAAAACCCGCTTTGCAAGCATTCCCCGTGTTCTCGCTGTTTTCTGGACGCGGAGTCCGCGTGGAGTGACTCCCTCTATTCTAGCCGTTCCTTTCGATTACCCGAGGAGTCCTCGGGGAACGGCGATAATACGCTTCTAATCTCTGGTTCACACTACTGCATTGTCTGGGACACATTTTTTTTGTTGATTTTCCTACGTAGCGGCCGCATGAATGTTCTCAAAGAAACGCAGATGCAACAAGAAGCTGAGCCTTTCTGTCAAGATGACTCCTGAGGGGCATAGAAGCCCTTGGGAAGATGACCTCATATGAAGACCCTGGGACAATCTTATTCCTCGAATTTTAGTCAAACTTCATATGTCATCTTGTTCAGGTCGATCTGACACAAGCCAGAGCACTTTTAGTCTTGAAAAATCAACGATCGTTGATTTTTCGCACGACTCACATGCATTTTGTCGGACAAGTTGAGACTTTTTGACGCACCCGACACTGCGTCAAAAGGCAGTGTTTTACGTTGCTTGTCGCACGGTTTGTATCGTATGCCGCAAAATGCAGGACTTTGCGTGAAATTGCAATAGTCTGAACCAAGGGTGAGGGACAGGAAAATAACGTCCTCCGGTCCCAAAACAACCAGCCTAAGAAACCGTGTACATCGTACGATGACGTAAGAAAGCGTTAATAAAAACGTCGATGCTGAGATGCTCAAAGGTGTAGTGATTGTTCATTTTATCGGTTCCTCGCATGTGCCTTGATCCATAACAGACTCTTTTCTTTCAAGGTAATCCACGACGCATATTCTTGCAACAGCTTGTGGATTCGAGGTCGAGATCTCGTCCTGCCGTTTCCGACAGCCCGCAAAAATTTTACTTTCGTCGGTAACGTCGTCACCATGTCACCTCAAGTTCGAGAACAATGTCCAGTTGAGTGCAGACCAAAGGAACATCAAGACTGGACGTATTGCTGACAAACGGTTTTTTAGACAAAGGTTTTAGCTTGGAAAAGCCGACAGCCCACAACATACTGGAATTCAGTTGTAGCCCTGACGGAACTAGCAGTCTCTCGATGGCTTTCTGATGGATCATTCCGACGGGGTATTAATCAGCATTGACCTCAGTTGCCTTTGAGCATTTTTCCGACCTTTCAGACGAGACTCTTCTCGCTTCAAGGGGACGGCATCCAAAAGAAATTGCAGGGTTTTCCACAGAAATCTTTATTACCTTTGTGGCGATCTCGGGAGTTTTAATATTTTCCAACTTTCACCTTTTTCATCCCTTTTTTTCATTAAGCCTAGCCTTGAAATTGACACAAAATCTTTATGACATTCATTATTTTATTTTGGTCTTTTAAGAGAGACTTTTTAATCTTCGTAACTTTGCTTTAGGTTTTTACAATGCGCGCAACCCGCAAATTTAATGCTACGTCGATGACCGTTAGTTTTATATTTTGACTTCAAAGTTTTATTTTAATACACGTCATTTTCTATGTTGCCGGTGTTGAATTCCCGTATAGAAAAAATCAGCCTTGAATCCAGACATCTGGAAATTTGGAACTTGGATTTCAGGCTGATTCTGGAATTCCGGGCACTTTTCTGTTTTGAGTTCCAGGCTCAAACAGTCCGGAATTCCAGGATGTTCTGTTCTTGAATTCCAGACTTCGTCCGGATTCCAGGTTCCAAATTTCCAGACTAGGATCCCGGGTTAAATTCCAGGCTTCGTCCGTATTCCAGGTTCCAAATTTCCAGACTAGGATTCCGGGCTGAATTCCAGGATTTGTCTAGATTCCAGGCTGTTTTTTTTCCCTACGGAGAGCGCAACCAGTGTTGCGATACTGATTTTTTAATTGTACTAGACATAGGTCTAAAAATGTACTTCCTGGGAAAAAATGTACCTGACTCCAAAAAAATGGCGCGCGCATCGCGCATCTTCCTTCGCGGTACTCCACTAATCTGTACAATATCTTTCTTTTCGCTTATTTTTCTCTCTTTCCTCCCGTTTTCTTTTCTATTTCTTTTCTCGGTCACCTTTGTGTCTTCGGGGATAGGGCTTGGCAGGAAGGAGTGCTCAGGACCAAATGTGCCTATCGAGGTAAATTAGTTCTGCCAAAACCTATGTAACTCGGAGCTGGAAAGTCACAAAGAATCTGCCAGAAAGTAAAAGTGGTTGGGTCGCGAAAGAGTTTGACTGGATCCTTGAGCCATACGGACAAAGAAATACTTCTTCCGAGTTAAGAGCTCTAGGTAAATCACCAAAGTTAGTACAGTATTGAAGTAGTCAAGTTCTTTTTCTTAGTTTTAGAGAAAAATGTACTGAATTTGTACCAGTTCGACGTAGTTGTACTGATTTTCCGACTTTTAAAAAAAGTTGTACAGATGTACAGGTCAGAGAAAGAAGTACTGAATCTGGTACAACTGTACCACCCATCGGCGACGCAACACTGGGCCAACCAGTGTTGCGCTACGGATTCTTTTAATTGTACTATAGACATAAGGCGTATTCTCGCCGTTCCCCGAGGACTCCACTTGAGGAGTCCCCGCGTTTTTGTTTGTCCCGGGGACTGACTCCCCGTATTCTCGCGAGTCCCCAGGGACGGGGAATGCTCTGATTATCAACACCACCATCAAAAAGGACTCCCTTTCAAATTCGGAGGGGAATCAATTTTTGCTGTTGTAGGTGGTATGTAAAATTAATTAAAAAGAATCAGAATGAACAAAACCAAAAATAAAGTGGATCTAGACTAATTTTTTCAGCTGCATATTCATTTTTCGAACAAAATCCGTTTTAGAAGCATTCCCCGTATTCTCGCTGTTTCTGTACGCGGAGTCCGCGTGGAGTGACTCCCTCTATTCTCGCCGTTCCCTTCGATTCCCCGAGGAGTCCTCGGGGAACGGCGAGAATACGCCTATAGGTCTAAAAATGTACTTCCCGGGAAAAAATTTACCAGACTCCAAAAAATGGCGCAGCGCAACTCTTACTAGAAAAGATCTTTCCACGATGTAAGGGAACAGAAATGTGGTTAAAAGCTGAGATATCATAGTTAATTACGGTGCTGTTCCCCAGGAGGAGCGATGACATGAGATTGGCAAAGTTATTGTCTGGCAGCCTTGGAAAATCTCGGCTAGCACTGAAAAGCGGAAAATTCAAATAAAGCAATTCAGATGGATTTTGTAAAGACGGAGACTTCAGAGAGACTTCAAAGACTCATAGAGCGTGTTCCACCCTACTTACCGTAGTTACTACGCATGACGTCACGAGTCCTGAGCGTGTTCCAACAATAGTAACTATTAGTTATTATTTTCTCTCCATCCTCGTGAAAAGTTACTACGCTGACCGTTCCAGCCTTCTCGAAATAGTAACTGTTTGCTTACCATACTCGTGAGCATAGTAAGCGTGGTAACTACGAATATTTTCGACGTGATTGGTTTGATTAGCCCGTGGCACGATATTTTGATCAAAAGTAGGAAAATGTGTTCAAGGCTCGAAACCAAGAAGCCAGAGTCCGTGACGTCATGCGTAGTAACAAAGGTAAGTAGGATGAAACACGCTCCCTGGCTTCTTGGCGTCAATACTGGAACGTATTTTCCTATTGTCGTCAAAAGATCAACTAGCGGGCTGATTAGGCCAATCACGTCAAAGAGATGCGTAGTTACCACGCTAGCTATGCTCTCGAGCGTGGTAAGCCAATAGTCCCTATTTCGAAAGGGTTGGAACGGTCAGCGTAGTATCTTTTGACGATCTCTGAACAAAATAGTGACTAAACAGTTACCATTGTTGGAAGGGTGAAACACGCTCTTGGAGAGCGTGTTCCACCCTCCTTGCCGTCACGAGTTCTGGCTTCTTGGAGTCGAGGCTGGAACACATTTTCCTATTTTCAGCAAAATATTGTGCCGCGGGCTAATCGAACGAATCACGTCAAAGAGATTCGTAGTTACCACGCTTGCTACGCTCCCAAGAGTCCCAAGCGTGGTAAGCAAATAGTTACTATTTCGAGAAGGCTGGGACGGTCACCGTTGTAACTTTTCACGAGGCTGGGACGAAAATATTAACTAATAGTTACTATTGTTAGAAGGGTGGAGCAGGCTCTTGTTGCTTTTTGCGTTTTCGTCGGGTACGGTGTCAGCAGCGTTAGCCACTGGCAGTAAAATTCTACTAGATCTAGCAAAAAAAAAAATCTAGTAAATATAGAGGATCTAGTAAATTTCCTTTTAATCTAAGGCATATTCTCTCCTTTCCCCGAAGACTCCACTTGAGGAGTCCCCGTGATTTTGTTTGTCCCGAGGACTCGACACCCGTATTCTCGCACTTCAATTATCACCACTACTGTACCATCAAAAGGACTCCCTTTCAGATTCGGAGGTGAATCAAATTTTGCTGGTGTTGTAAAATTAATAAAAAACATTCAGAATAAACAAAACCAAAAATAAATTGGATCCATACTAATTTCGTCAACTGCATGTTTTTCTTTTGAGCAAAATCCAATTTGGAAGCACTCCCCGTGTTCTCGCTGTTTCTATACGCGAAGTCCGCGAAGAGTGACCCCCTCTATTCTCGCCGTTCCCTTCGATTCCCCGAGGAGTCCTCGGGGAACGGCGAGAATACGCCTGTAGTCAGCCTGTAGTAGAAAATTCTCCGGAGTTTAGTGTTTAGTATACTTAGAGCGTGTTCCACCCTCGTACCAATAGTAACTATTAGTTACTAAATCTGTTCCAACCTCACGAAAAGTTACTACGCTGACCGTTCCAGCCTTCTCGAAATAGTAACTAATAGTAACTGCGTCGTAACCACGAATCTCTGTCACGTGATTGGTCGGATTCACCCGTGGCATGATATTCCCCTGGAAAACAGAAAAATCGTTCCAGCCTTGACGACAAAAAGGCAGAATTTGTGACTTCATGCGTGGTAACTACTGTAAGTAGGATGGAACACGCTCTTAATTTTGGTCGAGTGGCAACACTGGCCGTCAGGAGGTCAGCAAACGCGCGGAATTTGAATAATTGAAAACATGGCTGGATGGAAGCTGAAACTGCTTGAATCTTTGAGAGGTTCAGATGCAGTTTTTGTAAGCTCTAGTTTTTTATCATCCGAACAGGTAAGCGACAGAGGCAGAAACATAAAATTTGTTTGTATCGTTTTATGCTGAGAGTCTTTTCACCTCTTTTTTAGTAGAATCATCACTGTAGCTGTACAGTAGCTGTAGGAGCCATACAAGAGCCATATCCCTGCCATAGCCATATGAGCATCCCATCAGGATACATCAGGTTTTACATCTTAGATTGCTCTCATTTAAGGTCTTGCTTGGCACAGACAAAGTCTTAGACTACACAACAGTCGTTTGGTGGTGGTTAGGGCAAAAGCCGAACGTATTCACACCCAACAAGACAAGACTACAGTCGTGGACATCCCATATACTGATTTAGGTGTTTTCATGGGCCCTTAATTTAAGTTTAACTGAAAGAGCAGCTGTAGTTGCCACCCTTGGACCAGAGGCTCTAGTAATAATGCCGGACCAGAGGCATTCAGAATATGAACTGCTTGCATGACAACCCAGAATCCAGCCAGATGTAGAAAATTTGTATAAAAAAAAGGTCTAAACTAAGTTGTATCTGAATTCCGGGCAAGCGTGACGTCACACCCATTTGATCCATTTTGCTCAAGATTTGAACTGGGAAGAACAGTGGACTAGCATGATAAAGCGAGGGAATGCTGGACTTCAGATGCTTAAGCTCATGTCCAGGCATGGGGCACCCACTATATACTTCTCCTGGATTTACATTTCATTTATCCGACCAAATTTAATGCATAGTTTAGGCATTTTGGCCTTAAATTTAAGGTGGAACAGACCATCAGAATTGAGAAGATTAAAAAAAGAGCCCTAATCATAGCATCAAAGGTGTCCGAGAGGTCTTATGAAGAGTTACTACGTAAATTCAAAATCTCCTCATTAAGTGAACTAAGGCTGCTAAGGCTGAGGCTAAACTCTGCATGGAGTTTGGTGTCAAATCGCTGAATCACCCAATCCACAAACATATTTTCCCTTTTGAAAAGCTGACAAAAAAAGCTCCCTCGCTAGGTAGCTGCTGCGGTTGAAAATTTGCAGCCAATCAAATAGTGGTTTGCGCTTAAGCTGAGCTGCTAGTTGAAATTTATGTTATTTATGACCGTTGTAGCCACAGGAGTCACTAGCCAAAATGTTTTTTTTTTGGGGGGGGGAAAGGCATTTACCGACTGGCTGGTAATTTTACAGACTGTTTTTGCAGAAAAACTACTGTTTTCAAGAAAAAAAAGACATTTTTGAAAAAAAATCTACTAATTTTCAGAAAAACAGACTGTTTTGACCAAAAATCGCCAGCGCGGACGTCAAGCGTGACGTCACACCCATTTGATCCATTTTACCTCAGAAAATGAAAAAATGTCCTTTTTACCCCTATTGGTGAATATATTTGAATATATATATATAGAGGCGAGAGGCCAGCGAGGCGCCGGTCGCTTTTGCATTTACAAAATGACCTAGGGTAGGGTCAATCATATCCTATGTTGGGTCCTCAATCACACAACATCACTATGTACGTCGCAACTGTATGGAATTCTGGTACAACTTAGCCAAAAAAGCCGCATTTCTAGGATTAAAGATGCAAAGCCCGGAAAAGTCAGGGCTGGAGGAAGTGGAAAAATTACGTTGAGATATGTCTTGCAAGGAATCTGCCATTTTTAGTTTATTTTCTGGCAATGGCTTATCTTCGTATTTGGTAAGTATTCAGAGATAGAGGGACAGATGCATAGAGGTACAGGAGGGGTATCCAGCCTCGAATTTGTACAACCTCGAACCTGGCTTAAAATGTTTGAAAGGAAAATTTCATTGCAGTCCTATCAAGGTCCTTACTGTGAAGAAGGAAGTCGGATCCTGATTGACCTAGGACCTGTTTAGGACTGCACAGAAGTTTCCTAGTAAAATTTTTAGGCCAAAATCGAGGTTATATAAGTTCAAGGTTGGATACCCCTCCTGTACCACAAATCCGAAAGAATAAGTTCATTTGATGAAATTGATTATCTATGGATAGCGGACAAACAGAGTAACGCATTTTATCCAGTTTTCAGGCCTGTTTAAGTGTATAAGTGATGTGCAATTAGGCTGTCAGATCTCAGCCCTATTGGGTTAAATTCTGACTTCTTTGGATAATTAGTTGAAAATGGCACTGTTCAAAGTCAACCAACGTTCAGACTTTATTACTCCTAGACCTGTGGGCTAGTCTTGACACTGATGCATCTATGTATTCTAAAAGCCATCTGACCAAATCAAGGAAAAACAGAAAATAAGGCAATTCTCTCGATGGAGTAGAGTGACTCGGAGGAACCAACCAAAACCTGGCTTGAACTTTAAACATTGTTTGTCGCAAAGATCTAGGTTTGATTTGTTTGTGTTTTTGCTTTTGATAGGTAGAACAACAGTGTGTCCATGTCTGGTCACTATCTGACCCTGCTCGTCACATATACTGCAAGCTGAAACCTACTGGACGAGTTACGCCAGTAGAGGGAGACACAATAACAGCCAACTACTCATACGGAAAAGCGAATGGCCTCACAAACGGAAGTCCTGTCGGTATGGATGTTATTACCAGTTTAAAAAAAGTCAGTTGCATTGAGGTAGAGGCCCTTACGGATGCTGATCATGAAGTCCTTGTAAGTAACATCTGTTTGGACTTCAGTTAGGCTGTAGCTTGGTTTTCGTAGTTTTGCAGAATTCCAAGATAGGCACATGAGCTACAATGGTTAATCGCACTTGAATATCTGAAAGCCTAAACTGCGTTCGTTGCACTCCGGGCTGTCTCTGGTGTTTTGTCACCAGTAGTTGCGTTTTTGATCGACGTTTGAAGTTACCTTCAACCTCAAAGGTCTTGTTTTAAATACCGTTTTTGGTCGCCTGTCACAGTTTCTTTGTCCTTCAAACTCTGACCGTCGAACTTCGTGAGCTAGCAAGTTCGAAGTTTGCTTGAATCGTCGAAGAAACGTCGACCGGTCAAGAATCGCCGGAGTCGTAAAAAACTAATTAAGCAAACGGTGAACTTCGACAGCGTTTGAAAACGGAAATTAAGCAACCGGCTACTCTAACGGCGAACAAAACTTCGATCAATAACGCAACTAGTCTTCGGTTCTTCTCTTGTAACGCGTTTTTTGGTTCACCGGTTAGTTGATGAAACTTGCTAAATCTTCGCTGAAGCCGCGCTCCCGAGCAGGTTCTGGTTAGTCCGCACCGGAGAGGTAAAACCGGACACCGGTTAGTTAAAAAATGGGTAAGACTGGTGAGTAGTCACCGGTGGATGCAAAAACCAGCTGCGTTCTTTGTCACGGGAGTTCTCACCGGTGGTCTCCGGTTTATCTTATAAGCCGTTTTTGCATCCACCGGTGACTTCTCACCAGTCTTACGACCCGTTTTTGAACTAACCAGTGTCCGGTTTTATCTCACCGGTGCGGACTAACCAGAACCTGCTCGGGAGCCCGGCTTCAGCGAGGAGTTAGCCAGTTTTCATCAACTCACCGGCGAACAAAAAAAAAAACGCGTTTAAGAGAAGAACCGGACACAGGTGACAAAACACCAGAGACAGCCCGGAGTGCAACGAACGCAGCTACTGTTTATAAGAAAAACCGGAGACCACCGGTGAGAACTCCCGTGGCAAAGAACGCAGCTCTAGGTTTATCACACCCAAACAAACTTGTTGGTTTGTACACCTTTTACCTTTCTAAACACCTGGGGTTGTCGATCGTCCTAAACGCTGGCAGCTTAAAGGGAAGTAAAGCCACGTTTTATTTACTGACGTTATAAGGTCATCTGTAGCTCTGCTTCACGAACAGTCTTTAAAGCATTTTGTTCGTGCAGTTATCGGAACAGACTCATATACCTGTTGGATGGAACTAGAAAAACCTGGAAATCGTCGGTGAGTAAGAGCTTGGTCACACTTGGCTCATTTCCTGGCATTTTGGGTTGCAAAAGTGGAAAAAAGAAAAAGAACAAGATACAATTCTGAATGTTGTCGTTTTAAATTCAGGAGATAAATTAGAGCAAATCAGCTTGTATAATTATGTAACACGAACCCTAGTTGACCCCGAATTGCAGTCTGCTCATTATCCCCAAGCTGCCGCAAAGCCCATCAATCTCACGTCCCCTAGGGATTTTAAGTTGTTAGTCGAATAGGCAGCTTTTTGAGCCTAGTGTGACCAAGCTCAAGTTCAGCACTAAAGCGAAAGAGGGCCGGGGATGAGGATTAATCGAACTAAAAATAAATAAATCGTGGCTTAAGAGGTGTGTTGAGTAAAGTGATGGACACCAGATGGTTATTCATCAGTTTTTGGTACACTGATAGTGCTCATTCGGGTCTGAAATGGCATGGCCGAGCATCTTACCACTAACATTTTTAACTTTTCATATTTTTCCGGAAAAAAACTTATATTTTTTTTTCCCGTGGAACATTTTTTTAAAAATAGATAATGATGCCAACAGACACGGTATCGATTAAGCTACGGTAATTGTGAGACCTTGCTTGCCATGGAACTACCTAGTTGAAAAGTAGAGAGTTAATAATATACAAAATATTATGTTCAAGACATCAAATGCTGCTGCAGTTCAATCGGTACTCCTGGATCAGTACCAGCTTACCACTAACATTTTGTGCTTTACCATTAACTTGCTCATTTTTTTTCCTCGTGGAACATTTTTGTTAAAATAGATAATTATGCCAACAGATATGTTGTCGATTAAGCTACGGTAATTGTGAGACCTTGCTTGCAATGGAACTACCTAGTCGAAAAGTAGAGATTAATAACCTATACAAAATATTATGTTCAAGACATCAAATGCTGCTACAGTTCAGTCGGGACTTCTGGATCAGTACCAGCTTACCACTAACATTTTGTGCTTTACCATTAACTTGCTCATTTTTTTCCCCCGTGGAACATTTTTGTTAAAATAGATAGTTATGCCAACAGATATGTTATCGATTAAGCTACGGTAATTGTGAGACCTTGCTTGCAATGGAACTACCTAGTTGAAAAGCAGAGAGTTAATAATATACAAACTATTATGTTCAAGACATCAAATGCTGCTTCAGTTAAATCGGAACTTCTGGATCAGTACCAGCTTACCACTAACATTTTGTGCTTTACCATTAACTTATTCATTTTTGTCCCCCGTGGAACATTTTTGTTAAAATAGATAATTAGGCCAACAGATATGTTATCGATTAAGCTGCGGTAATTTTGAGACGTTTCTTGCCATGGAACTACCTAGCTAGTTGAAAAGTAGAGAGTTAATAATATACAAAATATTATGTTCAAGACATCAAATGCTTCTACAGTTCAATCGGGACTTCTGGATCAGTACCAGCTTACCACTAACATTTTGTGCTTTACTATTAACTTGCTCATTTTTTTCCCCCGTGGAACATTTTTGTTAAAATAGATAGTTATGCCAACAGATATGTTATCGATTAAGCTACGGTAATTGTGAGACCTTGCTTGCAATGGAACTACCTAGTTGAAAAGTAGAGAGTTAATAATATACAAAATATTATGTTCAAGCCATCAAATATTGCTTCAGTTCAATCGGTACTTCTGTTTTTCCCCCGTGGAACATTTTTGTTAAAATAGATAATTATGCCAACAGATATGTTATCGATTAAGCTGCGGTAATTTTGAGACCTTTCTTGCCATGGAACTACCTAGTCGAAAAGTAGAGATTAGTAACCTATACAAAATATTATGTTCAAGACATCAAATGCTGCTACAGTTCAATCGGGACTTCTGGATCAGTACCAGCTCGTGTGGAAAGGAGCTGTTTTGCCCTTGCGTATCGGAGGTCTTCGCTGTTCGATTAGAGTCGGTAAGCCTACTTTTCTGTTCTAACCTGCAAGTGCAGTCACTTGTATGTGTGGTGTCATGGCCTGCTAGAAAGAACCCGATGAAAAATTTGTAGCCTGCGTAGTAGTATGGTAGTAGTACGAAAACGTTGCATGTAATATTATGTAATAGCAAAGAATACTATCATTTAATGTGCCTCAGACTGGTCCAATCTTATGTAGTAGTATCCAGTAGCATCCTGTCTTGCCATAGTAACATCCAGTCTTGCTAATAGTACCATAAAGTAGTATGCAGTAACACGGAAGCCTTGAAGTAGAAGCATGTAGTAGCATCGTTAGTAATGCATGCAGCTTGTTCGTACTACTTCGTAGTGAATGAATGAATGAATGAATGATTTATGACGCACTGCCCAAGGGCGTAAGTGCAGTAAAAAGGACAAAGAAATATAAAATAATCACAAAACACTCAAAAGTATTTTCACTAATTTAGAATCACATTGATGGGGTCGTGAACAGGTAAGTTTCCAATCGGAGAACACAAATTAGAGGAGAGGGCTTCGAGCGTCAACAATGGGTCGGAAAGCAACAAACGGCGGATCAGGTAGCGGTTCCGCGTGCGCCGTGGTAGGTAGAGAAGAAATCTCAGATATCTGAAGTATGTCGAGCGTAGGCGTTGAAGGTCCTTTCTTCTAAGTATAAAATGCAATCCAGCAAGGAAGTTAACATACGGTGCGCAAAAGGCAGTATATAATTTCCCAAGCCCAGGTCTGCTATACCTGGAACGGTTCGGCACAATTTTGCAGTAACCAAATCTGATTCCTTTAGCGGCTGATTTGACTGCTTCCTCGCAAACCTTTCGCATAGTTTGCCCAATTGTAATCCCTAGCCATCGAATTTTTTCCTCAGGTATGAGAACATTGCCTCCAACATTCAGAGAGGGTTTCCGAGGAGTAGCAGGAGCATTGAAACAAACGTACTGACATTTACTAGCGTTGTCTGATAGGCCAATCTTGCCCAGGGATTGGTTCAGGCTAGCAACGTTTGTTTCAAGGCCCTTTCTGGATCGGCTGATAAGGAGGACGTCGTCGGCATAGGCCAGGTAGCTAACATCAATTCCACGGAAGTTAAAAGTTGGCGTAAGCTTTCTTAGGCACTGAGCAATCGCACATTTAAAAACCTGTGGCGATAGGACCCTGCCCTGTGGAACTCCCTTTTTCACTGTAATAGGGTCACTCAGCCTGTCTTGCCATTTGACTACCAGCTTGCATTTGGAGTACCACGATCTTAAGGCTAATATAATCGACCTATTTACGCCGTTTTCCATCAAAGACACTAGAGCCTGGACGTGGTTAACGTTGTCAAAAGCTCCAGCGATGTCAATTGCACAAAGATGAACTGTCTCTCTCTTTGCTGATGCTTGCTTTAGAATTTGGATCAGAGACTTATGGGCATGGGAGCATCCAATTCGTTTTCTGAAACCATACTGTAGGCTTCCAAAGTCACATTTGGAAATAATTTCTGGTGCCAAAGTGTATTCGAAAATTTTGCTGAGGATGCATGAAACGGTAATTGGTCTGTAAGAGCTGCAGTGATTTGCATCTTTGCCTCTTTTTAAGACGGGGGTAATCGTACCGAGAAGAAAACTCTCCGGTAAGGTGGATGTTGACAGGATCATCTGGAATAATAGCTGGAGGTGGTTATTAATAGCTGGTAAATCGTACTTTAAATGCTCATGGGAAATGCCATCTCTATCCGGGTTCTTCTTTTTCTTCATGGTTTTCAATGCATTCCGGATGGCAGATATTGTAATGGGGAAAACTTCATGCTGTTTTAATTTGGGTGACAAGTAACGGTCAGTGTAGACTGAAAAGACGGAAGATACCTTTTCATTGCAGACAGAAAACAATCTTGTATAGTGAGACAACCAGTCCAAACAAGAGAGGATGGAAGGTACCTCCGGATTACATTTGTCCGAGCGAATGACGTTCTCCCAGGCCTCCTTATTCTGTGGGGCATCGGCTGCGTTCAGGCGAGTCTTCCTTAGACAGGATTTGTATTCCCTTTTTGTCTTTACTTTTAGCTTGGAAACTGCGCCGGATGTAGGCCGGCCGCAGGCGATCCATATTCTCAACCAAAGTTTTGCTGAATTTTTTAGCTTTTTTATCTCAGGGTTGATTTTCCAAAATGGTTTCCGTGTACCTCGACGGATTTTCTCAAGCGGGACGGATAAATCCTCCGCTCGACGCATACACCATACTACTTGTTGATAGTAACAGTTCAGATCAGTTTGTGTTGTTCTGGAAGGTACTGAAGTCTGAAGTAGGTGGAAAGGGATTTTGATTGAGGCCAGGAGAAAGGTAAGTGTTTGGCAAAAAAGGAGATGGTTGGCATGTTTCCAGTCACGTCGCGTATACCAGTTTGAAGTCCTACTAGATTGTATGTTCTTCCAAGCCCCTTGTAGGTTGATGTTGCATGTCACGATGAGATGATCGTCATCGATCTTTTCTTCATCAACATGCACTATGTCGGTTACCAAAGAAGGATCAGAGACAATGACGTGGTCCAGATTGGACGTGGTGCCGCCTATATTATGGATATACGTGTGCCCAAGGTTTTTAGGCACAACCATATATCCAGTCGGGAGTGCTGACAGGAATAGGCTGCTCCGAGTACTATCGATGAGCAAGTTGCAGTTTAAATCGCCAGCTAAAATCCAGGTTTTCTTCTTCTTCGCACAATCTTGAAGGACAGCTTCCAGTTTGTTGCAAGCGCTCGAAAATGCCTCAAGCGATTTTTTGTCCTTTCTTTCGCAGGGGAAGTAGACATTTATCAGAACAGTGCCATTGATCTGCGTCGCTAGGATATTTTGATCTGAATAAGTGCAAACCGGGACAGGGCCAACAGAGGTCCGAAGGAAGGTAGCAAGACCACCTGAGGGTCTTCCATTTGTCTTCTTTGCTGCCTGGATAAAGATATAATGATCTTGGGAGCGGCGAAGGGAGCTGGACGAAGCCTGAGTCAATAAATGCTCTTGTAAAAAAACGACATCATTATTGGTAAGAAGGTCTTCGATCAACAGGTCTTTATCCTTCGTTCCATTTATGTTCAGACTTCCAAGTTTGATTGTTTTCTGAGAATCCATCATTTTCTGACATTCTCAGCGGCTTTTCGGAGCTCAGGACAACGCAAGCTAAAAGAGACATGACTCGCACCACAGTTGGCACATTTGGGGGGTTTTGAACAAGGATTAGCTCGTGAATTCTCATGGTCTTCTGAGCATCGAGCACACCTCTGTGTTCCGTTGGGAAGGGGGCAGCTCTTTTTGAGATGGTTGGGCGACTGACATTTGCTACAACGTCTTGGCAGTCTGACGAACTCGGAAATTCTAACGACTTCATATCCTATGCGGACACCAGCAGCAATGGCTTTGTCGAGAGAAGACTTGTCGGCAAAGTATATCTTGTAAGCTTGGGAGCTCCCTATTCGGGAAGTTTCCACTACTTTCGGAACAAGACTTGCAATATCGGTTGCGGACACATTGTCCGGTAGGTTACGAATGATGCCAACGAACTTCGGTTCAACGATTCGAGTCTCGGCTTCAGGCATCGTTTCGGCGAGTGCTTTGGCTAAGCGAGAAGCAGATGACGGGTCCCTTGTTTGAACAATCCAACGGCTATTTTGGTTTGCTGTTCGTAGTTCAGTTATCTCCTCGTTCCCTTCCATTGCATCGAGATGACCTTTTCTTGCCAATGGGTCTGAAAGATGAGCTGGCACATTGTCCACTACAACCTTAACAACTTGGGCGTAAGTTCGCTTGCTTTGGGTAAAAGTATGGCTTTCTGATCCCCCAGGACAACCATTACATACCGTGGAACGATCCTGGTTGAAGCTGGTACTGATAGCTTCTTTGATAAACTTGATTTCATTCATGCAAGACGTCATTTTGGCAGACAGGATAGAGAAAGAATTAGCCGGAACGCTTGGGACCTCAGCCGGTGACTTGATGACAAACTGTGGGAGAGTCGAGCTGGTATCGTCACAATCCTCAAATGCAGACAGCAGATCGATCAAGCTATTTGTGGGTGCATTGGGTCCAGTGCGGCGAGGTGCAAGAACATCAGGGTAAATCTTCTGCCACAACAGTTTCCTTGCTTCTCCAATCGCTTGAGGGCTGAAGAACTCAGTAGCATACTTTACAATATCGTCAGTTTGCAGTCCGCTAATAAAACTCTGTTGTAAGAAGTTGAGCACAGGAGAGTAGCAAAGCTCAACGCTCCAATCGGTTGGCATTCCTAGATGCTAGGCTTGGATTCCGTTGTGTTTGGCACGAAGTCAAAGGTCAAAGGTCAACCGTCGTTTTGCCCGTTAAGGATTACAGTTAAACTTAAAGTTGATGCCAGATTGCGACCGTTCGCTTCAACGGTCAGACGAAGAACAAGGTATGCTCAGAGTTTCGTCCCCTTGTTTGTTCGTTTATATAGCTCGGAGCGCTTTTGAACGTTAATTTTTATGATATTTGTATTTTATTAATTGTAGTCTAGCATGTTATTGACCATATTTATTATAAGACGTCGGTATAAATGTCGCAAAATTGTATATACTTGTAGATTGTTCTGTTATGACGTTATGTTTTGACGTAAAAACAACCCATCGGCTTGTCCGTTATCTGTTTTTTAGATTATATTGAACTGAACTGAAATTGAAAAAAAGGTAACCGAGGTCTAGTAGTCTTTTGAGATAAATTTTTCACCGGGAAGACCAAAGATTTCGATGTGGTCCCAGAAGGGGAATGTTCGCACGTTTTTGGTTGGTGGGTGTGTGGTTTGGTTTGGTAGGTTTCTGGTTTGTGACAAATCCCCACCAAACTACCTGTACGCCATCAAAACAAGCAAAGAGATTGATTCAGCATGTGCTTTAGGGCTTCTGACACTCATAACAGCACTGATAAAGGAATCCTAAGTTGCGTTTTCAGACACTTGTGTTGTCCCTGAGTTTAGCAAAAAGCGTTTTCAGTTGCCAGAGTCAAACACTGTGTTACTGTTTTTATGTTTAAAAGCGTTTTAATCTTCCGTGTTATGCACGGGTTTAACAACGATTATCCAGAACACGCAACTCTCCCGAATAGCAAGTTACGTTACATATTTAGACGTTAGACTCGAGAATAAACACGGTGGGATGAAAATGGGTATTTGCACGTTTGTGTTAAACTCGGTGATAAACTCACTGTTGTCTGGCAACGCAACTTTAGCAGTTCGCCACCTTTCGGCCACGGTAGCATTCGTCGAAGTCCCGCAAAATACTTGTTAGTTTAATAAAAAAATAAATAAACCCGATGAAAAATGTATCTCAAAATAGTACTATGAAGTAGTACGAAAAAGTTGCATGCAGTACTAACGATGCTACTACATTCTTCTACTTCAAGGCTACCGTGTTACTGCATACTACTATATGCTACTATTGGCAAGACTGGATGCTACTATGGCAAGACAGGATGCTACTGGATACTACTACATAAGATTGGACCAGTCTGAGGCACATAAATGATAGTATTCTTTGTTATTACATAGTATTACATGCAACGTTTTCGTACTACTACCATACTATTACGCAGGCTAAAAAATTTTCATCGGGAAGCGCATATCCTAAATCAATTCAGCGTTCCTCTCGATAACCCCATAACTCAGTTTGTAATATTGTAGATACATTTCTTAAAGGACACCTGAACAATGAAACCAAACCTGAACACACCATGGAGAATGCATTTACAGACATGGCCACGGATAGCATTCTTCTCCTGAGCGTGACGTTTTCAAAATTGGGATGTTCGTTTCTGGAGGTTTGCACATGCAGACTCCAAGACAAAAAGCGCAATTCATTCAAATCTTGTATAGCGCTGGCCGGATCGTATTGGAATTTCTTCTAGATATACGTTTGGGCTTAACTCGTTAAAAAATATTCCAGAAGAAGGGTTGATTGGAGACATTTGTTCATTTCTGAAATTGTTCGGTACTGAAATAAGGACAGATGCAAAATGGAGCAAAAATCATAGCTTGGAAACGCTATTTCGTATTTGGACTGGGTTTTCTGCAGGCAATGTTAACGGAAGTCATACAGATAGGGATGATACTTGGTACTCTTCATCCAGGTGTCCTTTAACTCCGTTCAGTGTGACAAAATTATTAAGAGAGAAAAGATTTCAGAAGATAGTTTAAAAAGAATAATATCTTTAGAAGTTTTCTTTTTAATTATATTTAACAAACCCTTCTACTCCCATTTTCGACAAGTTAAGTTGAGACGAAAGCTTTTTAAGATGCAGTATATTTTTATTATTATTAATACTTTTTAATTCTATTGAAACTCTGTTTCTGAAAGATGCCGGTCGATTTGTTGAGCGCTGTAAAATCAAAGCAGAGTTTTTAAATTTAGCATGTCTTCTTACCTCGTTCTAGACACTCAGTTAAACCCGGCGAGGACATTTTTACCACTACCGAGTATCCGATTACGCTGGATTCCCGCCAAATTATCGACCCGGTAGAAAAATGCGTGGATGTGTCAGTTTACCGTTTCTTCTACTCATATAGTGACACTGAGCACCTGTCACTGCTGTCCGCCGATTCGTCCCAACCTTTACTCAACGTGCCCCGGAGAATACTCTATATTAGCAAGTCCAAAACACGCCAGTGCTCCTCAGAAGAAGGAGTAAACGTCTCCGTAACGACTCAAACAGCAAACTCAACAACTCAAATCCTGTGTCAAACAATCACGGCGATCTTCGGGAGCAGCTGTGATACCCGAGGTGATACCGCTTCTGGCTCTTCCGCTAGGTACCCGGCGATTTTGCATCGGCAAGGAGAGTTAGTCATCAATAGTATAGCAGGTAGTGCTAGCTTTGGAAACCTGAGCGGAAGATTTAAATGTTGAAGAAACTCAAAACCCTGTAAAAATCAATAATTGCTCGAAGCAGAACACATTATCGTTTATTGAGCGTATATATGTTTGCTTAAAGACCTAATCCAAACATTCGGTTTACCTTCTCTTAAGGCGTATTCTCGCCGTTCCCCGAGGACTCCACTTGAGGAGTCCCCGCGTTTTTGTTTGTCCCGGGGACTCACTCCCCGTATTCTCGCGAGTCCCCACGGACGGGGAATGCTCCGATTATCATCACCATCATCAAAAAGGACTCCCTTTCAAATTCGGAGGGGAATCAATTTTTGCTGTTGTAGGTGCTATGTAAAATTAATTAAAAAGAATCAGAATAAACAAAACCAAAAATAAAGTGGATCTAGACTAATTTTTTCAGCTGAATATTCATTTTTCGAACAAAATCCATTTTAAAAGCATTCCCCGTATTCTCGCTGTTTCTGTACGCGGAGTCCGCGTGGAGTGACTCCATCTATTCTCGCCGTTCCCTTCGATTCCCCGAGGAGTCCTCGGGGAACGGCGAGAATACGCCTTTAGTGATCGCATGCCACGGGTTTGTTTAGATTTGAACTCGATTGCCGAGTTGCTGTTTTGGCTCGAGAAAAAGACCACGCACAACGTCTTCTTTTCTAGATGGCGGAATTATTCAGGATTGATTAGCAAAGAATTATAAGACCTAACTGATAATTTTTGTATGTCTTCAGAGGTACCACACTGGTCTTGGTTTTATTTTTTATGTGTATTTGCAATAAACAGTGGGAGCATTAGATGGAAATTATTATTTTGACCCTTGGCTCCCTACGTGCCATAATAGCTGTCCGGGATAATCGGCTGAGATTTAGTCCAGACAGAGTTATTTCAAACCTAGGAAATTTGGTGTTTTTTTTTTAATCTGCTCATTGTTTTACGGTGTTTTTAGTGGTTTTGAACATTCATAGTGACAGTAGGGATGGTTAGCATTGTGTGTGTGGTAGAAATACCATTTTTTGTGGCCCGATTTAACTGACCACTTTTACAAAAAAGTCATGCATCTTCAGAATAATCTAGTATTGGTTTGGATTGTTTGCCTTAAATGTTGCCATATTTGTCCCAACTTGTCCAGTTTTGTAGCCAACCATGGTTACGGTTGAACACACCCTCACCAAACAAGCTGTTGCGTGGCCATGCTGTGTTTTAGAAAACACTATTTTTTTTAATAATACATAGATGGCACTTTACACTGAATGGAGTCCTAGACTTCTAAATTATATTCGACAATACTGTTTCTGGTTTATTTGTCACGGCACAAGTCCCTTGTGTAAAGTGCCATCTATGTATTATTATTAATTTCCGTGACATGGGGATGTGAACTGGTTAGATGAATTTGCCTTCGGGCGGGATCATTGTTCCTATGGCCGGCTTCTACCAGACTATTGTAGTGGTTTGTGAACTCCACAAGCCTCGGTAGCTCAAATGGTAAGGGCGCCTGCCTTGTCCTGGGTTCAAATCCCGGCTGAGGAGCATTTTTGTCTTTCAGTTCACTACTTATAAATAATTTTTTTTTCCAGTGTCTCTCAAAGAAAATGTCGAGTGCGGACTCTTGGCGGAAATGTCCGAAGTCCACGTCCTTGAGCCCAAAAAGCAGGTCGAAAAACCTCGGAAAACAACAGAAATCATCAAGGATGTGAAGCTGAAATGCACACTCATTACACCACTCTTTATTCAAAGCCAGGAAACTTTTCCATTCCACTGCATCCTGGTGTCCAGCAGAACTCTAAGAAACCGGAAGCTGAATGCAAATTTTGGTGAAATCCCCGGACTTCTGAAAGTTGGCGAGAAAGAGGTCTTGGTCAGCCTGAAGATTGATGAATTGGTGCCATTGTGTCATTTCTTGGTGGCAGAAAGTTTATTTGATGGGTTGGGACTTGAAAGACCGACTTTGGGGGAGTTTTCGGCTTGCGACACTATGAAGTTGAAGCTGCCAAAGAGAGTTCTGCTGAAGCACAGAAAGGTGAGCATTTTATTGCTCAGATAGGGCTCAGCCACTTCCAATGAAATCTTCAGAGCCTCGTTTTTGTTGCATGCTGCAGGTCCACTTCTCCGCCCATTCCGGGCTGATTCTTTCTACATCCGTTTTTGCACTGCAGCGTTTCCAAGGAAGACGGCAGCGCTTCTCAAGATCACGGACTTGCTCACCGACCAAGTCCGTGCTTCCCTGCAAGATGCTGCAGCGCTGCCGCTTCAACCAAGAAGAAATTGAATCCAAAAACGCATATTGTGCAAAAGCAAAGAAGTGCTGCAGCAGCAATGCGGAAGCGCTATTGCAACAAAAACGAGGCTCAGTTGAAAACTAAAGCTCCCTACCAAGACTCTCATCGACCTTCTTTGGGCGGATTAATCTTCTCCTCATCCATTATTTTTTCTTGTAGGGCAGGGAGTTCGATAGGACAGCAACCCTGGCTCCAACTGCGAACTTTGTTTTAAACGATGTGTCCTCGGGTGTACAGTAGAGGTATGCTTCTGTAAACGTCTGGTAAATGTGAACGATCGCCGAAGAAAAAACTAAACCCAAACAAGGCATTTTTTTTCAATAAATACTGATGATTACCAGTCACACCATTTGCACTTTTTGAATATTTTGCTAATTCACTGATGAAAGTGACTGAACTATCAGCTGATTTCCTTTGTTAATTTGAAAATTTTGCCAAGTGGAACGCAACTTCAATGGAAAAGATGGCGGTCCGAACCTCCAGATGCAGTCAAAAGAGGAAGAAGATTTTTTTGAAATTCAAAATCAAAGAAAGTGTATTGAATTTCTATTTCAACTTTGTGCTAGGGTATCCCTGAAATACTTTACTAAGTATTTACTGATACTAAGTGATATTAACTGATACTAAGATTGTATTTTTTCGTTTCCATTTTACTGTTTTATATGCAATTGACGAAAGCAAGGTAGTGTTACATTCAAAAAAGTGTTCACATAAGCATACCTCTACTGTATGTTGTCGTTACCAGGTTGGGTTTGCTATCACTTCTTGTTTAATTTCTTTAAAACAACTGTGGGATCTCTCATATTAAAAGGAAAGATTTAATGTGAAATGAGCTTGGATTTAGAATTCGATTTTTTTTTATTTGACTGTCGATGTTTTATTTCTTCCAGTATTGAAATATGTTGTTATTTCCGAGCATCTTATTTTTTGTTTCAAAATCCTAACAGTGCCTCTCCGGTTAGATTCCAAATTGTGAAGGTTACCAAGTCAGTGAACCGTTAAGAGCAGTTGAGAAACAAGTTGAACAAGACCAAAGGTTTCGACGGGATCCCGAAGGCGAATATTATACTTCTTCATCCAGACTATCGGATCTTTTAGATTTCCAGTCTTCACCAGATTCCGTATGCATCTTATGCATTCTTAGTTAAACCATTTAACCAATCAATCAATCAATCATTTATTAGTTTCAGTTTCAGTTTATTTCAAAAGATCAGCACAAACGTAGCTTGTGGCCAAATGGGGCCATGTGGGTACCCCAAATGGGGTACATGATATCAAAACAATAATGTCAAATACCGAGTGTAAAAACCGTAGCTGGGCGGTGCCGATAGTTGGTTAATTAGATAATTCCTTTATGTCTTTTCTGTCCGGTTTAGGCCAGGGTAAGACCGGAAAAATATGTTTTAAGCTAATCAGACATATCTGAACTTTATTTTATTTTCTTGCCGGACAAGTAGTTCGCCCCGAATCCGGCTAAAACCGGAAATTTGATAGAAGCTAAGGATTGTTTCTGAGACCGAGTAGAGATTCGGTATGTGGGTCGACATACAGTACTGAATCCATTTTAGAACTTAATTTTATTGCTGTTTTCTGAGGTTGATTAGAAATTTGTTGTAGGGATGAGGAAACGTGCAGAATCCATTTTTGAACGTTATTTTCTTGCCGGGCAAGTAATTTATGCGAACTCAGACCAAAACCGGAAACCTGGTAGAAGTAAAAGTTTTTCCAAAGCCAATTACAGATCAGAATCTTTTATTTGTTTTCGATTAGCAATGGTATTCCAGTCGTAATCTGACCACAACCGGAATACCTAACCTGTGGACAATCGTTCAAACGATCTGGCGGACACAGACAAATCAAACGACCCGGTTGTCAAGAAGTCCAGTAAATATTCACATTTGGGATCTCATTGAAACTTTTGGTCTTGTTTGACTATGAGGTGGCACCAGTTCTCCTTTTCTTGCGTTTTGCTAGAATCGAGAACGGAGAAAGCTTCACGGTTCTGCAGAATCGAGAAGTTGCTTCGGTAGTCACTTCTCGATGCACGTTTTCCTTCCTGATTGGTCAATAAAGGGCGTATATCCACTGCGCATAAACAGGTATTAACGGGTTGCTAAATTTGTGTTTTATGGCACTTGCAGCCTTTGGCTCAAGTGCCAAGTGTGCCACCGTCTGTCTGTCGGGCGGTCTGTCCCACGATTACGAGTTAGGGTACTTCCAGATGTCCTAAGACGATGAAACTTGGCCGTCGTATCAGGGACCCGACCAAACTAACTTCGAAATAATCAATTACCCAATCCGACCATCTGGGGGGGGGGGGTGGAGGGAGGGGGAATCCGGGAAATTGAGTAGTACGTAACTTTCGAACGGGTGATCGGATTGTAATGAAACTTAATAAACTGAATAGATGACATATCTCTGATGTCCCGTTTGAAGTCAGGGTCGGATTCGGCAGCTGTGGGGGAGTTGGGGGGGGGGGGTCCGGAATTCCGGTGATCGCAAGTGAAGGTACTTCCAGAAGTGCTAGGACGATGAAAATTGGCTGGAATTAGTGATTCGACAATATTGGCTTAGAAGTCGTCACTTCCAAAAATCCGACCAATCCTTGAAGTACTAAGCTTAACCGCAAAGAAAAAAAATACTTTTAAGCGAACTACATTTTAATGATCCCCATGAGCCCATGATCATTTTTGCCTCAAGAGTTTTGCTTACAAATGAATTTCTAGCTTCCTTAAAGTGCGCATCTTAACTGTAGTCAAAAGCACTTTAGATCAAACGATACATTTCGGCCCATGATCATTTGTGCCGCAAGGGTTTTGCTAAAAATATTATCTTTAGCACCCTTAAAGTGCGCATCTTAACCGAAAAGTGAAAAAAAAAATACTTTTGACCAGACGATAGCCTATATATTAATGATCCCCAAGGGCCTATTATTGTTTTTGTCTCAAGGGTTGTGCTTACAGATGAACTTCTAGTGCCTGTAAAGTGGGCATCATTACAGCCAAGTTCAAAAATAAAATTCTTTTTACCAAACCATACATTCTCGTGATTTCCAAGGATCCATGATCATTATTATCTCAAGGGTTTTGCTCTGGTTTTGCTTACAGATGATCAGAACAAACCCACGAAAAGGCAAATTATTTCATCCTTTGAACCAGCCTTGCAAGTGCCATATGAGCTTCTAGCTCTTTTTGTCAGGAGCGAGAACAAAGAAACGAGAAGAGGAAAAAAAGTGATTCCCGAGGATTGAGAAGCGAGAACTGAGAACTGAGAATTCAGATCAAGAACGCAACTATTGAGATTTGTACCGATCGAAGTATTACTAATTGTCTTGATGACTAACTCTTCTTGCCGATGGGAAATCGCCCTGTACCTAACGGAAGAGCCGTAACCGGTATCACAGCTGCTCCCTAACAGTGCCGTGATTCGTTAACACAGGATTGAGTTTGAGTCGTTAGTGCTACGTTTTCTCGTTCTTCCCGAGGATCACTGGCGTGTCTTGGACTTAGTCATATAGAGCAGTGGTTCCCAACCGGTGGTACGCGAAGGTACCAAAAGTTTAGTCTGTAGCTTCAAAATCTCGCCTCACTCATTTTTGATTGCCAAAATATAATATATAGAGGCATCACTAGCTAAAATGTTTTTTGGAGGGCAAAGTATTTTTACTGACTGGCTGGTGGTTTTTACCAACTATTTAAAAGAAAAAAAAACTGTTTTTACGAAAAATTGCGTCGCGAAGCGCCGACTCGTTTCTTTTGAACCGTCTGGCCGACCACTTGTGGGGGAGGGGTGTTGCCAACCCGTGCGTGACGCCTCTGATTACAAGCCCTAGTGAAATTCAATGAAATAATGTTGATTCCAAAACAGCTAGCCTACTGCCGTTAAAGTCTATCCCTGTGTCAAATAATATTGTTTCAAGAAGAATCGAAAACACTGCAAGTGATATTGTTATTCAGGTTGCGAATTAGCTAACGAAAATGTTTGTGATTCAGCTTATGATAGCAGGAGAACATCAAAACCAAACACAGAAACAGGCTGACTGTAAAAAAGATTGCCGTTTATGACGTCGAGAAGAGATTTGACAAATCTTATTGATTTTGCATATATTTCTACACACGTATGCTTAATCATTTATGATAATAGCCTAAATATCGAGTTTTTCACGTTCTGAAAAAGGGGTGCGCAAGCTTTTCTAACCTTTAATTAGGGGTACGCGGTACAAAAAAGGTTGGGAACCACTGATATAGAGTATTCAAGTAGGGTTTGTCTTCGTCCTTGTGCTGCTTTCGACGGGTGAAAAAATAAAATCACGATGCGATCATTATTTTGCAGGAAGTTTCACGAACGCTTCTCGAACAAGGGTTCAGAAAGTTATGTGTCGACACCCCCTCTGTATTCCTGAATCATGGGATTTCTGTGAACATCGGCGAAGTAACAGCAAAGGTCTTCTTGGACCCTGATACACTTTCGTACTGCCAGCTGAATCAAGGGAAAATCCATACAATACCTGTGGTGTTTGAAGAGGAAGAAGAAGAAAGAGGCACTGAAAAGAAGAGCAGTTTCAGTCGTCATGTACAAGGGTAAGTAGTTGTTTGATGCTGTACTTTAACATTATAACATACAGGACTCCAGTATTGTTAGCCGGTTAATCGCTAATCCTCTCGTAATTATGATAACAAAAGATAACAATTTATATGGCCAATTGGGACCAAATGACCAGTATATAGCAAATCTGTTGTCTTTCATTGAACGTTGAAATCTCTTCTCATGACTGATACATGAGTCATGTATCAGTGAAAAGCACCAAATGCTTTTTCATTGACTGCTCATACTCTGAACCTTTGCAGATTGGTTTTCTTCTTTTTCTTGCGTTTCAGCTTCTTTTCAAACAGTGGGTTTCGGTCCTTCTTGATTGATATTATCTTACTGTCGAGTATCCCTTTTCTTCTATTTGGAGACTATTGTCTGGTCTGGCAACAACCAAAAAACAATAACAAAAAAACAAACTACGCGCGTCTGTCGCCCTCTCATGGGCTTATTTGACTCCTAACTCCTAAGTAGATTTTGTTTGTATGTGTTGTGTTTTCCCTAATTGTTTTCATATTCTCTTTTGTACTCCACTGTTTTCATCTTGAGCGATTTGTGGGTTAAAAATTAATTATTATTATTATAACTTAAGACAATTATTTGATTTGTTTGGGGAGGGAGGCTGCAACGACGTGATTTGAAATACAGCGCGGTCGAGCGCCACCTAGCTTATCGTTAAACTTTTTAGCCTGTTTGTTGTGAAACTTCGGAGATGGCAGTTAAAGCCGCTTTCACATCGACGCGTTGTTGCGATGCGTTTGTCTTGCGCTGCGCACAGGTTGCGTATCGTGCCTTTCACACCTGTACGAGAAGCTTTCACGGTTGACGGGTATTTACGTTTTCCTTTCTCGGTTTGTTTAGCGGAATTGTTGTTTGTTTCATCATTACTAATTTTTCTTCATCATTAGTAGGATTTTTTCCAGTTTTTCTTCAAAAAATCCTTTTTACACTGAAAAGTCTGATGCGGACGTGTCGACGCACCCCATGAAATATGAATAGAACTTGATTATATTCTTGCGTTGCGTTTTATTTGTCTGCGTAAGCTCTGCGTTGCGTCGCCGCAAACGCGACGCAGAGGTTGCGTAGCTCAGTGTGAAAGGCTCAACGCGCCAATGTGAACGCGGCTTAAAAGGGGACAAATAGTCGAGGAGGTTTCGATTTTCGCTCGACTCCGTTCGCATACTTGCATCTAGTGTCTTGAAGTCTTCTTTGCTATGTTGGGTTTTGAACGATTGGGTATACCCTCAAGGCAACGTTGAAATATCTATAGGCGTATTCTCGCCGTTCCCCGAGGACTCCACTTGAGGAGTCCCCGCGTTTTTGTTTGTCCCGGGGACTTACTCCCCGTATTCTCGCGAGTCCCCACGGACGGGGAATGCTCCGATTATCATCACCATCATCAAAAAGGACTCCCTTTCAGATTCGGAGGGGAATCAAGTTTTGCTGGTGTTGGGGCAATGTAAAGTTAATTAAAAACATTCAGAATAAACAAAACCAAAAATAAACTGGATCCAGACTAATTTCGTCAACTGAATATTTTTTTTTGAAAAAAAAATCCTTATTGGAAGCATTCCCTGTGTTTGTTGTTTGTGTACGCGGAGTCCGCATGGAGTGACTCCCTCTATTCTCGCCGTTCCCTTCCATTCCCCGAGGAGTCCTCGGGGAACGGCGAGAATACGCCTTATACCTCTACTGTCCTGAACCCCGACAAGGTGGTGCCGGTTCATCATCTGAGAAATCTATCCTGTGCTGCAACAGTTATTATACTTTCTGGCTTTGGATCATGTAAGCAAAGAATGGAATGAAAAATATGACGATAGCCGCCAGCGCATGACTGAGATGATTCGTTTGCAACTGGAAATTTTGTCACCAGTTGTCTTGCAATATTTGATTTAGTTACATATATTGCGATTTTCAGGTTATTTGACGATGCTTGCTTGAAGTCAGCAATTCTGCAAGGCTTGTCCATTGACCCCCGTCTACATGGTACTCCTTTAGAATCCATGAATGGGATGAAACATGGAAATATTCTTGTCACTGGTAAGTTGTCTAGCATAGGCTACCGACTCTTTTTGAAGAAAAAACGACTGTTTTCAAGAAGAAGAAAAAAAATACATTTTTGGAAAAAAAATCGACTGATTTTCAGACAAACCGATTGTTTTGACAAAAATCAACTGATTTTCAGAAAAAAACGACTGTTTTCGTGAAAAAAAGTCGCACATATTTTCTGTTTCATTTGTTATGAATGAATGAATGAAATATTTTATTGCCCATTAACAGCACAAAGAATGAAAAAGATGGAGTATGTGAAAAAAAAGAAAAAACAACGAACCAAAACAACATTAACCTAGATACAAAATAAACAAATCTTATCAAAAAAGAATACCCGTCCGTGTTGAAACATTCTTGGCCATTCCAGGTAAAGCTATTACTGGAGCGAGTAGGAATGCCAAATATATGGAATGAAGGTCTTCGTTGTGTTGATCTGCCAAAAGATCTAGAACGTCAGATTAGAGTGGTTTTAGAAAGACAGGAAATCCAGTGTTAGTAGAGTATTGTTAATAGTTCTACAACATTAAGTCATTATCAAGTGGTTAAAGTTTGTTTTGGAGAGGAAGTGTATTTTAAGTTTAATCTACCGGGGAAAGTTTTCAGTCGTTCGATCCAACTAAGGGCAAACTGCCTTCCAATTCAAAGCAGGCAGAAGGTTTTTGAGAGAGGTAGTGTGGTTCCGGATGGGAGGTATGCTTGCCCACTTTGTGAGAAGGAGGAAGAAAATTTGGACCATTTCCTCCGTAGATGCCCGAAGCTTTCTGATTAAAGAAAAATTTATCTAGATGGTATAATTTTTACACTTACCGAAATTTTGAGTAATACAACCCTACTGTTATTACTCGAGTGGGCGTGTATATAGATAAATGTTTAGAATTAAGAAGCAGTCTGATTGTTTAAGTTATATTTTTGTTTTGTTTTTTGTGGATATGGCCCTTGAGCTTTTGAAATACACTGATCTCTCTATCTATCTATCCTTATTATTTCATTTGTTATTAGTTCTTGTTTTGTTTGTTGTTTTCCTGTTCCTCTCTCAGTACTCCATATGACTAAGTCCGAAACACGCCAGTGATCCTCAGGAAGAAGGAGTAAACGTGTCCATAACGACTCAGACTCAATGACTCAAATCCTGTGTCAAACAATCATGGCGATCTTTTCGAGCAGCTGTGACACCGTTTCTTCCTTTCTTCTGCAGGTACCCGGAGATTCTGCATCGGCAGGGAGAGATAGTCATCAAGAGTATCTCGTGTCTTGTGACCGTGTGGCGGGGCTGGTTACAAATAAAATTAATTCGTTCAGATCCAATCTGTCTGTCTTTCAGAGCGCCAAAAGTAAAATATACCAGTAAAACATGAAAGGACCTTGCACTGTGTACCACTTCTGCGCATTAAGAGCTTTTTTTTTTTATTAGATTTTTTGCGCCGACTATTTGGAATCCACTACCGTTAGATAAGGGGAATTCCAATAACCTTATTTCGTTCAAGCGAGCAGCGAAAGGTCATTGCAGGAAAACTTCTTTAGTGTTCTCATCCTCTAGCCCCCCCCCCCCGTTTTTATGGCACTTGCAGCTCCGCTCAAGTGCCATATACCGATCACTTTTCGGTCTGTCGGTCGGTCTGTCAGGCCACTCATCTCTAGTTAGGGTACTTCCAGATGTGCTAGGACAATGAAACTTGGCAGGCATATCAGGGACCCGACCAAACTAACCTGGAAATAATCAGTTTCCATATGCGGGGGAGTGCGGGGCGCTGGAAACTTGAAAATTAAGGGCATTTTGTCACACTTTTTCGAGTTAGGGTACTTCCAGATGAGCTAGGACAATGAAACTTGGCAGGAATATCAGGGAACTGACCAAAGTAACCTGGAAATAATAATTTTCCCGATCCGACCATATGCGGGGGAGTGCGGGGCGCTGGAAACTTGAAAATTAAGGGCATTTTGTCACACTTTTTCGAGTTAGGGTACTTCCAGATGAGCTAGGACAATGAAACTTGGCAGGAATATCAGGGAACTGACCAAAGTAACCTGGAAATAATAAGTTTCCCGATCCGACCATATGCGGGGATATGGGGGCGCTGGAAACTTGAAAATTTAGGGCATTCTGTCACACTTTTTCGAGTTAGGGTACTTCCAGTTTTGCTAGGACCATGAAACTTGGCAGGCATATGAGAGACCCGACCAAACAAGCTTAGAAATAATTGAGAAGGAAATTGAGAAGTGTGTAACTTTCGAACGGGTGATCGGATTGTAATGAAACTTCATAACTGAATAGAATATGTATCTGTAATGTCCCGTTTAAAGTCTTGACCGGATTCGGTAGCCAGGGGGGAGTTGGGGGGGGGGGGAGACCGGAAATTTCAAGAAACGGTTAGAATGGAGGGATGGGAGTGAAACTTGCTGGGGAGAACAAGCTTCTGCTCTGGATAAGTCCTTTAGACCATTGCACTGGATCCAGACACTTATGGGGGGGGGGCGGAATTCCGGTGATGGTGGTTTTGGGGGGGGGGGTTTCACGATGAAACTTGGCAGGCATATCAGGGACCCGATCAAACTGACTTCAAAATAAAAATTTTGTCGATCTGATAATGGTGGGGGGAGTGGAGGGAGGGGAATCCGAAATTTTCAGTCATGCATAATTTTGGAATGGGTGATCGGATTCGAGTGAAATTTAAGAATTGAACAGAGGACATTTCTCCGATGATCTTTTTCATATCCGGGCCGGATCCGGCAACTATTGGGGGGGGGGGGGAGGCAGAAAATACGTGACCCGTTTAGAATGGAGGGATCGGGATGGAACTTTGTGGGAAGAACAAACAGATGCTCTAGGTAAGTCATTTACTGAATCGGATTGGCTACGGGCACCGTGGGGGAGCTGGGGGGGGGGGGGCGGAAATCTCGAGAAACGGTTAGAATGATGGTATCGGAGTGAAACTTGCTGGGAAGAACAAACATGTGATCCATGTAAATCTTTTACATAATTTGACTGGATCCGGACACTTAAGGGGGGGGGGGAGGAGGGGGTTTCCCGGAATTGTTTTTTGGGGGGATTTTCACGACGAAACTTGGAAGGCATATCAGGGACCCGGTCAAACTGACTTGGAATAAAAAAAAATCCTCGATATGATAATCTTGGGGGGGGGGGGAGTTGAGGGAGGGGAATCCGGACTATTGAGTCATGCGTAACTTTGGAACGGGTGATCGGATTCAAGTGAAATTTAATAATTAAACAGAGGACATTTTTCTCTGGTGATCTTTTTCATTTCCGGGCCGAATCCGGCAATTATTGGGGGGAGGGCGGAAAATACTTGACCCGCTTAGACTGGTGTTATCTGGATCGAACTTCGTGGGAATGACAAACAGATGCTCTGGATTAATCATTTACAGAACCGGATTGGCTCCGGTTATTGTGGGTGGAGTTGGAGGAGGGGGGGGGGGCGGTCTGGGATTCCGGTGATCGCGCGTTAAGGTACTTCCAGATGTGCTAGGACGATGAAATTGGGTTGGCGGGTTGGAGACTCAACAACATTTGCTTAGAAATTGCTACTTCCTAAATCCGATTATTCCTTAAAGTACCAATCTTGACCGCAAAGTAAAAAAAATACTTTTAAGCAATATATGCATTTTCATGATGCCCATCAGCCCATTAGCATTTTTGCCTCAGTGGTTTTGCTTACAAATGAAGTTACAGCTCTCTTAGAGTGCGCATCTCAACCGCAAAGTCGAAACTTACTTTTGATCAATCAAATTATCTTAACCCATGCAAGTGCCATATGAGCTTACAGCTCTTGTTTGCTTTCTTTCTTCCTCATTGCTTGTTTCTCTTGTTTTTTCTCTCTTTTTCACCTAAAGTTGAAGCCATAGTTTTTTTCTCCTCTCCTCCCTTTCCTTTTGATTCTGTTTGTTGTTTGATTAATATAGGTTATTTCCCTTACTAATTATAAAAAAATTACCTTATATATGGCATATTAATAAATTTCGCCTGTGGCGCTTAGATAACATATTCTAGGTATAATCGTTGGAAGCTTCGATTTTTAGTGAAAGAGCCGAATCTGTGAATTTAATTATACGAATCTTCGAGGAATAATCTCAACTGATACATTACAGTTAGTTTTACACAAAAATTCGCATGCGGCGCATTTCTTAATATTCTCTACTTGGAAGAACGATGTTTCTTTTAGTTGAGGTTTTAGGATTGAAAGTCTTGGGGGTTGAAACACACTAAAAGCTAGAGCTTGTATAATAGATATAGTTCAACTTCTCCTGAAAAAGGGCAGATTACAAAATTTTTGCCCGCGGCGCTTAGTTTAACTTGTTTTGGGTACAGTCGTTGGAAGCTTAGTTTTTAGCAAAACTGAAATTAAAAGCCGAATACGTGTATTTAAACGTACGAATTTACATTAGCATGAAGGAATAATCTGAAAGACCTAATCCAAACATTCTGTTTACCTTCTCTTAGGGATCGCATACCACGGGTTTGTTTAGATTTGAACTCGATTGCCGAGTTGCTGTTTTGGCTCGAGAAAAAACCACGTACAACGTCTTCTTTTCTAGATGGCGGAATTTTCCAGGATTGATAAGACACCTAACTGATAATTTTTGTATGTCTTCAGAGGTACCACACTGGTCTTGGTTTTATAATTTATTTGTATTTGTAATAAACAGTCGGAGCATTAGATGGAAATTATTATTTTGACCCTTGGCTCCCTACGTGTCATAACAGCTGTCCGGGATAATCGGCTGAGATTTAGTCCAGAAAGAGTTATTTCAAACCTAGGAAATTTGGTGTTTTTTTTTATTTGCTCATTGTTTTACGGTGTTTTTAGTGGTTTTGAACATTCATAGTGACAGTAGGGATGGCTAGCATTGTGTTTGTGGTAGAAAGACCATTTTTTGTGGCCCGCTTTAACTGATGCATTGCAGTTAGTTTTACACCGGTTCTATTCTGTGCTGGCGGAAAAAGCAGCAACGGTCGGTTTTGTCGGCAAATTTTTGAGTCCGTCGGAACAAACTGGACCCCCCCCCCCCCCTCAATGCTAAAAGGCTAGTGACGCTCCTAGTTCCTGTTTCAGGCGCTAGAGGGATGGGGAGAACGTCTTATGTGGAGACTGTCTGTTCGAGTCTGGCCGAGAAACCCTACTGCCTCAAGAAGTTCTATATCAACTGTGTAAGGTGGAAAGGTAGGTGAATCTTATTATGAAGCTTCACCTTCCGGAATCTGGGTTCCCATATTTTCCGAGATTTTTTTTGAATTTCTTCTGCGATACTTAAAAAATCCGAAAATCTGGAAGTTCAACAGCCCCTTTTTTCCGGATTATTTTGATATACTTTTGGACCAGTTCATATTCCAGATGCAATTTACAGAAGACGTCAAAGAATGATTTGGAAGCCAAGATTCCAGAAGTTCCGGGAGGTGAAGACCGGACTTAACTTGTACTTCGGTTCAGTAGTCATTATACAAAACACTAGGTGGCGTTAGCACAGAATCGCAACACCGCACTTTCAGGTTACTGCCTGTTCCATATAGCGATCAGAATGTTCGTCGTTTGGTTGGCGATCCGCACATGGGCTAGACCAGTGGTTTCCAACCGTTTCCGTACCGCGTACCTCTAATCAACGTTAAAAAAGATTGCGTACCCCCTTTTTGACGAATTGTCATTTTACAATTTTTTGCCACAAACAGAACGTCAAAAAGACTATTTAATTGGCATCAATGGTAAGGCATAAATGTGTATCTGAAATTGCGTACGAGGAGTATGATGATGAAATTTTATTTTAGCACTTAAGAAGAGGAAACTAGCGCAGTATAGACAAATAAAAGGTGAGCTTTCACTAATGTAATAATGCACAAAATCAAAAAATAATATCTGATCTTGAGGAACTGAGTCGGAGGACTTACCTCTAGGACTTAAACTATAGACTAACTTGATTTCGGGACCTTCGCCTAACTCTTGCGAGGGTCTCTCGTACTCCCTAGGGCATGCGAGTTCGAGTTCGGTACTTCCTGATGTGCTAGGACGATGAAACTTGGGAGGGTGCAGGGATGGGGAATCCGGAATCTATGGCATGCAAAAGTTTTGAGCTGATGGTCGGATTTGAATGAAACTTGGCAAGTGGAAAGAAGTATCGTCTCAGATGTTCCATGTCAAGCCCGGATCGGATGTGATACTTTTTTTTTGGGGGGGGGGGGGGAATTGGAGGGGGGCAATGGCAATCGCGAGTTAGTATAGGTCCAGATGTGCTAAGGACGGTGAAACTATGTAGGCATTAGTGACCCGACCAAATTGACTAAGAAACCGACACAATGACCTAGGAAGATTTACGTTCCTAGATCTGACCATTTTTTGGGGGAGTGAGGGAAGAGGAACACGGAAATTGACTTCCATAAGTTGCGAAAGGGTGGTCCGATTGGAGTGAAACTTTATTGGTGATAAGAACTGATGACCTAGACATGCAAAACACGCGTTCGAACCACATGCGGCTGCGGTTGGGGGAGTTGGAGGGGGGGGGGGGGTCTGGAAACTTATGGACCCAATGGGATGCAAGTTGGACAGTACCGAGTTAAGGTGACCTAGGTTTGTTATTTGGCGACAGGACCGGATCCGGCCACGGTAGGGGGGAAGGGGTAATTTTAGATATTGAAAATTTAGGTCCGATTCCAGTCAAACTTGATGTACGGGTAGGGGATGTGTTAGAGATCTGACGTTTATGTTTTCGAGTCGTAGTCGGTCACAGTAGGGGGAGTTGGAGGGGGAGTATCGGAAATTTTGTGGCTCGCATAGGGGTCAAACGAGTGCAGTGAATGAAATGCAACTTGAAATGAAGGGATAGCATATACCTTAGATGACATATTTTAGAGTTTGAACCGGATCCGACCACGGTGGGAGGGGTGGAGAGTACCTGAGTTTTCCCAAAAATGCTCAGATTTGAGTGAAACTGATAGGTGGTAAGAGAACGTGCTTTAGATGATCCATTCGCAGAGTGTGAATCAGATTCGGCAGCGGTAGGGGGAGTTGGAGGGAGCCAGGCTACCGGAAATCTTGTGGCACGTCTAGGGATCAAACGGGTGGACTAATTGGGCTGAAACTTGGATGTTAGAACAGAGATGATCCGAGGCGATGCCGGAAATGCTCAGACTTAGTGAAACTACAGGTCCTATTTCTAGGTTCGAATCGCACTTTTGAATGCCTGGTGTATTTTGCGACGTTCTCATCTACCTACAATAGTCGTCCCTTTTCTAAAAAGAAACAGTCGGTTTTTCTAAAAAACAGTCGATTTCACGTCAAAACTGTCGTTTTTTCTTTGAAACAGTCGGTCAAAATTACCAGCCAGTCGGTAAAATACCTTGCCCACCCCCCAAACATTTTGGCTAGTAGCGCCTCTGAATGTTATGCATAACAAGTATACCCAGGAAGATCCGAACAAGAGCTGTAAGCTCATATGGCACTTGCATGGATTAAGATGATTTGATTGATCAAAAGTAAGTTTCGACTTTGCGGTTAAGATGCGCACTCTAAGGGAGCTGGAACTTCATTTGTAAGCAAAACCCTTAAGGCAAAACTGCTAATGGGCTGATGGGCATCACGAAAATGCATATATTGCTTAAAGTATTTTTTTTACTTTGCGGTCAAGATTGGTACTTTAAGGAATAATCGGGTTTGGGAAGTAGCAATTTCTAAGCAAATGTTGTCGAGTCTCCAATATTCCAGCGAAGTTTCATCCCTAGCACATCTGGAAGTACCTTAACGCGCGATCACCGGAATCCCAGACCCCCCCCCCCTCCTCCAACTCCACCCACAATAACCGGAGCCAATCCGGTTCTGTAAATGATTGATCCAGAGCATCTGTTTGTCATTCCCACGAAGTTCGATCCAGATCACACCAGTCTAAGCGGGTCAAGTATTTTCCGCCCTCCCCCCAATAATTGCCGGATTCGGTTCGGAAATGAAAAAGGTCACCAGAGAAAAATGTCCTCTGTTTAATTATTAAATTTCACTCGAATCCGATCACCCGTTCCAAAGTTACGCATGACTCAATATTCCGGATTCCCCTCCCTCAACTCCCCCCCCCCCCGCCCCAAGATTATCATATCGAGGATTTCTTTTTTTATTCCAAGTCAGTTTGACCGGGTCCCTGATATGCCTTCCAAGTTTCGTCGTGAAAATCCCCCAAAAAACGGAATTCCGGGAAACCCCCTCCTCCCCCCCCCTCAAGTGTCCGGATCCAGTCAAATTATGTAAAAGATTTACATGGACCAGATGTTTGTTCTTCCCAGCAAGTTTCACTCCGATACCATCATTCTAACCGTTTCTCGAGATTTCCGGTCCACCCCCCCCCCCCCCCCCCAGCTCCCCCGCGGTGCACGTAGCCATTCCGATTCAGCAAATGACTTACCTAGAGCATCTGTTTGTTCTTCCCACAAAGTTCCATCCCTATCCCTCCATTCTAAACGGGTCACGTATTCCCCCCCCCCCCCAAGAGTTGACGGATCCGGTCCGGATATGAAAAAAATCATCGGAGAAAGGTCCTCTGTTCAATTCTTAAATTTCACTCGAATCCGATCACCCATTCCAGTATTACGCATGACGGAAAATTTCGGATTCCCCTCCCTCCACTCCCCCCACCATTATCTAATTGACAAAAATTTTATTTTGAAGTCAGTTTGATTGGGTCCCTGATATGCCTGCCAAGTTTCATCGTGAAAATCCCCAAAACCACCATCACCGGAATTCTGGGACCCCCCCCCCCCCCCCCATAAGTGTCCGGATCCAGTACAATGCTTATCTAGAGCAGATGCTTGTTCTTCCCAGCAAGTTTCACTCCGATCTCTCCATTCTAACCGTTTCTTGAAATTTCCGGTTTCCCCCCCCCCCCTACTCCCCCCTGGCTACCGAATCCGGTCAAGACTTTGAACGGGACGTTACAGATATATATTCTATTCAGTTATGCAGTTTCATTACAAACCGATCATCAGTTTGAAAGTTACATACTTCTCAATTTCCCGGATTCCCCTGCCCTCCGCCCCCCCCCCCAAAATGGTCGGATCAGAAAACTGGTTATTTCTAAGTTTGTTTGGTCGGGTCTCTGATATGCCTGCCAAGTTTCATGGTCCTAGCACAACTGGAAGTACCCTAACTCGAAAAAGTGTAACAAAATGCTCTAAATTTTCAAGTTTCCAGCGCCCCGACTTCCCCGCATATTGTCGGATCGGGAAACTGATTATTTCCAGGTTAGTTTGGTCAGGTCCCTGATATTCCTGCTAAGTTTCATTGTCCTAGCCCATCTGGAAGTACCCTAACTCGAAAAAGTGTGACGAAATGCCCTAAATTTTCAAGTTTCCAGCACCCCAACTCCCCCGCATATGGTCGGATCGGGAAACTTATTATTTCTAGGTTACTTTGGTCAGGTCCCTGATATTCCTGCCAAGTTTCATTGTCCTAGCTCATCTGGAAGTACCCTAACTCGAAAAAGTGTGACAAAATGCCGTAAATTTTCAAGTTTCGAGCGCCCCGCACTCCCCCGCATATGGTTGGATCGGGAAACTGATTATTTCCAGGTTAGTTTGGTCGGGTCCCTGATATGCCTGCCAAGTTTCATTGTCCTAGCACATCTGGAAGTACCCTAACTCGGATAAGTGGGACAAAAAACTCGGACCGACCGACAGACCGACAGACGGAATTGTGATCGGTATATGGCACTTGAGCCAGAGGCTGCAAGTGCCATAAAGACCGCCGACAAAGCATCTGCTGACTTTTTTGTTTGTCGTCATGACATCGGAAAAGTGCAGCAGATGCCCAAGTGTTGTTTGTTGAAATAAATATTCCAAACTGGTGGTCAAAGGGGTTAGACACATGCAAGCAAAAACCTGATGAAAGTATATGTATGTGCAATTTTATCAGTATTCGTGATATGCTACTTAAGTGGAAGGAAAATGTTGCTGGTGTCACGAAATACATAGATGAGTTGGTTTGAGGCAGAATCTGTGTATTTGAAAGACCTCTGTAATGTCCTTAAAGGACACGTCTTACTTATGATAGTAATTTGTTGTACTTCATTAGTATTTCCATTCGTTCTCGTTCGTTTCTCTATTAGTAATACACTGATTGTCACCCTTGCCACGTTTATTCATTGTGTCCGCGGAACTTATTTGTCCGGAGACCGGTTGTGTAGATGCTGCCAAGATTGTAATCTAAGACCAAGGCAAGGGACATAGGAAAAGGCTAAAAACAGCCGAAACCGTTTGTAATTTTCTGTAAGCATAGTTTAGTTTCAAAGTGGTTAACCATTTCAGAATATCTAAGCAGAAACACTATGAGCGTGTTCCACCCTCGTACCAATAGTAACCCGTTCCAACCTCACGAAAAGTTACTACGCTGACCGTTCCAGCCTTCTCGGAATAATAACTAATAGTAGCTATTTGCTTACCACGCTCGGGAGCGTGTTAAGCGTAGTTACCACGAATCTCTGTCACGTGATTGGTCGGATTCACCCGTGGCATGATGTTCCGCTGGAAAATAGAAAAATCGTTCCAGCCAAAAACGCAGAATCTGTGACGTCATGCGTGGTAACCACGGTAAGTAGGATGGAACACGCTCTATGTAGTGCGAGGTGTCCTTTAACACTAAACCCTTGTTATCCCGACTCTGATACTGATACTTTATTGTAAAACGAACTTCCAAAGGATTGGATTGTCGAACTTGCCGTTTTGTCAACATCATAATTACATAAGGCGGTTATACATAATTTGTTTTATTTATTTAACTTCATAATCCACCTTTACGGCATATCACACAAAACAAAAGAAAAACAAGAAAAAGAAACAAACAAACAAAGCGGAAAACACGAACGCCCATATCACAAAATTCAGCAAAACGCTAACCTCCATCGAATACAGACTTATTCAATGCGATCCAAGCAGGAATCGAGATTTATAGCCAAATCGAGCATATAGCAGCAAGTAAGTGGTTATCACTAGCAATCAACCGCCTCCTGAGAGATTTGCTGCTTTCACATTGACGCGTCGTTGCGATGCGTTGCGTATCCGTTTATCTTGCGTTGCGTATAAGCTTTCACGCTGGATGCTCATTTACATTTTCCTTTCTCGGTTTCTTCTGCTGTAATTTAGTTTCTTCCACTAGTAGCAAGTTTTTCTTCATCATCAGCATGTTTTTCTAGTTTTTCTTCAAAATCTTCCATTTTCGACAAATCTGATGCATAGGCCTACGCGTCGACGCAACGCAAGAATGGAATTTGGTTCTATTCTTGCGTTGCGTTTTATCTGTCTGCGTAAGCTCTGCCTTGCGTCGACGCAAGCGCAACGCAAGGCTAGCGTAGCTCAGTGTGAAAGGCAAACGCGTCAATGTGAAAGCAGCTTTAGGCCCTCCTACGTCTGGAGGCGCATAGGGTAGCAACAGTGGTTCGCCACGACGACCTGAGCCATCGACCATCTATCGAAGACCTCGCCAACGTCACCCGCCACCGTAAAAATCGATTACTCAAGAAACAGCAGCAGTAGCCTCGGATTGACTTAGTCAAGAAATAACCAATCAAATTAAAACATAAAACATTTAAAACATTGTCGGGGATACGTTTGTCACTTGTTCAAAACTTCGACGAACGCTGGTACAAACCTCTTTCTGTAACGTTCGGTTCTTGTACTGACGGGGTTCAGAGCCGGAACCTTTTTGTGATTTAACTCGAGGTAATCGAGGTTTTGGCGGGCAATATGGGGTTGGAAATAGGTGCTAAAAACTTGGGTGGGAATGCAGACTTTTCCCGAAATTTGTACAAAGACTAACACGTCGGGTTTGCTAAGGTTTGGGAGGTGGAATTCATCGGATATAAGGCACTTTGCCTTGGCAGTAGATTATTCTCAATGCTCTCTTCTGATAGTTTCAAGCCTATCAGACGGATCTACCGTCAGGACGAAGTGCTAAACCGGACAAATATACTCAAGACTAGAGTCTTTTGCAGTTTGGCGAAAAAACAGATCGGCGAAAGCCGGGTTTTCTTTTCAAAACAAAAGAAGCAACACTGACAGAATACTCTTGATGACTATCTCTCCCTGTCGATGCAGAATCTCCGGGTACCTGCAGAAGAAATGAAGAAACGGTGTCACAGCTGCTCCGAAAGATCGTCGGGATTGTTTGAGTCGTTGAGTCTGAGTCGTCACGGACACGTTTACTCCTTCTTCCTGAGGATCACTGGTGTGTTTTGGACTTAGTCATATAGAGTATTAAGTTGCGCAACTTTATTTTTTGCAGGAAAAAATCCGACATCTATCTGTTCGAAACTGGATAATTTGTTTAACAGCGCCATTAGCGAGTCGCCATCTTGTATCGTCCTCGATAATATGGAGCTTCTCTTTTCGAAGACAGAGGACCTGGCGGTGGTGAATCCAGTTGAAGCATGCCATATTGACAGGTAAACTTCTTATAAGTTAAACTTGTTCATTGCAGTAGTCGATGGTGATGAACGTTTGTGTCCCCTCGAATTATATGATATGATATGATATTTATTACACTAAAAGCCCAAGGGCCATGGCAATACAATCAGAAAAAAACAAACAAAATTGACGAACTTATTTCTAGCCACTACTAAAACTACAAAAAATGTTCTCTGTGCATCATTGACAGCTTGAGGAATCTACCCACCTTCTTTATAGTAGCATAACACTCACTCTTAAACATTTGCTCCATCCATTCCTGATCACACTCATTTACTCCAAATATTTCACTTCTCAAGTCATTCAATTCCTTACAATCACACATAAGATGTCGCACACACTCATTCATATCTCCACACATCGGGCAGAAGTAAGGACCAGTTCTCCCAGTCAACCTACCCGTGTACCTCCTCCTATCCCCCAGGGGTAAAATATCAGCACGCATACTAATTAATAATTTCAGTTCCTCCTTATTTAAACCCGCTTTAAAATAAACACATTCTGTCTCTTTTGCCTCTGTATAAAACCTTAACGATTTTGAACTATCTCTATAAACCTGCCACCTCTGAATTTCCTGGTCCCGAAGTATACTTTTTACTTCTCTAGCTACTGTCCCTAACTCCAACTCATGACCAATACCCTCATTCCACCTATCACCGACCCCGCACTCATCTAAAATTTTCTTAATCTGAGACGCCCATGACTCCTTACTTGTGTCCCTAAGGGACTCCAGATACGCCGCTTTCAACATTCTAACACGTGGGAGACGAATTATCTTCTCCCAAAAACTGACCATACTCACTAAACGCCTACCTCTTAAACTTCCTAAACCTAGGTCACCCCTAACAACTAAACTATTAGTCCTACTACCCAGTCCTAACGATCTTTTAAAATAATTTAACTGTATCTGCTCCAACTTACCTGCCTTTTGAAACCCCCAAACTTCTGATGCGTAATGCATAACCGGCAATACCTTCGTGTAAAATACCTCTTTCTAATAGTAATAGTAATAGTAATTTATTTATGACCCGCCATTTTGAAGAGGCGGAGTAAATGACGTATCTTATTATTATTTTGTATCTTAATGTTATTAATATCTTTCAAATGGCTTCTTAGAACTAAATTAACACACCTTTTCCCCTTCATCTCCGCCTGTTTCACATGCTTTCCAAATATTCCTCCTTTTGCTCGCAATTTACACCCCAAATACACCCATTCTTGCTTTACTTCTAGGTGCTTCCCTCCATATTGAAACTTATCACCTTCTTTCAATCTACCACCTTTTCTAAACACCATCACAGCTGTTTTGCTAACGTTCAGTGCTAGCTCTTTCTTTTTTAAATATAGCTCTAATATATTTATAAGTTAGAATCATGACTGCATTTATACTGAAGTATATAGAGTATACTTCCCATACCCATAAATTTCCTGTTATGACTCGCCATTCAGGGGGCTTGTCAATAAGTGATTTCTGATGCGCTCTTGACCGAGCGTCAGATAGTTCGAGAACGACACACGGGGATAAAATACCCGACTATCCAGATAGACAAAACTTTTCGCAGCTGTTGTGCTGGACTAGGAATATTTCTCTGTAATGGAAGAGTATCCTGGATCTTTTGTCCTAGCTTAGGTACCTGGTGGCATGCTGAATAGTCCCAACAAATTTTGTCTATCTGAGCAAGAACGCCGATTCGACCCATGCGGAATTTTTGGAAACTAGGTGAGGCTCGGGCAACATATCAACATAGAAGCATAGGAAATGACAAGCCCCCAGAATGGCGAGACATTACAGGAAATTTATGGGTCCCTGATAGAGGGATGTTTCACCTTCAAATATGAATTGGGGGATTGAGACAATGGACCATTTGTGGCCTGAGTTTCGGCTAGAGTGTCTTGCCTATCCCGCAGAATAAATAAATAAATACCGAAGTAACCGAACTATATTTGTAATTTATATAAAAACAATGGCTGGAAATGTCGAATATCGTAGGTGACTTTCCGTTCTCAGCCATTGTTTTGATATATGTTTCCCAGTAAGCTTGAACCCATGGAGTATTTCTATGTTTGTAATTGTTTTTTAACCTTTTCATTTAATTTGTCTTTGTATTTTAATTAATTATATTTCGAAATCGTGAATTGTATATATATATAGAGAGAGAGAGAGAGCTACCTTAACTTAAGAATTGTAAATAGTAGATTTCTTGGTTGATCGCTTTATTTGTGAAGATACATCCAGCCCAGTTTTTTTTAAAGATATTTATGGATCGATAAACCGAACATTGAAGAAATTACCTTTAAGAAGGAATATTTTGGTCACAGATTAAAATTCTTTTATTTTCGAAACGTCGCAAAAGTGGCAACACGCCGAGCTTTTTTTATTGTAAGATAAATACATTAAAATATAAGTAAAATGCTTTGCAAGGCCAGTGGTACCTTTACGAACAAGGTATGCTCACAGTTTCGTCCCCTCGTTTGTTCGTTTATACAACTCGGAGCGCATTTGAACGTTCATAGCTTATTTTGTTTAAAATTTTGTTAGTTTAATTATGTTATTAAACATATTTGCGATAGGACGTTGGTATAAAAGCCGCAAAACTGTATATACATGAAGATTTTTTTGTGACGCAAAAACTACCCATCGGCTTGTCCGCTATTTGTTTTTAAACTAAACTGAACAAGTCTGACAATAGTTGCGTTTTGGCAGATACCATGGTATCTGTTACCACGTTAACTGGATCGGCAATTAGTTGTTTTACAGTTACCGTGGTATCTGTTACTACGGTAGCTCTGCTAAAACGACAATTGCCGAAAAGGTCTATTGTTGGTGACGATGAAAGGGAGATGACTTTTCCAGATACCAGGATCATTTACCACGGTCTGACCGTGGTATCTGAATATCAGATACCATGGTAACTAAGTAAGTAAGTAAGTAATTTATTTTTGACCCGCCATTTCCAGAGAGCGGAGTAAATGTAGAAAATAAACAAATAAAACACATAAACATACACATACAACATACAACTGGATCTGTAATTAGTCGTTTTTTCAGTTACTGTGGTATCTGATACACGGCTGCTCTGCAAAAACGACTATTGCCGAAATTGCACTTTTCGAAGTCATCCCAAAAGAAAAACTGAGTTTCAGTTACATCACCAAGTGCCAAACTTCTTTCCCACCAATTTGACAGAATTTGATGAAAGTGAGATGACTTTCTAGATACCACGGTCAGTTACCACGGTTTCTGGCCAGATACCACGATAACTGCAAAAACGCCTTTTAACCGTGGTATCAGATACCGCGGTAACTGCAAAAACGACTTTAGACCGTGGTATCAGATACCATGGTATCTGCAAAAACGCAAGTAATGCATAGTCTCAGCATGGTCTCTTTTAGAGAAAAGGGAAATGGAGTGTCCGACAAGTTCGTCAGTTCTAAATAGAAATAAAAATATTTGGGAAATTGAGGTGGTCTTTCGTTGCAGGGTGGCAGACTATCTCTGTTCTCTTGTTGATGGAACGAAGTGCTCCGATGTTCTTATCGTAGGCATAGCGGTCTCTAAAACCAGCATCCACAGTTTAGTGTCGACAAATAAAGGCCGACATTTCTTCACCCACTTTGTAGAGCTGGAGAGTATCGACAAGGTAGGTGAAGTGGGTTTTGTTGTTAAAGCCCACCTCGCACTATTTACTGTTTATGTTCCAATATTAAAAACTATTTGAATACTGTAAAACCAGGCTCTGCTTTTAAAAGTTATCCACGGCTTTGGCTTTTTAAGCTTTTTCCCATACACAAACATTAATAAAACAATACTGGTCACTTCAAATTATTTCAGGGTTTGAACCGGAGAAAAGAAATACATCGAATGGTTCAAACCCTTCCGCAAAATAAAGATCAGTAAAACACAATCGACCCAACGCTGAATAGGCCGATCACTGCACGAAACCACCAATACGAAGCGAAATCAATCCAAACAACAACAACAAAAAATTTGAGGGTAGGGTAACAGAGCCCAATTGATTTCTAGCAAAAACTCAACAAAATTCAGATAGCAGGTAGACGAAGTGGGTTTTGTTGCTAAAGCACACCTCACACTATTTACTGTTTACATTCCAGTGTTCAAAACTATTTGAATACTGTAAAACTAGACTCTGCTTTTAACAAATTATCCACGGCTTTGCTGTTTTAAGCTTTTTCCGAGGCCCATTGATTTCTAGCAAAACTCGGCAAAATTCAGATAACCGGTTTTACTCATCAGTAACGTGATACATTTATTCAAATAATGTATACAACGAATGCGTCAGCTACGATGCTTCATCAGCGATATTTCGACCCTTCATGGCAAGTGTCCTCGTCAGGCTGTCAATGTTCAGGTCCAGCGTCGGGGAAGGAAACAAACCTGTAACGCAATACGCAAACAGGGAGCATAATGCGCATGGAAAATAATGAATCGTGACAAGTGCAAAGATTAGTGAGGTATCGTTAGCGGGCTTAGAATGTAATATTATATGGATTTTGTGCCGCCGAGCTTAAGAATTAATGTATTTAAATGCCGGAGTATATTCCCTACCTACAGCGCCTTTCTTATCAAGGAGGCGTCACAGCTAGAAACTAACAAAACCAGAACATATTTGATAGTGCAAAACGGATACTTCAGCTGAATTTTCTTGGAGCTATATTTCGACCCTTCTTGGCAAGGGTCCTCTTCAGGCGCAAAGCCGCTCAAGTTGGAAATACGAACTTGTGGGAAAACAAAAACTTGTGGTTTTCCCACAAGTTCGTATTTCCAACTTGAGTGGCTTTGAGCCTGAAGAGGACCCCCGCCAAGAACGGCCGCAATATAGCTCCAAGAAAATTCAGCTGACGTATCAGTTTTGCACTATCAAATATGATTCGCAGTCAACTTGGGCTGAAGGGATATGTATCAGAACCAGAACATTTAGGTCTACATGAAGTTGCTTATTGTTCTACGGTTAAATGGCCTTTTCTGTTTAGGCCAAACGCTTGGACATCCTACAGTCTGTGATACCGTTTTGCCCATCTTCCGGGCAGGAGGCAAGAGTTGAAGAATTACTCAAAAGAACGGAGGGGTATTCCGTGTCGGATTTAAAAGCCGTCGCGGAGAGGAGTTATGACTTCACACTGCAGCGACTGTCTGTAGACGGTAAGTAATGGTAAGTTTACACACTGCGTAAAATCCGAGCGTATTTTACGCACGTATTTGAGCTTGAAAAGATTTCTAGCAGTACGGATATATAAAACGGACCGATTTCTGAAATTCGTCCGTACTGCTAGAGATCATCTCAAGCCCAAATACGTGCGTAAAATACGCTCGGATTTTACGCAGTGTGTAAATCAGTCATACACAAATCCTCAATTTTTGGGCATGGTGCCCCAACGTCTGGGCATGCCTGTACGTAAGGGCATGGTACCCCTGTGAAATTTGGTTAAACTGAGACTGGCTACATACCTAAATAGGGTCTTCTTCCTGTCCTAGATCAAAAGGTACCTGAATTTACTTTCTATCTAACCTCATTTTCCAATTTTAAAAATGTTTGAGCACTTCCAAGATAGAGAGTCTTGTGGAGGCCACTTCTTTCCTAGTGGGTTACTCTATCCTTTTCCAGGTAGTTGCCGCTAGGTTACTCTGTCCTTCTCAGGTAGTCATCGCTAGGCAGAATGGATGACGTAAGCTTTTAAATTTTCTTCCTTTGGGAATTAAATTTCCTTCCCTTCCAAATTCATTTAAATTGTTTGCCTTTTATTGTATTTCTTTTGAGTGTAGTGAGTTTTGGTAACAATTGTTAACATAGTCAAAAAAAAATCACTCAATAAATACAATAAAAGCGTGTTCACTGCGTGTTCACTGTTTTCAGTAGTTTTCTTCAAACTTTTTATTGTAATTTACTTAAAGCGCTATTACCTTGCCGTCTCCTGCAGGCTCATGCGCAGCCTGTAGCAATGTCTGACATTCGCCAGGCCTTAAGAAAAATTAAGCGTTCACATAACCTTGATGCTGATGGCCTTTCTTTCCGCTTTTTTGCTCATGATTGTTCCGCCCTACTTGACCATCTACAAATACTTTTCCAGTCTTGCCTAGCGCAATCACTTGTTCCTGATAGCTTTCTTTGTGGCCGCGTAACGTCCATCCTAAAACGTGGTAAGGACCCTACGTCATGTGCAAATTATCGTCCGATTACAGTATCGTGTTTTTTAAGTAAGCTGCTTGAACATTTATTATTACCTGAAATAGAGTCGAAATGTGATTTTACACCTTTTCAGTTTGGTTTCCGGAGAGGTATGGGTTGCTCCCATGCCCATCATGTCCTAAGCCGGCTCATGAAAGATGCCGTAAAATCGAGAACGACTTTGTATTGTCTTACTGTTGAAATTTCAGGGGCTTTTGACAATATTGTGCATTCCCAGGCTCTATTTTCCCTTACGTCTTCAGGTGTTAATCCTTCCCTAGTACGTTTATTGTCTTTTTGGTATTCAAAGTCTGAAATTCGAGTGACTTGGAATGGCCAAACATCTGACCCGGTAAAAATTAACAAGGGAGTCCGGCAAGGAGCCGTGGTGTCTCCTAGTATATTTAAATGTGTCCTTGCATCGTGCCTGCGTCTCCTTAAATGTTCGGTTTTTTACGGTGATACTGGTTTGTCTCACGTTGCATATGCTGATGATGTTCTGCTTGTTGCCCGGACTCGCCGCGGATTGCTTGCTAACCTTAGTGTTTTAACGAATGAACTGTCTAAGATTGGATTATCAGTTAATGCATCTAAATGTGAATTTATTTGTTTTAATAGCCCTTATACGGTCGCTCCACTTGTTGCTGGGGGTGCAGTTCTACCATGTTCTTCTTCCGTTAGTTGGCTTGGTCTGTCTTTCGGCCCAACGCTTTCCACTACGTGTTCATCCCTTGTGAACAGAGCCATAAAAAGCCTACGCGTGGCTTACGGGAAAATATCCCCAAACAAAAGCCGTTATAACCGCAATGGTCTTTGTACGCTTTACAACGCTTACTGCGCCCCTGTGCTTCTGTTTTTAGTCGGCATGGCTCATCTGTTTCGTAAAAAAGATCGCCAGACTCTGCGAGTGGCTTATTTTAAATATTGTAAATTCCTCCTCCGGCTCCCTAGATGGCACCGAAACAGAAAAGTCGTTGCTCGATTTGGACTCATAGATGTGCCCTCTCGGATTCAGACTTCGAGTGAAGACCTATGTAAAAAGACCATTAATTTGATTCATGCTTACGACCCCCTGCGGACATTCTTTGTTATTGATGCTGGTTAGCTTTTTCATGTTGTTTCGTTAGTGTGTTAGTTTGTTTGTTGTTGTTTGTCTTTTTTTTTTTTTTTTTTCGTTATTGTTTTTCGTTATTTATCGTTTTGCTTCTTTCATAATACTCCGTATTTTGTGTTTTGCACTTTTACGGGTAATAAAGTTCATTCATTCATTCATTCATTCCATGGTACCTAACAGCAGTTTTCTGAAAAAGGATAGAGTAAACCCACTAGAACAGAAGTGGCCTCCAAAAAACTCATGTATCTTAGAAGTGCTCTAACATTTTGAAACCTGGAAAATGAGGTTGGATGGAAAGTAAAATCAGGTATCTTTTGATCGAGGACAGGAAAAAGACCCTATTTAGGTTTATAGCCAGTCTCAGTTTAACCAAATTTCACTGGGGTACCATGCCCATGCTCCAGGGCATGGTGCCCCAACGCAAGGGTATGCCCAGACCTTGGGGCACCATGCCCAAAAATTGAGGATTTGTGTATGACTGATTCCCCGAGGAGGCCACCGGAAAACGGCAAAATTACGCCTCTAGGCTGCCAATAAAACTAGAATGCGTTTGTGCATTAGTACGCTAGAAGTCTGTACGTGAATACGCTGCAGACATGCGTTAAAACGTTGCATTTGCGAGTTAAACGCACACGTCTTTGGGAACGTAAATTGTGAACAAGACTTTACAGAGACAGCGATAATCGCGTTGCGTTCTTCCGAACATGGATAGAAGCGGTGTCTACGACAAAAAAGTTTAAATTTCCAGTTTAGAATCATCGAGACAAACGCGTGCGACATGAGTACGTATGCTTTACGTGTTTTAAGTGAAAACTGGCTAATAAGTCCATCTCGAGTGGACTTCATGGCTCTGCCGATGCGCCGCGGGATATCAACACTTCACTTTTTTGAGCATTGAAAGGCAGACCTGTAGTTGCGTATTCGTTACTTAAGGCGTATTCTCGCCGTTCTCCGAGGACGTCTCGGGGAATCGAAGGGAACGGCGAGAATAGAGGGAGTCACCCCACGCGGACTCCGCGGTCAGAAACAACGAGAACATGGGGAATGCTTCCAAAATGGATTTTGTTCGAAAAAAATATGCAGTTGACGACTAGTCTGGATCCACTTTATTTTTGGTTTTGTTTATTCTGATTGTTTAATTAATTTTACATTGCACCAACACTAGCAAAAATTGATTCCCCTCCGAATCTGAAAGGGAGTCCTTTTTGATGATGGTGATGATAATCGGAGCATTCTCCGCCCGCGGGGACTCGCGAGAATACGGGGAGTGAGTCCCCGAGACAAACAAAAACGAGGGGACTCCTCAAGGGGAGTCCTCTGGGAACGGCGAGAATACGCCTTTAGAATCCGAAAATTTGTTTCAGTCATAGAAGATGCTTTACTCAGATTTAAAACTTCAACAGCACAATTCGGTAGTGACAGATCCAACCCACGAAATACACAGCTAGTCGTAATATGTGTCTGTGAATCCGTTACACTTTTATTATATAAATGTGTTATTATACAACGGTGGTGACGTAATCGCACCCTGGCGGATGCCTTTCTTGACCGGGATCGGAAGGGATCGACTAAAACCAGGAAGGGAAGGGAACGCGAGAAAAGCAGGAAGGCGTACTAAAACCAGGAAGGCTGTCGCCAGAATTCGCAGCACTGTTCCCTTCCTCTATTTTGTATTATTTGAGGGGTCGGCAACTTTTCAAATTCAAAGTTCACCATCCCTTCCTCGTTTTAGGTATCTTGACATGGGTAGGCATTAAGTTCAGTCAGGGGTCGGTAACTATAAAAATTGTAATTCACCTTTTCATTACTCGTTCTGACGGTAGGCGACTAACCAAGACGGGCATACTAAAACGAGGAAGGCTGTCGCCAGAATTCTCAGCACCGTTCCCTTTCTCTATTTAGTATTATTTGAGAGGTCGGCAACTTTTCAAACTCAAAGTTCACCATCCCTTCCTCGTTTTAGTATCCTGACATGGGTAGGCATTAAGTTCAGTGAGGGGTCGGCAACTATAAAAATTGTAATTCGCCTTTTCATTTCTCATTTCGACGGTAGGCGACTAACCAGGAAGGCATACTAAAACGAGGAAGGGCATCCGAAAACCAGGAAGGCTGTCGACAGAATCTCAGAATCTCATCGTCTTAAAATAATACTAAATAGAGGAAGGGAACAGTGCTGCGAATTCTTGCAAAAGCCTTCCTGGTTTTAGGATGCCCTTCCTCGTTTTAGTATGCCCTTCCTGGTTTTAGTATGCCTTCATGCTTTTCTCGCGTTCCCTTCCCTTCCCTTCCTGGTTTTAGTCGATCCCGGATCGGAACAACCGAAATATCGTAAGATCTTAGCCTAATTTTTACATGGAGTTTCAATACATATTTCTAAAGACCACGATAATTGGTTTGTCTAGACCTCTACTACTAGCAGAATATAATAAATGAGAATGTATACGAAAGCACGTCGTATATCATGTCCTGCAAGATACACAGTCTCTCATATCTCAACACAATCTTTTAATACATTAGCCAAAATACTATGAACAAATCTGTGTCTTTCATAACATTACAGAAACACCTGGCGGTTTCAGCCGCGAACGGCTTCCGTAGCTCTGATGAGGAACACGGAGTTAATTGCATACAAGGTTTGTCTGACCAGTGAGCTACTCGGAAACAGTAAGCGGGAGCCTTACCGCCTTAAAAAGAGCCAGACATAGCAATGCAAAAAAATCCTTACAATGGTGTTGGCTGTATAAACATTACATGCTAAGTCGGAAATTTCGGAAGTGAGAAAGGTTGGAACGGTTAAGGACGTAGAGTGAATTAGTAATATAAGTACGACTAGTCCTTTAAATAAAACACACTTTCCAACGCTCCTTGAAGCCTTCTGCACCCTTACCGAACAACGGTAAAACATTGTTACCCTTATTGCAATAACTTCAACTTTTTGCTCCAGATTCCACCGACCATGAGCTGGCGAGGATGACCTGTGATGACCTTGAGAAGTCCCTTGATGGTTATGTCCCTATGAGCTTACAGGGAATCCGATTGGTTAAAGAGACAACGATCGGCTGGAAGGACATTGGTGGTCTGAGGGATGTTAAGAAAGTCCTAATTGAGACTCTTCAATGGCCGACAAAAGTAAGTATCCCTCTAAATTTTGGCATCTGATTATCAGCTCGAGATTGAATTAGATTCCCAGTGAAAAATTCTTTGACTTTGTAGTTGTATGGTAGTTGTACGAAAAAGTTGCGTGTAATGATGTGTAGTAGCATGGAATACTTTGATTTAACATGCCTCCGACTGGGTTAATCTTAACAGTAGTATCCGATGGCATCCGGTCTTGCTATAGTAGCATCCAGTTTGCTAGTAGTAGCATGCAGTAGCAACAGTTACTACTGCTTTTATTCAAATAATGTATACAACGGATACGTCAGCTACGATACTTCATCAGACTGATAAAGCATCTTAGCTGACGTATCCGTTGCATACACTATTTGAACAAATGTTTCAAAGCCAGCTTGCGCTCAAGGAATATTTAGTTATTACTGCATGCTACTCTTTCGTACAACTCCAGACGACTAGCCTAAGTCTCGAAAATTCTCATCGGGTTTGGAGGAAGGATTTACACTTAGATGGCGCATTATAAAAGAGACTTGTACCGTGACAAATAAACCATGTTTACAAGCCCCTCTGTAGCTCAGTTTGTAGAGCAGCCGCCTGGTAAGTGAGAGTACTGGGTTCAAATCCCGGCTGAGGAGCGTTTTTGTCTTTCAGTGGTACTTATAAATGTACTTTACTATACTTTACTTTTTAGACTTTCTGAAAAGAGACAAATATGAGAATTGATTAGTTGAGCAGACAGTCTGCAACTCGGAGAGAGAAGGCGGTATAATGGGAGGGCTAAGGGTCGATCCGGTCCCTAATGAGACTCAATCAGTCGTGCACCAGCGCTGGCGCCTATAACTTAAAATTCTGAACACACCAAAAAAAAAGGATACAAGCTCCCCTGTTTCTTCGATGGGTGCAGACCGCACCTTGTCTTTACTAGAAATTTCTAAACTCGCAATCTTGTCTCACTTTAAATGCCCCAAGCGTAGCGGGCGGCGCTACAAGTATGGACCGATTGTGAAGCATTGAAAGCAGATGGAAAGCATATGTCTTTGCGCTCCTCTGGTTTTTTTTTATTTTTCTCTGTGTGAAAGTGATCAGTAAGAATTATGGTGACCTTGTCGTTTTGGAAAGAAAACCCAGGCTGGTTCGGAAGGATCTACATGAAGGTTGTCGCGAGATTCCTTACTCGCTTTGCGATCCGACAGAACAAAATAAAAATAGGTGGTAGCGCCAAGACCTGAAAGGTTTAGGTTTGTGTAAATCATTCCACTTTATTAATAATACGAGAGTCGCGAATACAACATATTTACAGACGACCCCGGGGCCAGCGATCGGCATGTGGCCAGATCGCTGGCGGATCCGCGACTAAAGCAAACCGGAACGAATTACACTGAATAGTCAGTCGACAATAAGGAGTCACGACTGCGAGCGCGAGGGGTTAGTGCCTTCTGCAAATTGCAAGAAAGACAAAAGTTGTGCTAGGCACAACATGACACGAACTCAAATAACAGCGACACTAGCACCACTAGCGATAGAGGACGTCTCTACTGAAACTCAATCAGTCTTGCACCAGCTCTGGCTCCGTTGTTTCCTTATTCCCAACACCGCAAAAAAATAAAGATGCAACATTCACTGTTTCTTCGATGTGTGCAGACCGCATCTTAGCTGTGCTAGACACTTTGTAAACCCGCAAGTTGCCTCGCTTTGAATGTCCCAAGCGTAGTGGGCGGTGCTACGGCCAAGGCCCGTTTCTGATGCACGGAAAGTCTGGGCTGCCGCTACTCTCTAGTGTTATTTTGCTCTGCTTTCCGAGGACCAAATTGCATCAGGAAACCGATTGTGGGAGTCTCTTTGCAGTCTTATCAACCGCGAAAAGCCATGGAAAGTTAAAGTTTAACCGAAAAGGGCTGGGGTAGGATAATCTAGCTACCCAACTTATTCACTGAAATTGGGTTGAAGACCCGCTGAAAATGTGTTACTTCGTTGTTCCGCTATTCGCGAATAATCGATTTTCAGTCCGGTTTTCCTAATTCACTGCGACGGAGATCCGCGTGCTGCAGGAGCCAAGAGGTCTCGAAAAAAGCCGATTTTGGCAAAGTCAAAACTAGTCCAAGTGCCAGGACGGTTCGGTTACATCGTACTAAAGTCAAAGCTTCCAGGAAAGAATAGATCGAGCAATTATAGGCGGTTTTACGCCGCATATTTGTGTGCTACGCATTTCTGAGTGTTTGTCGTGACTACAGAAGTGTGTGCAACACACTCGATCACAAGTTGAAACTCGCGGGACGTTATGTTTTTTTTGGCGTTAATTTCAAATGCCTGATAATAAAAATAAAATCCCGGTAGAATCTCAAAAAATATAATTTTAGGCTTACGTCCTCGCCATTATGTACTAGAAGGATCCTCGGTGTAATGTCCGTCTGCTTGATAAAGTTGCCAATTTAATTAATTTGACAAAAATCTGCTGTAAAAATTGGAATTTTCTGCCAAATCCCAGCCAATCACCTCGACAGTTTTTAGTCAGATTCGAACCACAAATCGAGACACAAAATCCTGGAAACACACTTGCGGCCCACACAAACGACTGCGGAAACACTCTTCTGGAGCCACACACTTTTTGTGGGATTGCGGAAAGCCGCCTTAGGTGATACAAGGGGATCGTTATTACAAATACTGAATTTCCGCTAATCATGATCTTTTCCAGTATCCTGCGTTGTTTGCCCAGATCCCCATACGTCTGCGGTCGGGAATCCTTCTGTATGGGCCTTCCGGAACAGGAAAGACGATGCTTGCATCTGCTGTCGCCAGGGAGTGTGGAGTCAACTTCATCAGCATAAAGGTAATGGCAGTTATAAGCTTGATAGTTAGATATGCTGTAGAGGCATGCTTATTTGAACACTTTTTTAACTGTTCCACCACCTTGGCTTTGTTACTTGCATATAAACAAGAGCTGAAAGCTAATATGGCACTTGCAAGGCTGGCTCAAAGGATAAAAGTAGGAATTCGTCAATTCGTGGGTTTGGTGTTATCATTTGTAAGCAAAACCCTTGAGATAAGAATGGTCATGGGTTCTTGGAAATCATGAGAATGTATAGTTCGTAAAAACTATTTTATTTGAGCATTTGGCCGTGATTATGCGCACTTTAAGGGCGCTAGAGATTCATCTGTAATGAACACTCTTGAAGCACAAATGATGATAAGTTCATTGGAATCATGAAGATGTATATTTTGCTCAAAATTATTGTTTGTATTTTTAGAAATTCAGTTGTAAGCAAAACCCTTGAGGCAAAAATGATCATGGGCCCTTGGGAATCATGAATATATATCGTTTGGTTAAAGTATTTTTTTTACTTTTCGGTTAAGAAACGCACTTTAACGGTGCTAAAAATTAGTTTTTGATCGACATCCTTGAGTTAAAATGTATACTTTGCTCAAAAGCATTTTTTGTGCTTTGTGGTTAGGATTAGTACTTTAAGGTTATGATTAGTACTGTAAGGGATGGTCGGATCTGAGAAGTGACAATTTCTAATGTTCAAGCAAAGTTTCATCGCCCTAGCACGTCTGGAAGTACCTTAATTCGCGATCACCGAAATCCCCCCCCCACCCCATCCCACCAACTCCCATTACAGTGCCCGAACCCGGTCCGGTTTTGTCACTGATGTATCTAGTTCTTGTCCTTGTTCTTCCCACCAAGTTTCATCCCAATCGCTCCACTCTAAGCGTGTCACAAGATTTCCGGTCCCCGCCCCCCACATTCATCGGATCCGGTCCGGACTTAAAATGTGACATCCGAGACACGAGGTATTTCCAAATATCAAGTTTTGTTAAGATCCGACCACTTGTTCAAAAGTTATACATACCTCAAGATTCCAGATTCCCCCTCCCTCCACTTCCCCACGATGGTTGCGTCGGAAAACTGACTATTTCTAAGCCAATCGTATCAAGTCTCTATTGTGCAAGCCAAGTTTCGTCGTCCTAGCACATCTGGAAATACCTTAACTCGCGATAGCCGGAATTACGAACCCCTCTAAGTCCCCCCACAGTGCCTAAATCCGATCCGGTTCTATCACTGACGTATCTAGTTCTTGTGCTTGTCCTTCCAACCAAGTTTCATCCCAATCGCTCCAGTCTAAGCGTGTCACAATATTTGCGGTTCCCCCCTCCGACTCCCCCCCCCCCCCACATTCATGGGATCTGGCTTTGAATGGGTCATCCGAGACACGAGGTCTTTCCAAATATCAAGTTTCGTTAAGATCCGATCACCCGTTCCAATGTTATACATTCCTCAAGATTCCGGATTCCCCCTCCCTCTACTCCCCCCACGGTGGTCGAATCGGGAAGTTGACTATTTCCTTGTCGGATCCCTGACTTGCTTACCAAGTTTCATTGTCCTAGCCCACCTGGAAGTAACTTAACTCCGGATCACTGGAATTCGAGAACCCCCTCCAATTCCCCTCACGGTGCACGAATCCGGTCCGGTTCGTCAGTGACGTACCTAGGGCTTGTGTTTGTTCCTCCCACCAAGTTTCATCCTGATTGCTCCACTCTAATCGTGTCACATGATTTCCGGTTCCCCCCTCCGACTCCCCCCGCATTCATCGGATTCGGTCCGGACTTGAAATGGGACATCTGTGACATGAGGTCCCTCCAAATATCAAGTTTCATTACGACCCGATCACCCGTTCGAAAGTTATGCATGTCACTAAGTCCGGATTCCGGCTCCCCTCCCTCCCCCCACGATGGTCGGATCGAGCAAGTGATTATTTCAAAGTTAGTTGTGTCGTGTCCCTAATATGCCTGCCAAGTTTCATCGTCCTGGCTCATCTGGAAGTACCCTAACTCGCGAACACCGGACAGACCGACGGAAAAGTGATCGGTATATGGCACTTGGCCGGAAGGCAAGTGCCATAAAAAGTAAAATAGAAAAGAAAACTTGAAGTAGAAATTCAATACACTTTCTTTGATTTTAAATTACATCGTTCTTCCAAATAGAGAATATTACAAAATGCGCCGCAGGCGAAACTTTGTGTAAAACTAACTGTAATATATCAATTGAGATTGTTCCTTTAATGTAAATTCGTATGTTTAGGTTAACATATTCGGTTTTTTGTTTCAGCTTTCACTAAAAAGTGAATCTTCCAACGACTTTACCCAGAACAAGGTGAACTAAGCGCCGCAGCCGAATTTTTTTAAATCTAGTTTTTCCGGAAAAATTTGCGCCCGATAAATGTTTGCAGAATTTGATTTCTTAAATATAAAAAGAATCCGATATGCGGACAAGAATACGGACGACAGAGAGAATCATTCAGAATTCGATTTCTCCCGTGTTTTGCCCGAAAAGGCTGTAAAGATCTTTATTTCTTACGTGTAAATAAAAGCCGATGTGCCGACGAAACTTAAACTTTTGGGATGCGCCCGATTAACGTGTACAGAATTTGATTTCTTACGCGTAAAAAAAAAATGTTTTGCCGACGAGACTTGAACTTCCCGGGTGCGGCCGACGAAGTTTGTAGAATTTGATTATTACGTATAAATAGATGTGCCGACGAGTCGATCGACGCCTGACAAAACCAGACAAAATTTTATTTCTTCTGTATTCCTTATGTATAAAAAGAACTCGATCTACCAACGAGAAAACCAAGAATCGATAAAAAGTATTCAAATTCGATTCTTCTGTGTTTTGCCCGACAAATATTTGTAGGATTTTATTTCTTGCGTATGAAAAGAACCCGATATGAAGAGTAGACCGACGCCCGACAAACGCATAACATTTTTTATTTCTTCTGTATTCCCTATGTACAAAAAGAACCCGATGTGCCGACGAGAATAACGAGGCCCGACAAAAGCATGCAGAATTCTATTTCTTCTGTGCTTTGCCCGACAAATGTCTGAAGGATTTTATTTCTTCCGTGTAAAAAGAACCCGATGTGCGGACGAGTTGACCGACGCCCGACAAAAGCATATAAAGTTGTATTTCTTCTGTGTTTGCCTTCCCTATGTATTCCCTGTGTATAAAAAGAACCCGATGTGCCGACGAGAATAACGAGGCCCGACAAAAGCATGCAGAATTCTATTTCTTCTGTACTTTGCCCGACAAATGTGTGAAGGATTTTATTTCTTCCGTATAAAAATAACCCGATGTGCCGACGAGAATAACGAGGCCCGACAAAAGCATGCAGAATTCTATTTCTTCTGTGCTTTGCCCGACAAATGTCTGAAGGTATTTCTTCCGTATAAAAAGAACCCGATGTGCCGACGAGAATAACGAGGCCCGACAAAAGCATGCAGAATTCTATTTCTTCTGTGCTTTGCCCGACAAATGTCTGAAGGTATTTCTTCCGTATAAAAAGAACCCGATGTGCCGACGAGAATAACGAGGCCCGACAAAAGCATGCAGAATTATATTTCTTCTGTACTTTGCCCTACAAATGTTTGAAGGATTTTACTTCTTGCGTATAAAAAGAACCCGATGTGCCGACGAGTCGACCGACGCCCGACAAAAGCATATAAAGTTTTATTTCTTCTGTGTTTGCCTTCCCTATGTATTCCCTGTGTATAAAAAGAACCCGATGTGCCGACGAGAATAACGAGGCCCGACAAAAGCATGCAGAATTCTATTTCTTCTGTACTTTGCCCGACAAATGTTTGAAGGATTTTACTTCTTGCGTATAAAAAGAACCCGATGTGTCGACGAGTCGACCGACGCCCGACAAAAGCATATAAAGTTTTATTTCTTCTGTGTTTGCCGGCGCTACGCGCCGACAAACAATTGAACTTTCGCCGGGCTTCGCCCGACGAAAGTACTTTCTCAAGACCTTTGGAGGGGCCCCCCCCTCCCCATAGTGACGCCCCTGCTAGGGAGTAGCGCCAAGACCTATGCTTTCCATGCTTCGCAAAAGGGCCGTACTCATAGCGCTGCCCACTACGCTTGCGGCATTTAAAGCCAGACAAACTTCCGAGTTCAAAATTTTCTAGTATAGGTAAGACGCGATCTGCATACATCAAGGAGACAGTAGAGGTTTTATCTTTTTTGCTGTGTTCAGAATATAAAGTTATCGGAGCCAGCGCTGGTGCACGACTGGTTTAGTTTCAGTAGGGACGTTCGCTATCGCTAGTGGTGCTAGTATCGCTGGTATTCGAGTGTGTGTCACTTTTTCCAAGTCTTTGCGCTACTCCCTAGCGTAATTTTGCTCTGGTTTACAGGGGCGTAATTTTCTATGGGACAGGGGGGGGGGCAACTGCTCCCCCCCCCCAGACCCCAGTCTGCCCCCCTCCCCAGTTTGATGTTTGCCCCCCCCCCCCCCTGCTGAAATTTAGCGCCTTCGAAACTCTCGTCGAAACTAAGATATGCCTACAGAATTCAAGCATCCACAGAAATAGATCGGTTTTCTTTAGTATACCTTTGTCTTTATGGTAAGATTGGAACACGGAAGCCTTGAAACTTTTATAGCGATATGCATGCACTATGCAGGGTAAAGAACGTTAGACACGTCTATGCCAGACGGCCGACTAAGTGATCTTTTGGTCATTGCCAACCTGAACAAGACCTAAGGTTTCGATGGGATCCCAAAAATTTAATATTTGATCCAGACAATTGGGTCTTGTCTTCGCCACGCTAATCATCTGAGAAAACCAAGTTCAGATATCCCTCTATAAGCCATATCTACTTTGACGATACTGACCAAAACTTCCTGCTTTACTCCTGCCAAATTTCCGATTTCGGCCGAATTCCGAGCGAACTACTTGTCCAGCAAAAAAAACGAATTCAGCGTATCTCCTTATCCCTATAAAGAACATCTAATAACTTCCAATAAAACTTTAACTTATAAGATTTCCGGTTTCAACCGGATTCCGGACGAATTATATGTCCGGGTAAAAAATGATTGTCATATACAGACTCAGCGTCTTTTCTTAGCCCTAAATCTGTCATCTAAACAACTTCAAATAAAAGTTTCGCTTTTAAGAAATTTTCCGGTTTGGCCGGATTCCGGGCGAACTAGTTGTCCGACAACAAAATGGTTCTCATCATCGTGTTCAGCATGTCTTCTTACCCCACAATCGAACATCTAATCAACTTCAAATAAAACTTCTAACCAACTTTCCGGTCTTTTTTGGATCCCGGACGAACTACTTATCTGGCAAGAAAATGATTTTCACCATCGTGTTCAGCATGTCTTCTTACCCCATAATCTACTATCACATTAGCTGTTAGAAATATTTTGTTTGCCCCTTAATTTGAACCCCAACCCCAGAACAGAGCCCATCTACGAACTTGCCCTTACCCTTGACCCAAAGAATCCTCGCACCAAGTTTCATCAAAATATCTCATTCCCTTCGAGAGTTATCGTGCTGACAGACAGACGGACAACTTTTGCGATGTCATAGGTATTCCTCCACTTACGTTTTGCGATCCCAAAAACCGAAGAAGCTTGACGTCAATCGCGCAGTGGACAGTTTTGCGAATTTGAAGATGCGTCGTTTCGCCTTGGTCGATTAGTAAAATATCTCTTTGTTTCTTTGTTTTATTACTTTCTTCTTGAAATAAAACTGCTCATTTTCACTTGACTTGGGAAAATTGGCTCCAACTTTGCCCCCCCCCCCCAGGATTTTGACGAAATTACGCCCCTGCTGGTTTAGAGGAGAAGCACGGAGAAAACTTGCTTAACCGGTATTATATTTGATACTGCAAAACGGACACGTACGTCTGGCACTATAAATCGCCCAGACATATCCATATTAGTTGGAGAAGGGACAAGTGATGCCACAACAAAAATGCAAAAAAATTTCTACCCTCTCAACGACCCAATCGAGCAGCAAAAACAGCAGCCGTGTCCCAGATGAAATCGCAGCACCAGCTTTAACTCCAAGCAGTTTTCAAGAAATTCACAAAATCAGATACTTGAGTAAGAATCTTTAGTTGTTTTTCTCAAGTTCATTTTCCAGCTTGAGCGGCTTGACCCTTACCAAGAAGGGCCGAAAAAAACTTCATTCAAATGTAGCTGACGTATCCGTTTTGCAGTGTCAGCTTGGGCTGAAGGAATATTTGTAACCGGTAGTGTTGGGCGATTTGGATTTTTCGATATATCGATATTTTGACTTTCGATATTGGATAATCGATATGTCGGTACCATGTTTCGTTTTAGTCTACGCGTCGTTTCACAAAATTTAAGACGAAATTGCCGTGGAAAAGCATCTTGCATCATCTCAAAACTTCGAATATATAAAAAATTAAATACAAAAAATATATTGCTGTAATTTCGGATATATTAATGCAACTTATACTGGATTATACCCATTAATCATACAAATATCGTTTTCGATATTGCTATTAGGCTTATAGAGGTTATCTGAACTTGGTTTTCTCTGATGATCAGCCTGGCGAAGACTGGATCTGGCGAAGACAAGACCCTATTGTCTGAATCAAATATTAGATTTTTGGGATCCCATCGACACCTTTGGTCTTGCTGTATCAGTCATGGGAACAGGGTACTGGCTGCAACTTCGGAACAGGCTGGGTAGCAGCTCGTGCCGGTCTTGGCCTAATTGGTAAATATTCAGGAGGAAGAATTTCTCGTAGACCAGGGTATTACTTGGTATTACTTGGGTACTTCGTACTTAATCGGTACTTGGGACACCGTTATACAGTCGGACGCTAGTCGGATCATCTTCTAGACTAGAAGCAGGCAGGAAACTGAAACCCGCTTCCAAAGGTTCTATTGAAGGTCGTAAGTGTTTTAATATTCCAGATATACAATACCTTGGGAAAAGAAAGCTGTAATTTAAAAAAAAAAGTGTAACCCCATCTAGGCTCAAAGGGCTTTAAGTGACTGATCTTTGAAAAAGGGTGCCTGACAAAGAAGCAGTAGCGGATATATGATGCGAAGAAAAAAAGGTCGCGTTGTAATGACAAAGGAGAACATTAGCATTCGCCAAGGGGGTGGGGGGATACTTTTCGAAACGTGCGGAGATATTGGAACAAAGATGTTTTTCTCAATACGAAAACTGTTTCAAAAGAGGCGCGTCTGGATTGTGACAGATATTAGAGAGAATGAAGGGTTTATTTTAAAAAAAACTGAATCTGCAATGCTCAGAAGCAAGCGTGTAAGGGACTAATTACCCACAATACAAAACATAAACAACAACAAAAACTTCGACAAAAATAAAGAAAAAAGAAAGGAGCTTGACTTACCTGGTCTGGGACGCCCAACAAAAACGACAAGTACCGAAAAAAAACCCCAAAAACAACAAACACCTTTACTTACTTGAAAAATATCAGAAGCAGTTTTATTCAATACCACACGCTGGGAACAGTTTAGTAAAAATGATCTAGAAATGTAAAAATGATTTAGACTCGTTCATTTGTTGATTATGTTGGTATTAACCACTATGTAACGGGCCATGGGGACTTGTAGGGGTGTGAACTTATCTTGTTCATTTATTTTGAATTTAATAAAATTGAACTGAAACTGAACTGAACTAAATCAAGGAAAAACCTCGAATACCACAATTAGAATAATTTCTGAATTAAGATATCACGATCAACAGAATCAAACGCTTTTACAATATCTAAAAAAAAAACAGATGCAACCTTCATACCCTTATCTAGCATCATTAACGAAAGTCGTAAGTAGTAACACAGCCTTCTCCATCGAAAGATCCTTTCTGAAACCAAACTGATGAGAATTAAAAAAAAATCCTGTCTTGTAGAAATTTCACAATTCTATTACTAATGAGCTTTCCAAAAACCCTCGAAATTACCGGTAGAAGCGAAATTGGCCTATAATCGCCAAAATAATTCTTATCGCCTCCTTTAAACAGCGGAATCACGCTCGCACATTTTAAACAATCTGGAGGAATACCAGCTTTCAAGCATTCGTAAAACTAAGAAAATGACAGGATATAATTGGCAGCACTTAAAAACTTTCAACGAAATAAAATCTCCTCCACATGCTCCACTTTTCATACCCTTTACGCATTCAGATAGCTCCAACATCGTAACTGGTTGAAGGCAAGCTGAAACATTGATCAAACGACCCATGATCACTACGCGTGGGTATCGCTGAAGAAATACGTTCTCCTGTATTTGCAAAATGATCACTCATCCGGTTAGAAGCATCATCACCTCGGCCTATGCTATCTGGACACAGGACGACAATTCGGGCTGACCACCGACTTTATTACTTTCCAAGTCAAGTTCCCTCACTTTCCTTAAACTTCTTCGTATAATAATCCTACCTCGCTCGCTTAAAAATACAATTTAATGTATTATTATTATCCCTATACTATTCCTTCGGACTTAAACATTACTGCGACCTGACAGCTTATACAAATGTCGTCTTCTAACGATACACACTACAAGACAATTGGATATCTAAGGTTTCTTCGGTATCAGCTTCTTGGCCTGTGTTGCCACAGGTGTACAATATTCTAACAACAGATTTTTTATTCTAGAATGCCAAACTTCAGAATTCCGATTAATATCACTTTCTTGACTGAAACGTTCAGAATTAAGAGACTCCAGCCTATTCTTAAACCTCAATAAACTAGACGACTCACTCAAAGGCCTATTAGGACTAATATAATTACTAGTACTAGTAACCCGTTTCGTAAGACGAGGGACAATCACCGAAGTACCAAAATGATCCGAAACATCGTTTAGAACAACACTAGCCGACCCGTGAGGTATATTTAGAAATACAGTATAAATTAACGATGCCGAACTCTCTGTCACTCTAGTACAAATGTTTACAGCAGGATGCATTCCATATCCCAGCATCAAATTAAAAAACTGGCGGGCCTTCGGATTCGAAGCAATAACATTTAAATCTATGTAAAAATCACCACATACAAAACATGACATATTTCTGTTTACCAAATGATCTAATTACTCCTCTAACAATTCTAAAAAACTATTAGTATTTCCTGAGGGTGGGCCGTATGCAACAACAACAATAAACGAAATACTATCTTTAGAGACTTCAGCTATCATACACTCAAAAATCATTTCTGTATTTAGCCGAATATCATCTCGTAACTTGACATCGAAATCACTTCTAACGTACAGTCCAAGTCCACCATGCTGACATAGGTCACTGTTGCGAATAAATAAATTGTAATTCCCAATATTTAATAAACTTGATTATTATCCCTCAACCAAGTTTCCGTAAGTGCTAGAACAAGAAATTCCGAACACATCCACAGTTCATTAAGATGCGGCGACGTATACTGTTTAAACCTCGGCAATTTAATTGGAATAGATGCAGTTCATCTACACTAGGACTCTGACACAAATCAATCGGGCACTTATATTTAACTTTTGGCTGCAAATCATCATTAACCCGAGCACCTGTATCAAAATCCCTATGGGTCGTTCCAGCGAAATAAAGCCAGGCAAAAAATTGGATTTCTCAGATTTTGAGGAAAATTTCTCAGAATGATCTAACAGGGCCCAGGACCTTCCCCAAATTTTTTTTCAGCGAACAAAAAAAATTTGTTCGGACTCGGAAATCCAACCCGACCTTGAAATTTTTTGAGCTTCTTACCTCATACCTTTAGGACTTCAAATCTCGAGATGTTCAAGTATGTAGGTAATCTTCTTTCCTTTTTACGGTAATTTTGGCAAGGAAAGGTAAAAAAAAAGTGGGTCTTGGTAGATCCACTCCAGAAGAACCGGCCAGATCGCGAAAATTCTGAGATTCGCCATGGTAGTAGAGTGAAGAACGATCTACATTTCTGCATTAGCACTTTTGTGGCTATCGAGCCAGAAATGGTATTAAATAGCGATGCTAGAAAACTGAAATTCTTCACCTTCGTCGACAGGTGAACACATTAAAATAAAACAGTATTAATCACAAACAATACAAGTTATACAGACGTTAAAACCACGGTCTTGTCCGTTTGTTTGAAGTGTAGTTATTTGTTCTAATCCAAGTTCGTATCCATTCTTTTCATAATTTTTTTGGTTTCCGAAGTCGAATTGATTAGTTGGTTACGTTACGGGTGCTTGAACTGTTAATATCTTGTAGGGAGTTTTGCATGGTTTGAGTTTTGCAAAAAAGAAGCAATTTGAAGACTAGTTTGCTAGAAGAGACATTTAGAGAGATTCTTGACACTTCGCTATTACTTATTGCAATACAAGCTGTTAAGGAAACCATGTACATTATTATTTATGTCTTATTGAAGTGGTTCCCAACCTCTTCCGTACCGCGTACCCCTAAACAAGGTTCGAAAAGGTCGCGTACCCCCATTTTCAGAAAGTGAAAAGGCAATATTTATATCATAAATGAAAAGGCAAACACATGTAGAAATATATACAAAATCAATGAGACATTTGTGGCTGCGTTGTAGCAAAAATTTTGTCAAATCTCGGCTCGCCGTCATTAACGGCAACATTTTGTACAGTCATCACATTTTACCGGAGCTTGACATAACGTTTCCACTAAACGGATTTTGAATCCAGTCATAAGTTCTACCTTATCACTACATCACTACAAACTGATAAATAACAGGCACACGAATAGTTTTTTTCATGCTGTCCTCTACTGGAGGTTTTCGCAAAACTGAATATTTTCTTTTATGTCAGAATCTCGATAACGGACAAATACTATCATCTGAGCTTTATGTGAAACATCCCGCAAACCTGTGTTTTCATCAGCCTCCATCGCAGACATTTTCGTTAATTTTGTTCTAGACCTGAACGACAATATTACTTGTAATGCCTTCGCTTCTTTTTGAACAATATTGTTTGACACAGGAATAGATTTTACACCAGTAGGCTAGCTGTTCTGGAATCAATATTATTTCATGAATTTCACTAGGGCCTGTATATTCAAAGGCGTCCCGCTTGGGCTGGGGATACCCCTCTCCCTAAGTGGTCGGCGAGTCGGTAAAAAGAAACTGGTTGGCGCGAAGCGCCACAATTTTTCGTAAAAACAATTATTTTTTTTCGAAACATAGTAGGTAAGAATTACCAGCCACTCGGCAAAAATATTTTGCCCCCAAAAAGCTTTTTGACTAGTGATGCCTCTGCTAGTGATATTAGGCTTCGGGCAATCAACAATGAATGAGGTGAGATTTTGAAAATACAGATTAAACAGATTTTGGTACCTTCGCGTACCCCTGGCAAGGGTCTCGCGTACCCCTTTGGGTACGCGTACCACCGGTTGGGAACCACTGTCTTATAGAAGTGGACAATAAAAATGTTTGATTCAGTCGGCTCTTCTCATTTTCGATCGGCATACATTTAAGGTAGGCTACATGCAAACACAGTCCGGTTTTCGCAGTTGGATGCGAACTTCGTCCTTTCCTCCGAAATTGTGACTCACCCCATGCAGATTTTCTCATAGTGACGTGAATACTCTATATGACGAAAGCCCGAAATACATCAGTGAACCTTGAGAAGAACAAGAAACGTCACCAGAACGAATCCTTGAAATTGATTCATATCCTGTGTAAACCAATCAACAACGTCTGTTTCTGCTCAGTGGTGACGTTTCTGGCTCTTTGCTAGGCACATGGCGATTCTTCGTCTGCACGAAGAGTTAGTCATCAAGAGAATTTCGCATACGCATTTCCTCATGCGTATTTTTCGACTGTGTGTGCTCGTAGCTCTAACTTTTACTTCCAAGACGGGATCCATTTGCAAACCCTTGGACGGAAATGGCATTGTACCGGTTGGGGCTCTAAGACGGACAAAACCGGGACCCAGACTTTGGCTTCGCGGAGCTTGACGTAAGGCGGGAATCCGGCCGGGACGGAATTACGTTTTATCGAAACTGTACTTCAAGACTGTTTGTTATGGCCGTATACACTGTACAAAGTTTCTGCGAGTAAGGATTAAAGTTAACTGCAGTATTTCTATCAATTTTATTTTCAACCCTAATAGCAGTAGGCTAACACGGGCGGGAATTGGAAAAATAAACACTCGCTAACAATACAAATAAAACACAAACTAACAAACAATAAATAAGAAACGAACATGGATCATGAACAGTTAAAATGTTTAGTAAAATACGGAACGAATGAATTTAGGTATCTTTCTGAAGATTTTGTAGGTGGGGGAACAAGCTTGGGTTTAATTTGAAATTTGCTACTTGGATTAATCGTATCTCTACTGAGATAAGATTAGTCTGAATTAGAGATCAGATTATCTTTTCAGAGACAAGATTAATCCCAGTAGCAAATTCTGCAAGGTTTTGTTTTTACAGGGTCCCCCTTTCATTCGCCGTGGTGACTCAATGAATGAATGAATGAACTTTATTACCCGTAAAAGTGCAAAACACAAAATACGGAGTATTATGAAAGAAGCAAAACGGAAATAACGAAAAAAAAAAAAAAAAAAAGACAAACAACAACAAACAAACTAACACACTAACGAAACAACATGAAAAAGCTAACCAGCATCAAAAACACTGTTGTTATACTGTTGTTATACTTGTCTGATAGACAAGTTAGTCTCATTCATTCCGGTTTGATTTTAGTCATAATCAGGCAAGTTATCTGGCCCAATCTCTGGCCCCGGGTCTTCTGGAAATATAGTTGCGTTTTTGCAGATATCGTGGTTTCTGATACCACCGTAACTGAATCCGCATTATGTCGTTTTTGCAGTTACCGTGGTATATGATATTACGGTTGCTTTTCAAAAACGACAATTGCCGAAATTGCGCATTTCGAAGTCATCCCAAAAAACTCTGATATCCAGTCACATCAGTAAGAGCCAAACTTCTTTCCCACCAATTTGACGAAATCCTGGGCTCTACTGTTGGTGATGATGAAAGTGAGATGACTTTTTTCAGATACCACGATCAGTTACGGCCCGACCGTGGTAACTGGATATCAGATACCACGTTAACTGGCCTGATACGACGATAACTGCAAAAACACCTTTTGACCGTGGTATCAGATACTACGGTAACTACGAAAATGACTTTCGACCGCGGTATCAGATACCATGTCATCTGCTAAAACGCAACTTATGTGTTTTCGTGAGTCAGCATTTCTGTTTGGTCGTCTTGTGAATGTTCCTTGTAATCTAAACGAAGGGACATCACTAATTTCTCTTTAAGGGCCCAGAGCTGCTGTCAAAGTATATCGGCAACAGTGAACAAAATGTTCGTGATACCTTTGCCCGAGCGAGGGCCGCCAAGCCTTGTATCCTGTTCTTTGACGAATTTGACAGTTTGGCTCCAAGGTTAGCATGAACTGCTCTTAGTAAGGACAGAGTGGGAGGGAGGAATTAGCCGCCAGAGCGTATACTCGCTGCAACGCATTGTGTCGGCACAAACTGGACCCCCCCCCCCCAAGGTAAAAAGCTATTGAAGCCCCTGCAAACAGGTGCATAGAGGCACCATAAACCCGAAAGAATAAGTTCATTTGATGAAATTGATTATCTGTGGATAGCGGATAAACGTAACACATTTTTGTCGGGTTTTCTGGCTGATTCAGGTGAACAAGCAATGTGTAACTAGACTGTCGGATCTCAGCCCTATTCGGTTAAACTTTAAGCAGAAACAACATTTTTGGAGCTATCTTTAATTCACAGTATACTTGACAACAATGTAATATAGAACTTTAAATACAATATAAGTAGAAATGACGGGTCGCTTTTAACATTAACCTACATACGTCATTGTATATCCTTATCTTTATAAAGAACATCTAATCAACTTCAAATAAAACTTTTGCTTTTTACAAATTTTCCGGTTTTTGCCGGATTCCGGGCGAACTAGTTGCCCGGGTGGAAAAACGATTTACTTGCACGTTTGAACAGCTCTTTGCCTAGGCCTGCTGCTCACGGCTTTCCCGCGCCTTGGCGCCGTTACGATTGGGGCCGATACTTTGGCCCCGCTACTGCCATATGCAACGAAGTTTTGAACGCGACTGGTTTTTCTATCAGTACCTTACTGTTATACTTACTATTGGTTTTCTATCAGTACCTTACTGTTACCTTACTATCAGTACCTATATTGCTAGGTCATACTAATCATTGTTTCAGACGTGGTCACGACAGTACGGGGGTTACTGATCGAGTGGTCAACCAGCTGTTAACAGAGTTAGATGGCGTTGAAGGGGCTACGAAAGGCGTTTGGATTTTGGCCGCCTCGTCTCGTCCTGATATGATTGACCCCGCGCTGCTGAGACCAGGTCGAATTGATGTCTCGCTCTACTGTCCTCTCCCTGATCAGGTAATAACTGCACCCCGATTTACGAAAAGACAGATAGGTATACCATGAGCATGTTCCACCCTTCTAACAGTAGTAACTATTAGTTACTATTATTTTTCCAACTCGTGAAAAGTCACTACGCTGACCGTTCCAACCTTCTCGAAATAGTAACTAATAGTAACTATTTGCTTACCATGCTCGCGAGCGTAGTAAGCGTGGTAACTACGAATCTCTGTGATGTGATTGGCCGGATTAGCCCGTGGCACGATATTTTGGAGCGTGTTCCACCTTACCTACCTAGTTACTACGCACGACGTCACGAATTTTGGCCTCTTGGCAGTCAAGGCTGGAACGCATTTTTACATTTTCGGTAAAATATCACTCCACGGGGTAATCCGGCCAATCACGTTACAAAGATTCGTAGTTACCACGCTTACTACGATCCCGAGGATGCTAAGCAAATAGCTACTATTAGTTATTATTTCGAGAAGGTTGGAACGGTCAGCGTAGTAACTTTTCGTGAGGTTGGAACGGTAATATTAACTAATAGTTACTATTGTTGGAAGGGGTGAAGACGCTCTTGGTGAAAATAGACTAATGCGTTCCAGCCCTGACGCCAAGAAGCCAGAAGTTGTGACGTCATGCGCAGCAACTACGGTAAGTAGGGTGAAACACGCTCCATATATCGGTTAGTCCGTTTGAGGTTTTTGCTTAATAAGTTCATTCATTTATTACAGCAAAAAAGCCCGTGGGTCAATTGCAATAAAAAAAACAATTACCAAAAATCATGATTACAATAAGGATTGTAATATACATGGGCTGCATGTTTTCACATGCTAAATCACTTATCAAAAACTTCGTCATTCATCGCAGGTTGATTTCTTCCTGCTACAGCCTGAAGAGACCCTTGTCCATACCCCTACTGCTCTGTACCTTTACCCGTTCTGGCGAGGATAATATTCGTCGAATCCTTTCTGTTTTGTTTCTGTTTGCCAGGTATTTGCTTTCCCCGACAAGGATCAGTCAACTTATTAAAAAATTTGCGTATAGCTGATGCCTCTGAGGCAATGCTAAAATCGTCGACAAAAATGAAAGGTAGTTGAAATTTACTCCCTAATAGAGTTCACTGATGTTTCGGTTGTTTTAGTGTAGTTTCTTTGTCCTTTCTTTGCCCTACTCCGTCTTTACCTAGAGGGGTGAGATATAGACCTGACCTTAGACCTTAGTTCCCCCTGCACATCCAGAGGTGCTAAGGGCGTCCAGGAGTCGCCAATCGTCTCTCATACGAGCCGTTGCCTCTTACATCTTCCCATTCGGACTGGATAGGCGTGTTGGTACTGTGGAGGTCCGACAGGTACACTGTAAAAAGCCTTTCCTTTATTTTCTCTCCTTTTTTATGGCACTTGCCCTTCGGCCAAGTGCCATTTAGCGATTGCAATTTCTGTCCGACCGTCGGTCGGTCGGTCTGTCCAGGTTTTGCTAGTTCGGGCACTTCCCCATAAGCTAGGACGATGAAACTTGACAGGCATATCAAGGACCCCAAATTATTAAGCTGGAAGTAGTCACTTCCCCGATCCGAGCATCTGGGGGGGGGGGGGGGCATAGAAAGACCTCGTGTCTCAGATGTTTCATTTTAAATCCGGACCGGATCCGGTGACATTGGGGGAGTTGGACGGGGGGAACCGGAAATCTTGGAAAACGCTTAGATTGGAGAGGTTGGGATGAAACTTGGTGGAAAGAACAAGCACGAGTCCTAGATACGTGATTGACATAACCGGACCAGATCCACTCACTGTGGGGGAGTAGGAGGGGGGATCCGAATTTCTAGTGATCCCGCAAGTTCGGTACTTCCTGCTGTGCTAGGACGATGAAACTTGGCAACAGATTGACTTTAGAATAGTCGTTTCCCCGATCCGACCATCTGGGGGGGGGGCGTGGAGGAAGCGGGAATCCGGAAAATTTAAGTATTTTTAACTTACGAACGGGTGATCGGACCTTAACGAAACTTGATATATAGAAAGACCTCGTGTCTCAGACGCCCGATTTTAAATATGGAGCGGATCCGGTGACACTGGGGGGAGTTGGAGGGGGAACTGGAAATCTTGGGAAACGCTTAGAGTAGAGGGTTCGGGATGAAACTTGGCGGGAAGAACAAGCACAAGTCCTAGATACGCGAATGACATAAACGGACCGGATCCGGTCACTGTGGGGGAGCTGGGGGGGGGGGGGGGGGTCCGAAAACTTTGTGACATGCACAAAACCAAACGGATGTGCCGAATGGGTTGCAAGTTGGACTGTACCAAGTTTATGCGGCCTAGATTTGTCATTTGGCATCCGAACCGGATCCGACCAAAGTAGGGGGAGGATGAAGCGGGAACCGGAAATTTGAAGATATGCTCCGGTTTGAGTTAAACTTGATTGTCTGGAAGAGGAGAGTTTAGAGATGCGAAGTTTATGTGTCCGAGTCGTATTCGGCCACAGTGGGGGAAGTTGGAGGGGGAGTCCCGGAAACGTTGTGGCTCGCATAGGGGTTAAACGAGTGGAGTGATTTGAATGAAACTCGGAAAGTAGAGAGATCGTATGCGTTAGATGGCATGTTTTAGGGTCCGGACCGGATCCGAGCACGGTGGTGAGGGGTACCGGAATTTCCGGAAAAAAGCTCAGATTTATTTTTGCGCTTCTCACACCACCTGCTCGTAACAAGTGCCATATGAGATCGTAGCTCTTGTTTTCTGTTGCAGCCAATAGAAACACACGCCACAAGAACAGACTTGAAATCGTTTCAGCAATTCATTCGTTCCTTTTTTTACTAGTGTGATTAATCATACGTAGTGCTTATTATGTTGTAAAATGTAGCGTAAATTAGTAGCGGCGGTAGCCATAGCTAATCTATTTTATTAAATGAACCTTGAATCTTCTGGATCCCTCCGGTTGCCACTGAAGGATAGGGTTGGGGATTTGGTTGACACATAGCCTATAATTCAGCTTAGTATTGACTGGACATTTCAGGCGGACAGGTTGGAGATACTCAAAATCCTGTGTTCGAAGTTCAACCTGGAGAATACCGAGGACCTTCTTGAGATATCATCCCTGACTGACCGCTACTCTGGCGCTGATCTCAAAGGCCTGATTTACGATGCTCAACTGAAAGCCCTGACAGAGAGTGAAGGTAGGCCTACACATTTCCGGGTGGGGGGAGGGAAGAGGTTAAGGGCACGATTGAACTTCATGGGGTGGTGATTCCATTTTTTTTTTTTTAGATTCCATCCCTGACTTGCGCTGATCGAAAGCCCTGACGGACAGTAAAGGTAGTCCTAACAATATCGGGAGGGGGGGGGGGAGATTTGCACCTCGTATGAGGGATTATAGTACCTTTTTTTTAGGTTTAATCCCTCACTGGCGCTAATCTTGGAGGTCCGGTTTGTGATGCTCAGTTGAAAGCCATGAGCGAGAGGGAAGGTACGCCCAACAGTATCCAGGCTGGATAGGGGGGTAAGATCTGAACACTGATGAACTTTTACTGGGTGGGATAGATCTGTTTAATTTCCAAATATCCCCGTCAGTCAATATAGTGTCTGTCTTATTTTGGAAGAAAATCGTCCGATGCAAACAGGGTCTGGTGTGTCATGGGCCAGGCCCTGATTGTTGTAAGTATGAACGAGTGGTAGGCAAGTTTAGTGAAGCTAAAGCTCCTGGGGTGTGGGCTGAAGACATTCTGACACCGTATGCGCCCACTAGCCCCAGGGCCAGTCAGGAAACCGGACATAAGAGACAAGGGAAAGCCTCAGGAAATACTATAGTTTAGCCGCGGTCAGTCCAGACATCCCTAATCAAGCTGGTTCACACATCCTAGCGAAGCTGGAATTCACATATCCATTCAAGCCCGAGGCCTACTAGCCGAGATGGACCATTCCATTGGTTATTTTAATGTACGAAACCATTTACAGGAGTACACAACATGTATGTTGATAATGTGCAACACTAATGTGCCACTAAATATGTAAATTAATCCTTACCATAAATATGACGTAAGGTAACCGAGGTCTTGCTCCGACCGAAGGTGAAACAGAAATCTTTTGGCTACGGACTCATTCCGTAGCCAAAATACCTTGAATGGAATGGATCAAAGCCTGACCTTGGATTAGCACAGCAGCTAACTGAAGCTGGGCGATAAAGACCGATTGAACTATGTCACGATGCCGGGAAATTAATGATAGTGATGGAAACCGAAGATATATATAGAAAAGTAGGTGATAGAAGGAGGAAATAACTATGAGGACTATTGCAGAGCAAAGTGCTATGGGATGTCTCCATACCCCCCCCCCCCCCCCCCCCCCCCTTGGGCAGAGTGGTGTACGGTCAACAAAAGATGCTACAATGTTTCCACTCCAGCCCCACCGACCAACATACCATCAGGGACCCATACATTTCCTGTAATGACTCGCCATTCAGGGGGCTTGTCAATAAGAGATTTCTGATGCGCTCTTGACCGAGCGTCAGATAGTTCGAGAAACACTCACGGGGATAAAATACCCGACTATCCAGATAGACAAAATTTTTCACAGCTGTTGTGCTGAACTAGGAACATTTCTCTGTAATGGAAGAGTATCCTGGATCTTTTGTCCTAGCTTAGGTACCTGGTGGTATGCTGAATAGTCCCAACAAACTTTGTCTATCTGAGCAAGAACGCCGATTCGACCCAAGCGGAATTTTTGGAAACTAGGTGAGGCTCGGGCAACATAGCAACATAGAAGCATAAGAAATGACAAGCCCCCTGAATGGCGAGTCATTACATGAAATTTATGGGTCCCTGATACCATCGATAATCAAATAAGTGTCAAAAATCAAAGCCCACTCTCTGTTCAGTTAGTTCGGGGTCCTTTATGGGGCTTCAGTCCTACTGGCCTTACCCTAGAACCAAACCAATATAAATACAGAAGAATAAATAAAGGCTGAATTAATATTTGATGTGTCGATTCCTTTAAGTTCTAAAATAAATTAGGGGCTGGACGAAATTTAAAAAAAGCAAATACAGGGAAATATTGGGGAAATGATGTCAGTACTACACTCGTCCCAAAGAGAAGTCTCTGAGATTTGTTAGAAATAGAAAATGAGAAGGGAAAACTAGGAGGAATTTGGGAGGAAAGGGAAAAGAAAGACCGCAATCACTCCAGTTAACTGTCGCGACGACCCAAGTAAGACAAAGTAAGCCGCAAAATAAAGCACTAAACCGAAGCAATCAAAGCGTAAAATATAGGCGCAAGACATTTTAAATCACGATGGCCGAAAATACGGTTTCAATCTACTAGCTGAAGAACTGAAGCATATACATTATGTACACAACATAAATGCGCGGGAATCAAAAGGTAGTGGCGGCCGACAAACGGCTTCAGTCAGATCGACCGACAAAATTTTCACAAACTGGATGGAAAGCGCGGAAGCAGAGGCAGGCAATGCTTAAACGAATAGCGCAGTTATCGCAAGGGCTAGAGAAGCGAACGCTAAATTAACATAAGTACAAAAGCGACTTTAAAAGGGGGCCTATACAGTTAATTAAGAAGGGGGAGGGATGAACATATTAGTCAAATGTCTAATTGCATTTTCTGAGCCTGTCGTTGTTTAACTGATTGTATTCGCAAAGAAACAATGACGATATTTGTTCCTTTAGCCCCACCCTGAGTCCCGCATGACAAGGTATGGGGCTTATTTTTCTGTCAAAGTGTGTGTTGAAGGAGACAAAGTAGAAAAAGAAAAGGTAATTCAAAAGAAAAGGAAAGAGCAAAGAAATAAGAAAAAAAACCACAAAACCAATGAACTAACAATGGCCGGTAAACCTATATCGGACACCCCAACAAAAAACAAATTGAGGGACACTGAAAAAAAAACTCTGCAGTATTTGCTACTGGGATTAATGTTGTCTCTAAAAAGATAATCTTATCTCTGATTCGGATTAATCTTATCTCAGTAAAAATTACATTAATCCCAGTAGCAAATACTGCAGTTAACTTTAACCCTTACTCGGATAACTTTTTACAGTGGACATCGCATTATGAGCCATCACAGAACTGTTATTTAAGGAAAAACTCTTTATGAGAGTCCTCTGTTCCAGTAAAACTTGAAAATTTATTAAAGCACAACTCTTACTAGAAATGATCTTTCCCCAATGAAATAGATCAGAAAAAAACGTTTTCGAATATACCATTACTTTCCACGTGAAATTAGCGAGTTTCTTGTTAGCGCTTGTCGATTGCCTCCAGCCTTCCTGCTCTCCGACGCGGCGGCTTTGCGCAAAACATTTGAAAACTGAATGTGCCGTGGTTGAAAAGTGGGGAAACTAAGCAGATAAAAGAAGTAATAAACAGATGCTTCTGAGATCCTTACCTCTGAAAGAGTTGTCAGCGGACGTTGAAGATTCCGGCAAAAGTTTCGTTGTGTGACGGGCAAAACTCGGCAAGGCCAAAAAAGCGCTAAAAATTCATAGGCACAAAACGAGACAGTGGAGAAAGGTGGGGTTTTTAGAAGCTTATAATTCTGTATGGGAGCTGGGCATATTATAAAAATCAGAATAAGCAAGAGGGGTCCTTTAAAGAATGACTCAAATAAGGGAAGTCAGGTATATTTCGGCCTTTCTAGTAAGGGTCTTCCTCAGGCTGTTGCTGGACGGGAAGAAATGAAACTGCAATAAGTCCTCCAGTCCAGCAACGGCCTGACGAGGACCCTTGCCAAGATGAGCCGGAATGTTCGCTGAGAAACATCGTAGCTGACTTTCCGGTTTTAGCCATTCCTATGTTTCCCATTCAGCTTGGTCTCAAGGAGTGTAAATAAACTTAAAAATAAAGATTCGCGTTTTTGCAGATACCATGGTATCTGATACGACGGTCTAAAGTCGTTTTCGCAGTTATCGTGGTATCTGATACCACGGTCAAAGGCGTTTTTTGCAGTTATCGTGGTATCTGGCCAGTTATCGTGGTATCTGATATTCAGATACCACGGTCGACCGTGGTAACTGATCGTGGTATCTGAAAAAGTCACCTCACTTTCATCAGTTTTTGTCAAACTAGTGGGAAAGAAGTTTTCACTTAGTGATGTGATTGAATATCAGTTTTTGGGATCCCAAAACGTAAGTGGAGGGATACCTATGACATAGCAAAAGTTGTCCGTCCGTCCGTCTGTAAACACGATAACTCTCGAAGGGAATGAGATATTTTGATGAAACTTGGGGTGAGAATTGTTTGGGTCAAGAGTAAGGTTGAGTTCGTAGATGGGTTTTGTAGCCCTATGTTTAGGGGTGGGGGAGGGGGTTTAAATTAAGGGGCAAGCAAAATATTTTTAAACAGCTAATGGGACAGTCGATTATGAGGTAAGAAGACATGCTGAACACGATGGTCGAAACCATTTTCTCGCCGGACAAGTAGTTCGCCCGGAATCCGGCCAAAACTGGAAAGTTTGTTAAAAGTAAAAGTTTTATTTGAAGTTGATTGAATGTTCGATTCAGAGGTAAGAAGACATGCTGAACACGATAGTGAAAACCATTTTTTGGCCGGACAAGTAGTTATCCCGGAATCCGGCCAAAACCGGTAAAAGTAAAAGTTTTATTTGAAGTTAATTATATGTTCGGGTAAGGGTAGGAAGACATGCGGAACACGATGGGGAAAATCATTTTCTCGCTGGGCAAGTAGTTCGCCCGGAATCCGGCCAAAACCGGAAAATTTGTTTTATGTTAAATTCTAATTTGAAGTTGATTAGAAGTTCGATATAGGGGAAAGAAGATACGCTGAGTTCGGTTTTAGCTTCTTTTTTTTGCCGGACAGGTAGTTCCAGAGTTCGGCCGAAACTGGGAAATTCGCAGAAGTAAGGCAGGAAGTTTTCGTCAAAACAGATATGACTTATAGGGGTAACACAAACGTGCTGAATCCATATCTGAACTTGGTTTTCTCAGATGATTAGCTTTTTTGGCCTTAATCTGTTTCTGAATTTTAACAGTAAAAATGTTCAAGGAGTCTGGCGAAGACTGGATCTGGCTTAGACAAGACCCAATTGTCTTGATCACATATTGAATTTTTGGGATCCCTTCGAAACCTTCGAAATTTTGGGATGACTTCGAAAAGCGCAATTTCGGCAATTGTCGTTTTTGCAAAGCAACCGTATATCAAATGCACGGTAACTGCAAAACGACTAATTGCAGATCCAATTACCGTGGTAACAGACACCATGGTATTTGCAAAAACTCAACTAAGGTCAGAGTATGAATTCTGTCTAGGTTCGCCTAAAAAAAAAATGCGTTACTTCGTTGTTCCTCTATTCACGAATAATCGATTTTCAATTAGTGGAATTTCCGTGTGATTACAAGTACCCCTATGAGCTTGTATCTGTGCTGTATGCCTTACGAAAAAGGTATATAACTTTATTTGTGCAGGCACCAAGCAGTCTTCACGAAGCTCACCACTGCCCACTGAAAAGCCGCGTTTATGTTGAGAATAGTTGAGATTAAACTTTCCCGTGTCATAGTAGAGTTTATGTCGTGGGGACAACCGCAGATATTCTGAACGTCATAACTAGAGTCATAATTAAGCACATGTGTCATTCAGGAATTGGGCTGCGAAGAACAAATTATGGTCCCTTGGTGTGCCATGTCATATTTGCAGATGGTCTAATCCGGCGAGCTCATTTGTTCGACTCATTGCGGTCATCCAAACCTTCGGTCTCTAGTCAAGAACTACAAAAATTCGAAAAAATGTGAGTACATGCTGTACAGAGCAAAATAACACTAGGGAGTACCGCCAAGACCTATGCTTTGCAAACACCGGAACTGGGCCTTACTCGTAGCGCCGCCCACTATTATCGGGACATTCGAACGAAACAAACTTGCGGGTTTACAAAATTTACGATATAGCTAAGATGCGTTTTGCACACATCAATGGAATTTGTTCGCTTTGTTTGAGAAATGGAGTTATCAGAGCCAGCGCTGATGCAGGATTGATTGAGTTTCAGTAAGGACCTTCTCTATCGGTAGTTGTGATAGTGTCGCTGCTATTCGAGTGTGTGTCACTTTTTTCAAGTCTTGGCGCTACTCCCTAGTGTTATTTTGCTCTGATGCTGTAAGTGGGGCACGGTTGAAGTTACTGAGCTTTGTTGTTTGCTTGGTGTGGCATAGACTGGCATGGGAACTCTAGTTTGCTTGATAACGGGATAACCGAATGCTACTCGCGGCCCAAAAGCTAAAACGGATAGATTGGTTGACGGCCGCTCAAACAAGTTAATTTTAGTCTTCAAGAGTGCTTGATGAAAAGTAAAAGTAACTGTATAAGGTAATATTTAATAAAATATATAATAATACAATAATACCGTATATGTAATATATAATACAGTAATATAAATAATATTTTAATATTATTAATACAAATAATATAATACATAATAACAAACTCTTTGCTTTAACTCGAAACTAGTAGTCCACCTCGCTAAACAGTTCTGGAAAACGACTTGCATGTATGGCCCGCTGCATGGCACTTAGAGATCTCATCTGTATCACTGAATTCACCCTACGTCCGTCCCTTAAGGCCCATTCACAACGGGCTTTAGCGAATACTCGGTACCAGCGAGTTCTGAAAATCGTTCCCGAGACCGAAGCTTTGACAGGGTTCTGCCGTTCGCAAAGGATACGGGTGCCAGTTAGTCTCGGGACTCGGACCCAAGTTGAAATCAGTTCAACTTATGAATGCACTAGCCAATCAGATTACTTTGGGGAATACTGACGAATATTCTGATTGGATAGTTTCGAACGAAGCCCAGTAGATAAAATCACATCCGCTCCTTGCTGTCTTGAAAAACGAAAGTGATTTAGGTTATTGCTGTGCGGTCTGACATGGTTCAGTATTAGCCAATCAGAATATTCCTCAGTATTTCCCTAAGTAATCTGACTGGCTAGTACCCTCAAAAGCTGAACTGACTTCAGCTTGGGTCCGAGACTAGCTGGTATCCGAAACTGGCACCAATATCAATACTCTTGATGACTATCTTTTCTTGACTATGCCAAAATTTTCGTCCTCTCCGGGTACCTAGCGGAAGAAAGGAAGAAGTGTTGTCACAGCTGCTCCCAAAGATCGCCGTGATTGCTTGACACAGGATTTGAGTCTAGAGTTTGAGTCATTACGGAGACGCTTACTTCTTCTTCCTGAGGATAACTGGCGTGTTTTTGGGATCCCAAAACGTAAGTGGAGGGATACCTATGACATCGCAAAAGTTGTCCGTCTGTCTGTCCGTCCGTCTGTAAGCACGATAACTCTCGAAGGGAATGAGGTATTTTGATGAAAGTTGGTGTGAGGATTGGTGTGAGGATTTGTAGCCCTACATTTAGGGGTGGGGGAGGAGGTTCAAATTAAGGGGCAAACAAAATATTTTGAAACAGCTAATGTGATAGTCGATTATGGGGTTAGAAGCCATGCTGAAGACGATGTGAAAACCATTTTCTCGACGGACAAGTAGTTCGCCCGGAATCCGGCCCAAACCGGAAAGTTTGTTAAAATTAAAAGTTTTATTTGGAGTTGATCAGATGTCCGATTTAGGGCAAGAAGACATGCTGAACTCTTATGTGAAAACAATTTTCTACCCGGACATGTCGTTCGCCTGGAATCCGGCCAAAACCGGAAAATTGTTAGAAGTTAAAGTTTTATTTCTAGCTGATTAGATAACCGATTTAGGGGTAAGAAGAGGCGCTGAATCCGTGTGTGACAATCATATTTTATCCGGACATATAGTTCGACCGGAATCCGGCTGGAGTCGGAAAATTTGTTATAAGTTAAATTTTTATTTGAAGTTGATTAGATGTTCATTATTGGGGAAAGAAAATACCCTGAGTTCGTTTTTGAGCTTTTTTTTTTCGCCGGACAAGTAGTTCTAGAGTTCGGCCGAAACCGGGAAATTGGCAGAAGTGGCAGGAACTTTTCGTCAAAACAGATATGACTTATACGGGTAAACACATGCTGAATCCATATCTGAACTTGGTTTTCTCAGATGATTAGCTATTTGGCCTTAATCTGTTTCTTAATTTTAATTGTAAGAATGTTCAAGGATTCTGGCGATGACTGGATCTGGCTAAGACAAGACCCAGTTGTCTGGATCAGATATTGAATTTTTGGGATCCCATCGAAAACTTTGGTCTTGTTGACTTAGTCATATAGAGTGTTGCGAACGGCAGAAGCCCCGCAAAGCATCGGTCTCAGAGCCATTTACAGAACTGACAGGCACCGAGTATTAGCTAAAACCCGTTGTGCACGGGCCTTTATAAACGTTCCTCCATCTATTCTAATTTCTGTGATTCCGAACTTTCGAAGGGATTTTATCCACCGTAATAGCATTATGCTGATGTTTGAATTTTCCGTGTTTGGGTTCGTTCCGAGGAGGATCAGAGCCTCGTTTTTGTTGCAATAGTGCTGACGCATCGCTGCTGCAGGACTTCTTTGCTTCTGCATAAGATACGTTTTTGGATTCACTGCCTGCTCGATTTCTTCTTGGTTGAAGCAGCACCTTGCAGGGAAGCATGGACTTGGTCGGTAAGCAACTCCGCGATTCGCGAGAAGCGCTGCCACCTTCTTCGGAAGCACTGCAGTGCAAAAACGAATGTAGAAAGAATCAGCCGAAATATCTGACATTGAGATGCGAACCTTTCGATCAAAATTCCCGGGTTTTCGCAAATTTTGCCAGCTTATCCGTCAAGGAAATCAAGTTCAAATTGGATTCACCTTGTCTCCTTACCCCGATACTGAATCAAATCGATCTTTAGTATGTCCGAAAGCTGCAACAGCATGTCTCCTCATCCTGTATCGACTATTTCATTGAGTTTTAAAACTTCATGCTAAATTTCCGGCTGTGGCCGGATTGGGGTGAACTACTTGTCTGACAAGAAAATAATTTTCATATGCGGACTCAGCATGTCTCCTTACCTCTAAATCGAACATCCTAATGAGTTTCAGATTAAACTTTTACTTTTCACAAATTTTCCGGTTTTGCCGAATTCCGGATGAACCACTTGTACGGCGAGAAAATAAATTTCTTACTCGGGAGGTCTCCTTATTCCCAAATCATACCTCAATCAGTTTCAGATTAGACTTTTACTTTTCACAAATTGGCCGTTTTTTTTTGCCGGATTCCGAGTGAACTACTTGTCCGGCGAGAAAGTAATTTTCATATTTGGATCCAGCATGTCTCCTTACCTCTAAAACGACTCATGAGTCACCCTTAATCTCAAATCCCTCCCCCACCCTTAAATATAAGGCTACAGAGCCCATCTTAGAACTTGACCTGTACGTTTACCCAAAGAGTCCTCGTGCCAAGGTTGATTAACGTATGTCAGCCCCTGCGAGAGTTATCGTGGTAACAGACGGACAGACGGACGACTTTTACGATAGGTAGACGGTCACTTACGTTTTGGGATCCCAGAAAGGGACTAATCGGGTCTAAAAAATCTTCTTCCCAGATGAAAAGTGGTCATAGCAGAAACGTGAAGGTTCTGGGCAATCGAGGATAGCTTTGCACAAGGGTCAGATGGTAGCAAGTTTGCAGTAACGCGGGAATTCCTGTAATGGCGAGGAAGGTATAAACGAAATTTACAGTATTTGAAATAGATAGTCCTAATACGTTTAAATGTTTTAGTGCCAGAATACCAGAAATTCCGGAAAGTTGCAAGCAGAGGGAGATCAAAAGTTATTATACAAGTTACCAAGGGCTTTTCTGTTACACCTTTCTCTGTTTTGTGCGACACATCTGGACGTTTTCCGAAATAGAGTTAATTCTGTGTCATGCTCTGTCGGTTCCAACACAGTAATGATAAATGATACAACATGAAAGATGTGACAACTGCTATGAATAAAAAATAAATTAAACTTAAAAAATGGTTCGCTTCTTTATATAGCCATTATTATACTGAATTAGTTGCCATAGTTATGAAATATTTAGGATGATGATGTTTCTATGAGGTTTATTGTTGATATATCTGAATATGCGCAGGCAGGCAACCTATTGTTGTAACTGTTTGCTTATTCGCTTCTCTCACTGCAACTGTACTTGCCGATCTTTGCGGATATAAATAAAATAAATAAATAAGCACATAGGACAAGAGTAACAATTCACCTTTTGTGTGACATGTTGCAACCTTGTACATAACTACGCTTTCTATTCCGCCATAGCCTAAACCAGATCCCATATTTCTTCAATCAACAAATATCCTGCCCCAGGTCTTGCTGTCCACCAGCCATTAATAAGCTGTATGATAGTTCACTAAAGAAGATGCGGCATGTACAAAGGGACAATTACTAAACTCTGAAGGAGTGGAACTGTTTAGCTGACAATACGGAATTACATGCTTTATACACTTAAATGAGAATTTATTGCCGATTTTATCTCTCCTTTTTGTTCGATGACTGAAAAGAAGACAGGGAAAAGGCAGTGAATAAGTGCTGTCAGAAATGATATGTGCTCTCTGGTTTGGTGCCAGATAAGCATGAAAAAAAAAATCCTTTGCTGTGATGGACGAACGTTGTGGGGCCTGACCGGGTGTTGATTTTTTCTTACTTAGTAGTTTAGTACCTCATTAACATTATCATTACTTACACCTCATTAACATAATTATTCTACATTTTACATACATTACATACATTTCGTGCTGAATCCATTTCTTTGCCTAAACAAGAGCTAGAAGCTCATATGGCCCTTAAAAGGCTTGGTCGGAGAATGAAAGTAGGAATTTGCCAATTTGTGGGTATGTCTTGATTATTTTTGTAAGCAAAACCCGATAAGATAAGAATGATCATGGGCTCTTGGAAATCACGAGAATGTATTGTTTCAAGTTCAAGTTATTTTTATTGACAAACTTAGATATACACAACTAACATAATACTAACATAGACAAAAACCAAAACAGAATCGCAAGGGCTCTATGGCCCGTTGATTGGGAAACATCTATCTTTGCATTAAAACCAAAAAAATCACCAGGTGTTCTCGCGAATACAACCGACCTCCACATCAGCACGCACCTCGCACGCAGCGCAATGATAATAGGCTCATCGGGATCATGAAAATGAATATTTTGCTGAATAGTATTTTTGTACTTTAAGGAATTCACTTGTAAGCAACACCCTTCAGGCAAAACGGATCATGGGCCCTTGGGGATCACGAATATACATTAACATAACATTTATTTATTACCCACTTACACCAAAAAGATTAATAGTGGAGTATAAACTTGAAGAAGGAAAAAAAACCGAAAAAGACGTAAAACAAAAACTAAAGTCAACAAAACATTAATCAAACAAACGGATCAAACCGTGGTGAGGCGACAAACGTCGATACGCTGTTTCTGAGAGCTTATTGTGTATGCCAGTCAGCTTCTCAGTAATATTCGGAAGATAAAACTTTTAACTATCTTTCGATTCTTGTACCACAGAGGAAGATAGAGAAGAAATTTACAGAATCGGAAGTATGAAGATCGAATATCACTAATATCTTTTTTCTTAAATATAGGGTAAAGCCCAGAAAAGTAAAGAACAGAATGATCGGAGAAAGTAGAGTAAAGCTTGCCAAAGGCGACACGATTTTTATTTCCCTCGATTGGCTACAATTTTAGAGTAACCAATCTGGATTTTCACTCTAGCATCCCGCACAGCGCGCTCCCAAAGAGTTTTAAGATTTTTTGTAAGTGTAATACCCAACCGTTTGGTCAAAAGTAATTTTTGCACTTTTCGATTAGGATGCGCACTTTAAGGGTACTAGAAATTCATTTTAAGCAAAACCCTTGTGGCACAAACATCATGGGCCCTCGTGGATCATGAAATGTAAATCCAAATACCGTCACTCGCTAGTACCGAGCGAGATTAGTCCTAATTGTTACTCGCATATATTGGTGAGGCTCGCTGTCTTTATTTTAGGCTTTCAATTCTTCCAATGTTGGTTTTAATTTTCGGTATATTGTTGATTTTCTGATTTGTTTCGTTTTTCTTGGTTGTTGATCTTCATCCTCGCTGTGGCATTTTTCCTCGAAATTTTCTGTCTGCGCTGAAGAATGGAGGTGATTGTCCTCCCAAAATATTCGCCTTTTATTCCAGTATATTCGTTGCCCTTTACAAACCCCCATTTTCGTTGGTTTCTTTGTTTATATTTTTGATATGTCGGGCCAACGTGGTTTACGAAATTACCTTTATCATGGTCAAAAGATTTTTTTTTTTACTATGCGGTTAAGATGCGTACTTTGAGGGAGCTAGAAATTAATTTCTAAGCAAAATCCTTTAGGCAAAAATGATAACGGGCTCATGGACGAAAATGTAAATTATGCTTAAAGTATTTTCATACTTTCCGGTTAAGATCAGTGCTTTAAGGGATGGTGGGATCTGGGAAGTGACAATTTCTATGTCAATCTTGTCAAGTCTGTAATGTTTCAACCAAGTTTCATCGTCCTAGCACATCTGGAAGTACCTTAACTGCGATTACCGGAATTCCCCCCCCCCCCCTCCAAATTCTCCCGGTGCTCGAATCGGGTCCGGTTCTGTCACTGATGTATATCTAGGGCTTGTGCTGGTTCTTACCACCAAGTTTCATCTCGATCGCTCCACTCTGAGCATGTCACATGATTTCCGGTTCTCCCCTCCCCCCCCCACACACACACATTCATCGGATCCGGTCCTGACTTGATATGGGACATCTGAGACATGAGGTTCTTCCAAATATCAAGTTTCATTGAGATCAGATCACCGGTTCGAAAGTTATATATACTTCAAGATTCAGGATTCCCCTTCCATCCACTCCCCCCACGATGTTCGGATCGCGGAACTGACTATTGTCAAGTCAATCTGGCTGGGTCCCTGAAATCCCTGCCAAATTACACCGCCCCAGCCCACCTTGCAGTACCTTAACTCCGTATCACCGGAATTCCGGAACCCCCCCCCCCCCCCCCCTCAAACTCACAGTGCCCAAATCCGGTGCAGTTCTGTTAGTGATATACCTAGGTCTTGTGCTTGTTCCTCCCACCAAGTTTTGTCCCGATCGCTCCACTCTAAGCGTGTTACATGATTTCCGACCCCCCCCCCCCTCCGACTCCCCCACATTGACCGGATCCGGTCCGGACTTGAAATGGGACATCGGAGACACGAGGTCTATCGAAATGCCAAGTTTCATTAAGATCCGGTCACCCGTTCGAAAGTTATGCATGCCACTAAATTCCGGATTCCGGTTCCCCTCCCTCCCCCCACGATGGTCGGATGGGGCAAATAACTATTTCCAAGCTAGTTTGGTCGGGTCCCTAATATGCCTGACAAGTTTCATCGTCCTAGCACGTCTGGAAGTACCCGAACTCGCAAAAACCGGACTGACCGACGGAAAAGTGATCGGTAAATGGTACTTGAAGGCAAGTGCCATAAATATAGCTGAAAGTTGATCACGAGCAAATTTGGCATAACAATACGGAACGCATTCTGGGAAGAAATGAACGAGGATATATGCCACCTTTTGTGTGATTGTAGAGAGTTACGGGGGCTAAGGGAGGAGATTTTCGGGGTGGGGGGAACCGATAAGAAATGGATTATTAAAATGATGGGAAGTAAAGATTTTAAAGAAATAAGAAATATTGGTAAGTTCCTCAGGTTAGCTTTTAAACACCGGAAAGATTTCTTCTGATGGGGAAGTTGTGTTTTTAGTGCTAATAAAGTATTCAGTGTAAATTAAAAATATTAAGAGTGTGTTAGTGTGGATATGCGCATGTAAGACTGTTCACGTTTTGTTTCTTTTTGTTGCATGATGGCCGGATGGCTTTAATGTGCAAATAAATCATTCATATAAAGCTTTGCACCTCTGAAGGACTCTGGCGGTCCTAAACAAAAATATTGATATCCGTTTGGAGGTGAACGTTAGATTAGTGAACTACAACTCGACTACCTTATAGCTTGTTCATTCTTTTGAAGCAAATGTGTACCATAGAAATGGCTTGAGTTGTTGAAATTGTTACACGTTTGAAAGCTAAAGATGGAGTTTCTCTTTTTATTTTATTTATTTATTTATTTGTGACCCGCTTTTTGGATAACAACGGAGGATGAGTAAAATACACAAAGTAAAATACACATATTAAAACACTAAGAAAACAATGTAAATAAACATGAGTACATTCTTTTAATAAACATGAACACATTCTTTTGCCTGCCACTTTATTCAGAGCCTCGCTTATATGGAGCTTTATTTGGGTAGGGGAGTTGATGATTGCTTTTGTTTGTTTAATCTGTTGGTATTTTCTTGGGGAGAGCTCGCTTTCCTCGAAACCTATCACGATTATAATCATTTTATTTGTATCTGCAATGTCAGAACTTGGATAACAAATGTTTGCGCGTCCTCGTTTTAAATGTTATGAGAATAAATCTGTTATGTCCTCTTAAGTGTAACGTTTCCCGAAAAGATAACGTTTAAAAGGATCTTAACAGATATATTATCCCAAACGTGTGTTATGTGTTATCCAATTTAAGACAGTGTCGAGCCACTCTTTTTAGAGCTTTGTTCGAATATTGCTTTTGTTTGATTGATTTGTTCTTCCGCTTGGTATAAGGCTTCCCTCAAAGCCTTTCGTATTTATACGAAGGGTTCACTGTTGCATGCTCATTAATATCATGTCTGTCTAGTCTAGGAAAACCTTGCTCAGAATCGAAAAACTGTCGATCGAACTAGACCTTACACCTTACCTCCTGCTGCCCCTCCAGAGAGGCTTAGGGCGTCTGAGGAGATCGCAACACTCTCTGATAACAGGTAACACCTGTTTGCGCATCATAGTGTTATACGTTGTGAGAATATATCTGTTATGACCTTTTTAAGTACTATGTTTCTAGAACTGTTCCGACCCTTTTAAGTTATGTTTCGCGAAAATGTAACATTTAATTTGAGGGTAATTAGTTCTTTACAGGCTCGACTCTGGGCATTGAAGATTCTATTTTTTTTAATAAACCCTTCTTTCATTCATTCATTCATTAAAATGGCCATAAGAGATACGTTACCATACCGTTTTACAGAAGGATGTGCATACATGTGTTATCCGTTATAAAACTTCGGTCTCGGCTGTGCCGCTACCCAGACATCTTCCCATTCCGGCTGGATGGATGCGTCAGTTCTGCGGAAATCCAACTGGTAGATGGGGCGAAGATCTGTTCTAGATTGGATCTCTAAGGTTGGCACTAGAATACAGCGTTTGACTTTCTATTAGCTTGCTGGTAACTAAATACTCTTTGAGCCCAAGCTGACTTTGAAACATTTATTCAGACAATGTTTACAACGGATATTACAGGTTTGTTTCCTTCCCCGACGTTGACCCAGAGGATTGACAGCCTGACGAGGACCCTTGCCAAGAAGGGCCGAAATATCGCTGATGAAGAATCGTAGCTGACGTATCCGTTGTAAACATTGTTTGAATAAATTGCTGGTAACTCTTCCTAATAGATGAGTTAATTTTCATTACGTATTGGTTTGTTCTCCTTTTCTTCGTTAGTTTCCTTCTAATGGGAAGTATTTCAGGCACTTCGATTTTGCTGGAGGTAGAAGTGTCAAGACGAAAGTGGACCAAGCAGTAACTTTGGCGTAATTGGTACGCATTCGTACGAGTGTTTGGTGTTTTTATTTTTGGGAGTCAAAGGTTGCGTTCCCGAACTTAACGATCGTTAACAAATTGTTAACAGTTGTTAACTTTTTGCGTTCCACGTTTCTGATTTCGAAATTTAAGCTCCACCCACCTACAATTTCCGTTCCAGAGCTTAACGGTTGTTAACTATTTTGTAACGATGGTCGGTGAGTATCGTTACAAAATAGTTAACAGTTGTAGAACTGGGAAAAGTTCACGATCGTTAAAGCTGCAGTTAGCTCCGCCCCGAAGTAAAGTTAACGATTGTTAACAATTGTTAAGTTTGGGGAACGCAACCAAAGTAACTTGTTTCAGTTCAGTTCACTTATTAACATGGCACAATAAAATACAAACACGTTATATATACAGCGTTATATGCACAAAAAGAGGCTTACACATCAAGACGTGAAAACTTGTTTCTCTCAGTCCAATGAGACTGTCGATTCAGAGGTGAGGAACCATGAATGAATTCTATTACGTGATTTAGCCTTAAAGGACCCCTCTTGCTTATTCTGCCCTTTATAATATACTTAGCTCCCATATGGAATTATAAGCTTCTAAAATCCCGACCTTTTTCCATTGTTTCGTTTCGTAACTACGAATTTTTAGCGCTTTTTCGGCCTTGCCGAGTTTTCCCGTCACCCAACGAAAAGTTTGCCGGAATCTTCAACGTCCGCTGAGGACTCTTTCACACTAGGATGTGATAATCTTCTGTTTGTTACTTCTTTTATTTGCTTCGTTTTCCCACTTTTTGTTGTTGTTGTTGTTGATTAACGTAACCAAGGCACGACCAGTTTTCAAATGTTTTGCGCCCAGCCTCCGCGTCGGAGAGCAGGAAGGCTGGATATAGTCGACAAGCGCTAACAAGAGAATCGCTGGTTTTCAGTCGAAAGTAATGGTATTTTCAAAAATGTTTTTTCTGATTGATTTAATAGAGAAAAGATCATTTCTAGTAAGAGTTGTGCTTTAAGGCATTTCACAACTAACAAAGGAAAAAAACTAAGCATCATAAACTACAAATCACATAATTTTGTACAAACAATCTATTCAAAAGAAAAGGAAAATAAACTAAATATTAAACACTGTTAATTCCATTGTCTTACATAAAAAAAAGAAAAGCCACACATTTTTAAATCAAATCATAGATCCAAGTTCAAACGTTTAGTTTTCCTGATGTATTCCAGCACAACATTTCTAAGGTCCCTAAATTTAAAACCAGATCAAGATTAAACGGAAAAGGGACCTTGATTCTATTAAGGTGAAATATTAAGTCTAAGCGTTCACGAACAAAAATAGGGCACTCAAAAAGGCAATGGGAACAGCAACTCCTTCTTGCCGGAAGAAGAATTTGCCCGGCACCCGAGAAAAAAAGGAATATTGGTAGAAGTTTTTTTCTGATTTCGCTTTATTAGACCGTCAGAAAAACTTATTCTGTATTTTTGGGATCCCAAAACGTAAGTGGAGGGATACCTATGACATCGCAAAAGTTGTCCGTCTCTGCGCGCTATAACTCTCGAAAGGAACGAGATATTTTGATGAAACTTGATGTGAGGATTCTTTGGGTCAAGAGTAAGGTCAAGTTCGTAGATGGGCTCTGTAGCCCTATATTTAGGGGTGGGGGAGGGGGTTTAAGTTAAGGGGCAAATGAAATATTTTTAAACAGATAATGTGATAGTCGATTATGGGGTAAGAGGACTTGCTGAACAAGAAGAAGAGATGCTGAATCCGTGTATGGTGAAAACCATTTTGTCATCGGACAAGTAGTTCACCCGGAATCCGGCCAAAACCGGAAAGTCTGTTAAAAGTAAAAGTTTTATTGAAGTTGATTAGATGTTCGATTTAGGGGTAGGAAAATATGCTGAACTCGACGGTGAAAACCAATTTCTTGCCGGATACGTAGTTCGCCCGGAATCCGGCCAAAACCAGAAAGTTTGTTAAAAGTAAAAGTTTTATTTGGAGTTGATAAGATGTTAAGTTTAGGGGTAAGACAACATGCTGAACACTTTTGTGACAACAATTTTCTACCCGGACAAGTAGTTCGCCCGGAATCCGGCCAAAACCGGAAAATTATTAAAAGTAAAATTTTCATTTGAAGTTGATTAGATGTTCAGTATTGGGGAAAGAACGTGACACGCTAAGTTCGTTTTTTAGCTTTCTTTTTTCGCCTGACAAGTAGTTCAAAACAGATATGACTTATAGGGGTAAACACACATGATAAATCCATATCTCAAATTGGTTTTCTCAGATGATTGGCTATTTGACCTTACTCTGTTTCTGAATTGTAATAGTAAAAATGTTCAACGAGTCTGGCGAAGACTGGATCTGGCGAAGACAAGACCCAATTGTCTGGATCAATATTGAATTTTTGGGATCCCATCGAAACCTTTGGTCTTGATTGCTTCGTTTTGTTCGGAAAAAACGGAAATTGGTAGAAGAACTTTTTTGTGTGATGCTGCTTAAATTGTCAAATCAGGTATTAAGACTGCTGGAAAAATTCATTATATTTTATTTGCTTGTTTTTTTTTGCCGAACAATCCATTAACAAACGAAAATTATTAGAAGTAAATTTTGCCTGATGCTACTAAGACCGTCAAATCTGGGATGAGACTGTCGGAAAAAAACATTCGCTTTTTTTGCTTCGTTTTTTCGCCAGACGTCTAGTGCAACCGGAATCTGACGAAGCCGGAAATCAGACTTCGTCTTTCTAAGTTTAGCCTGAAGAGGGCCCTTGCCAAGAAGGGCCGAAATATCGCAAGAATAGATTTCAGCTGACTTGTCCTTTAGCGCAGTTAAATACCGTTCTTAAAGTATAACCGAAAAGATCCGAGATAGGACAGTCTAGTTACCTTTCACTTATTCACTTAAAGAGGATTGAAGACCCGATGAAAATGTGTTACTTCGTTGCTCCGGTATTCACAATCAGTTTTGAAAGTGGATATTTCCTGCCGGATTTGTGGTACCTCTATGTGCTTGAAGTGTTCATGCAGTGAGGTACCGCCCGCAAGCTGATTACTAGACACTGGAAAGCCGCATTTGTATTGATAGTCATATTTTCCGCGTCATAGTAGAATTTGGCGTTGTGAGGATGGCCGTAGACATTCTGACTGAATACTAAAGCAAATAGTGAAAAATAAAAGATCCCTTAGCACAATCCAAATAATGCAGTGTATTCACTTGAATGATACACAAATAAGTTGGCTTTTCAGTTAAACTTTAATATCGCCTGTGCTTTACCTTAAAGGTTAACTGAAAAGACAACTTATTTTAGGATTATCCAACTGAATACATTGCATTTGCTTTATTTGGTTTGTATTTAGGCATTTTTTTTTAATTTTTCACTATTGGCCCTAATGTGACGTTAATTGATGACGAAATTGATTATTCGTTATTGGTGGAGCAACGAAGTAACGCATTTTCATCGGGTCTTCAAGCCTCTTTAAGTGAGTAAGTGAAGGTTAAGCAGATTGTCCTATCTCAGCCCTTTTCAGTTAAACTTTAAACACATCGCTGTAGTTTACAATCTGACCGTCTTCATCACCTCTTTTGGTTCGCACATAGACGACCGCTATTCACTTACCACCAATCTCTGTTACTTTACTAGGACTGTCGTCCCTGGAAAATCCTTGGGCGTTATGATCATAAATCCCGGCTTTGTGAAAGACTATTTTGCTGATAAACAGAGCCAAATCTCCTTTAGTCTTGACGGCGAAGTCAATTGAACGACGCCCTGTATTGTGGCATTAGGGCCGACATTTCATTCCTATTGTGGGACTGATGGGGAGTGATATCGGCGGAGTCCGGAAATTAAGTCGATTTTCTATACGAGGTTTTAGAATGGTCGGTTTGCATGTGATTAAATCAAAAGCGGCTTTTGTGAGGCCTTTATGGCGTTGAATTGACGAGGTGGATGGAAAGCGGTAGAAGCACAGGGACGACCGGTGTTGCCAGTTCTTGCCTCAAAACCTGTGACATTTGGCCGCAAAACCCTGTATGGGCCGACGAAACTCGGTCATATTTCAACATTTCCGTTTCTAAATGACGTTTTCTTCAGGTTTTCTTTGGTTTTTAATTTTCTTGAAAAGGAAGCGAGTGAAAAATCCGCGAAAAAAACAAGTAACTTACGGTCACGTGATCAAAATAAAAATCGATAGGTTAATTAAATTTCTAGTTTGTTCTTATGATATGAGCGAAAAAAAACAAATCTTTTTCCTGAAAAGAGTTGTCTTGAAATCAACCAAAAAGCTTTGAAATTGCAGAATTCTGCGATATTTTTGCTTAAGTGTGAGCTTTGTGACAAGTTGCTGTCGCAAAGCTGCAAAACAAACTTTGTCGCAGCTTTGAACCTGAGGAGAAGTCGAAAACTTTCGAAAAATCGCGGAATTTTGCGACAACTGGCAACACTGGGGACGACTATAGAAGAGTCAATGGAACTATTGTACCCAGCAGCGTCCCGGTACAGCGTAGAGTTATGGCGGGAAATGGAAGAAAAGACAGTGATGTACTCGATCCTGTTCAAAATGTGGTGTTATTGCGCTGCTTACAGTCAGTTTGTTTGTGGTATTTGTCGTTGTCGATTTGACGACTGAAGGAGTTCACGACTGGATCGGTCTGCTTCTTTTTTACCCGTCGGAAATCGACCATTTGGACGAAAAACATTGTCGATTCACCATTTATTTTTTTATATATTTATTTTTGACCCGTGCAGCATCTTTTCTCATTTGCACCAATATTTTTACTTTTTTGGCTACGACTGCTCCTTCTCTCTGTGACGTTAATATTTTTAACCACTTACTATTAACGTCACCTACTCTTTCGAACAAAACTCAAGTTTTCTTTGTCTTGTTGGCACTAGAAACGGAACTCGAACAGCCCTGCATCGACAAATACTGCCGATATCCCGACAAGAAGTTTCCTGATTTATCGACATAGCTTTTTACGGTACAAGAAACGGACTGAGGGAAGTGTTTCATTGGATTGCAGTATCGCTTTTGACAAATCTCGCGATCATGCGCTTATAGGTAAATTGTTGTTACAATTTTTGTATCCAACCATATTGTATTTTGAAACACTAACAGACTGGGAAAATGGTTAAACAGTGTTTTTAGGGCAAACGCACAAAGACAAATAATATCTACCTAATTTTCGATTGACCAGAGCCGATTCCGATTCCGTAAATTGCTTAGCTGTATGTATGTAGCCTGATGGCGAGAAAAAGGAAGAAAAAATAATGGCGCACTCGATTCCAGTTAAATGACGTTATCGCACTGCTGATAGTGAATCAACCGTTTGCTTTCTTGCCCTGATTATTTCCGACCGTACAACTAAAGCGTCAGGTTGACCCCTATGAATGTTTCGGTCTTCAACCCAAGCTGACTGCGAATTATATTTGACTGCGCTAAATGTATACGTCAGCTGTGTTTTATTGTGGCGAATTTCGGTCCTTCTTGGCAAGGGCCGTCTTCAGGGTCAAGCTAGACAAACGAACCTGTGATAAAATAAATGAAAGTTCTAAGAAGTCTCGGCACCACCTTGTCGAGCACCTTGTACTCCCAGCAATTCCTTCGAAGTCAAAATAAGATACTTTCTGTTGACGTATCCGTTTAGCGCAGTTGAGTATCTTAGGAATATAGTAGTTATATCTAAAGTATATTCAGTTTGATACTTCAGAGAGCCAGTTTAATGCTTATTTTTGCATGTTCATGAATCATTCACAGTAAGAAAGAATTTCGACGATTCACGATTTATCAGCTTTTTCAAATGTTACTGTTAGAAACAAATTATCGTTATGTTTATTTATATTTTATTTTGGTGACCCAGCACCCACATTTAATACACGTGACAGGGAGGAAAATACTTTGCATGAGTTGAGAGGCTGGTCGAGTTGTAGGCGAGATTCGGGGTCTTGCTTCTAATACCATTGTTAACAGGGTGGTGGTGGCGGATGTAGTGAAGCTAAGGCTCCTGGGGTGTGAGCTGAAGACATTCTGACACTAGCCCCACTCACTAGACCCAGGACCAGTCTGGAAACCGGACTTAAGAGACAAGGGAAAGTGTCGGGGAATACTATAGTTCAGCCGCAGTCAATCCAGAAATCCCTAATCATGCTGGTTCACACATCCTAGCGAAGCTGGAATTCACATATCCCGTCAAGCCCGGAGCCCAGTAACCGAGATGCACCATTACGACTATACCGTTGACATATCGCTTACACAAGTGAACATAATGTAAGGCAAACCACAGCTGGGTCCCTAACTAAATACATAACTGATTATTACCATAAAGTCTAATATAATAGAGGTCCGGCTCGGACCGAAGATGAGATAGAACCAAGGTACCGAAAAACGTCCGAAAAATGTACCAACTGACCAAAAAATTGTACCATGTCCAAAAAATTCTTACGCGTAAATACATAACTGATTATTACCATATAGTCTAATATAATAGAGGTCCGGCTCGGACCGAAGATGAGATAGAACCAAGGTACCGAAAAACGCCCGAAAAATGTACCAACTGACCAAAAAATTGTACCATGTCCAAAAAAAATTTACGCGTGTACACGCGGATTGTTTTCGATGAACAGTACACCATAAGACATTTTTTTCCCCATTTCGTTGCTGAAAATACTTATCAGACCCTTGTTTCCCTAACCGAAGTCGGTTGGGTTCAGCCCCAAAATTAGCCCAATACGGGACATGAATCAGTAATTGTGTTTTCGCAGATACCACGATAACTGCAAAAACGCCTTTTGAACGTGATATCGGAAAACACAGTAACTGCGAAAATGACTTTAGAACGAGGTATCAGATACTATGGTATCTACAAAAACGCAACTAATTATTTCATTGACCAGAAAAAGTAACATAACAGAATCTTTAATTTTTAAAACTGAAACTGGCATTTAAAATCCAAGATTTAGAGAAACCATTACGTTTTAGATCGAGAAAACTTATAATATAGATTCACATATGAGTAAAACAACCAACTAGGATCGATTGAGAAAGTATTTTTATTGAAAGTATTTATTGAGAAAGTATTTTTGGCAAACTATAGGGATCGACTAAAACCAGGAAGGGAAGGGAACGCGAGAAAAGCAGGAAGGGCATACTCAAACCAGGAAGGGCATACTAAAACGAGGAAGGGTAAACTAAAACGAGGAAGGCTGCCGCCAGAATTCGCCGCACCGTTCCCTTCCTCTATTTAGTATTATTTTAGGGGTCGGCAACTTTTCAAATTCAAAGTTCACCATCCCTTCCTCGTTTTAGTATCCTGACATGGGTAGGCATTAAGTTCAGTAAAGGGTCGGCAACTATAAAAATTGTAATTCACCTTTTCATTTCTCGTTCTGACGGTAGGGCGACTAACCAGGAAGGGCATACTAAAACGAGGAAGGGCATCCTAAAACCAGGAAGGCTGTCGCCAGAATTCGCAGCACTGTTCCCTTCCTCTATTTAGTATTATTTGAGGGGTCGGCAACTTTTCAAATTAAAAGTTCACCATCCCTTCCTCGTTTTAGTATGCCCTTCCTCGTTTTAGTATGCCCTTCCTGCTTTTCTCGCGTTCCCTTCCCTTCCTGGTTTTAGTCGATCCCCAAACTATAACACAACGAAAACGAAAAAAAGGTGCACCAACGGTTATCATCCGATTCACAAACATAGACGGCACTCGCAGTTGCAGAATTTCGATACCTTCTTCTAGTATTTCGCTAGTTATGGTGTGTCACTATGCTCATGGGGGCAGATTCGGTTCGAAGTGCTTGGGCATGGAGGAGGAGGCGTGACGACATCGATACGTGCGACAGGCTAATGCCCGACGATTGTACCGATTATAAGCGATATGAATTAAAAAAAAAAATTAACATGGATTTCTATAAGATTAGGTAAAAAGGAATGAAACAATATACAAATAAATCAAAGGAATTTCAGCATATTGAATTGAACTTGAATTTTATTCATAACCCGTCTAGGTAGAGACGGAGTAGGATAAAACTGAAAAAGACAGAAACACAACAACAATAGCCAAAATAATTATAAGTCACTAAACCGAAACATCGTTCATTTCAGCTTTCGCTTTGGAGAGAGAATCCTCGGTAACAGATTATAACATATGTACCGAAAGCAAACACAGATAAAGCATACGACTGTCGTAAGAACAAACTCAAAGATACGACTGGGAGTACGATTCCCTAAAACAGGGTAGAATGGGTCCCCCCCGAGCACCCCCTTCGAATCACCCATGCATGGGGAGCTTTCAGTCGCTGATAGCAACTGCCGTAGCACCCCAGAAGAGCACTAGGGGTAGTAAAGCCGAGTTTATTACAGATATGATCTGACCTTCCGCAAATAATTAAACTCTTCAGCGCATCTAACGGAATGGAATTCAACATGCACCCCAAAAATGACTTGATCGAAACATGTTACTATATGCAAAATACAAAAAAATCTATCTCTGCTTGCTCAGTCAGTCAGTTTTCCTTGACATAAAAATGTCATTGTACCATATTGTACCAACTTTTTAAAATGTACCAAAAAAATTGTGATTGTGCCATATTGTACCAGCAGAGTTGAAATGTACCAAAATGGTACAATTGTACCACTGTTGGCAACCTCATTCCTTAGCTAAAACACTTTGAAAGAAATGTATCAAGCCCGACCTTGGATTAGCACAGCAGCTAACTGGAGCTGGGGGATGAAGACCGAGTGACCTATGTCACGATGCCGGGAAAATAATGATGGTGATGACAACCGAAGAGATATGTAGAAAACTAGGTGATAGAAGGTGGAAATAAACTAGGAGGAGTATTGCAGAGCAAATTGGTATGGGATGTCTCGATAACACATAAAATAAACAAAATTTCAGAGCCAAATTCACGCAGATAAAAACTTAGCCTGTGTAATCCGATTTTTTAGAGTGACCACAAAACCAAACGTTTGGGTCTCCATTTCTTCTTCCTTGTTTTATAACGATTAGATAGATAGGCTATCGTTATAAAATATTGTATTACAACAAAAAAACTTTGGGTCATGTGCAAAAAGAAACGTAAAAACAAAAACACAAAAATATCATAATTTTTACAGACCTTTTCACTTCATCACTTCGCCAATTTCTTTAAATTGTAAAACCATTACCTTATTATTTTTTCCTCCACCAAATCCCTCTCCCGGATTTCACAAACAGTTCTACTTCAATCCCGACGATCTCTCACATTCATACATCAGGTAAGGGGTGTTATTACGCCTCCCCCTACCCCCAGCCGTTAACACTTGTTGAGCATTTCCATCTCCCACTTTCTGCTTATTTCATACTTAGAATTAAGCCTAGGGCATTGAAAGGTGATAACAGATTTTGCCTCTTCGATTCCTAATTTGTGCTGTTTAACTGAGCGTTACTGAGTGTTGATTGCTTTGAGCGCCCAGTCGGAATGAATTGTTCCATTTTCTGAACAGATGAACGCAAAGTTCTTGTGGATCGGGTCTAGATATTCACTGGTGAACTATGGACTAACAAGTAAGCTGACAAGAGCTAGAACCTCATATGGCACTTGCAAGGCTGGGTTGAAGGATGAAAGTAGCCCTAGGTTCACACGGACGTTCATACTGAGGCGATATCGGCCATCGCCGAGATTTTCGTCGCCAGAATCGGCGATTTCTGGTGCTTCCTCGGGCGGTTCTCAATAGAAAATTCAACTTTAATCGTGCGACAGTACGTGTTTATGCACGCAACAGCAACATGGACGGCCCTTTTGATGATTCACTTTTAGAAAATTAATTATTGTTGTTCAGTTCTACCCCATTTTGTATGAAAAGCGAGAAAAGGGACATAGGAACTCTGTGCTATTATTGAAAGCCTGGGAAAATGTGTCCGAACCTATGTAGATCTCATGTACTGTTCAAGTTTCGAAGCGACTTTTCTCTAAAAAGCATACTGAACGTCTATTCCGTCTAGCAAGCAGTGACAAAAGCAAAAAATCTTCATGATCCATGTCTCCTGTCACGTGGCTGTAATTTCAAATTTTTCGCGTTAAATTTTGTTGCCGACGATAAAAATCTTCTGTCGCTGCGATTGAAAAATCTCGTTCATCGCCGCGATTTGCTCTGCGTGAACCTAGGGTAGGAATTTGCCAATTCAAGGTTTTTTTGTTGTTTTTTTTCCCGCGTAGCTTCTTTTTCATTTGTCCAGTGGCTACGTCTCCACCGCCAACTCAGTGACGTTAATACAAAATTTACCCTACAGTTTACCCTACTTTAACGTCACTTACACTTTCGTCTTAAACCTATAATCTTTTATACTTTATCAACTCAAAATTTAACTTCTCTTTTCAAACTTTTCATTTCACAAGGAAATCCAAAAAGCCGCGTCGACACTGCGAAACCTGAAGAATTCGGGAATTTTCAAGGATGATATTGATAATAAGGAAAGGAAAAAATTGGTGGATTCATTTTTAAAAGGTAAAGGTGAGACCGAGATTGATTTCCAAGCAAAACGGAATGAACCATTTGTGAATTATGAAAAAGCATTTGAAAACTGGAATTCGTTAAAAAGCCGCCCCCAAGAAAAAGAAACCATGTTTATGTTAATTCACGGAATTTTACCGTACAGAAACCGCGTAAGCCGTTTCTTGAGTAGCGAAAGTCCGCTGTGTCAGCTCTGCAAGATTGAGGTAGTTGACGGTATGAAGCATGAGTTCCTGGAGTGTAAGTGTAATGGTGAAATTCTTAAAAATATTTTTGAAGTTTTAAGAGGGAGGATGTAAAAATTGAAAGTTTAGAAGAAAAGAAAATGGCTCTGAAGCTGTGTTTTGAAACTGGTGCTGCAAAAGGAAAAGAACAGGCTATGGTCTTCTTGATGACTGCAGTTTGTGTCCACGTGCGGAAAATGAGGAAAAAAGGTAAAAGTATAAATGTCCCGAGGTTCTACAGTTGGATCCACAGTATGGTTGAAATGAATTCGCAGAGTGAGTTATGGAATAGATCCGTGGATGTGGGATGGTTGAACGATGCGTTAAAAATCCGATGATGGAAGTGTGGGTGACCGGTAGGTTTTAAAAAATTTACAAAATAAAAACTTAAATTTTTGTTTGTTTTTGTTTTGGGCTACCGCACTTACGCCCTTGGGCAGTGCGTGATAAATCCTTCATTCATTCATTCATATGAGAAGTGACACTTTCTAAGCGAACCATGACATTTAGAAGTATCTGAATTCGTAATCACCACAATTCCGGACCCCTCCCCCCCCCCTCCTCCAAATTCCCTCACAGTGCACGAAACTGGTCTGGTTCTGTCACTGATATGTCTAGGTCTTGTGCTTATGTCCACCAAGACCAAGTTTCATTCCGATCGCTCCGCTCTAAGCGTGTCACAAGATTTCCGGTTCTCCCCTCCACCCCCCCCCCCACATTCATCTTATCCGGTCTGGACTTCAAATGGGACATTTGAGACACGAGGTCTTTCCAAATATCAAGTTTCACTAAAATCCGATCACCCGTCGACAGTTACACATGCCTCAAAATTCCGGATTCCCCATCCCTCCACTCCCCCACGGGATTGTCCGATCGGTGAACTGACTATTTCTAAGCCAGTCTTTTCAAGTCTCTAATGTTCAGGCCAAGTTTCATTGTCCTTGCAATGCTGTCGGCCAGTCGGTAAAAAATAACCGAAAAATAACCGAAAATTGGTCGATTTTTCGTCTAAATAGTCGTTTTTTTCTGAAAATCAGTGGACTTTTCTGAAAATCAGTCGATTTTTTTCAAAACTGTAATTTTTTGTTGTTGAAAACAGTCGTTTTTTCTGCAGAAACAGTCGGTAAAAATTACCAGCCAGTCGGTAAATGCCTCGTCCCCCCCCCAAACATTTTGGCTAGTGACGCCTCTGACCTAGCGATCACCGGAATTCCCCCCCCCCCCTCCGCCGTCTAACTCCCCAGAGTGCTCGAATCCGGCCCGGTTCCGTCACTGTTGTAGCTAGGGCTTGTGCTTATTCTTCCCACCAAATGCCATTCCAGTCGCTCCATTCTAAGTATGTCACAAGGTTTCCGGTCCCCCCCCCCCCCCACCCCCGCACATTCATCGGACCCGATGCGGACTTGATAGGACATCGAAGACACGAGGTCTTTCCAAATATCAAGTTTCATTTAGATCCGATCACTCGTTCCAAAGTTATACATACCTCATTCCGGATTCTCCCTCATTCAACTCCCCCCGCGGCGGTTGGATCGGGGAAGTGACTATTTCCAAGTTAGTTTGGTCGAGTCTCTGATGTGCCTGCCAAGTTTCATCGTCCTAGGCTTATGGAAGTTACCCCAACTCGAAAACAGTGGACCGACCGACAGACCGACCGACAGACCGACCGAAAAACAGGTCGGGTTCTTGTGTTTCTTCCCCTGTGCGAATATTCTGTCTAGGAAATGTTAAAGAATAGAAAAATTATCTATCATCATTATCATGAAAATCCCAAAGTGTTGGCTTGACTGCGGAAGAGCCAAATATGTGGAAGTCCGGAAGGTGAAGCGGAAGGTCGGGACAAAACGGGTATTTGGAATTCGGAAATAAAATCCTGAAGGTGCAGTATGGCTTTTTGGGATCCCAAAACGTAAGTGGAGGGATACCTATGACATCGTAAAAGTTGTCTGTCTGTCCGTTCGTCCGTCTGTCAGCACGATAACTCTCGAAGGGAATGAGATATTTTGATGAAACTTGGTGTGAGGACTCTTTGGGTCAATGGTAAGGTCAAGTTCGTAGATGGACTCTGTAGCCCTATATTTAGGGGTGGGGGAGGGGTTCAAATTAAAGGGAAAACAAAATATTTTTAAATAGCTAATGTGATAGTCGATTATGGGGTAAGAAGACATGCTGAACACGTCCGACAAGTAGTTCGCCCGGAATCCGGCAAAAACCGGAAAGTTGGTTAAAAGTAAAAGTTTCATTTGAAGTTGATTAATTGTTCGGTTTAGGGTAAGAAGACATGCTGAACACGGTTGTGAAAACCATTTTCTCGCTGGACGAGTAGTTTGTCCGGAATCCGGCAAAAACCGGAAAGTTGGTTAAAAATAAAACTTTGATTTGAAGTGGATTAAATGTTCGATTTAGGGGTAAGTAGACATACTGAATACTTGTGTGAAAAGCATTTTCTACCCGGACAACTACGCCCGGAATTCCGGCCAAAACCGGAAATTTTTTTAAAAGTAATAAGTTTTATTTGAAGTTGATTAGATGACAGATTTAGGGGTAAGAAGAGACGCTGAGTCTGCATATGACAATCATTTTTTAACTGGACATGTAATTCGTCCGGAATAAACCGTTTTTTTTTAGAAGCTAAAATATTATTTGAAATTGATTAGATGTTCTTTATAGGGATAAGGAGATACCGTAGGCTGAATTCGATTCTGAATTTTCTTTTTTTTGCTGGACAATTAGTTTGCTCGGAATTCGGCCGAAACCGGAAATTTGGCAGAAGTAAAGCAGGAAGTTTCGGTCGGGATCTTCAAAATAGATATGGCTCATAGAGGTATATCTGAACTTGGTTTTCTCTAATTATTAGCCTGGCGATGGCTTGATCTGGCGAAGACAAGACCCAGTTGTCTGGATCGAATATAGATTTTTGGGATCCCATCGAAACCTTTGCTCTTGTTCTTGACGGTCAGCGATTACACCTCTGTATAGACGCTATTGTGCTTTATCGACTCGACTTGATCTAGTGTCAAACGGTGGTCTGTCTTTTCGTGATTTTGTTTCTGTACAGGCTCGACAAAAGGTGGGTTAATGCGTTCTCGTAATCTCCGCGCCCCTAACTGAATAGGGTCCTAATTTAGACTCCTATTGTTGCTGCCGCTAAATAGACAATCACATTGTCGTAAAGTGTTTTCGCAGTGTTTACGGAAATTACAGGAGGTATCACCGTTTTGGTATTATTTCAACAAATGCAGGTACCCTTATGAAAAGCAGGACATGTTAGCTGGTAAAATTTAGTGATTAATCAGCCATTCCTTCCAGTTCGCAATACCCCAGTTCAGCGCTTCCAAGCGGACTAGTTTCTGAAAGTCCTCCACTGTCTCATTATCAACACTTGTGACAGATAGATCGCATCCTAAGAGAAAAATGAAAGAAAAAAAAAATTTGACCAAACGCTATATATCAATGGTCCCCAAGGGCCCATTATTGTTTTTGCTCAGGGGTTTGATTACAGATGAATTTCTAGCGCCCTTACAATGCGCATCATTATCTCGTGCTTTCCAAGGGCCTTTGATCGTTCTTATCTCAAGGGTTTTGCTTGCAAATGATCAGAACAAACCCACGAATTGGCAAATTCCTACTTTCATCCTCTGAACCAGTCTTGTAAGTGCCATATGAGCTTACAGCTCTTGTTACGGCCCTTGCAGCTTCGCTCAAGTGCCGTAACTGATCACTTTTCGGCCTGTCGGTCTTTCCACTCATCTCAAGTTAGGGCACTTTCAGATGAGGATGAAACTCGGTAGGTATATCATTATTATACTCGACCAAACTGACTTGGTAATTGTCACTTCCCTGATCCGACCACCGTAGAGGGAGTGGAGGGAGGAAGAATCCGGAATCTTAAGGCATGCATAACTTTCGAAGGGGTTAACGGATCTCAGTGAAACTTGATAATTGGAAAGAACACATAACTCGGATACACCATTTTATAGGTCCGGACCGGATCCGACGACTATGTATGTGTGTGTGGGGGGAGGGGGGGGTGGAGGATAGTCACCGGAAACATCTTGACTCGCTTAGAGTGGAGGACTCGGGATGAAATTTGGTGGGAACAAGCAAAGGTCCTATATAAATTAATGACCGAACCGGACCGGATCCGGGCACTGTGGGGGAAGTTTAAGTAAGGGTTGGTTCCGGAATTCTGGTGATCGCTAGTTTGTCTATGTTTCTAATTGGTATAATTGCGGGCATTATCCAGTCCTCCTTAAGCCCAAGCTGACTGGGAAACACGTATTCAATTAATGCATAAAACGGATATGTCAGCTACGATGTGTTGTCGGCGATATTTCGGCCCTTCTTGGCAAGGGTCCTTGTCAGTCTGTCGAACTTCAGAGTCAACGTTGGGAAAGGAATGAACCTGCAATAAATGACTGAAGTTGTACCGAATATAAAAATCCTATTCGGGGAAATTACTTTTAAATAACACTGTATGGAAAAAACTAGTCCTGAGACTTAATATTTGACACGGCTTGTGTTTTTGCTGCTCAATTGGGACCGAAATATCGCTGCCAAAGCATCATAGCTGACATATCTGTTTTATGCATTGTTTGAATATATTTGCCCGCGCATGTTTTGAGGTCGTCACCCCCATGCCCAAGCACTTCGCCCCTGCCCACGGCTTTGTCTGTTTTAAGCATTCCGCCCTGTTGACTTTTAGCGAAAACAAGGAAAATGTACATTACCGTTTATTTCTCTGGAATAAACTTGTCGCGAACAATCGTTGACAGCATGATATGCATCGAAGGCAGTTAATCAAGGCATATATTAAAACAATACCTGCAGTCATTTGCAGAATGTAGGTTCGTTTCTTCCAGTCCAGCAACAGCCTGACGAGGGCCCTTGCCAAGAAGAGACAAAATATCGCTGTCAAAGGCTGTCGCTGTCGGTCCGGTCCTTATTCATGTCCGATGTGTGGTAGCATGGATGAGAATTTGAGTGAACTTCGGTTAGAAATTTTTGGAGTGAATGGAAGGGGTATGGATGAAGAATCGATGTGTGGTGTAATGGGGAATAACTGTTTTGGAAATAGAAAACAGCTGGTGAGGTTCCTCAGGGTAGCCCTGGCCCATAGGGATAGGTGCCTATAGGAGTTTAATATTTTTTTGCGTGTGGTGTTGTTTTTTTGAGGGGTTGCTCACTCGCTGGGCACCACTGTACACCCTCCCTGGGCACCGACTGGGCACCACTGGGCACCGGCACCGGCTGAGCACTGGCTGGGCACCGGCTGGGCACCACTGTACAACCATTTTGGGAGTGAGCAACCCCTCGGTTTTTTTGTTCTACATGTATTTGCCATGGCCGTTGGCTCTTAGCGCAAATAAAATCTTATCTTATCTTATCGAAGCTGACTTTCCGTTTTTAGACATTGTTTCGTATATGTTTCCCAGTCAGCTTGGGCTCAAGAAGTATTTAAAACAAGGCAAGTGAGAAAATCAGTGATGTTTCATTGGGGGTTTAGAATGTACAGCGTGAAATTCGGGTCTCCAGGTTTAAGCATGGATTGGTCATAGTTAAGACAGGTCATTTAAGGCAACCAGTTTACGCAGTACATGAGACTAGGGTACACGAATCAGCCAGAATCAGTTCTTTTGGGTTAATCTCGCATTTTTAATATAAAATCTCCGCAAACAACAAAATAAATAGACAGTATAATTGCAGCATAAATATTAGTTTAATTTCACGTACGGTTACACTTAACACGAGCGTTTTCGCCCTCTAGGTCGTTTGCGTCTTTCGTCCCTGTTAGCTCATCCCTTTGTGTTGAATCGACCCCTTCGTTCATGCACAAGTCAAAGGGGTATAAATAATGTTGGTATGCAAAGTGGGCCATTTGGATCTGTTGTTGATTTCGAATCCGCATCTCCTCCAGGGCTTTTAACCCAGGATGGGGAATGGACTGAGGGGTTGGGAGGGGGTTAAGCCAAACGCCGTTAGGACATCGGAAAGCACCAAACATGTGAGGTGTTGGCAGGATGGTGCCGAAGAGCGGGTGCAACGGTGTAACGAAGGGCGGGTATTCCTCCTTGCGGGGAAGTCGAGGCTTCCGGCGCGGTCGGTATTTGTAGTCTGGGTGTTCTTTCATATGTAAGGCTCTGAAACGGATATCCGAAATAAGAGTTTGTGGTGTCGTGTTCTGCGACTGCGAGACTCAAGACAGGCGAGGTATACTGTACCAGGGTTGCCAAGTGCGACACTTTTGGTGCTTTTTGACACTTTTTGTCGCTGGATGACACCGTGACATTTTTTCTCTGAAAGTGACACCCTTTCTTATGAATGACACTTTTTAGGTCAGACATGCAATTTTTCATTTACTTTACTAAAGTGACGGATTACCGCCCCCAAAACATGTACTTTACACGAGGGGTTGCTCACTCCCAAAATGGTTGTACAGTGGTGCCCAGCCGGTACCTAGCCGGTGCCCAGCCGGTGCCCAGCGAGTGAGCAACCCCTGGACTTTACATTGACTTTATACACAATTACAGTTTGAAGCCTTAAATGAAGCTCAGTTCCGATTAAATTTTCTTACAAAAATGTTTCGAAAAATTATGTTATAAATCCAGTTATCACCAATTTTGCGCGTTGTGCAGCGGAATGCAAAAAAAAAAATCGAGGTGTCAAAAAGCACCTTTTTGTCAGCAATTGTGACACTTTAGTAGTCGAGCTCTTGGCAACCCTGTACTGTACCCTGCCAGTGCAAACCAACACAAAGTTCCCTATGAAAAAAGGATCCCGACTGAAACGTTCTAGTAACAAAATAGAGAATAGCTCGTTTTCTGCTTCAAGATTTTATCAGACCAAATGTTTATTCAAAGCGCATTAATTCGAAAAACAGGAATAAGGGATTGAAATCACCAATATGAGTTACAGGATGCTCCCTAAACGGAAATGACAGAGCACTTATAAAGTCCATGAACCATTACACATTGAGTGAAAGGATCCTTGAAGTACAAGCAAAGTAAGGATAACTGAAGTGTAACAGAATATAACGAGCCATAACATGGATTCTTCGCACACTAGCGTCCGGGATTCTAGATTTGCAAGGCACTTACCGGCCGGCCATTTATCACAACTAACGAAGACAGGTGACACTATGTTGTGGGGGGATATCTTGAGCAACCAGTCCCACATTCGTCAGGTAGAATTGGAGATATTCAAAAAATATTTCACAGGCTTCATTTCGGGGGAAACAGGGGAGTCAGTCCCCCCTTGGCTTAAGACTTTGTCCCTAAATCAGCAATGCAATTCTTTTACCTACATCAGGCTCCTGAAGACCACAGCGAACTACAAAGTCTATGCTTGGGGACATTTCGTCATGGGAACGTTTCGCTGGTGACGTTTTTGGCGAGGGCATTTTCATTACCAAGCCACGTCCCAATAATATTTTAGTCGTTTAAAAAGTACAAGGCCGTAAACCGTGTGCATTTTGATTCTTGAACGGGGCCAAGAAAATCTCGGGCACTGTGGGAACTGCGTTAGGTTGCTACATATAAGTACAATAAAAAAAAACAGGTAGAATTAGAGATATTCGAAAAATATTGTAGAGGTGTCATTTTGGGGGAGGCAGGGGAGTCAGTCCCCCCTTGGCTTTCCCAAGGGATACCCAAGCTTCCCATGAAAAATCATAAAATACCCGAGAAACAAAGTAATTTGTCAGAACTATGACGGGTAGTTGCGAAAAGTGGATCTTTAAGAAGGTCTCTCACTAATGGTTGATCTTTTTAAGCTGAGTTACGTTTGATATTTGGCGAGTGACGTTTTTTTGCGTGGACATTTTCATAACTAAAGCCGCTTTCACATTGACGCGTCGTTGCGATGCGTTGGTATGCGTTTATCTTGCGTTGCGTACAGGTTGCGCAGCGTATCTTTCACACCTGCGCGAGAAGCTTTCGAGCTAGATGCTCATTTACATTTTTCTTTCTCGTTTATTTTGCTGAATTTTTATTTTTGTCACTAGTGGCAAGTTTTTCTTCATCATCAGCGTATTTTTTCTTAGTTGTTCTTCAGAAACTTCCATTTTCCACTGACAAATCTGATGAGTACGCGTCGACGCAATGCAAGAATAGAACTTGGTTCTTGGTTCTATTCTTGCGTTGCGTTTTATTTGTCTGCGTAAACTCAGCGTGGCGTCGACGCAAGCACGACGCAGAGGTTGCGTAACTTAGCTTGAAAGTCTATGTGAAAGCGGCTTAAGCCACGTCCGTATAATATATTAGTTTTTTAAAACTGTATAAGGCCGCAAACTGTGGGAATGTTGAACCCTAGGCATTTTGATCCTTGAACATTTTGATCGTGCATTTTGAACGTGGACAAGAAAATCTTCGGCACTGTGGGAACCGCCCATATTACAAGCGTTAGGTTGCTACAGATAAGTATAATCAAAGACTGGTAAAATTGGAGGTGAGATGAGAGGCGTCATTTTAGGGGAGGCAGGGGGGTCAGCCCCCGCCCTCTTGGCTTTCCCAAGGGAGACCCAAGCTTCCCATGACATATCATAAAATACGCGAAACAAAGTGATTTGACAAAACTGTCAAATCACCCCCCCCCCCCCCCCTAGTTTTTAGCGAAGTGACGCCCCTGGTAGCTAGAGGAAGTTACACTAGACAAATATACCACTCACCTCAGGCGCTTAGCTTCGTCAATAAACGGCCGTTTATCAACGTCAGAGAGTGTTTTCCACTCTGCACCGAGCCGTTTTGATATTTCTGAATTGTGCATCTTTGGGAAGTCTTGAGCGAGTTTTCTTCTTTGACCCCTGGACCATACCATAAATGCGTTCATTGGGCGTTTCACGTGATCACATGACTGGGGGATACTTTGCATGCTGCTGTCAAGATGTGTGAAACTATCTGTGAACGAAAGCAGTCGCTGTTATTTCCCAAAATAGTACAGAATCTTATCTGTGCTGAAGAAGCCGTTCCCACGAGTCCTAGGTTGCGTTCGACGGATTTACTATCACTTGCGATCGTGACAATTATGCTATTGTTTTCGTTCGTTAGTCCCGCATGGTAAGAAAATTTGCTCCTCCCTCTTATCTTTTTCTTCCCACAATAGATACGATCGGCTGACTTTTAAGATGAGCGTGTCCGAAAGCTTTCAGGACTGTAAATGCTGCATTTAATGCTGCATTTTTATTTTTATTTTCGTCCGATAGCTCTTACCTTATATGCAGCATTAAATGCAGCATTTACAGCACTAAGAGCTTTCGGACACGTTCTTTATTTCTTCTCTGGCACTTCTAATTTCGAAATTTAGCCTTAATCGCTAGCTCCCCAGTTTCTTCTTGAAAATTCAGCGTAAAATTTAGCATCTTCGCTGAATTTTTCGATGAATTTTATGCTGAATTAATGAGCGAAAATTTAAGTCCGAAAGCGAAATGCTGCATAAAATGCTAAATTAATTCAGCATTTTCGTTCGTTTCCGAGCTTTCGGACACGTTCGGTATACGTGTTAGTTTGTTCTCGGGTTGTCTTCAAGATACAACATAACCAACCACAACGTAATAAACCTTGAAGTTTGCTCTGGGTTTGGATTAGGAAACCAGAAATCAAAACGGGCAAGATCATTAGTTTCTCTAGATAATATGGGAATGGATAGTTACTACAGAATGTTTCATTTGCGCGTTGGTTCAAAGGGAACTTAAAAATCTCTTCACTTTTTGACCATGGTCTTACGCTATGCACTAATCAAGAAGGAATACAATTTCGACATGGAGTGATTCTGTAGGTGAACCAGCGGCTGGCATTACACTGTCAGAAGCTTCATAACATTTACATAAGGATGCGCAATTTCAACTGATATGAGCTAACACACTATCTGATAACTTAGCACAGAAAAATTGGGTTATGAGACGTTAACTGTTACGTTTCTATGAAAATATGAGACTAAACATTGGTTGCAACGGTACTTCTGCGAAGAACAACAACTCAGAAAAGAAATATTCTGCAACGTCACCAGGTAGTGTGTTATCTCATATCTGTTGAAGTTGCGTAAATTGTGTTCTCATAGTGCATCATCAGTTTCTATCCGCAAGCATAACTAGATAATTTTCTAAACGCACTTTTTTGTACCTTTCAGTCATTACCACTATAGCATTCAGTCGAGAGGGTCACATTCCACTTACCTCTCCAAGAGTCAACTGTTCTTCTGTTTCCACCAAACAGAGAAGTGACTTGACATTTCAAAATCACCTTGTTCACTTGCCACCTTCTTCCGACTCGCGCATACTTCCATCAGAACCTTAAACACTTTGTAATGAAATAAGCCATTCATTACATGGGTGAGTGAGAAGCGAAGATGGAGTGATATTAGCATTAATAATCAATAAGACGTCAGCCACCTGCTTGGTAATTGCGCTTTTGTTTCCAGCATTTAGCTCCGCCCACTGGAGATGATTGGGCTGTCGCTTCCGTGAGATCTTTATTATGTTGACAGAGATTTGTGTCTATTCAGTGCAACTACTTTTTGCATGTTCATTGCGCCGAAAGGTTTATCAGATGGACTGGTAGGCTATGCGTAATGGGTTTTCACGGTGGTAATGCTCGTTTGTTTCTTATGTGTCTGGTTCCGTTAAAAAAGCTTTAATTTACTTGCGATATTTGGGTAGCCAGCAAGAAAGAAACGAAAAGCTGATTTTTTTTTTCATAATTAAATCTCCAGTAACCACCGCTTTCACCGGCCTGTCTAGTCTCGACCATCATCAACCGGCCGTCCGCGCGCCGCTGTATAATCCTCCGGCTGAGTTGTTTGGAAGAGATTCTGTAACCACACGTGAAACATTCTGCAACCAACACGAACAAACTAGCGAAAGATGGAGTTGTTAGACCTCGGTTTAGACATTGTTTCAAAATTACCAAATTAATAGTCCTTCTGGTCGGACTTTTGCAGTGTTGTAACAAGTACTTTAAATTTTTACTTAAGTATTAAGTACTTCCAAATTTTGTACTTAAGTATCAAGTATTAAGTACCAGACCACAATTGTACTTAAGTAGTTCTTGAGTTTTAAGTACAGAACTTGTTCTTAAGTGGTACTTCAAGTATTACTTAAGTACAACTATACTAGCACTATTTCTAGCTCAGTCATATTCAGTCGTATAGAAAAAAAAGAAAGTCAAATAAATAAAGGCATTTGGCAGTTTAAACAAAGAATTAAATACCGCGAAGGACATTATAGCTACGCTTCTTTGAACGTTAGTCAGTTTTGAACAGTGCCACTTGTATGCACTTGACGAAGGTCATCTACCAGTCTATCAAAGTAACTAATTACGGGCTTCTAGGAATTCCTCAACGGCTATTTTCTTCTTTTTCCATTTGGTCCGAACTGCCTGTTCTAGGTGAAGAAACATTCAAAGAAGTGTGCCTTGCTTAAGACTAATGATTTGTCTTCTGGTGGAGATGCTGGTACTGAGAATCTGCTTTTAGCATTTTTGCCAATCCTGAAATCGAACTACTTATGAGTCTTGAAATTCCCTTTTTCGAAAAATCTTTTTCTGTTAAAAAAAATCATTCGATCGAAGCGGAATGTACTTGGGAGAGTACTTGAAAGTACTTAAGACTGTATCGGTACTTGAGAGCTTCAAGAACCTATTTATCTTACTTAAGTATTAAGTATTAAGTACTCCAGGAAAAATGTACTTAAGGAATATTCAAGTACCTTGATTTTGTACTTAAGTAGTACTTGGAGTACAAGTACTTGAAGTACTTCGCAACACTGGACTTTTGTGGGGTGAGGGGTGTTTACCTGTACGAAAGACACGAAGAAAGCTGTTTACCTAATATTTTAAGGCCACTTGATCCTACGATTTTTATTTCAGGGTGGAATCTTTGCAGCGGGGTTGGGTTCTTAACCTGACAATTTTACGTTATCGAAATTTCTGTTTTCATCCGAACTCCAGTCGAACATTCACCTTAGCCGAAAATTAATATTTCATAATTTAACATTGTTTAGTTATCCAATACGTTAACTTCCTAGTCGGTTTCGTTAGTAATTTGTGTCGTTTCGTAATTTGTACCCGATTCCGGCTAAATGTCCCATTAGTTAATAGCAAAGCCAGTCGCGTGTGCTTTTACTATTGTATCACCCCCTGTGAGTTAATTTGTCAACTTTTCGATATTCACCAGATTGGTCTTAAAACGTGTTTTTCGCTTCTGAATTATTTCGAAAAGTGAAGAGACGACGTTTTGGCAGTCCATGGACTTTTGACGACCGGTGACACACAAAGCACATACGTGCTTGAAAAACGCAACCAGTACACATTTACTATCAGATTCTAATCAAACATTCACTAAAATAAACTAAAAATTAATTAATTAATTTGTCAATTTGTCCTCTCTCGTCTTCCAAATTCCAAACCCTCCACTCACCAACTACCCTCAAGGAGATGTTTCTTTAACCGATTTTTAAATTGCGGTACACTTTCCGCTTCTCGAATTGAGTCAGGAAAAGTATTCCAGACCACCGTACCTGAATGACTTGCCACATGGCTAGAACGAACCGTACTTCTTGGCTCACTTACCAGGTCTCCAGCATGCCTCGTTGAGGTTCCAGCATTGATAGAAGTGGGGATTGGACATTGCTCCTATACAGTGCCTGCACTGCAGCGCTGCTCTCGAGTCCAGCGTGTCGAAGTCCGAGGCCGATACCAGAATCACGCTCATGAGTCAAGTCGAGTCCGTCGACGAGACCATTACTAGTAGCCTACTACTTAATCCGATCAAGACTATACAAAAAAGTTCGCGAGACCGAGTCACTGCCCGAGTCCTCACAATATGTTTTTCCTTTTTCTTATATAAATAACTTGGATATTCTCCTGCAGAATATAGACAAAACAAATTAGTTTGGGATTCTTTTTTGGTCTCTAAAAACTTCAGTGTAATCTTATATTTACCCGGCCTAGACGTTAATCCCCTTGACTGCCACAGGGGTATCAGGTGGTCGAAAAGGGGTAGCCTTCTTTATTCTACAACTTCGGCACAAAACAAACTGTTTTCACAAAAACCGTGACTATATCATGTAGTCGCTACCTGCTAACTAACCATAGTCTTTTTATTTCCCCCTGGATGTATCAGGGCACTAACTCAGGGGGGAAATAAGTGGTACGTATTGCTCGCTTTCTTTTGCGATCTCTAAAAGTAGAAAAAGAGATGAAGGGCAGAACAGAAACGGAAACCGACCTCTGGTTTCCCGTTGTTTCCAGTCCTGTTTTGTCAGTATTTAAAAGTTAGTAGTGGTAACCCGTTTAACATCAGGATTAAAAGCCTTGGCTGTACGCGCAAGATTCACCATGTACACACAGAAGGAGAAAGAGATTAAATATTCAAAATTGTTCACAGACAGTGAAGACCAGAAAAAAGTCATCACTTAATAAATATGCTCTAGCCTCCAAGACTACCAAGAGTTAGAAGCTCATATGACACTTGCAAGGCTGGATCAGAGGATGAAAGTAGGCATTAAGCCAGTTCGTGGGTTTGTTGTGATAATTTGCAAAAGAAATCCTTGAGATAAAAATGATCATTGGTTCTTGGAAATCACAAAAATATACAGTTTGATAAAAAGCATTTTATTTTTGCAGTTTGCTATGACGATGCGCACTTCAAGGGTACTAGAAATTCATCTGTAACCAAAACCCTTGAATCAAAAACGAGCATATGCTCATCGAGATCACGAAAATGTATATTTGCTCAAAAGTATTGTCTGTACTTTAAGGAATTCACTTGTAAGCTAAACCCTTGAGGCAGAAACAACCATGTGCTCTTGGGGATCATGAATAAATACCGTTTGGTATTTTTTTTTTTCCTCTGGTTAAGATGTACACTCTAAAGGTGTATAGAAATTTATTTTTAAGCAATCATGGGTCCATTGAAATAATGAAAATGTTTATTTAGCTGAAAAGTATTTCTTGTACTGTTTGTACTTTGTACAGGGAAGGTCGGAAATGGCAAGTGACAATTTCCAAGCCAATCTTGCCAGTTCTCTAATGTTCAAGCCAAGTTTCATTGTCCTAGCACATCTGGAACTACCTTAACTCGCGATCACCACAATTCTGGACCCCCCTCCAACTCCAACATAGTGCCCGAATTATTGATGTATCTAAGGCTTGTGCTTGTTCTTCCCACCAAGTTTGATCGCTCGACTCTAAACTTGTCACAAAATTTCCGGTTCATCGGGATTCGGTCCAGCCTTGAAATGGGACATTTGAAACATGATGTATTTCCAGTTTCATTTTGATCCGATTAGCCGGTCGAAAGTATGCATACCTCAAGACTCAGAGTTTCCCTCCCTCCACCACCTCCGCGATGGTCGGATTGAGGAAGTGACTATTTCCAAGCCAATCTTGTCAAGTATCTAGTGTTCAAGCCATGTTTCATCGTCCTAGCACATCTCAAAGTCCCTGAACTTGCGATCACCAGAATTCCGGACCCCCCTTCCAGCTCCCCCCACAGTGCCCGAATCCGGTCCGGTTCTGTCACTGATGTATCCGGGGGTTGTGCTGGTGCTTCCCACCAAGTTTCATCCTGATCGCTCCACTCTAAGCGTGAAACAAGATTTCCGGTTCCCACCTCCGACCCCCCCCCCCCCCCCCCCCCCGACATTCATTGGATCCGGTTCGGACGTGAAACAGGACACCACGAGATACGTGGTCTTTCTAAATGTCAAGTTTAATTAAGATCCGATCACCCGTTGGGAAGTTACACATAGCCTACCTCGATTCCAGATTCCCCCCTTCCTCCACTCCCCCCACGATGGTCGGATCGGGAATTTGCCTATTTCCAGGTTAATCTGGTCAGGTCCCTGGTTTGCCTGCCAAGTTTCATTGTCGTAGCCCACCTGGAAGTAACTTAACTTCGGATCACCGGAATTCCGATCCCCCCCCCTCCAACTCCCCCACAGTGCACGAATCCGGTCCAGTTCTGTCAGTGATGTACCTAGGGCTTGTGCTTGTTTCTCCCCAAAGAAGTTTCATCCCGATTGCTGCAAGATTTCCGGTTCCCCCATCTAGTTCCCCACCCACATTCATCGTATACGGTCCGGACTTGAAGAGACATGAGGTCTTTCCCGGTATTAAGTTTCGTTAAGATCCGATCACCTGTTCGAAAGTTATGCATGTCCTTAAATTCCGGATTTCGCCGCCTTCCCCTCCACCTAATACGATGGTCAGATCGGACAAATGACTAGTTCCAAGTTAGTTTGGTCGGGTCCCTGATATGCCTCCCAAGTTTCATCGCCCTAGCGCATCTGGAAGTACCCTAATTCGAGAAGAGTGGCCGTACTGGCGAACGAAAAGTGATTGGTATATTGCACTTGAGCGGGCACTTGAGCAAAGCTGCAAGTGCCATAAAAACAAACATATTTTTGGGTGCTGGACTAGTTAAGAAACCTACTGTTCTAGTAAAGCTCGCTATTATAGTTGGAAGAAAATACGATAACTTAGGTCGAAATAAATGTGCTTAGGTATGAAGCACAGGATAAAACGCGTCTATAAAACTAGCACAAAGTCAGAATCAGGTTTAATGGATGCTTTTACACACCGTGCGGAATAGCAGGAAAATAGACAAAATAGCGCCTGTAAGTTCTTTTGAGGCATACAACACTGTACAGAGTTTCTCCGTATAAAGATTAAAGTTAACTGTAGTATTTGCTATTCGGACTATCCTTATCTTTACGCAGGTAAAATTAATACCAAGTAGAGATAAGACGAATCCGAGTAGCAAATACTGCAGTCAACTTTCATCTTTAGACGCAGAAACTTTTTACAGCGAAGTAATCCTATGCTCGTCACATCTTCCAGTTACTCTCTTAGATGCCATCTACCTTTCACTTTGGTCTCTACCGTTGGAGAAGGTAACTGCCACTCCGTTTCCTTCCCCAGTAGATGAAATACTAGGTGCCATGTACAAGATTTGCAAACGTAATCAAAATGTCATTTGAGTAATTTCAGTATAGCTTGAATTTATCTATCAAAGTGAGACAACAGGAAGCTGTCAAAAGTAAATGAGCGCCATCTGTTCTGGATTTGTGCCTTCTGAAAAGATCTTGTGACTCGAGCAGATGGCTTTCCGAATTGCATCATTTTTCTCTAGATGGCGAAAGAGTTGCCGATCTTGCAAAGTTCGAAAGAGCCTTTGAATCATTCGAGGGTTAAAGTACGAATAAGGTCCATACCTGATTAGCTTAGTACACTGAAAAAGTTTTTCCGTATAGAGATCAAAGTTAACTTCAGTATTTGCTACTCGGATTACTCTTATCTCTACGCAGATAAGATTAACACCAAATAGAGATAAGATGAATCTGAGTAGCAAACACTGCAGTTAACTTTAATCTTTATACGGAGGGACTTTTTACAGTGTAGCTATGAGAATAGCTAACAAATCATGTAAAACAGTGGTTCCCAACCGGTGATACGCGTACCCAAAGGGGTACGTGAGACCCTTGCAAGGGGTACGCGAAGGTGCCAAAACCGGTTTATGGTCCGTTTACACACTGCGTAAAATCCGAGCGTATTTTGAAATCCGAGCGTATTTTACGCATGTTTTGAGCTTGAAAAGATTTCTAGCAATACGGACGTATTTTGATACAAAACGGACCGATTTCTCCAATACGTCCGTATTGCTAGAAATATTTTCAAGCTCAAAACGCGCGTAAAATAAGCTCGGATTTCAAAATACAAACGGATTTTACGCAGTGTGTAAACCCACCATTAGTCGGTAGCTTCAGAACTCGCCCCCTTCGTTTTTGATTGCCGAAAGCCTAATATTACCAGCAGAGGCATCACTAGCCAAAAAAAAATTGGGGGGCAAGGTATTTTTTCTGACTGTCTGGTAATTTTTACCGACTGTTCTTAAAAAAGGAAAACTGTTTCAAAAAATTGTTTCCGACGCGAACGTTTCTTTATAACCGTCTGGCCGACTACTGGCGGACGGCTCTGTGAACTAGTGAACGTCAATGAAATAATGTTGATTGCGAAACAGCTAGCCTACTGCCGTAAAATATGTTTCTGTGTCAAACAGTATTGTTTCAAGAAGAATCGAAGACATTGCAAGTGATATTGTCATCCAGGTTGCGAATTCAGGTAACGAAAATGTTTGCGATGCAGCTTGATGAAAGCATGGAGAATATCATAACCAAACTCAGAAACAGGCTGACTGTAAAAGGTATTTCCGTGAATGACGTCGAGCCGAGATCTGACAAAATTTTAGCTACAAAGCATCCTCAAATGTCTCATTGATTTTGTATACATTTCCTTAACTTATCGTTTTTCATAATAAATAACGTCTTTTCCACGCTCTAAGAAGGGGGTATTCAGCCTTTTCGAACCTTGATTAGGTGTACGCGGTACGGAAAAGGTTGGGAACCACTGATCTAAAATACTGGTTTTCTTCATCGCAAGGATTCGGCCCTATTCTAATACGACCAGCCAAGGGCAAGAGGTACAACAAATCAGCTATAATCCATCATTCAATAAGCAGAATTTAGACATCTCTGACACCACATTTAGTTCCATCAAAATTGACGAGCTGAAGGGCTTAAAAACACTGATTCGGCTAACTATTTCCATCAGAAACAGTATCAGACAAATACGAAAATGTCACAGCACTGAGAGAAAGTCATCTCGGGTCATCTGCTTTTTGGGATCCCAAAACGTAAGTGGAGGGATACCTATGACATCGCAAAAGTTGTCCGTCCGTCCGTCTGTAAGCACGATAACTCTCGAAGGGAATGAGATATTTTGATGAAACTTGGTGTGAGGATTCGTTGGGTCGAGTCGAGTTCGTAAATGGGCTTTGTAGCCCTACATTTAGGGGTGGGGGAGGGGGTTCAAATTAAGGGGCAAACAAAATATTTTGAAACAGCTAATGTGATAGTCGATTATGGGGTAAGAAGACATGCTGAACACGATGGTGAAAACTTTTAAATCGGACAAGTTGTTCGCCCAGAATCCGGCCAAAACCGGAAAGTTTGTTAAAAGTAAAAGTTTTATTTGAAGTTGATTAGATGTTCGATTTAGAGGTAGGAAGACATGCTGAAGACGGTGGTGAAAACCATTTTCTCGACAGACAAGTAGTTCGCCCGGAATCCGGCCCACACCGGAAAGTTTGTTAAAATTAAAAGTTTTATTTGGAGTTGATCAGATGTCCAATTTAGGGCAAGAAGACATGCTGAACTTTTATCTGAAAACAATTTTCTACCCGGACATGTAGTTCGCCCGGAATCCGGCCAAAACCGGAAAATGGTTAGAAGTTAAAGTTTTATTTCTAGCTGATTAGATAACCGATTTAGGGGAAGAAGAGACGCTGAATCCGTTTGTGACAATCATATTTTACCCGGATATATAGTTCGACCGGAATCCGGCTGGAGTCGGAAAATTTGTTATAAGTTAAATTTGTATTTGAAGTTGATTAGATGTTCATTATTGGGGAAAGAAGATACCCTGAGTTCGTTTTTGAGCTTTCTTTTTTCGCCGGACAAGTAGTTCTAGAGTTCGGCCAAAACCGGGAAATTAGCAGAAGTGGCAGGAACTTTTCGTCAAAACAGATATGACTTATACGGGTAAACACACATGCTGAATCCATATCTGAACTTGGTTTTCTCGGATTCTTGCTATTTGGCCTTAATCTGTTTCTGAATTTTAATTGTAAGAATGTTCAAGGATTCTGGCGATGACTGGATCTGGCTAAGACAAGACCCAGTTGTCTGGCTCAGATATTGAATTTTTGGGATCCCATCGAAAACTTTGGTCTTGTTTTTCGATGATCCATGTTGACGCCCCTCTACGACCCTAGTCGTTCCATCCCTTGTCATTTCTGATTTCGAACCTTAGATAACATTTTTATCCATCCTAACGGCACTACACCGATTTTTACATCTGCCGTGCCGGGCTCCTATCAAAGCTTTGCTTCGTTCCATTTTTATTCGGAAATAATCAAATTTCTTTGTTTATGACTTCGTGTGGGGAATGTTTGCCATGAGTAAACGGATGCGAATTTCTTCCTTCGCTCCATCTCGCAAATGAAGGCATCTCTAGCTGAGGGCCCCTTCAGTGGCGGATTACTAAATAGGAGGAGTAGCGAACTGCCTATGGGCCCAATGGGCCCCTTTCCATTCAGGGGCCCCGAAACAGTCTTCATTTGATCTTGAAAGAAAATCACAATCAGGTCTTGTTAAATATTTGTATTCAAAATACGTGCGTGTGATCTAAAGAGGTGATGGACATAATCATCTAGCATCCGACTTGCACTACTTGCACACAATTTAGTTCAGTGTTATCCGACCAGAATGGGTAGTTGAAATTCCGCCTGCCTAGAAGGGGCCCGAAAGGGTTTGACCCAGAACTGGGTCCTATAACAGATTATAATCATTAAGCGATCCGTCATCAACTCTACTTCAGATTATTCCATCTATTTCTTATTCCCGAGATTTCAGATGCGGTACGGATATCTTTTACGCCCTAAAGGCACCACATTACTCTTGTCCTTGCTATGATGGCCTCTTTTCTAGATAAATCAATCAGTCACCTTTATTACCAAATAGCTCAAGGCTATGAAAAATGACAGACAGCAAATGAACCATTACACTTAAAAAAAAAAAAAAATTAATGTGTTGTTTTTTTCTACAAGACAGTGTAAAAATCTTTTCTGTTGAAATTTGTCTGCGATCAGTTTATATTTGTATGTACTAATTAGTCAGGAAAGTTTACTCAGTTTTCTCCAGCCAGGTCGAGCTTGGCTAATACTGAGTACTTTTGCCCGATGTGGAGCGGCATCTTATCCGTGAATGTAAGGAATAAAGTGATTTGAGAGTAGAAATTGTTTGAAGTAAATGAGTGTGATCAGGAATGGATGGTGCTAATTTCGTAAAGTGAATGTTATATTTCAAGCTGTCGATAAAACAAAGAGAGAAATAGTTTGTAGTTTGTGAGTCGTATCTGGTTTTCGCGCTGGATCGGCAAGTTGCCGAACTTTCCGCGCCGGTTTCCGCGCTTTTGAATTTGAAGCGGCCTTGTCGGAGAGTCGTTCCATAAGTTACTGAAAAGCTCTGCGGAAATTTGAATGCGTCGGTGCAAATTTAGGAAGTGTGGAAAAACAAGGCAAGAGTCATTAAAGATGACTTCTTTGGAACACATAAGAACGAAAGACTGTCCAGTTAACTATATCTCGATTTGTTTCTAAAAAGTTTGGAATTCAAAATTTTCTCGGCGGTTTTAAGCTTGTCGTATTTTTCGTATGCATGTTTTCGCAATGGAAAAGTGGAAAGCAATTCCAAGAATCGAATTCCCGCAGTTTTGGTGAGAGTACGCTTACCGAAGAGTGATTCCGGAATCTTGTGAAAACCCGTCTAATGTCAGACAATCAATTGGTGTTCAGTGCACTGTAAAAAAAAAATCTTGCAGTATTTGCTACTGGGATTAATCTTATCTTTATTACAATAAGATTATCCCTTTTTCGGATTAATGTTATCCCAATAGAGATGAGATTAATCCTAGTAGCAAATACTGCATCCTTATTCGGAGAAACTTTTTACAGTGTAGTGCCTCAAATGACTGTCCATGGTTCCGGGATAGAGCCGAGCAGGAACATAAGCCCTAAACACCTTTGTAGTGTACGTGCATCTTTCACCATTTCTAAATACATCCGTTCACGAAATTTCATAAGCTTGCGTTCCTGCTCCTTCGCACATTTTAATTCATGGTTCCCACGATAAATATTTACACTTATTCACCATACGACCTTTTCATCCATTGTTGCTATTTGAACAGAAGATTATAATTCGAAATCCAAGGTGTCATATAGATATTATTTATCTTTCACGCTTCTATTCAGCCACGTACAATGCTTCATTAGGACCCTGTCACTTCCTTACACGACTGGATGTGGATTTTTCTGTTGGTAGAAACCGGACGAAAACGTGCATTGCAATGTGCCAGTGTCATGGTCCTGTCAGCGAAAACCCTCGGGTATAATGAAGCAAAAAAACTGGCTGGCTGTGCTCGCCCAACATCAGATTATGCTTTACTTGTTGAGGTTTTGAGAGCTTTTCGTCTCGGAATGTTTTGAGGGCATAAGGGCAGAGGTAAAGCCTTTAGTTGGCGCTAGCATGACATTCGGCTTATACTCGCTTTTTTGAATAATTTGTATAATTAAAAATGATGCCAAACGGATAAGTCAGCAGAGATTTGCTCCAGAGATATTTCGGCCCTCTTGGTATGTGTCCTCGTCCGGCTGTAGCTAGAAGAAACGAACCTGCAATAATTATAATAGTAATTTTCTTCATCTACAACCTGACAAGGATGCATACCAAGAATGGCCGAAATTCTGCTAGAGCAACTCTTAGCTGACTTATATATGATTTGGCTCAAGGTGTAATAATTATTTATGTATAACCCACGAGGAAAAACGAGTAGAGTAAACAAAACAAAAAGTAGAGAAGGAATACTCAGAAGAACCTTACAAATTCATTGAAACATATAGTTGAAGGTAATATGATATTCGATCGATAAGTGTTTTCTTGAGTAATAACAATGACTGTTTTTTTACACACTGTTCAAAAAGTGAAAACAATTGGTGTACAAAAAAGTAGCTCACGTTTTTTTTGTATTTTCTTGACAAAACTTGCTGTTTTTGTTAGTTTTTCTCTTGTAATGGTCAGTAATCGATCTTGCCTCTGTATTCGGGCATATTAAAGATTTTTTTTTTCGAATTCCGAGACGAATTAATTAATTGATTTGTGTTATTGCACATCATAAGCAATGCAGAAGCGGTGGAACGACAGAGGAAGGAAAGGAAGAAGAAAAAACAGGCAGGCAATGTACACTTCCAAAAACTGAAACTTAGGAACCCACGAACGAGGAAAACCACGGTAAAACTGAAAACAACGAACATGCGAGAAAAAAAAAATACTCAAACTAACGTATAACAAAGCTGTTCCCGACGGCTCCATGTCAAGTAGTAGCCGGAACGTAGTGTAGTGGAAACAGAACACGACCGGAATTAAAGCATACATTAGACGGCCTAAAAATGTGTTGTTTCTCTTTGAAACAAGTCGTCCTATTCCTATATACAAGCTCTTTCTTCCACCAACTTGTCACAAACAGTGACTAAACTGCGCAATATTTACTTTCTTCCTTTTACTTATTGAAGAATGTCTAATCCCCCTTCCCATCGTCTTCCGGTATTTTTGCAGCTCTGGGTTTTCGAGTTCCTTCCATGATTCCATTGCATCATCAGTTAATAATTAGTAATAATATTTTAATCAGTTTTGGATATCAAACTTATACACTGAATCTTTACGAATATTTCGAATGCCTTCTTGCATTTGTAATAACCCTTTCTCTCGAAAGCTGTTGCTATACAGGATGAAAATACTTAATAATAATAATAATAATTAATAATTTATTTCTTACCCACAAATTCCAGAGGAAAGACAAGTGGAGTACAATAAAGAAAAAGAAAGGAAGAAAACACTAAAATAACTATAAATACAAAAACACTAGCACATAAACAGGGGGGTAAGGGGGTGGTGTGGTGAAAACCGAGAGTATGCTGATCCCGACAGCTTCCAGTGTAGCATCAGTAGTTTCTCCGAAATATCTGGAACACAAAACTTACGAATAATTACTTTATTCCGATGCCAAGGGGGGAGGTAAAGAAGGAATTTACAGTAATGTTGTCTAATGCCTGAAATGTTGTCTTACCTTGACTGTGGACTACAGCAGAATAATTACAAGAAGAAGAAAAAACAGAAGAGCATAATACACTTCCAAAAATTGAAGAACAAAAGAAAATAACGGTAAAATGAAATTTGTTTAACCACAAACAGAAGAGAAAAAACACTCAAAATAACTTTAGGCTTACTAGTACACTTTTTCTGATCCAAAACTTTTTTTTAGCATGAGGATGTATGATTTTTAGTATGCTAATGCCAAGTAATTGATTTCACTTCTCCATTCAGGCATAGCTAAGATTTTTTTCGAATTTAGAGGTGAATGAATGAATTAATTCGTTTAATTGTTCATCCTTAGCACCGTATATGAAGTGAAAGGTGAAAAGGGGTTAGGATTAATATGTCCAGCTTGAACACGGACTTCAAACTTTCATGTTTCATTTCGTCTACTCATAACGCGTTATTTTTCTTATCATCGTAATAGCAGAGGGTTTTCAAACATTTTTCCCGTTCCATACAAGAGTGCAAATCTCCATTTACGATTTTATATAGAGCAAGCTGACCAGCATTTCATATTCAAATTCCAATCAAGGTTTCCCTAAAGTTACTGGGCAAACACAATTTTCGCTTGACAAAAGAGTTTCTAGCCGAGGTGTACTTCATATTCACCAAGTTTGAATAGACTAGTGTGATTCTATCTTGCTCTTCACACACGGCCATAATACAGTCCTATTGAATCCCCCGATTGGGTGTGAATAGGACCAGTGACTCAATGTAAACCTGCCTCTGTGTGTTGGCTAAATACAATTTCCCCTGTGAAGCCAACATTAATATGAAATTGAGTCGGGATTATGCTAAGCCTTCGAAGTATCTTGGTATTAAATAGTTATCAAGTCAGGACAGGAAGGATTGTAGTGGGAAGATCCGGCCGGGATTTGGCATATGGTTTTCGAGAACAAAGGTAATTGCTCCTCTGGTTTAATTCGGAATTTCAGCAGTTCGAGGCGTTTCTGTAGTCCTAGCTCTCTTATCTGCCGAAGCCAAACTGGATAGGACCTTGTCGTTGCTAGTTGAAAACCAACAAATTGATTTGCATGGCTTACGATGATTTAGAACATCGTAGAACACGACATCTTTGAGGGTCTGGAGGTTCAATATATGGAATGTTGAGATATTTGAGTAAAGAGAAAACTTGGGAAGGATCGAAATTTACAAAGTAGTCAAAATTAAAGAAAACTGAAAACACCGAAAAGAGCGCAATTACAACAAAACGAACTCAGCAATACCAAAGAATGAGACTTTGATGGAAAACAGCATTTCACAAAGCTTGAACAAACATTTTTTCGTAAAGCTCTCGGGCTTTAGCAGTTGTTATTGCTTTTGCGGTTAATGTCGCCTCTCTTCGTCAAGGACCTCGTGACGTCACTTCTTAACAGAGTTACATTGGCCTTTGTGCCGATATAACTCCGAAGAATGCGTCGTTCGGATACGATAAAGGCAGATAAAGGAAATATTTACACAATCGCCTATCGGTAGCAACAGGTAAAAAACTCTAAGCTTCTACACTTAACAGTTTATATAATGAATAAGAAACAAAGTCTTAATTATTATATAATGTTCGTCTAATGTTCACTAGTATGATCTACAGTTAAATCGACGAGTTTGTTCGTTATACTCTTTTTTTTAAGAGCGTTGCTTCCCCATCACTTGACACCGCGGCCTGAACTTCCTGGAATCCCTTGCCCCACTCGTTAGGCGAAATTAGCCATCTGATCTCATTCATCTTGTTTTATTATTATCCCCTGCTAATGCACAAATACAAAGGTCCCCGAAAGCGAGGATAACGGAAAGGGAAACGCCGGGGAAAGACGCTGCGTCCAGAAAGCCATCATTTGAAGGCTCGAGGTCGCATATTGTGTCTTCCGATGGGGAGTGACACCTCTTCCGTGAGTGAGAGTGATTAATAACCGATCGAAAGGGAGTTTTTTTTTTCCCTTGTTACTGATCCAATGTAGGAGTTAGTATATGCTATATACTTGCGTCCGTTTTTAGTTAATTGTACTTTTTTACTTTTACTAGAAAAATTCCCGTCCGTCGTGGGGAAAAAATCCGCTGCGCCTGGTCTACAGTAGAATTAAAGCCAGGCTTCACCTTCCAGATTCCCAGATGTCCGAGGCTCCCGCATACACTGTCAGAAGTTTCATAACAGATTGCGCATAACACTTTCAAGAATAACACCTTTTCACTTAGAAAAAAAGTGTTATGACCAATTAAGTCTATACTATTTCGTGCCCAGATCTCCAACAACACCTTCAATAGGTAAAAATACTACACTGTCAGAAGTTACATGACGACAACAGCAGGATGCGCGGTTCCAACAGATAACCCTTTGGGATGTTATGTGTTCTGTTTCTTTCTTTCCCGTTAGTATTTTTACCAATTGGAGGTGTTGTTGGAGATCTAGGCACGAAATAGTGTAAACTTAATTGGTCATAACACTTTATTTCTAAGTGAAAAGGTGTTGTTCTTGAAAGTGTTATGCGCAATTTGTTATGAAACTTCTGACAGTGTAGTGAAGCCAACCCTTCCAGATTTTCATGATAATGATGACAGCTAATTTTGCTGTTTTTCAACACTTCCTAGATGTCCCCTTCGCATTTCAAATATCTCTTGCATCCCAGTCATAACTGTCAATCACTTTCCCTTTTCTTCCTACATTTGCATATTTGTTGTGTCTCTCGAACGGGTTGCCTCTATTTTCCACACTTCCGGAATCCAGGGTTTCCAACACCCCGGATCCGATCCACCGCGACGAAAGCGGCTGTCTGGAATCCGGAAGAAAAATCTGGAAGGTGAAGCCTGGCTTTTATGCTTTTTTGAACAGTCTTGAGCAGTGCCATTTGACCTACTTTGTGTATTAAAAGTAAAATACTTTTCAGTTCTAGCTGCTCTAAAATGTTTTGTGTATGTGTTATTTTAAACCGCAAAAACTTCTCTATAAAAAATTAGGTTACTAGTTCGTTTTTGCAGATACCACGGTATCTGTCACGGTATCTGATACCACGGTCTAATCTCATACCACGGTCGTTTTTGCAATTAGCGTGGTATCTGATACCACGGTCAAAAAGGTATTTTTGCAGTTACCGTGGTATCTGACCAGTTGTCGCGGTATCTGATATTCAGATACTACGGGTCGACCGTGGTATCTGAAAAAGTCATCTTACTTTCATCATTATCGACAATAAAGCGTAGGATTTTGTCAAATTGGCGGGGAAGAACTTTGGAAATTAGTGATGTGACTGGATATCACTTTTTCGTTAGGGATGACTTCGAAAAGCGAAATTTCTGCAACATGTCGTTTTTATAGTCCTTCAGCCCAAGCTGACTGTGAAGTCAGATATTTAAGGAAGAATCTTTCATTGTTTTTCCACAGTTTAATTTTCCAGCTTGAGCGGCTTGAGCCTGAAGAGGACCCTTGCCAAGAAGGGCCGAAATATAGCGCTAATAAAATGTAGCTGACTTATCCGTTTTGCACCATCAAATATGTCGTTTTTGCAGAGCAACCGTGGTATCAGATACCACGGTAACTCGAAAAACTACTTATTGCCGATCCAGTTACCGTGGTAACAGATACCATGGTATCTGCAAAAATGCAACTACTGTTCAAAGAGGCATAACTCTACTGAACTCCTTTTAATTATCTAATATTTTCTTGCGGGACTTTTCCATCGGGGTTTTTCCTTCGTTTTGTTTTTCCGAATCACATTATTTTTTGTCGGGATTTTTCCCTTCGCTTTTTTTCTAAATTTTGTCGAAACGTATGGATTCAGGCTACTTCCTTTCTGTAGTTCTTTCGCCATTTAAAAACTAGAAATTAAGGGTTTCGACCACACCACCAAATCAGCTAGAAAATTGAAAGAATCTGAGGCCCTTCTGGATATATATTTCTTAGAATTAGCTGTAATCTGTGCATTAGCGATTAGCCATTGATTACGACCATATTGTTAGTCTGAGTCGAAAGCTCACAAGATTAAACATTTTCGTTTTGTCTTTACGCCAAATTCTATCGGATTTTTTTTTTTTTTGCTTTCCGAAATATCCTGTTTTGCACCGGATTCCGATCATACCATTTTTTTGGCAGGAAAACGAAGAATGTAGATCGATTTAGCCGTTTTATCCATGTACCGACACAGACAATTCGACTAAGGCTGTTGTTAGAATTACCGAATGGATTTAGGCGAATCTCGCCAAACTATCTACATTTTGCATGTGACACCGACTAAAGACACAACACGGCAAACCGTGACTTCGGTGGGTTTCCTGTCGAAAATCTGTATCATGGTATCTGATACCATGGTCTAAGGTCGGTCGTTTTTGCGGTTACTGAGTATCTGGTCAGTTAACGTGGTACCTAAAAATATCTCCTCACTGTCATCATACCCAACGCAAGAGGCAAGAGGTTAGGTAACTTCTAAAGGCGCTAATTTGGTAATTGTTTTTTTTGCAAAGCAACGGAATTATCAGATACCATGGACCCCATGGTACTTGCTAAAACGACTAAATGCAAAAACCTAGCTGTTGGCATCACAGTTTTCAGATTTCCTCACAAATATTTCTGAGTTTTTTTCTCATCGCCAGGCCTTGAAAAGGATAGACAGCGAGCAATCTGTCTTCATCCGAAAAATCGGTGCCCTGAACAGTTCTTATTGCAAACAGCTTTCCTGGACCCTAAGCGTTATTTTATCCCGATCTGCTACCAGGGGCTTTCCCCAGCTGAGGAAATACGCTTCAACTCTTTTTAAAAGACTCTCAGAAGTTCGAAAACAAACCCCTTTCATCGCCGTGTCGCCCGCCCCCTTCTAAAAAACTAGCGGACATGAACTGTCAATTTGTTCAATTTTGAATCTGTTTATTTGAATTCAAAGCATTCCGTCCAATCCATTTGCCATTTTGTAAGCGCAGCACATTAGGAGCCATAAAAATGACAACAATACGGTTCGCCTACATAGTAGACGGGAATCTATTAGCGTCCATTTGAATGCGAGTCAATGCCGAGAGTTTCAAATCTTTTGCCATGGAGCTCCCTCGACTGCACTTCCTCTTCCTATGTTGTTACAACGAACTTAAATGGCTTGGATTCCTAATTGAATGCTTAAACGACTTGATTTGGGTATAAAGTGAGCCTCTATAGAGGGGAAGTCGTTTAAGGGACCTAATGTTCCTCAGCGTCTGAAGATAGAAAGACGACGGCGCTGAAACCAAAGTTTTTAGAATGATGTGAAACTCATGATAGAAGCAGCTGGATCGATTCAAGGTTCTGAGTTCAAGTTTCTGATGTCGCGTTCAGTTTTTGTTTCTGTAGTTTGAAAAACGGTCTGAAGGTTGTTAAATATTGTCTGAAGTTAAAGGAGGGAATTGTAATAGCATATGGAAATAGTTAGGCGAAGTTTGTTTGTTTTCAATTCATTCCCCCTGATTTTACTTCACAACCGCGATATTTCGCCCAGTGAGGTTGTTGTGAATTACAAAATGAAGAAATACCACCGCCTTGCTATGCTGTATGTCTTGTTGACGAACTCAGTGCTTTCAATCTCGAATTTGACTTGGATCCCGTAGCTAGTTTTTCAGGTTCCGTCTTTCTAGTTCTTCAAATGATAAACACAAAATAAATAAAAAACACACATTTAGAAAAATACGCCCGTCTAACTGTGAGTGCTAACGCGTTGCAACAATTCTCCAAGCTGCGACGATGGGCCCCACAGTACCATAGCAGGATAACAGTTTGCCACAAAACTGTTTCTTTTGCACCGCGTGACCTGGAGTAGCTAATTTGCCAACTTGAAAATACTGCCTTCGAAGTTCCTTTTTGTCAAAGTCAAAATATCCCAAAAAGTGTGTATTATTAATATTAAAATCAAATCGACCATACAGCATATGATATCTTTGTCATTCTTCTAGTTTGTTCACGTCAAGAAAGAATAACACGGAAAATAACTAAATAAAGCCTCCACAACCCATACAAGGAAGCTCTGGACACCGTCCTATATTCCGTAGCACAGTCACTAATCAAATCCCATGCGGAGTTTAGGCAAGTATAGTCTCGGCTCTTGCTTGCTCATTATGCAGCTCTTATGTTCCAAATGCCTCCTAAAACCAACACAATTGATAACCCACTGATGTGCATTGTCACCTTATCAGCTTGCTTTTTGGATAGATTCCTCGCGCTATTGTCCCCCTAAATAGGACCTAATGGCATTTTCAGTAGAAGCACAATACACAATGAAAAAAAGACGTTTTGACTCCAGATTACTGATTGAAGACATGGGCAGGGAACCAAATACTGTTCAGAACAATATGATCCACTGCAAAGTGTGGCGTGGGAATCTTTTCCGGGATTGGCTGATTGTTTCCGGTTTCCGTTAAGGCATAGTGTTCTGATATGTGCCGATTCTTTGGATTTTCCTTTTCTTTCTTACTCTGGCGGGGTCACTTGGAGGGTGTGTGTGTAAATCTAATCGAGCTTTAGAAAAACGTCCAAGAATAATGTTTGACGACGGTAAACGGATAGGTCAACCGAGATTAGCTATTTTTGTTGCAGGTTCGTGTCTTTTAGCATCGGCCTGACGAGGATCTTGCCAAGAAGGGCCGAAATATCGCTAGCACAAATCTCAGCTGACTTGCCTGTTTAGGGCCGTCAGATATAATTCGAGCTTGTACTAAAGGAGCACTTATGCACGTTAGCAAGAAATATATTAAAGTTTAACTGAAAAGCCAACTTATTTCTGTATCATTTAATATATACACTGAATTATTTGGACTATGCGAGGGATTTTTTTTTATTTTTCTATCTGCTGTAGTAGTGATGTTCAGAATATTCACGGGTGTCCCCACAACGCAAATTCTGCTATGACGCGGTAAATTGAATCTCAACACAAATGCGACTTTTCCGTGGCCAGTGGTGAGCTTGGTGAAGACTGCTTAGCGCCTGAACACGCATTTGTCGTAAATCTTTTTCTTCAAGCAGTATAACCGCACAGAGGTACCACAAATTCGACGGGGAAAGTCCACTATTCAAAAATCGACTATTCTTGAGTAGCGGAGGGAGCAAGTAACGCATTTTCATCGGGTCTTCAAGCCTATTTAGAGTTTAACTGAAAAGCCAACTTTTTTTGTATCAGTAAACTGAATGCACTGCATTATTTTATCCAAGGTTTTTTTCACTATTTGCTCTAGTATGACGTTCAGCATATCTATGTCCGTCCTCACAACTCAAAATTCTACTATGAAGCGGAAAATTTGAATCTCAATACAAACGTGGCTTTTCAGTGGCCAGTGACCAGTTTACGGTATATAGCTCACTGCGTGAATACTTATTTCTCGGAAATCGTTTTGGTCAAGCAAACAATACAGGTACAAGCGTATCACAGTATCACAAATCCAACCGGGAAATTCCACTATATGAAAATCAGTTTTTCGTGAATACCGGAGCACTGAAGCCTCTTTAAGTCAATAAATGATGGGTAAATATATTCTTTCTCTGTGAGACTCTGCAATTAGGGCCCGGTCTCTCAGGAGACTTAGACTTCTAAATTCATTTCGCAGTTATTAAAGTTCAATGGGCAGATCAAAACAATCATGATGCCACATTACTACCCCCTAGAATACAATGTTACATCTGAAATCAGCAGATTCCTAGACAACCCATTTTCGCTAATATATCGTTACGGCGTTCTTTGCTGACTGCCATACTGCGATTTACTAGCTTCGACAAACATAAGCGGAGTTTCTTTTTTCTGATCCATTCGTTGTTATTATATACTCCGGATCATTTGTATTGTTGACAAATATTCATATTATCGGTGTTAACTGGGAATTCCTTGTAAGCTCCGGAACCAGCAGCAAGTAAGTCGGTTATATTTGTACGTTTTTGGCAGTATTGTAACTTACATCCAGAAAACAAAACTTTTCTTCGATACTACAAACAACAGAAGGTTCATCAGAAAACACTAGAGCAATGTGACAGCTATAGAGACGGTTTATTTTAGCAACCACAGCACTCTCATCACTCAGCTCATCAAAATTATTGATTTTCGTACACGGCCGGGAGTTTTTGAATTTCCGCGCCTTTCAATACCACGCTCTGAAATCATCTCCGCCGAGACTCCGAAGAGGTAATGACAAGCGATAACAAGAAAACGGCTTCTTTTTGAAGCGCTCCCTAATGGAAGTCAGAAGTGTGTGTTTGTGAAGCATTTTATAAAAATTAGAGCATACTTGGTGCCCATTATGCTTTAAGTTTTATTTGTCACGGTTGATAAGTTCATGTATGCATTCCATATTTACGTAAGAAGGCCAAAGAAAGAGTCATGAAGGGTTCATAACAGCTATGATAATAATAATTATAATATAAAAATATTCCTTCAGCCCAAGCTGACTGCGAACCAAAATTGGCCATAGCGGACTGTGTTAAACGGATATTTCAGCTGATTTTATTTAGCGATATTGTTGTTGATCACAGGTTCGTTCTTCTAGCTTGAGCTGGAAGAGTCCCCTCGCCAAGAAGGGTAGAAATATCGCTTGAATAATATTTAAAAAATATTAATATACAACCTATAATTAATATATAAAAGGCTTTCGACTCTGGAGAAGTAGAAGAAATGCTCGATTTGTCGATTTAACATTCAGCGCATCCTCGGTAAGGCTGCTCTAAGCACTAACAATTCTGTTTCAACAAGACCAAAAGTTCCGATGGGATCCCAAAAATTTTATATCTGATCCAGAAAATTGGATCTTGTAGATATCCGGTCTTCGCCAGACTCCTTGAATTTTTTTACGATCAAAATTTAGAAACAGATTAAAGCCAATGGCTAATCATCTGACCCCTACCCACCTTACCCCTATTCGTCATAATACTTTGAAGAAATTCCTCAAAGATTCCATCAGTCGTACTTCTGATAAATTTCCAGTTTCTGCCGGATTCAGGGTGAACTACATGTCCGTTAAAATACGAATTCAGCATATATCCTCCTACCCCTATATCGAACCTCTAATCAACTCCAGATAAAACTTAAACTTTAAGGGATTTTCAGGTTTGGCCGAATTCTGGGCCAACTATTTGTCCAGCGAGAAAATAATTTAAATATACGGATTCAATACGCCTCCTTACCACTACCTCGAACCTCTAATCAGTTTCAGATAGAACTTTTACTCAAAACAAAATTTCCGGTTTCAGCCGGATTCAGGGCGAACTGTATGTCCGGGTAGAAAATGATTGTCATATATGGATTCAGCATGTCTTCTTACCCTGAATCGAATATCGAATCCAGTTCAAATAAAACTTTTACTTTAAATAGATTTACCGGTTTTTGCAGGATTCCGGGCGAACTACTTGCCCGGCGAGAAAATAATTTTCATACTAGGATTCAGCATGTTTCCTTAGCCCTAAATCGGTCTCATTAGCTTTAAAAAATATTTTTTTCGTCCCCTAATTTGAAACCCCTCCCCCACCCTTAAAGATAAGGCTACAGTGGCCATCTTCGAACTTGACCTGTACCTTGACCCAAAGAGTCCTCGTGCCAAATTTGAACAAAATTTTACGAAGTTATAGGCATCCATCCGCCTACGTTTTCGGATACCAAAATCAGCACTTATTCAATTCAATTCATTTATTTGTATCCGCCAAAGCTGGCGAGTAAAAAAAATATAATAAAATTCACACAATTGGTCTACAGACTAATAACTAGACCATATACTCTCATACAAACTCTACTTCATTTAAAAAAAAAGAAAAAAAAAAGAAAAAAAAAACAATTAGCCTACGCTATCCTCAATGAAGTCTACCTAAACTTTAACCAAAATACAATCAACGCAACGCATCGGTCAAAGTGTGCTTTATGGAATAAATTTTTGAAAAAAATGTTTCCCGTTTCTTTTTCAGAATATCAGTGGGGTTTTTTTAAACCATAATTTTCCATCATAAAAGAACTGGATTGGTATTTCGAAAACCGGCATAAAAATTTCCCAAAATTAAAAAAAGTAGTTTTAATATGAGATAAATTTGTCAACGTTAAAAAAGGTAAAAAAGAAGATGCAACCAAAGCAATATATATGTCCTTGTTATATATGTCCTTGTGGAATCGTGATTTATCTTGATTTTGTGCAGTTGAGCGTGCCCCCTAGGATGACGATTAACGCTAATTTTATTCGATCGCGTACTTCAAAGTTGTTGTAACTTCCGTTGATTGCTTCAGTATTGTTTTGGGGATCCCAAAACGTAAGTGGAGGGATACCTATGACATCACAAAGTGTCCGTCCGACCGTCCGTCCGTCTGTCCGTCCACCCGTCTGTTAGCACGGTAGCTCTCGAAGGGGTTGAGATATTTTTGTTCAAATTTGGCATGATGACTCATTAGATCAAAGTACAGTTCAAGCTCGAAGATGGTCTCTGTCGCCTATATTTAGGGGTGGGGGAGGGTTATTAAAATTCAAATATTTTTAAAGGCTAATGAGATAGTAAATTTCGAGGTAAGGACAGATGCTGAATTTGAACATGAAAATTATTTTCTCGCCGGACAAATAGTTCACCCGGAATCCGGCAAAAACCGGAAATTTTGGAAAAAATGAAAAGAAGTTCTGAAGTTGATTAGATGTTCGGTTCAGGGGTAGGAACACATGCTGAATCCGAATATGAAAACTATTTCACGCCGGACAAGTAGTTCGCGCTGAATCCGGAAATTTAGCATGAAGTTTTAACATGGCCGATATAGAGTGAGGAGACATGCTGTTGCAAGTTTCGAACATACTAATGATTAAACAAAAAGTGTATGCGATCAGTTTAGTTATCTCCAAAGTCCCAATCGGTACTTACTGGGTCGAAGATGAGAATGCATCCGACAACTATCTGGTAACAATTTAATAAAATTTGTTGACGAATTTTCGAGTCCCTACCCTACCCCTTTATTCACACCGGCCAAAGCTCTTAGCGTGGGAGACGTCACTTTGTTTAACCCATGGACCCAGGAGGGTGGGGGTGGTGACTGAAGTTTTTTGGATTGGGTTGGAGAAGTTTATTGGATTGGAGTGACTTCTGTCGCGTGTGTTCGCGCAAAGTTAATTTGGTTGAATAGAAGATTTTTAGCGTAGCGGACGTATTCTTTGGGTTTTAGATTGTCGGGGGGGCGAAAGGGTTGATATATGTTGTTCAAAGTTCGTGTAAGGATTCACTGACAGTCCAGTAAGTCCGTAGATGGGTCCTTTAGCCCTATATTTACAGGCAGAGGAGGGGGTTTCGAAGTAAGGGTAAAAACAAATATGTTTCATAAGCTAATGAGATATTCGTTGAAGGGGTAAGGAGGCTCAATGGATCCATATCTGAACTTAGTTTTCTTGCCGGGCAAATGATTCACCAGGAATTCGGTCAAAACTGGAAATTTGGTTGAAGCTCAAAGTTATTTCTGAAGTCGATTAGAGATTCGGTATCGGGATAAGGAGAAATGCTGAATTGAATTTTGAATTCGGCTCGGCTCTCAGTGTCACTAGATCTTTTGTTCTGCATGCAGTTCACCGGATACTGATGCGTAAGGCTAATTTTCTGAATGTTGCCAATATTTTCTTAGAAGTCAATGGTTCTGGGAAAATGCTTAAAACAGCGAAAGACATGAATAATTTCTTTAAAAAAGAGCTTTGTTTTACAGTATTCAGATAGTTTTGAATGTTGGAGCATAAATAGTAAATAGTGCGAGGTGTGCTTTAAGGTATAACTTTTAGGCTACGTTGCTTGGCGAGAAATGTACCAAGGATCAGTTTGAAAACTTGCGATCTGTGTTGCCTAGTTCTTGGTCTCGGATTTTCACCTGTACCATTTTCAGATAAATCATATAAAAAGCGAAATTACGGAATCTTTTACTTTTGCTCGAAACACGCAAATCTCTTATAATCCGCTGTTATAATTATCGGGCAGTAATTGGAGAATTCCCGCTCTAGTGGGTGCTGCTATTATAATACCCTTAGCTGTACACTACGGTATTACACTTTACGCATGCAGCGTACAGTTAGCGGGTCATATGCATTTGTTTTTATGGTACTTCCCTTCCGTCCAAGTGCCATATACCGATAAATTTTCCGTCGGTCGATCTGTCTGTGTGTCGGTCGTCCGGTGATCGTGAGTTGGGGTACTTCCAGATATGCTAGGATGATGAATCTTGGCAGGCGTATCAGGGAACCGATTAAAGTGACTTGGAAATAGTCACTTCCCCGATCCGACCATCATGGGGGGAGTGGAGGGAGGGGGAATCCGGAATATTGAGGCATGCGTAACTTTCGAACGTGTGATCGGATCTAAATGAAACTTGATATGTAGAACTCACATGTCCCACTTTGCGTCCGGGCCGGATCCGACAACTGTGGGGTAGTTGGAGGGGGGTACCGGAAAAATCGTGACACGCTTAGAGTGGAGGGATAGGGACGAAACTTGGCGGGAAGAACAAGCACATCTCATTGCTAGATCGTTGACATAACCTGATCGCATCCTGGCACTGCGGGGGGGGGGGAGGTCGGAGGTTGGATCCCGGATTTCCAGTTATCCCTGGTTAAGGTACATCCAGATGTGCTTAGATGATGAAACTTGACAGGCACATCAGGGACCCGATCAAACTGACTGGAAGTATATCCTTGCTAGATCGTTGACATAACCGGATCGGATCCGGGCACTGTGAGGGGGATGCTGGGTGCCGGATTTCCGGTTATCACGAGTTAAGGTACTTCCAGATGTGCTAGGACGATGAAACTTGGCACACTTATCAGGGACCCGAGCAGATTGACTTAAGAAAAGTCATTTCGCCGATTCGACCATCGGAGGGGGGAGGGATTGGAGGGGGATCGGAGATCTCAGAACAGACTTAGAGTGGAGGGACCAGGATGAAGCTTGGTGAGAAAAACAAGGACAAGTTATAAATCATTTTCGACAGAAGTAGACTGGATCTGCGCACTGTGGGGGTCTTGGAAGGGGTTTTCGGGAAATTCGGTGATCGCGAGTTAAGGTACTTACAGATGCACTTGGACGATGAAATTCGACTGGTGTACTGGAGACCCATTCAGATTGGCCTGGAAGCAGTCGATTCCCCGATCCGTCTATCTTCAGGGGAGTGGAGGGAATTGGAATCTGGACCACCAGAATTTCATGCATAACTTTTGAACAGTTGGTCGGATCCGAAGGAAAGTTGACAGATGACAAAAGGAAGTGTTTCTGTTCTCACGAACACGTTCAAAAACCCCCAAGGGCTCATGATCATTTGTACCCAAGGTATATGAATTTTAGCCTCTTTAAAGTGCGTATCTTAACTGCAAAGTGAAAAAATACGTTTGACCAAAAGATCCATTTTTGTGATTCCCAAGGGCCCGTGAGAATTTTTGCCTCAATGGTTTTGCTTACAAATGAATTTCCAACATACTTAAAGCACCAATGTTACCGCAAAGTTGAAAAAACGAATTTAAGAAAATACATGTTTTTAAGATCCACAAGGGCCCATGATCATCTATTTTGCTTCCACATTCAGTTCGAATCCCTTAAATTGCGCATCTTAGCCACAAAATGCAAAAACAACTTCGCACAAAAAAACACAAAATACTTTCGAGCGAATGATATACTTTCGTGGCCCAGGGGCCCATGATCATTTGTGTACCAGTGTATTTGCTTTCAAAATGGATTTCTAGCCCCCTTCAGTTGCGCATTGTAACCACAAAGTGCATGGCATATTTTTACTAAACCTTACATTTTCATGAATCCGAGAGTTTCGTTTCGTATGTGCCTCAACACGGCAAGTATCTTAGCTGTTCCCATTGCCTACTGCGTATGCTTGCAAGTGCCATATCAGCTTACACCTCTTGTTCTTTTCTCAGCAACGATAACCTTTCAGTGCGCTGTTCAGAGATAATCAGACAGTAATTGCCGAAATCCAGACCCAAGTTTTCATGTGTTGTTGTTTATTTTAGTCGTTTGGATGGATTAGAATTTGCTTTAATGATTGGTCTGTTTTTGTGTATTTATATACGGTGTGAAACTTGGTGAGAAGAATAAGCACAAGCCCTGGATACGTCGTTGATAGAACCGGACGGGATACGGACACTATTGGGGGATTCCAGAATTCCGGTGATCTCGAATTAAGAAAGCCTACTCCCACATTTCTGCATTTCTATTTCTGCAAGTGTTCATTTTTAAAGTAAATTTAGATCGCCATCTGCTTCCATCATATTTTTCTTATATGGACCTGATAACTCTAGCGCCATCATTTATCCTATTATTAATAAAGCATCATCATCATCATCAAGTGGGTGCTAATATTAGACCCTTAGCGTGTAGGCTACACTACGGTATTGCATCCTAGCATGCAGCGTAGAGTTAGTGGGGCGTCTGGGTTTGTTTTTCTTTCGCAGCAACGATAACCTTTTTATCCGCTGTTACAGTCATAATCGGACAGTAATTGCGGAATCTGCACAACCCAGGTGGGCGCTCTTATAATAAACACTTTGCTGTACACGACGGTATTGCACCTTAGCATTCAGTGTAGAGCTAGTGCTTCATCTGCATTTGTTTTTCGTTCCTCGGCAACGATAACCTTTCAGTCCGTTGTTTCCGATCTGTAAAGGATATAATCAGACAATGGAAGTCTTTGTTTACGACTCCCACCTTCTCCGTATCTGTTCTGGTTTCTTTGGGTAGTCGCAGCGGGGGGATCATTTATACAAGTAACCATGAAAACAGGTAGGCAGATCTTCAAAGCTCAGGTGGCTTAATCATCACAGACCCTTTCCTTGTCCTTCTTTTGTTTGGTTTTACCTTTCTTCGTTTAGCGTTCATAGTTCCAACATAAATACCTGGATAGTTACTTGTTACTAACGTTAGAATTAAAGTCCTTTCATACCAACACAGCTCTTACGTACATCGATACCCTTACAGCTGCTACGGTGACGGAAAAAGCTCAGGTAGTTCTCAGTAACGTAAAGTTTTTCTCAACAAACGTAGTGTAAGGCAACATTAGAGTGTTACGGATAATGTGTGCTAGGGTCAGAAAATTTCGGGTATGTACTGTAAATGTTTGAAACCTTTTCTTGTCTCGTAATTTTGGCGGAATAAAAGCATTTCATTCATTCATTAGAAAAGGCGGAAGATATTCAGTAAAATTTTATTTGCTTGGCGGGAATTTTCATGTTTGTCCAAGAGAGACATTGGGTTTTATTCGGAAACCAGACTTAACTTGCGTTTGATTAAAGCGATGAAAGATTTAGAAAAAAAGGGCGAATTCACCGCTTATGCCAGTTTGGACAGGTCCGTTACTGTTCACTCACTGTTGTCATCACTCTATACGCTGTTGATAACAACACTACTCATTATATCCACTTGTTATCGCGTTCTTCCAAATTTAAATGCTGTCTAATCCCCCCGTTAGTCGCAGGAACGTGGACATGGAAAGCGTTTCTCAAATCGGCTTTCTCAACACTCAAAGAATGGAATGTTTCTATTCGCGGTCTTGTCCATCCTGGACAATCTTGATTGTAACGTAAGTTTTTACGTGTTAGCTTGCTTGTCGTTTTGATGCCAGGTTCATAGCTTGTTCACACGGGACCGAAATAAGCGCGTAAACAGCGGCTGATCTGTTCAGACGACGGATCAACTATTTGGGGTTGACGGGAGAATTAAAAAGAAAAACCTAACTCCGAATATTCTTTTTGTTTGTAACAAAATATATAAAATTAACAAACACATCTTGTGAGTTAGTCGAAGTCAAACATATTGACTTGTAGTCTTTTGACTAGGAAAAAGTCACAAAAGTAAATAATGCCAGATTTTAGGCGACTCGGCAATTTTAAGTTAAATAGCAAATAAAACTCATTAAATATTTTTGTTTTTAAATGAGAACATAATTATTAATAAATATAAACAATACGACAACAGAATGCAATCATTTGTGTTGTTCAGTCACTTTTCAGTGAAGATTGAATGGAAAAGTTATTCAAATTATTCTTTTTTTTTTTAAAAAACAACGAAAATAAATATTAGACATAAACAGGGCATAGATTGTTGTAATTAGACAATTATTCTACCTTTTTTTCGGAATCATTTAGTAATCCTGGGATGCTTAGTGGAAAAATCATGTTATTTTCACATTGGTCTGACAGAATCTGAACTGGATTGACCTAAAATTCGCCAAGTTTGACCTAATTCTCCTAATTACAGTCTATTTACTGTCCCAAGAGTCGTCAAAGGTCACAATCCAAAGGATTTAGTTTATCCCGCGATCGGTGCCGCAATGAAAATAAGCGCCTATTTGAAGAATCAGCGGCTGATTTTTGGATTTTTTTCAACCGCTATTTACGCGCGTAAATCAGCCGCTGATCGAGAATCGGCCGCTGTTTCAGCCCCGTGTGAACAAGCTATCAAGTAAGGCTCCAGTGATGCGCATTATTAAGTCGTCGAACACCTTGCTAGTTGTCTGGGTTGGATCGCAGACGAGGGTAAACCGCCAATTAGGGCATCTGGGTCGAAATTAATGCAGTTCTCAAGGACTAGGACCTCGTTTATATTGAATGAACCTTGTTGACTGCGTGAAATAAAAAAGCAAATAATAAAAATTATGCTGAAAGGCTCGCCACTTCAAGTGGATGCTTTGCGTCAGATCGTTTCAATCACTACTAACTTGCCCATTCTTGTGGCTGTTGTAGATATACTGAGTTAATCCTCTTACAAAAGCTTGAATTGATTCGGCTTTGCGAGGTTTTTCAAAAAGAGTGCCTGGAGCAGTAATACTTGCTATCAGACGCAGACCTTATTGACCCATTCAAATGTAAAATTGAATTCTCCGAGAAATAATTCCAACGTAGTTCTTCTACGCGGAGATGTGGAGAAGGGGTTCGATACTAGGCGTATTGTCAAGACGAGGCCTTACGGATTATGGACAGAGTTGTCAAAGCATCATGGAAAGTGCAGATCTTGCAAAACACCATTTGATCTTCAGAAAACTCATCTTATTTGTCGAGACCATGCCTTTTCATTTGGTGTCGATGCTCTGTGAGTTGACAATTGTAAGTTTATATTAAAGAGCAAATATTACATAATATTACAGAGTTCAGTCGATTGATTGGAATGCATTGGAATACGCCAGTCCGTCGAGAGCTCTGATCTAACATGAATTAGACGAAGAATAATTCATTCGCGGACGGTGGGAAGAAACCTAAAACTGTTCAAACTTATTCCGATATACCTTCTACTTTATTAGACACGGTAAATACAGTCGGCCATCGATAAAATTAAATCACCAGGTATAATGAAAACTTACACGTTCGAATAGTAGACTGAACGCATTCACTTTAGGGTCGTTTCGCGTAAACAATCGTACTTGAGCATAAAGAAGCGCAACAACTCCGATTCACAAACAAAGTCCATTTATTTACACTCACTTCGCTATGACATCAAATTGTCGAAAGCTAGGTTTCGATCTTTCAGAGATCACTAAAGGATAAAATGTCGGGGACAGGCCAAAAGCAGAAAAGGAAAGGCATGCTGTAGGCTACTAAAAAGAGGAAATGTCCATTAGGGAGAAACGAGAGTTGAATGAAAAGGGGAAATACGCAAACCTCCCCTTCTTCATTTCCTTTCTTCTTTGTCCGACCTTTCCTCCCTTTCTGTCTTACATATCCTAATACAGATCTCTTTTTAGTAGATATCCCGGCACTCCTGTCTCCTTTCCTTCTTTTAACCAAACTGTCGAACTCGTAAAGCGACTCAGGGCTTGGATGATATAACCCCACTTCCTCTTTCTGATTCAGCTCAGAATAGCGTCGCATGTGAGGAAAACTGGGGACATATACAGGGTGGCTAGGGCGCAGCCTTACCCAGCAAGAGCCAAAGCTCATGTCAAGGACTGGTGGGTCACTGTCCCTAGTAAATGACTGGTAGGGGCCGCCTGTATTCACCGCTGGCAGTCTGGTACGACTGAGTGTACTGTGGCAGACCGAGAGGAACCATCCCAGTCAGAGATGAGCTCGTCGACACTGATTGTTGAGTGTAGTACCCCGTCAAGGGGTCCATGGTAGGCTGGAAACTGGATGTGCTAACGGCAATACCATCTTGGTTACGGTCCTTTGCCTCGCTTGGAGAACCAGTTGACAGTCTTGATGAGTCTAGATACGCCTTTGTAGTTGCGTCCATGTAAGCTCGCTGAGCTTCAAGGTAGCCTGAAAAGAATGCGTTGTTCTCAGCACAGTATGTACTTACTTATTTCCCATCACAAGTCGAGACTAAAGGACGGAGTATAATAATACCCCCCCCCCCCCCCCCCCAAATACTAAATATTTATTGGACTACTTGAACCAAAATGAATCTTGTAGATTTCTGGTCTTCGTCAAACCCCTTTAACTTTTGCAATAGCCTATAACCAAGTTCAGATATGGATTCAGCCTGCTTGTTCCTCCAACATAAAATCTCTAATCGACTTCAGACCAACTTTACCACTTGACCAAATTCCTCCTTTTAGCAGTAGGCTACTCTCGGCGAACTGCATGCACAGCAAAAGAGCTGGTTACATTGAGAGGCGAACCTCTCGATCAATTTTTCCATGTTTTGGCAAATTTTGCCGGCTTATCGGTCAAGGAAATGAACATCAAAATTGGATTCAGCATGTCTCCTTACCCCGATAGCCTACCGAATCTCTAATCGATCTTTAGTAATGTTCCAGATCTGTAACAGCATCTCTCCTCACCCTATATCGACTATACCATTGCTAGCATTACGTTTGTGGTCGGATTCAGGGCCAACCACTTGTCTAGCTAGAAAATAATTTTCATATGCGGATTCAGCGTTTCTCCTTGCCCCTAAATCAAACCTCTAATCAACTTCAGATTAAACTTTAACTTTTCACAAATTTTACGGTTTTGCGGATGCGGGTCAACCACTTGTACGGCAAGAAAATAAATTTATATTGGGGTTCAGCATGTCTCCTTAACCCTAAATCAAACCTCTAATCAACTTCGGATTAAACTTTTACTTTTCAAAAATTTTCTGGCTTTTGCCGGATTTCGGGTCAACTACTTGTCCGACGAGAAAATAATTTTCATATTCGGATGCAGCATGTCGCCTTACCCATAAATCGACTACCTCATTAGCTTTTAAAAATATTTTTGTTCGCCCCTTAATTTCAAACCCCTCCCCACCCCGAAACGTAGGGTTACAGAGCCCATCTTCTAGCTTGATCTGTACTTTAACCCAAACACTCCTCAGGCCGAGTTTGAAAAAAAATAGCTGAACCCCTTCGAAAGCTATCGTGCTAACAGACGGACAGACGGACAACTTTTACGAAATCACAGGTCGCTTACGTTTTGGGAAAAGAAAGAAAGAAGAGTAAACTCAGTTCAGTCAAAACGAAGGCTAATAACGGAAAAACAATAACACAGGTGTGTGGGTCACTCCATTTTGAATGTCACTCTTGAATAATGCAAGAAAACTTGAAAGGCAGCTTTCCTATACTTTCAGGCTCAAAAGACTGGGTGGCCACTATAACAGTTCGCGCACTTGACTGAAGTGGAGGTGCAAGGATTGTCTCTGGTGGATCTGTGGTAGCAGAACAGTAATTAACCCTATTCGTTCATCCGGGTGCGAGGTGGTTAAATTCCTGACATTTGTAGCACCTATTTGGTACAAAGAGGTTCAATTAGACAAGGTATAGCTGGTGGAACAAACCTTTTGTGAATGAAAAGTATTTGGGAAGGTTCATTTGTTTGACAGGAAGCACTTTCTTCAGGTTTTTCCCGGTATTGGTCTTCGTTATTAGATCTTCAATCCTTCTCGGGTTTAAAAGTGGGGTGTTGGAGGTTTCAGAGGTGCCTAGGGCTTAAAGAGCTTATCGTTCCGACTTCCCAACAAGAGCATACAATTGCTGCAATTATAGTTCAGTTTCCCGGAAATAATGTAAAAACAAGAAATATAAGAAACATGAAATCCCAGCATCAGCTTTGTCTGTAAGCAAATCTTATGACGAAACTCACCAAAATCAGATACATGCTATAATATTTATTGATCTGGCTTGAGCCTGAAGTGGACCCTTGCCAAAAGAGCCGAAATATTGCCCGAATAAATCTCAGCTAACGTTACCGTTTAACACAGTCAAATATGATTCGCTTGGGTTTAAGGAATACTTACTTTTCTAGTGTGGGTCTAACATGCTATTAACATTTTTATTAAGCATTCACACAGCCACGTTCACTCAAGAAAACAAATTTTTCTCACCTCTGGAAATATCATTTCCGTATGGCGATGACTTCAGGTCCACGAATGATTTAGCAATATCCGAGTAGTTTTTATTCGCGTCTTCCTGGAATGATTTTGTCATATTGGGTGATGCAAAGCTAGCAGCGGCAGCCCTGTAGCGTTCAGCTTCTGCTGTGTAACGATGCATGTGCTCAAGACTTCCTGAGACCTGAAAAGATGTTACGTCTTAAGCTGGCTGGAATAAAATAAGAACGCACTCGCAGTGAAGTGCAACCAATAAACTACAAAAGAAAACGAAACCTACTCAAGAAAAACAACAAAAGAAAAGCCGAGACCTAGAAACTTCGAAACAAATAAGCCTTCCTAGGTGTTTTATACTCAAACCATCTCTGTTCAATCATCAAACGAGTAGTTTGTAGACTTCATTTAAAGAGGGCCTCACCAACTTTAGATTCTATTTCCTGAAAACTACCGCCAAAGTATCACAACATTATGACAAAACCGCGAGTATATTAGAGTACTTAAGTTATTCTCTAACCCCTTGAATGAATGAATGAAGGAATTTATTACATGCGGCCTAGTAATAAGGCATTTGCACAGTACATACAAAAAAAAGGTAAATTAACTCTTGACAAGAAATACAGAGGGTACACAAAATCTACAACAACAGCAAAAGATAAACGAACACAAAACAAGAAACACACAACGAAACCCGAAAAGAACAATAAATTTACTGCATTAGACTGCATTGGGCAATGGGCAGGAACGCGGTTGGATGGTGGCAGGAGATGTCCACTTATTTCTTTTAGCTTGACAGTTGGGTCCACGACAAAAAAATTCTCCATGATTCGGTGACTGCGCATGCGACGAGGAAGGTACAGAAGAAAACGGAGATATTTGAAAAAACATGACCGCATTCGACTGGTGTCTTGCTCATCACTTGTTACTTATTTCGAACGATTAAGTGATGTCAGGATATCTAAATTCCTACCACCAGCAAAAATCATCTGTTTGTAATTACCTATTGCACATTTGTGATTTTAGGATATTAACTTGCAAACGGTTAATGCTTGCTAAAATTTTGGATGTCTTCTTTCTTTTTGGTTTTCTGTCTTCATCGAAATGGGTTGCTGTTGAGGACATGATGCCTGAATTCTTGTCCCTGACGGTGACCCATAACATCAGAAGATTAGATTGGGATTGAGAAGTCCATGTTTCTGTGACGACTTTAAGTCATACTTTTACACTGTCAGAAGTTTCATAACAGTTTCCGCATAACACTTTCAAGAATAACACCTTTTCACTTAGAAAATAAAGTGTTATGACCAATTAAGTTTATACTATTTCGTGCCTAGATCTTCAACAACACCTTCAATAGGTAAAAATACTACACTGTTAGAAGTTACATAACGATAACAGAAGGATGCGCGGTTTCAACAGACAACACTTTGGGATGTTATCTGTTATGTTTCTTTCGTTCCCGTTAGTATTTTTACCAATTGAAGGTGTTGTTGGAGATCTAGGCACGAAATAGTGTAAACTTAATTGGTCATAACACTTTATTTCTAAGTGAAAAGGTGTTATTCTTGAAAGTGTCATGGGCTATCTGTTATGAAACTTCTGACAGTGTAGTTCAAATCTTATGATTTTCTTTGATACTTGATCTAGACCAGTGGTTCCCAACCGGTGGTACGCGTACCCAAAGGGGTACGCGATACCCTGTCAACGGGTACGCGAAGGTAACAAAATCGATTTAGTCTGTAGCTTCAAAATCTCGCCTCACTCATTTTTGATTGCCGAAAGCCTAAAACCACCAGCGAGGCATCACTAGCCATAATTTTTTTGGGGGGGCGCAGGTATTTCTACGGACTGGCTGGTCATTTTACCGACTGTTTTTACGAAAAATCGCGGCGCTTCGCGCCGACTCGTTTCATTTTAACCATCTTGCATACCACTTTGGGAGGAAGGGTGTTCCCAACCCGTGTGTGATGACTCTGATTACAAAGCCCGAGTGAAAGCCAATGAAATAATGTTAATTCAAAATCAGTTATCCTACTGCCGTAAAATCTGTTCTTGTGTCAAACAATACTGTTTCAAGAAGAATCGAAGACATTGCAAGTGATATTGTCATTCAGGTTGCGAATTAAGCTAACGAAAATGTTTGCGATGCAGCTTGATGATAGAACGGAGAAAATCAAAACCAAACACAGAAACAGGCTGACTGTAAAAAATATTGCTGTTAATGACGTCGAGCCGAGATTTGACAAAATTATAGCTACAAAGCAGCCTCAAGTGTCTCATTGATTTTGTATATATTTCTGCAGATGTACGCCTTATCCTCTACGATAATAAATATCTTCTTTTTCACGTTCTCAAAAAGGGGGTACGCAACCTTTTCGAACCTTGATTAGGGGTACGCGGTGCGGAAAAGGTTGGGAACCACTGATCTAGACTATGGAAAAAGACGCCAAAGGATTCTTGAAGTCGACCGGCATACAGCCAAATTGACCAGACAAAAAAAATCAATCGGCTTTTTATGCAGTTCTTAACGAAGTATCTTGCCTTGCTGTCAAGAGAGAATCGATAGTTCAGAGGAGCTTCTTGACAATATGCTAATATCCTAAAGGCCTTTTAAAGTGCATCGGCACCTCTTTATGCAATTATGCTCTTACGTCTTGCATCAAAAAATTGCCGTGTCCCGAAGCTGCGTAACCATTCCAAGCGATCTCCGCTGTGTGACATATTCAAATGCCATCCATCATACTGCGATAGGGGGGCGGCAAATGTTGGCCAATGCTATACGCTATATTTATTATATAGAGCTTTAAATTGGCCGCTTGGGAGGGCAATGTTTGCTTAAAGTCCGTATCCAAATTCGACATAATGTTTATCTCAAGCGCATCCGCGTGTTTGATGTTATCAAATATGAAAAAAAGTAACTCTGTTGTTGATCCTCAGGCTTAACCGTCAACTTAGGAAATATTATTACCTGTTGTGCTGCTCCAGTCATTCCGCTGATTGCCGCACTTTGAGCTGCGGCAGCTGCCATAGTTGCTGTAAAGTTACCGTATGCAGCACTCGGGTAAAATCCGCCCATTGAGACCATAGGGTTGGTGACACCTAAAACAGTACGGAGATATTAGATCGGCTACATTATGGAGTCGCTATTTATATCATATATGAACAAAAATCCTCGTCTTATAAGTGGGGACGCAATATCAATCGAAAGCTGTGTTGATTCATTAAAATAGTTGGTCGTACATTCACGTATTTGTTGCTTGACCATAAGCTATGGATGGACCATGGGGTCTGTTGGTGACACCTAAAACAGTACGGCGTTGTTAGATCGCCTGTATGAAGCCGCTATTACGAGTATATACCATAAATAAACAAACACCTCATCCTAGTAGCTGGGACACACTATGAATAGAAAAGCTATATGTTTGAAAATTCGTTTAAATTGTTGTTCGTACTTTCACATGTTTACTGCTTGTTCGTAAGCCATGGATGCCCATGTTTGGATGCTATTTGTGCCTCACAAACTACGTAGTCTAGTGTTGTTCTTCTTCTTTTATTTGTTTTCTTTTTAATAACTCACAAATCCGCATATAGTTGCCTACAGCGGGTCAGTTTTCGTTCATTCATTCCAGCCACTTGTCGACGTGTGATTATAATAATAAATAGTCTTTAAGCCCAAGCTGACTTTGAAACATTTATTCAAACAATGTTTTAAAAAATTTTGTTGGTATTTTTTCGATAGCAGAACTGTTCGATATGTTTACGGGGATTCGGTAGTTATACAGAATCCTAAATAGGCTATCTGTACAAATCTCTTCTGTATAATGATTTCGGTAAAACATTGTTTATATAATAATAATAATAAATTATTTCTAACCCACAAATCGTACAAGACGAAAACAGTGGAGTACAAAGGAAAATATGAAGATATAATTGGAAAACACAACACATGCAAACAAAATCTACCCAAGAGTCAAACAGACGATTAAGCCCATGAGAGGGCGACAGACGCGCGGATGCCGTTTCGGACAGTTTTCTGTGGAGAGCAGACAGTTTCTCCGTGATATTCGGTAGCGAGTACTTACTTAGGAGTGATTCCTATCGGGCTGCAAACTTCCTTTTTGTCGTTATCTACTTAGACTCTGAAGTATTACACCAAGTTTTTACGAAAATCGGAAGATCTGGTAAATTAAACGTCTACGAAAAGCTTTATTACAAGTCCATTGGCCCGATGTAGGCTTTAGGATAGACCCTTATCACACATATACCAATTCCACACTAATTACAGTTAGGACACTCGTGCAGCAAATGAACACCTTTCAAAGCACGTATAGTGTAGAAAATTGACGCATCGGATGACTTCCTGTTCTTTCATGTCTGTGACAATAGCAGCAACACTTTTACAAACTGAAGTTTAGAACCCGTCCGTCAACGATGACACCTGTGCAGACGAAATGCCCGGTACTACCAGGATTTGACTGATACATTATTTTGCAGGGTCTCCAGCACAAATTTGTATTGGTTCAAACAAGCAGTTCACCTGAGATAGTCGCCATCTTCAGTTTCAAGGTATTCAGGATACTAAACTCTTACTGCTTAAAAGCGCAATTTGAGGTAAGAACTAAATTCCAAACAACTTTCCTCCCTCACACATCCTCCACTACGGCTGAAGATATCTTAAAATACCACTGTTTGTTAGTAAAGTAAACTCCGATGAATGTATATATTGTTGGTAGGGAAAGGGGAAAGAGTTGGTAGCACCATTGAGGGGTGAAGCGAGTTGTGAAGTTATGCCCCCTCCCCCAGTCTGTCTCAAAAGACAAAATGCAAAGCAATATTCGAAAACTAAATCTTCCCCAAAAAGAGTGAATAAAGTTTGAGTCTGCACAATAAACCTAGGACTGGGGCCTAAAATTGCCTCCCCCCTCCATCTAGGTTGACCGGAATTGTCCCACTGGGGAAAGGGTGACTCAGCGTTGTGGTCACACTAGTCAGACGCTAGACTATCCAGCGTTTTGATCGCCCTTCCCCAGAATCAAGGACGTGTGCTAATCTGTACCTCCTCGATTTCATTGAAGAGTTTTTGTTTAACTGCTAAACCTATCCCTCTAAACCGGTAACTGTTCGATCGACCGCGTGAAAGGCCTATCCTCTCCAACATAATTGGCAAGGGCTGCGATTGACGCTTACTTGTTTACATATTACCCCTTCTGTCCCTCCACACATTTCGACAACAATATGTACAGGGGGGCGGAACAGAGTTTCCGAAAGAATCGGGTTCACACCTGGCTGTTGAGCTCCATTGTGTTCCCCCGGATAACCCTTCTCCCTACAATGGAGGATCATATTTATAACTGGCCCCAATTGTAAAGGAAATCCTACAGTAATTCATAATTTCATCTAGAAAAATGGGCGTCGTGTTAGACCGAAAATGGCGATTCCTGCTTGTATGCCAAGGTCTCTTTTTGTCGAGCTTTTTGTGGGGTTTGCTTCAAGCTAGCTTGGGTTTGTTACATTTGCTGAAAATCAGGATCTTTGTAATCCTCCATTAATAACTCAGAGTCACCGTGCGTTTTCGTTCCTGTTACGTTTGTGGTAATTGATGACCCTCTTCAGTTATACACTGTAAAAAAAAAACTTCCAGTATTTGCTACTCGGATTAATCTTGTCTCTACTGAGATAATCTTTCCTCTAATTCGGATTAATCCTATCTCAGAAGAGATAGCATTAATCCGAGTAGCAAATACTGCAGTTAACTTTAATCGTTACTCGGACAAATTTTTTACAGTGTAGCTAGAAGAAACGAACCTGCTTGCGATTTTATTGAAGTTTCGTTGCTTCTAGATACAGCCTGACGAGCACCCTTGCCAAGAAGGGCCGAAATGTTGCAAGAACAAATCTCAGCTGAATCATCCCTTTAGCGCCATCAGGGATAATGATGATGATGATGATACAACATGTTTCCCTTTGTAGGACAAAAACGAGATTTTCCAAGTTTTTTCTTGATCAGCTAGTTGAGGATTGTATCCGAAATACAATTTCGGATATTTCGGTTGCACTTCCGGCAAACCGTCCTCAGTGGAAAAAACAAAACTAAATCATAAAATCTACCACAATAACAATAGGAAAACGGTGCGGAACCAACAAACAATAAGACGACATGTAACTAAAAACCAGAAGAACGATGCGGACTGAACGACATGCAGATAAAAGTAAAATATCGAAAGAAAAAATTTGCGAGTTCAAAGTGGATATGTACAAATCTGTGATTATTTACAATTCTGAATTCTGTGTATATTTACAATTTACCATCCGTCTGGGAAAGCGCAGAAGCTTTCACCCAGAAAATGGCCGACTCCAAATAATACATAATATTTTTCATCACTTTGAATAAAACCTTCCATTCATTTATTTGAAATGAATGGTCAGCTTGGCTTCAAACCTTATATTGGACAAAAAATCGTCTTAAGTCGAGTATAAGAAAGAAGAAAAAGGAAATAAAAACAACAACAACAATAGAACTACATAGCCAAAATAACTAGATTACAAGGATAATTTTATCTATCGCCGCTAAATGTATGAGACGACAGCGGAGTAGAAAAAAAAAGATGTAAAGAAAAATGAATGTACATCTTAACAAACAAGTCAAAATTTAGAAGAAAATAAATCTTTCGGGCATGAGCATGATGCGGGCATGGGGCTGAATAACGTAGTCTCAAGGACTGCTATTGATATTATTAGGATCCCAAAATCACCACTAGGGAACTTAGTACATAGTCGTTAAGTAGACGCAATTACCTGTGATAATTCAGTGTATTTATAACTCATCATAAAGTGCCGAGCCGTAGGAAGAGTAGAAAGAAATTGATAAATAGAGACGAATAGAAACATACATAGTAGAGCATTGCTATCAAGACTATCATACTGAACGAGAGTAACTATGTGTTTTGTCTTCGGTGAAACTCTATATTAGCTGTTCGATCGCCGTTAGTGGTTCTGTAATTTTGAAGAACAGTTCGAATTTATAGAACTTTTCGGGCATGAAGAACATGCGGACGGTGGTGTTAAAACATAGACTAAACAAAAACATTTGTTAACAGCTAATGAGATCGATTTAGGGGTAAGAAGACATGCTGAACACGTTTTTGAGAGTAATTTTATTGCCAGACAACTAGTTCGACCGGATTCCGGCCAAAACCGGAAAATTTGTTAAAAGTAAAAGTTTTATTTGAAGTTGATTAAATGTTTGATTGAGATGTAAGAAGACATGCTGAATCTGTATATGACGATCATTTTCTACCTGGACATACAGTTCGCCGGAATCTGGCGGAAACCGGAAATTTGTTTATTAGTAAAAGTTTTATCTGAAGTTGATTAGATATTCGATGTGGTTTTAAGGAGGCATGCTGAATCTGTATATGAAAATTATTTTCTCGCCGTCAAATAGGTCGTCCGGAATCCGGCCAAAACCTGAAATTCCGTTATAAGTTAAAGTTTTATCTGAAGCTGATTAGAGGTTCGATGTAGCGATAAGGAGATATGCTAAATTTGTTTTTGAGCTTTCGTTTTTTCCGGACAAGTAGTTTGCCCGGAATCCGGCCGAAACCGAAAATTCAGCAGAAGTAAAGCAGGAAGTTTTCGTCAAAGTAGATATGTATAGGGGTAAACACACATGCTGAATCCATATCTGAGCTTGGTCTTCTCAGATTCTTAGCCATTGTCCTTAATCTGTTTCTAAATTCTAATAGTAAAAATGTCCAAGGAGTCTGTCGAAGACCGGATACCTACAAGACACAATTGTCTGGATGAAATATTACATTTTTGGGATCCCACCGAAGCCTTTGGTCTTGTTATTCATACACCTGCCAAATATTTGTCTTTATCTTTGGGTATCCTGCTTGGATTTTTGTGATAGCATCCAGTCGTGTAGCCTAAATCTGAATTGCGCCACTAGATCATCGTAGGGTCCGAGTTCTGGTTTGCACTAGCGAATTGCATGTGGTGAGTTTAAATTGCAACTGCAAGAATGTTACGGAATCAACACATTACGTGATAGAAGTATATTACCTGCTCGCAGTGCATCCATCGAGACCGACGGGTAAGGAAGCGAGTACGCATAGCCATCTTTCCTCGCGGGCTTGGGCTTCCGTCGTGGCCTGTACTTGTAATCAGGATGGTCCTTCATATGCATGGCACGAAGCCGCTTTGCCTCGTCGATGAACGGTCGCTTTTCATCTTCACTCAACAGCTTCCATTCTGCACCAAGCCGTTTGGAGATCTCTGAGTTATGCATCTTCGGATGGTCCTGGGCGATCTTTCTCCTTTGCAGCCTTGACCAGACCATAAATGCGTTCATAGGACGCTTGATGTGGTCGTCGTTCTTCTTCGCTCCGTTTTGACACGGCTTACCGATTTGTACGTGGGATTGGGGGGAGTTACTCATAGGGCTTGGTGACCTGGACACGTCACTTCCAGCTGGAGATGGTAGACCGTTCAAGGAAGTGTTCAGTGCTTGTTGGTGCTGTCCGTACTGATACTGGTATCCTTGTTGCTGAAGTTGGTTTTGATGAAGGGTATAAGCGTGGTGACCGACGGACATGCTCAGTCCGGATAAGTGACTAAGCGCTGATCCTGCTGGGTATGTCGGAGTATTGTCGCACATGTTCATTTCCTTCGAGTTCATCATCCCTGCAAATAGGAGTTTGAGTTATTTTGCCCCAAGCAATCAGATGTTAGTTGCGTTTTCGCTGATACCATGGTATCTGTTACCACGGTCTAAAGTCGTTTTTGCAGTTATCGTGGTATCTGATACCACGGTCAAATGGCGTTTTTGCAGTTATCGTGATATCTGGCCAGTTATCGTGGTATCAGATATTCGGATACTACGGCCCGACCGTGGTATCTGAAAAGTCATCTCACTTTGATCAAATTTTGTCAGATTGGTGAGAAAGAAGTTTAGCACTTAGTGATGAAACTGGATATCTGTTTTTCTTTTGGGATGACTTCGAAAAGTTCAATTTCGACAATAGTCGTTTTTGCAGAGCACCGTGTATCAGATACCACGATAACTGCAAAAACGACTAATTGCAGATCCAGTTACCGTGGTAACAGATACCATGGTATCAGCAAAAACGCAACTGTTGTTTCATACCTCAAAATACCTTGTTTCTGCATGGATCCAAAAGCACTCTGTACTCTGATAAATTTCAGCCTTTTCTTCCACCAGAAATTCGTGCCCATTGCCGCAGCTCCCTCAGGTTGTTAATGGCAGAGTCTCGAACCCCTTCACTCATCGTCGATGACTCTGTTCCGTGTTCCGGCATGATCTTCAAATTCATTCCACTAGCGGAGTGAAGCATCAGGGAATAACTAATGATTGTAGGTGTATGATCCTAAAGTTTCTACGTCTTTTTCATCCCTCTGAATATTTTCAATCTCTTCTTTTATTTTTAATTAGCTTTCTTATTCGAAAGTAGAGTAGATGTTTGACGTCTGAAATGTTGTCTCGTCTTCACAACGGACCACAAAAGACCGTTGCCGTTTGCAGATTTGATTGTGATTAGAATTTTAGATTTATGCACGGATTTACAATTTCAATTCAGTTTCAATTTATTTTCAAAAATTCCTTCACGGGCAAGCCGAACATTGGATTTTTCGTCATAAATATAGTAACATCAAAATCTTTTGTCATAATTTAAAAAGATACAGACAGGATGGTGCATTGTAGAATTTAAATGGGAAATGATACAGCGAAAAAAGAGTATATAAAGCTGGATCCACTTCATTTAATTGACGAACCAGTAGAAGGCATTTCTTATTCCATACTTTTAGTAATCCTTACAAACCGCCTTCTGACCGGACACACACAGTATTTATTTACAAAATAGTATTGGAAATAGAGCACTTTTGTGTGGAAGCGTGTGTGGGTGTGTTGCAGCACTAGTTGTGCCCTTAAAGAGAAGTTATGTATATATTATAATCACTTTACTGAATTTGGAAGGACACATGATGCTGACACTTGAGAGATAGGCGTAAGACACGGATGATTGCGCTGTAGGCCGATTACATGAAACAAACTGAGAGTATGGTACGGATGGTATGATATGGTACGGAAAACATCCTAGAAATCATCATAGGAGTTACTGGGATTGGTTACTTTTTCTATAGTATACTCATAAAGCTCTAGTCTAAGACACTAGTTGTTGGACGCCTGAAACTGGAAATGTGGATGTTGCAGTGCATATGAATGACGGGAAGTATGTTGCGAAGTTTGAGGTAGAACTTAAACATTAAAACTCACCTCGTCTAGTTCTTGATTCTTCCTTCTTTGCTTTGTTTCTGCTTTACTTTTTTCTAAATAATTGATTCCTGCTATTTTCTGGCACACAATTGCATCAATATCGGTATTCACTAAACTGGCTCTATCCAGGCAGAGGTGACACGCTGTCTACTTTCTTCCTTTAGCCTCTGGCGATCTACCATCCATCACGGAAGGCTCGCCTCAGGTACGTTCCCGCAGCCAATGAGACTCGAGATCCTTTTGACGTCACAAACAAGCAACCAATGGGGAGAAAAAGAACAGAGCCATTCTATTTCCGCTTCGGATAAAGGTGTTGTGCTAATATAATAGATCTTAAGGGGTCTCAGTGACTGATATGCCAGTTGTTATCAATGCCTCTAGGAATTCCTTTGAAAAAGAAACACCTGGGATTACTGTTTCTACTGTAGCTATAGTGACACACCGCGGGGTTTCGGGTTGATTATTTCTTGGGCAAACCGTGGAAACGGTTGGAATTAACCTTGCACAAAGGGTCAGGAGCGCTGTAGAATGAGAGCTTTGTGAAGCCGTTCCGCAGCTCTGGTTCTCCACAGAAAGTCCAAATTAATCTTTGTGTTGGCCTAAGCTCTTAGAAACTGAAATGAGCTTGGAAGAGAAGGCCGTTTCACCCTGAAATGACTTTGAAAAAGCACAAGGCTGCTAAAACAGAAACTTGCGTGATAGATGACTAAATAAAGAAACTGAAAGGGAAGTTTTAATAATATGACTTGGCCACCACGTGCGACTTATTACAGTAGGAACGTAAAATTCACCTGTGTTCCATTCTCCTTCAGCGGCGAATTTCTGCCTAGGGAAATTACACTGTCAGAATTTCTTTAAAAAATGCAGGCTTTAATTTTATTTTCTATTTATTTACCATATTCAGACCTTATCCTACTTAAACTTTAAAAAATAGACAGGCAGATGTGTAAATAAAATAGACAAGTACCAAATATATTTGTTTATAAATAATAATTTTTACTGTTCCCTCTCCGGTTCCTTGCCGGGCCCCTTTCTAGGTTGGTGCCCCAAGATAGGCAGCTTCCTACTGTCAGAAGTTTGATAACAAATAACACGTGTTTTCGCATCCTTGTGTCTGATAACAAATAACACATGTTTGCGCATCCTTGTGTTAAACGTTAGGATATTATATCTGTTATGTTAGATGTTCCTTCAGCCCAAGCTGACTGCGAATCATATTTGACGGTGCAAAAGGGATAAGTAAGCTACATAAATATTCATTCAGCCCAAGCTGTCTGCGAATCATATTTGATGGTGCAAAACGGATACGTCAGCTGAATTTTGTTGGAGCTATATTTCGGTTTCCCACAAGTTCGTTTTTCCAACTTGAGCGGTTTTGAGCCTGAAGAGAACCCTTGCCAGGAAGGGCCGAAATATATCTCCAATAAAATTCAGCTAACGTATCCGTTTTCCACAATCAAATATAAGTAATCTACATTTTATTAGAGCTATATTTCGGCCCTTCTTGGCAAGGGTCCTCTTCAGGCTCAAGCTGGAAAATGAACTTGTGAAAAACATTTCAAGATTCTTTCTTAAATATCCGATCTTGTGAACTTCTTCTTTGAAAATTGGTTGGAGTTAAACCTGGTCCTGTGATTTCATTCTGGACATGGCTGCTGTTTTTGCTAATTGATTGGGTCGTCAAAAGGGTAGAGATTCTTCTGCATTTTGGTTTAGGAGTCGCCTGTCTCTTCTTCTTTCCAGCTAAGATGGGTACTTGTCGGCGGCATGGATGGGTGATTTGTAGTTCCGTACTTCGGTGATAGACGTTCCTTCAGCCCAAGCTGACTGCGAATCATACTTGACGGTGCAAAACGGATAAGTCAGCTGCATTTTATTAGAGCTATATAGGACCCTTGCCAAGAAGGGCCCAAATATAGCTCTAATAAAATATAGCTGACTTATCCGTTTTGCACCGTCAAACATATATCTGTTATGACACTGGTTTCGAGTAAAAATTTCTGTTATGGCCCGTTTAAATGTTGCGTTTCTCTGAAAGAGAACATTAAATAGAGACATAACAAATTTATTCTCATAACGTTTAACACAAGGATGCGCAAACATGTGTTATTTGTTATCAAATTTTTGACAGTAGGAAGCTGCCTAGCTAGGGGCACCAACGTAGAAAGGTCAATCTAGCGTCAAATACGACGTGACCGCAAACAAATTGCATTGGAAATGAGTTTTACACCATCGAAGACAAGAAAAAAAATGTACACCAAATCAAAAGTTCAGAAACCTAGCGGGGTGCAAAATTCGTGCTTTTTAGCGTTTTAAATCTGATTTTTTTTTTCGCTAGAATTTCTATTTTGTTAGGCTTATGTTTACTTCATGGGATACACATTTCTGATGTATTTTTATGTTCTGAAATAGAATATCACATCAGATTTAGGATACAGTCAACCGAACGTATTTCACGTTCATCACCATACAAGGAATTCTGTTATAGCCCAGTCGTTTGACCGCAAACAGATCGCAACAGAGATGATTAAACCGTCCTAGAGAAAAGGAAATTGTTTGACGTTTCGAACATTGGAAACCTATCTCAAGTAAAAGGTCGTGTTTTACAGCGTTCTCTGTTTTATTTTGTGCATTCCCAGCTGGTATTTTCGATTTTTTAAGAGCGTACCGTTTGCCTCAGAGGATACAGGTTTTTAAGGTAATTTTCTTCGCTGAATTTGAATTTGAATTTGAATATCTGAATGAATATCGCCTCAAATTCAAGATATTTTCAACCTAAAATTTGTTTACGTTCATCACCATACACAAAGTTTCTTTGGAACTCTTTATTTTTTATCGATCGAATACTACCATGTCAAGTAGAATTCTTTAAAATATTCCCGTTCATCATCTTTCAGTTATTAATTAAACTCGAATCATAGGTAACAAAAGTCACATTGGTAAAAGGTCGAGAAAGTTTAGGCCTACCCCTTATAATCCAGTGCAAGGATATGCATATTTTGATCCACCACTTTATTTACACATCGTCTAGAGTGCTGTAAGAGGGTTTCGCGAGATTCCGGAATTACCTTCCGGAGAGCGAAGCGCATCTCGAAAAGAGTGGGAAAGCGATTCCAGGAATCACTGTCCACTTTCCCGCTGGACCGATTTAAAAAAAAAAAAAACGCGCGGAAAGCTGAAATCGTCGGATAATTGTTGAATTCTGGATTTCAACAGTTTCAAAATTCCCGCCGAAGCATTTAATTTCCCGTGGTGCTTTCCAATATCTTCCTGGAGTGTAAGTTTAATGGTGAAATTTTTAAAAAGATTTTTGAAATTTCTAGAGGGAGGATGTAAAAATTGAAAGTTTGGAAGAAAAAAAATGGCTCTGAAACTGTGTTTTGAAACTGGTGCTGCAAAAGGGAAAGAACAGGCTATGGTCTTCTTGATGACTGCAGTTTGTGTCCACGTGTGGAAAATGAGAAAAAAAGGTAAAAGTATAAATGTCCCGTGGTTCTACAGTTGGATCCACAGTATGGTTGAAATAAATTCGCAGAGTGAGTTCTGGAATAGATCCGTGGATGTGGGATGGTTGAATGATGCGTTAAAAATCTTATGATTGAAGTGCGGGTGACCGGTAGGTTTAAAAGTGTTTTTACGAAATAAAAATTCTAATTTTTGTTCGTTTTTTTGTTTTGTTTCTGTGTTGGGCAGTCAAAGTTTCAACCTGACGTTTATTTTAGGGATGTGAAGTGATATTTAGAATCTCCTTGCTAGTTTTTTGTTGTTGTAAAGGAAGGAGATTTTTAAATCGGGAGTTCGGTTGTTGGTTTTTGGTTGTTTTTTTATAGGTGAGTGAAGGAATAAATTTTAAGGCTTTTTGTTGTTTTTCATTGAAGAATTTTTTTTGCCACTGTAAGAGAGATTCTCTAAGGACGGTAGAGCATCTTGAAACAGGTAGTGCGTGAGTTAAAGTTTTTTTTTTTGTTGGTTGTTTATTCCTGATCGAACCTATAAAATTTGACTGATTGATTCGAAGAATATTACATGTTTTGGGCTTTTGCTAGGTTGTAAAAATATGAATAGATTAATGGTAAAAGAACAGATTTTTAATGATTGTAAAATATGGTAGGAAAAAATTAATATTGTCAAAAAAATAAAAAAGAAGGGTAGATTTAGGTTGTAGATTTAGACTTTACGGAGGAAGCGTTTTTTGAAAGAGGGAGTGAGTTTTTAGGAGAATATTTAATAGAAAAATGAAAAGTTTGAAAATAGAAGTTAAATTTAGAGTTGATAAAGTATAAAAAGAAAATAGGTTTAAGACGAAAGTGTAAGTGACGTTAAAGTAGGGTAAACTGTTAGGTAAATTTTGTATTAACGTCAATGAGTTGGAGGTGGAGACGTAGCGACTTGTTTTAGTTCGATCTAAAGCAAGAACAAATAAAAAAGAAGCTACGCGGGAATTAAAAAAAAAAAGACTATGAACGATATGAAAATAGCACTGAACGAAAAAGCTCATTGAGAGCGTAATAATCAGAAACATCACATACACTCCTGTCATATAAGGAGACCAAGACACCAAGGACACAGCTCCTTAGAGCTTGAAATAACTATAAAGAGGCCCTTAATTGCAAAATCGAAAGGGAAGCTGAGACCAAGATGGACGCCGTTTTCATACAGCTGTCATACTACTTCTACAAGATAAAATTTGTTCACAAATCCGGCAGAGCACGAAAAGGCTGGATCTTGGATTATGGGTGCGACTGAGCCCGCCTGTAGAGGCAGCCATCTTAAAGTCTCCTAAGAAAGTAGTCTCAAAAGACGACCTTAGGTTTCTGTACCTACTTGCTAGAGGCAACCGTCGGCTCAAAGTTGTCGCTAGAAGAGATCCAGGGTAACATGACCCGACGAGAACATTAGCAAACACCAAACAGGGACGGTTTTAAAGATTCTAATAATTCCATATATGTAGGCTCTATAAGATCTCTATATATATACATTACAGATTAATCGCTGTGTCATATAACGATTAATAATTGCTGCTTCCCGTAAAACTTGCTACTGAGTGATATCCTGGTATAACTACGATTACTGGGTAAGGCAGTCTTAAACCTTTTCAGGCTAAGCTTGACTTACCCGACACGTAGTGATGAGTACCCCATAAAACACAGTTCGTTTTGTCCTAGGGTAGAAAACCGGCCTACATGAAAACGGGATTACTCACATCGCACTAAAAATCTGCCCCAAGTTATCGACAGTATTCTACCTACTCGTGGGCCTAATTAGAAATAGTGCGATGGGCAAATGATAACTTTAAAATTAGCGACGTCAACCAAATATAGAATAATTAAATAATTTGTAATTATTATTAATAAATACAGCACAGTTATTACTTAGCTATTGAACAAATCTAGGGACATCCATTTGGGTCTCTATTCGGTCCTAACTATGAACAACGGGATTTTGTAATAGAAGTATTGATTTCTTGAAAAGTCATGAATGTGAAACACTTTCGGTTGACTGTATCTTTAGTCTGATGTGATATTCGAGTTCAGCACGTAAAACTACATCAGAGATATGTTTCCCATAAAGAAAACGCTAATCCTTAAGAAAATCGACAATTTCAGCTGAAAAATAATAAATAAACATAAAAAGCTAAAAAACACGAATTTTACACGCCGCTAGGTTTCTCAACTTCTGATACGTTGTACATTTTTTTTCTCTCTACAAAATACAAAAATAAATGAAGTTTTTGTTGCAATTGGTTTGCGGTCAAACCTTATATTGACTGTACTACTACTACACCAGTTATGTTTCTGTTTGACTATCAGACATTGCCAGTATTGTATGTGGGACTTCTTTACAATACGAACATGAAATGGCTTTTGTCCTCCACCCTTCCCCCGTACAGACTACTTTTTTCACGATTTTTTAGAACAGGTTTCGTACTATGTCAATTCAGTAATGTTTCTGAACCGCTAAGATTACTTATTTCAAAGCTGAGGCGATGATGCGTGTAGAAAAACTGCTACATCTAGATGTGCTTTTGTTTCGTTTTTAAATAACCGTTTGGTCTTATTTCCACGTTCATCAACAGGTGGTAAACACCGTTTCTGTCAACGGGAAACGCCAATTAGAAAGGGCGTTTCGCGAAACATAGATCTTCACGTGTATATTTTTTTTCTCCTCGAGTATTCCTCTTTAGCAAATATCGCACAGAATGGAAGATCGTAGAATTAAATCACTAAACGACAGGGGAGACTCACTGATCCTCACCTTAGCTCTGAAATAAGAGCCTAATCTTAGTGGTTCAGAAAAAAAAATGAATTAACCGAATAAGTGAGTAAGAATGTATTTTAAATATATAACCTAAGTAAAAAAAAAAATGTATAAATCATCAAATGTTTTACAAATAACGATAGTGGAGGAGAAAGATAACGAACAAAAAAAAGACTGAGAAAATATATGATACAGTAGAGGTATGCTTATGTGAACAGTTACTTTAACATGAACAGTGCAGTTATGGGCTAGATGGTAAAATGAAGATCCAAAATACCTATATAGGTGTTTTCAGATGCCCCTAGTTACCTACTTTGGCTAACTGGTAGTTAGCTTTAGACGCAGCAAGCGCATGAAATAGCCAAGTCCACTGTCAGCAAACGTTCACATACTCATACCTCTACTGTACATCTACAGTTAATAAAAAGTTTAATCAGCCGGTGACGCGACGACCGGCGTAAATTAGAATTCTGACGGAAATCATAGTGCAATTTATACAGCCGTAATAAAATATAAGTAACTCCATAAGAACTTATGATAGAATTGCTATATTTATCCCATAAATTGCTCCAAGAAATAAAACTAAAACATAACTAAACAAGGCTTAACTCACAAACAGAAAGGAGAGTTTCGATTCGAATGCTTTCAGGCCCTCTGCATTTGCCCTGTCCCATCTGACCACCATGTAGACGTTATCAGTGGTCATCCATTGGGCACAAAGTATTGGTAACCACGGGTGTGCGGCCGTTCCAAGAACTTTCTGAACTAGCTTATCTACAGCCTCGTTGGGCTCTACCAGGACTTCCACCTGTTCTGCTGATACTTTCCACCTTTCTGATGACTATTATATCTCTCCAAGGCCTATAAGGCCTTTTTCCACGACACAGTTGTGGACCACACACTTCTGAGTGTTTGTCGCGGAAACACGATTGTGTGCCAAACAGTCGAGCCACTAGTTGTTAGACGTAGTAGCTGTTAGACGTTAGATGTTAATTTGGACGTCGGCTAACTTTGAACGGCTTGATAGAACATGGTCAAAATGAAGCCTAGCAAATGCTTGTGCATTCGACTGACCGCAAGTTGAAATTTAGTAAAAATAGTCAGGTTTTTTCTTGTTTGAAGACTGTTCTTATTTGAAACTTTTGCTCTTTTCTGCTCCTTTTCTTCTGCACCCGATTCCGGCCGCGGTACGGCATCCAAAGTACTGCAATACTTCTGCAGTACTTTCATGAGCGTCCAAAGTATACACTGTAAAAAGTCCCTCCGTATAAGATTAAAGTTAACTGCAGTATTTGCTACTCAGATTCATCTTATCTCTATTTGGCATTAATCTTATCTGCGTAGAGATAAGAGTAATCCGATTAGCATATACTGCAGTTAACTTTAATCTTTATACGGAAAAAGTTTTTACAGTGATACTACTGAACAAAAAGGAAATTCAATGAGAAAGGCTAAGACGGTAGGGTTGGGTTACTTTGGACGTCTGGAGAATGTAGACTAATAAAATAAATAAAAAATACGTTGACTTTGTCATTCAGTAGAGATTACGTTAATTTTGGACGAGAAATCCGAAGAAATCAATAAGAAATAAAGTATTTCCTTACTTACTTATTTAGAAATTATTTACTTGCTTACTTATTTAAAAACAGCAGATAGTATGAAGAAAAATAATTGTAGCATTTCTGTCAAATCTGAAATAAGTTAAAGTTTGTATCTCATTTTAACTGTTTAGGGGCCAAAAAACAGGACAGCCCAAATCCAGAGGTGTGTATCAAAGAAGCGCACCTCTACTGTAGCGGAGTAGCCACTGTACTATAAATCTGCAGTGGTAGAAAACCAACATTTTTACGAGCCCCTAACCTTTTTTTATTTTATGTTCTTCCTTTTTATTTCGCACCTTCTACAGAAAGGATGTCACCGCCAACCTTTAAGACCGTGGTCACAAAACACTGATGGTACTGAAGCTGACTCTGAACGAACGTGTCGTAAAATACCATCTCTTTTGTTTTACTGACGGTTGTAAATGCTAATAAGGGTCCCCAAGTTTAATGTTTCACATAGTACCTACTGTGGTGCGAGGTGTGAAAAAGGACTTTGTGAACACGGCGGGTAACACGAAGGATTAGGACAAACCAGCGTGACAATTCCTTGATTAGATCTAGCAGATAGACAGTCGATCCACTCACAGGTGTGGTCACAGATTAAAGGTAAGGATAAGCGACGAAGTTCGGGGAGATCACTTGGTTTTGCAGATTGGGAGCTACGGCTTTGATCAATGGCTTATCTCTGCGGAGACCTGAACGTTGCGAAGTTTCTTGTGAAATCTTGGAATAGTTCAATCAATCAATCAAGTTTAATATCCAAATAGCTTAAAGCTAGAAGAGGAATAAAATATTTACGAAATACACAGACACGAAACAAATTAACTAATGACTGAATGCATTTATTACCCATCAATTAAAAAACAGATGGAGCAAAACAAAAGACAAGGCAAGAAAGAAGAAACGGAAAACATTAATTCCTCTGACAGCAACAAAAAAGAACGATCACAACAACCAACAGCACTACCAACTACTGTTGCAGAATCATAGCCCAGGGGTGGGACTCGACTGACAAATTATAACGAGCAATCTGCGCTACGATTGCTTCTTCCGGATTCGTAATGCCGTACCGACGCGAAACATATCTGTTGCTTGTCCACGGTGGCAAACGCAACAGAAACTTTGCATATTTGTAGGAGACCGAGCGCAATTTCAGTCTATCTGTAGCCGTAAGAATACGCCAAAATGGGCTAAGGTACAAATAATGGGGCAAAGCCATAGCATTGTACAAACGGGCCAACAGACGACGGTCAAATTTCCGCTTATTTGCAACTATCCGGCTATACGTACACTTACAAGATACAAATTAACTAATACACAGAGAAACAAATTAACTAATACACTTACAAGATATGACCAGAAATAAATGATGGGATGAAACTACGTAGAAATTGGGCAGAAGAATTAGCAGAATATGGAGAAAACTGATTGCCAGTATTCCTCTTGGACCGACGCACGGAAGACGGGAGGGAATGGGGGAATATATTTCAAAGTCAAGTTGGATAGAACGGCATAGAGATTAAGTTTTGACGGTTGGATTGAGTTAAGAGTTAGGCTAGTTTGAGTAAAAAAAAAATTCAGTTAGAAGCTGTCATTAAAATCACCGAGTGGAGATCGGGTCGTAGCCTAAAAAGTAAGAAATAGGAAAAGACGCCACGCGGTTTTAAAAATCTGAAAAAAATGCCAAGTGAGATACTGTTGGTGCGTTTGGACAAATATTTTCTGACCGAAACTGGACGTGCTTTGGGGAGTAGGATACCAGGGCTACCTGCCCAAAAGGGTAATTAATAGAAAACTGTTAAAGGCCTCTGTCCTTGAAAAATTACCCAATTTTCATCAGAGGTGGCATTTGAAGGGGGGGGCAAGACCCATCCCCCCTAAATTTCGTAGGGGCACATAATCTTCCATCTTGATACTATTTAATTTTTTTGGCCTCTAAAATACTGTAGGCAAAGCTAAGACCTTTACCTACGATCTTCTTCTCCCATACTCCCAGTCTCTCTGTTATTGTAAAAAAAAAATTATCATTTTCAAGATTGAAAAATATTAAGCCCAAAAATATTTAGGTCGTGTTTTCACGACCGCGTCCGTAAACCCCGAATAACCGGACGTTTCCTTCTTGCGGTATTTTTCCTATCGCGGTAGTGACTTTCGTTGTTTTGGCCCTGTCGCGGTATTTGCTTGTCATATTATTGACTTTCGCGTCGATAGTTACGGTCTTTGCCCTGTCTTGATATTGACCCTCCTCGCGTGCTCTACACTGTCGCGGCATTTTCCTATCGCGGTAATGACTTCTTTTAAGACCTCGACGCCGCGCCGAATATCGGCGGCGTTACGCTGAAACTGAAACAGCTAAAATGCACCTATGAAACGGCGGCGTGCCGATTGCCGACGCTGATACATCGGCGGCGGCGACTCGCTTGTGTATCGGGGTTTGCGTAACATTTTTGCTACATTCTTGTGCTTGTGTTGTAACGACGAAAATTATTACACGCAGTACGTCACATTACAATCCGGAGTTATTTTTTTGCTTTGTTGCTCTCTGGGCACTGATGAACTCAGTGAAGAAGGCAACTGTAAACTATATTTCAGTAACTTCCGTCCAACGCAGGGAACATCACACTGAAACTCAGGCTCAAGACTTCTGATTCGAGTGTGTGCTTGAACTTATCCTATAATGAGATAGCTAGTGTCGCCCTTCGCCCAAGCTAGCCTGCGACCAGTCTCCAAATAAAATAAGATAATCACTCAACTCAACGTCGAAATACCAACCAAGTTCCAGAACATATTTTTTGCCAGCAAGACGGTACGATTTCAGTAAAGAGCCGCTACAGTCAGGCTGTTGTGACTGCTATGGTTTGTTTCTGATGATTTTGTTCTGCACCTGTGTACGATTTTGTAAAAGTCGATTTCACCTGGAGTAATGTAATGTGAAAGAAATGCCAAACATAGTTCATGTCGTCTAATTGTCTAACAGTCCGTCGGACTTTTGACAGTTGCTTCCACAGGAACATTACCCGAGTTTAGGAGGAAATAGGGCTATTATACCCCTGTTTTGTGGGATTGTATGTAACTTTTTAGGCTCCTTACCGTTTCAGCATGTGTTCATTTTAAAATGAAAAATTATTCTAATGTTTGAAATCCTAACTTCTCATCCCTTTTACAATTACTGAAATTTTATGAAGCTAAAATAACAGAAGAAAGACCGGATTTGAAGTGCTAAACTGCGGGAAACGCCTATCAATCGGCAGCGCGTCGGCGATTCTTTGAACCGGCGCGGCGTCGGGGTCTACGTTCGAATTGACCCTCTTCGCAATTGTTTCCCTTTTGCCACGACCCCTAGGGCTGATGGAAGATTTTCGCGGTTTTTGTCCTCTCTGAGAATTGGCTTATCGCGTTAGTAACTTTCGCGGTATCGATGGTCGTGGTCGTCGCCCTGTCGTGTAATGGTATTCGCTTGTTGCGGTAATTACTTTCGTCGTTTGACCGTCGCGTTTTTTTTTGCGGTATTGACTTGTATCCAGTATTAATGAATGAATGAATGAATTTATTGCGCGAAAAAACCCATGGGGTCATGGCAACAAAACAAAAAGAAAACACAACAAACTACAAAAATCGCTCTCTATGGGACAAGCCAACGCGGAGGAATCTAGCCACCGTACGGATATTCCCCATATTTGTACTCCCAATCTTTTCTAGTAGCCACTCCTCCCTAGTAATTCAAACCCTAAATACTTCGACCCCCCTCAAATCACTCAATCCTTCACATTCACACATAAAGTGGAACACATCCTCATCCATCTTTCCACATATCGGGCAAAAGTAAGGGCCATTCTCTAACCTATTTTTTCCAATAAACCTTCTTTTCTCCCCAATAGCTAATCATCCCCCCCCCCCTTAAGCTCACCATCCATTATAAATCTAATCCCGACAACCCGGCTTTAAAATAAATTTCCTCCCCCCTTTGCATAGAACCGCCTTTGCATAGAACCGTAGAGACACAGACTCAGCCTTCCGACACTGCCAATCCTGAATTCCCTGACCACGAAGGATTCGCTCCACCTTACGCGACACTTAAATCAGGGGATGACCATTCTAGCTTGTCATAATTCCAACTAACAAGCTTGTCTACGCATCGAAACGTGCATTTCTTCGCTGGGATCCTCGCTTAATTATCACTTGTCCTAGATCTGATCTGTCAGGGCTTGTCGGTCATCATCCCCATTATTCAAAAATCGGCTTCAAGAATTCCCTAACTATTTTGACAGTAGTCAAAAGCAATGAAAGAGTCTGTGGTCTATTTGAAAAAGTGAGTCAGCAGGAACGCGGCATGTAGCCCGTTCCTTTCATGCATTGTCGGTGCTGAAGTTGATGCTCCCTATTCAACTGGTGTTGGGAATGCAAAGGACCTTTGAATTTCCAACAACTGCAAGTGACACGGCGCTTCTGTTAAAGGAGGGTCCTCATTGTGCACAGCACACTAGGAGAAATTATATAGAAGGAGATTATTGTGTTCCTGGTATTAATGCAAAAAGAACCCATTATCTGTGAGAAGGGTCGGAGCTGATTGTTGGAGGTAGTTGATACGTGTGAACATTGAGGCTTATTTTCTTTGTTCCACCAGCAATTGTGATGAAAACACGTTACTTCATATCGTCAAAAACGTTCATAAATCATTATTATTTATAACAAAATACAAAATAAAAGTCAAAGCACAACTCTGACTAGAAATGATCTCTCCACGATGAAATAGCTCAGAAATGTCATTTCGGAAACTAGCATTACTTCGTAGGTGAAATTGGCGATTTTCTTGTTAGCGCTTTATCCAGCCGTCCCGCTCTCTGTTACACGCAGCTGTTTGAAAACTTATAGGACCTGTCTTACCTATAATACTAACGCTACCTATTCCGTAATCACTCCATTCATTTCTGGGCACACACAGTCCGAATTTCGCAGTCCGGTGCGAATTTTCTTTTCCGCTCCGGAATTTTGACGCATCGCATGCGGATTCGGTCCGATACTTTCGTTCCGATTTGAGTAGAAAATATTCTACTTTTTCCGGAGCGAATTTTAAACGCATACGAAATTGTGCTTTGAGAATTGAAAAATTATAAGCTGTGTTTGAAATTTAAATTGTTTATACGACCTATTTATTGTCAGCTGCAAAACCATGTTTGTTAGAGAAAGATCTTGGCTGCAAGTGTCTGCTGAACGCAAGCTACCAGGTAGGCAAACTTAAATGTTTACTAGGCTATCTACAGGAGGTCTGAATTTTTTTACAGTTCATCTTTTTACAGTTGAACAGCGACATTTCATACACTTGCTGCAATAAAAGGAAAATACTGGTCAATCAAAGCAGTTCCTTAATTGCATGTTTTTTTGATACTCCTCAGAACTGTTCAAAGTTACATAGGCTACACCTCCTGTATTTTATATAAACAATGTAAAATAGACATTTTTTAATGAACAGAGAATTTGCAAACATTCGGCTATCAATCAGCATTATCTGACTGTAGGCCAAGCAGTGGATTTCTCAAATCTGGGGCCAAGTTTCCCGTCCGAATTTCGTTTTATCAGAAAAACCTGTCGGGCATAGTGACGCGAATTTCGCATGCAGGTTTTCGCGTGCGGAATCTTACCGGACTGTGTGTGCACTTAGCTTAAATCCGGAGACCCGAATTTCGTACGGTACATTCTCACCTCCCTAACAAAACCTTGCTGATTTTCTCAATTGCCGCGTTTTGCTACCTTCGATGCGTATTACGCTGTCGACGGTTGTCTGCGAGAAGTTTTTCCACCAGAAAAAAACGGTAAATTGTTTCCCTGTTTTCGCTACAAGTCAGCGGGTCTCGGAAAAGGCTTAAAACAGCCAAAACGGTGGGTTTTTGTTGAAAGCACAGCACAGTTTTAAAGTATTCAAATATTTAAAATACTGTAAGCTGAAGAGTAGAAAGTGCGAGGGGTCCTTTAACTCGCCGTTGTTAAAAAGTGGGGGAAACAAGCCACACAAATGAAGCCCAAAACAGAACATAGACCTGATGGCCCACCTTGGCTTCAAAAAGGAAAACAACCTTTGAAGCTTCTCATGTCGTTATGTGTGAAAGAGTTATGTGTCCTTATGTGTGAAAGTCGGTGGACCTTGAAGCTTTTGACGAAGTTTACGTTGTATGATGGGAAAACTTGGCTGGACCGAAAATCCTCGAAAGTCGTAGGTGCAAAACGAAACAATGTCGAAAGGCGGGGGTTTCAGAAGCTTGTAATTCCATAAGGGAGCTGGGAAGAGGGGTCCTTTAAGTTTGTTCTGATTACCAAAAAAGGGGCACGGCTCTTGTTTATCAGCCAACTGGCCACAGAGTAAATATTTAAACAAACAAACAAAAAACTTCACTCGACAACGCTTGTTCAACTAGTCACCAAAATGCCAGTTTTGGAAATTCACTTATCTGTATCTTAATTCGCATTTCGGAGCAGATAAGCCATGATGGATCGAACGGGTCTGTTCTGCTAGGTTTTTTCGAGGGTTTTTTACGTTTTCTTGTTGGATGGACTTGGATTGCCAAATGAGGGATTGCCTACTCCCCAGTACCTGCTGTACACCATTTCCTGCACCGGCTGAAACAAACGGTGCCGGTCATAAATTAGGCGATTTGTCTTTCAAACGATATCTGGGGATAATTTTTTCAGAAGTAGGAGGATGGAAATACCATGTAAAAGAGATAGTAAATAGGGGAAGAGGAGTAACAAGCGCAATACTTCGGAACGGGACACTATCAGGAATTAAGCACATACAAATCCATAAACAAATTTTCATGTCGAAAGTGACGCCAACAATTCACTACGGTGCAGAGTTTTGGGGATTTGAAACGGCCCCCTAACTAGAGACAATACAGCTTCAGTATTTCAAGAGACTTATTGGGTTACACCAGACGACCCACAGCTAGGCAGTAAAAAGGGACCTGGGACTTTTCTCCCTAAGGAACACAGATTAACCCAAATAATAGTAAAATTCTCAGAGTTTAAGTGTATATGTATGTACTGGTGTTCAGTTTTTACTCAGTCAGAGAGTCTCAGTTTGTAATTGTCGATTTCTTGTGTGTTTCATCTGAAAGTGTTACGTTTTGCTTTTGTTTTGTTTGTTTTGTTTGCTTTTGTTTTTTTGTTTGCTTTTTCGTTTTTGTACTCCGTCCATTTTCTGTTTGAAATGACGGGTGATAAATAAATAAAAAGGTTCGGGGCAAAAGTTATATCTTTACCAGAGGAACAGACTGCTTAAGCAAGCTTACCTCGAAGCACTATCGACGAAAAAGCGAAATTCATGGCCGCTCCAAGTTAAAAAACTTTTAGATAATGCAGGTCTTTCGTACATATGGAATGAAGGAACAGGGCCAGAAGGAGACCCGACGAGCTTCATACGTGAATTCACAAGAGTGTTAGAAGAACAAGAGGTTCATACTTTAAATGATTACAAAGAAGTTAAGCAGATTTTCGGAATTGAATTTTACTTCAAGCTATACCTACCGGCGGAGAGCCTGCGCCTGTGGTTTTAGCTACGAGCGAACTGCCTGCCAGTACGTGGTCGGAGTAATTGGGATAAAAAAATCCCAAAGAGTAAGTGACAATGCCCCCAGTGCTTTAATACAGAGGAAGAGGGCCATTTTCTGGTTGAATGCGAGCAACTCTCAGACCCCAGGAGACATTTTCTTAATGGGTATACTATCAAGTTCCCCGATGTTCTTGAAACAAAAAATTAAGCTAAGATGCTTAAAATATGCCATTTTTAAAGAATGTATTTGTTAAATAAAGATAAGTATTGAGTGATGTGTATTTTTTACTTAAAATATGCCAATTTTTAAAGAGTGTATTTGTTAAATAAAGATAAGTATTGAGTGATGTGTATTGATGTGTACCATCATATATTTTGTACGGCCAATTGGCTATTAAATATTTTCATATTCATATGCCGATTTGAATGTTCTAACACATGGTAACCGGTGCCGACTGCTATCAGCCGTTGCTGGCACGGGGCACTTGCTGTGCGCTAAAGTCAAGAGTGGGCAACCCCTCGTTGTCAAGCTGTTGGGTTTTGAAGATTAGTTCAACAGGATGTGAAATCCTGTTGATATTTGAAGTTTGTTTCATAATTTTTACTTTATTACGGGTCTCAGGGATTAACAGACTACTTCATTTCGTATCGCACCAAGAAAAATCGCCGTCGGATGCCAAAGTTTGTAACGTACACTCTAAAGTTCGCTGTCGACCTCTAACTCATTGGGTAGGCTAGGTATTTTTGTTTTATTTACGCATTAATAAATGAAACTAAACGTTGCAAATGACTAATTAAAGTAAATTATTAAGAAAACTTCATAACCCACAATTCTTCCGTTACAAAGAAACACGCAATCATCGATTTCAAAAATCATGGACGACAGGGCCCAACCAGCGCACGACGTCGTCCACTGCTTCCTGACCGAAAATTAAAAATTAAGTGTCTTTTCTGTGTGTTTATGAGTTTTGTATATTTTCTTTATTTTTTTCATTTACTCCGCCTTTTCAAAATGGCGGGTCATAAATAAATTACTTACTTACTAAACGTAGACCATTGACTAATTTCCAAGCTCCAGCCCCCTGACCCTTTAAAAATACTCCAAATTAATACTTAATAATTTTGGTTTTACATTATAAAGTATTTCTCCTCCTCCTGTCTCGTAATTTCGGCCGAATATAAACCTGTAATAATATGCTTCGTTTATTGCTTTTGTTCCAATTGGTACTGGTAGACTTTCCCACATGAATTTATTTTCAAAATGTTCTGCACCTATTCCGTTACTGGCCCATCTTGAAGACTTCGCCCAGATTTCACTCCGAACCCATTGGCCCTTAATCCTGCACTGTCATTGATAAGTCTTTGTATGTATCCGAAGCTTTTGATACTTCTTTTTGAAAGGTGGGAAAGAATAAAGGCTAGGGATTTTGCATAAATAATCCCTTTGTAACGATCGGTGGGAATCGCTTACCGTTCGACAGAGGAAGACGAATCTTTTGTCCACACAGGTGTGTATCATTGTTGCCAGACACCACTTTTCTCTTTGTATTGTTGGTCTATACAGATGGCGAGCAGAAGGTGTGGGATAACACGAATTGTGAATTTATTGTTTGCTGGTATTTATTATGTAGTGCGTGACATAAAATAGAACAGACGTGAATGTTGGCAATAAATAATATTTTGCATCCTGCAACTGACCAACGAATTAAGACCCTTTTATCTTCTTTGATATATCATGTTTAGTTAAACCCATCCCTCCTGTTAGTGACACCTGTTTTGACCTTAGTCCACCATTTTTCTTTAAAATATTTACTTCATTAGCCTCTTCTTTGTTAAAGTTTAACTGAAAAGCCAACTTATTCTTGTGTCATTTAACTGAATACATTGAGTTATTTGGATCCTGCAAAGGGATTTTTTTTTTATTTTCCACTATCTGTTCTGGTTATGACGTTCAGAATATCTGCGTCCCCACAGCGTAAATTCTACTATGACCCAGGAAATTTCAATCTCAACGCAGACGCGGCTTTTCAGTGGACAGTGGTGAGATTGGTGAAGATTGCTTAGTGCCTGAGCAAAAAAAAAACCTATATCTTTCTCGTTAGGCGTACAAAAACAATACAAGCGCATAGAGGTACCACGAATCACACGGAAATTCCACTATTTGAAAATCGATTATTCGTGAATTGCGAAACATCGGAGTAACGCATTTTCAGCTTCAAGCCAGTGAATAAATGATGGGTAACTAGATTGTCCTATCCCAGCCCTTTTCCGTTAAACTTTACCTAAACAAACAAAACATTTGGTTTTGATTGGAGGAACTTTTGATTTTTATCAAAACCGAAAATAATTGAACTCATTCGAACTATGTTCGAACCGTTATTGTAAAAGAAAAAGAAGTACAAAACAATCTCAACACCAAAATATAAAGACGACAGGTTTCGGAGGGGTCTCATAAAGGTATATTTTTGGGACTTCGGACCATCGCATCTATAGCAGATCCGGCTTTCGCCAGTTCCCAAAAAACTGTTCATGGGAAGAACTTCGCTTTTTCTGAAAAAATAATATTCGAACCGTTATTGTGAAAGAAAAAGGAGTGGGTCTATTAAACAAATATTCTTTGAGCCCAAGCTGACTTTGAAACATTTATTCAAATAATGTTTACAACGGATACGTCAGCTACGATTCTTCATCAGCGATATTTCGGCCCTTCTTGGCAAGGGTCCTCGTCAGGCTGTCAATCCTCTGGATCAACGTCGGGGAAGGAAACAAACCTGTAATAAATAACTGAAGCTTCTACCGACCATAAATATCTTATTAAAATAAATTACCTTCAAACACCACTTTAATGAAAAAACTAGTCCTGAGATTTCATTTTTAACAAGGACGCTGTTTTTGCTGCACGATTGGGGCGATGGCAGGAAAGGTTTTTTTCTGCATTTAAACTTCGGTTTTGTTATTAATAAGGGGCTGAAAACTTAAATATTATTTCATTAATAACCTCGTTCTACATTTCTGTTATGAAGTACTCGCCTGTATCTATTACTTTGAATAATTACTGCACGGAAGAGATTTAATTTTGTTTTCGCTGCACGATTGGGGCGACGGCAGGAAACATTTTTTCTGCATTTTGATCGACTTCGGTTTTGTTGTTAATAAGGGACTGAGGCTTAAATTTTCTTCCCTTAATAACCCCGTTGTATTCGCCTGTATCTCGGTTAATGCCTGCTGGGTTTTTGGGATCCCAAAACGTAAGTGGAGGGATACCTATGACATCGCAAAAGTTGTCCTTCCGTCCGTCTGTCCGTCCGTCTGTAAGCACGATAACTCTCGAAGGGAATGAGATATTTTGATGAAACTTGGTGTGAGGATTGTTTGGGTCAAGAGTAAGATCGAGTTCGTAGATGGGCTTTGTAGCCCTATATTTAGGGGTGGGGGTTTAAATTAAGGAGTAAGCAAAATATTTTTAAACAGCTAATGGGACAGTCGATTATGGGGTAAGAAAACATGCTGAACACGACGGTGGAAACCATTTTCTCGCCGGACAAGTAGTTCGCCCGGAATCCGGCCAAAACCGGAAAGTTTGTTAAAAGTAAAAGTTTTATTTGAAGTTGATTGGACGTTCGATTTAAGGGTAAGAAGACATGCTGAACACGATGGTGACAGCCATTTTCTAGCCGGACAAGTAGTTAGCCCGGAATCGGGCCAAAACCGGAAAATCTGTTAAAAGTAAAAGTTTTATTTGAAGTTAATTATATGTTCGGTTTAGGGGTAGTAAGACATGCTGAACACGATGGTGAAAATCATTTTCTCGACGGGCAAGTAATTCGCCCGGAATCCGGCCAAAACCAGAAAATTGTTAAAAGTCTTCTTAGTTGATTGATATCCGATTTAGGGGTAAGAACAGATGCTGAATCCGTGTATGGCACTCATTTTGTACCCGGACTTATAGTTCGCCGGAATCCGGCTGGGACCGGAAAATGTGTTTTAAGTTAAATTTTAATTTGAAGTTGATTAGATGTTCGATACAGGGAAAAGAAGATCCGCTGAGTTCGATTTTAGCTTCTTTTTTTTTGCCGGACAGGTAGTTCCGGAATTCGACTGAAACTGGGAAATTCGCAGAAGTAAGGCAGGAAGTTTTCGTCCAAACAGATATGACTTATAGGGGTAAACACAAACATGCTGAATCCATATCTGAACTTGGTTTTCTCAGAGGATTAGCTTTTTGGCATTAATCTGTTTCTGAATTTTAATAGTAAAAATGTTCAAGGAGTCTGGCGAATACTGGAACTGGCGTAGACAAGACCCAATTGTCTGGATCAAATATTGATTTTTTGGTATCCCATCGACACCTTTGGTCTTGTTCTTTATCTCAACGGCTTCTCGAATGGTTTGATGGAGTCCGGTGCATGTTGCAAGAATTTGGGCTTTTTCAAAATATACTGAATGGGATGGGTTTTCGAAAATATGTTCTGCAAGTGCAGATTTGAAAGTATAGTTATGACGGTGTCCGTTGGAGAGGGCATGGTCAATTTCTTGCTCATGCTCTGCAAGTCGTTTTCCGAAAGTTCTCTCTGTCCTTCCTACGTAACGCTTTCCACAATCACAGGGTATTGAATAAATGCCTCTTTGGTACTGATTTGGAACTTTATCTTTTCCGGAGTTTAGGTAAGACAGCAAAGTATTTTGGGTTCTGTGAAAGACTTGGATGTTGTATTTTTTCAAACTTTCGGACAATTTTTCGGTTACTCCGCGGACGTATGGAAGGTAAACGCGGGCATTTTTTTCTTTTGCCTCACCATTACTAGTGGAACTTATAGGATCTTTGGGGGCTGAATGCAGCTTCAGTCGTCTTCTGATGATCTGTTCAACCAGTTGAACGGGGTATTTGTTTCCAAACAGGACGTCCCGAATGTGGCAAAGTTCGTCGTCTAGGAGATCTTCGTCGCAAATTTTGATCGCTCGGTCGACTAGTGAGATAACTACTCCGCGTTTCACATATTCTGGCTGGTAAGAATCGTATTATAGGTATCGATCGTTGTGGGTGGGTTTTCTGTAGACTGAGCAGACAAAACTTCCTTCACTGTTAGCAATCAAGACATCTAGGTACGGCAGCTTCTGTGCATCCCTTTCAAATTCAATCGTAAACTGGATAGTCGTTGAGTTTAAAGTGTCAAGTGTAAACAATATCTGTTTTTTGGCCTTCCCAATTTCCCATGCTGTGAAACCATCGTCAACATGACGTTTGTAGAAACTTGGAACCATCGGTGCGATGCTGAAAGCGATTTCTTCAATTTTCGTCAGCGTTAATTCGGCGAGTCCCTGCGAAATGGAGCTCCCCATCGCTGCTCCTTCATGCTGCCAGTCGAATTGCCCCATGTAGATGAAATAGGTTGATTCCCAAACAAGCTTGAAACAATCTAGTATTTGGCTTACAGTTAGGGGGGTTTTGTCTGCCAGTTCGGGATAATTCTCTAGCGCTTCTTTCAGGGCGTCCAGGGTGAAATCTTTTCTGAGACTGGCGAACAAAGATACAGCATCAATGCTTGCTTTTTGAGTTTCTTTGGTGACAGGGTATTTTCTTAACTCTTGGACAAAATCAATGGAATTTGCCGCCGACGTTTAAACGGCGTTAGCTATGGGGTGCCATTTGAAAAAACGTCGTGTCTTCGAAGTCTCGTTAAAACATCAAAACCAGCATGTTTAGAAGCGTTTGGAAGATGAATCGCCTATTTTATGGTCGGCAGTGGTGCTTTTTGCCCGCGCCAGACGGTGCCGGGAAAGGGTGTACATCAAGTGTCGGAGAGTGGGTAACCCTTCTCCCTCCTCCCCGGATGTTGTCGGCCAGTCGGTAAAAAATAGCCGAGTCTGCGCGAAGCGCCGCAGTTTTTCGTAAAAACACTTGATTTTTTCTTGGACAGTCTATTTTTTTTAAATCAGTCGGTTTCTCGTAAAAATTGTCCTGAAAACAGTAGTTTTTCTTAAAATCAGCCGATTTTTCGTCAACACAGTCGTTTTTGTCTGCAAAAACAGTCGGTAAAAATGACCAGCCAGTCGGAAAATACCTTGCCCCCCCTCAAACATTTTGGCTAGTAACGCCTCTGACCATGGTATGTGACATTACGGTTGCTTTCCAAAAACGACACTTGCCGGATTTGCGCTTTTAGGAAGTTATCACAAAATAAATACTTACATATACTTACACCACAAATGCCGAACTCGAGGCCAAACTTCTGATGATGATGATGAAATTTTATTTACGCACTTAAAAAGAGGAAAATAGTGCAGTATAGACAAATAAAAGGAAAAAATACACTGAGCTTTCAATAATGTAGTAAATACACGAAATAAAAAAATAAACTTTTAAAAAAGAAAGAAAAGGGACTAATCAGGTCTAAAAAATCTTCTTCCTAGATGGAGTGCGGAGAAATGGCCAAGGGCAGAAACGTGAAGGTCCTGGACAACTGAAGATAACTTCGCACAAGGGTCAGAGGGCAAAAAAGTTGCAGGGTACAAGAGAAATTTGCAATATTTGAAATAATAAGTCCTAATACGTTTTAAATCTTTTAGCCTCAGAATACCAAAAATACCGGAAAGGTTGCAGACAGAGGGAGAACAAAAACTATTATATAAACTACCAAGGGCTTTTCTGTTATACCTTCCTCTATTTGGAACTATTTTTCCATATCCGACACGAATGGAATCGTGAACAGCCGAAATAGCGTTATCGCAGTTTTTTTAGAGACTGTGCTATGATGCCAAGCCATTTTACGGTAGGGGAATTGGTTCTTTCCCACCAATTTGACAAAAGCATTGGCTCTTGTGTTGATGATAATGAACGTGAGATGACTTTTCAGATATCACGGTTATTACCATGGTTGAAACCCTGGTGCCTACCCGAATATCAGATACTACGGTAAGTAGCCAGATACTCATCAACTGCAAAAATGACCTTAGACCGTGGTACTGTCACATTATATTTCCAAAAAACACAGCTTATCAACCTAGTTTGTTAAGCTGTGGCAAAAAACACAACTTCTTTGATCTGGTTAGCATTATTTACGAAGGGAGTAATTCATGAAAACTTGTGAATTACTGTTGCGTGAATTCGAAGTTACAAGCCTCTGTGGCGCAATTGGCTAGCGCGTTCGGCTGTTAACCGGAAGGCTGGTGGTTCGAGCCCACCCAGGGGCGTCCCTTTTGCTCGGACAAACTTTTGGGCAATTGGAATACCTGGATCGTTGCTGAGACAGCGAACTACACTACACACGGCAAGGGTAGCAGCTACGTCTGTAGAATGCAACTAGTTAGTGTTACAATGTTCCGATGCAAGTAGCCTATATGGAAGCAGAGTTTGGATTAATGGTATAGTTGTACCTGGAACATGGCTAATTTTGTCTGAAAGTTTCTTCGTACCCCATCTTTATATGCTTAATGTGGGAAATGTGGAACTTAAAAGAAAAGCTTGCGCAGCAACATTTTTCAAGATTGAAACGGGGGAATGGGTTAGGTGTATTTTGCACCATGTCAATAAACATCCAAATTTGATTCATCAACAGGGTTGAAACTTAGGTTCAAGCAACGGCGGGGATATATTGTGCGTTTTCTAAATCATAAATAGGCGAAACAAGTTCTGACAATTTAGTTTTATGGCAATTTCTGATCGCGTCTTAATCATTGTTTTTAATTAGATCGAACAACTATCCTTTGTTGTGCGAGGGAATAACAAGCCTCTGTGGCGCAATTGGCTAGCGCGTTCGGCTGTTAACCGGAAGGCTGGTGGTTCGAGCCCACCCAGGGGCGTCCTTTTTGCTCCGCCGTCTTTATTAAAAGCAAAATGGGATGGCTGAAGAATAATTGTTAAAGGCAGGAATTGTCCTGTTGGGAGAAGCTTGAGTGTTCCAGTATACAAAGTAATTGAAAAATTGCGTCACAAGTCTGGAATATACACGTCAATGGAAGGATGGGCTTTGGATATTAAAAAACATTAACTCAAAATAAATGTAGAAAAATACATACACATACAACACTTTTAAACCGAGTTTTAAACACACATAGTATACACATTGTAAAATTCGTATTGCTCCCATTGACATGTCGTTAGATTCGCATCGTTCTTCTGGTTTTGGGGATCCCAAAACGTAAGTGGAGGGATACCTATGACTTCGTAAAAGTTGTCCGTCTGTCCGTTTGTGAGCACGAGAACTCTCGAAGGGAATGAGATATATTGATGAAACTGAGTGTGAGGACTCTTTGGGGAAAAGGGAGAGGTCAGGTTCGTAGATGGGTCTCTGTAGCTCAACATTTAGGGGTGGGGGATGGGTTCAGATTAAGGGGCGAACTGTTGTTTTTTAACAGCTAATGAGATAGTCGATCTAGAGGTAAGAAGACATGCTGAACACGAATATGAAAACCATTTTCTCGCCGGACATGTAGTTAGCTCGGAATCCGGCCAAAACCGGAAAGTTTTTTAAAAGTAAGACTTTTATTTAAAGTTGATTCGAGTTGATTAGATGTTCGGTTTAGGGGTAAGAAGACATGCTAAACATTTATATGAAAAACATTTTCTCGTCGGACAAGAAGTTCGCCCGAAATCCGGCCAAAATCGGAAAGTTCGTTAAGATCAAAAGTTTTATGTAAAGTTGATTAGATGTTCGATTTAGGGGTAAGAAGACATGCTGAATGTTTATATAAACATAATTTCCTCGCCGGACAATTATTTCGCCCGGAATCCGGCCAAAACCGGAAAATTTGTTAAAAGTTAAAGTTTTATCTGAAGTTGATTAGATGTTCGATTTACAGGGAAGAAGACATGCTGAACCCGCTTTTGACAATCATTTTCCACCGGACATAATTTTTTTTTCATCAGTCAATCAAGTTTATTATCCAAATAGCTTCCAGCTAAAAGTGGGATAAAATACTTACGAAATACACAGAGCCGAAACAAATTAACCAATACACTTACAAGATATGCCCAGAAATAAATTAATGGGAAAATTGGTACGGAAAAATTGGGCAGAAGAATTAGCAGGATATGGAGAAAACTGATTGCCGGTATTCCTCTCGGAACGACGCACAGAAGACGGGAGGGGAGGGGGGAATAAATGGGCCATCTGGGGACAACACATTGCCTTTGTTCCAAATTTTTTTGAAAGTGTAGTTCTGCGGTCAGTTAATTTCGGAACATCCAGTTTAATGAGAGCCTCTTCATATGAAATATTATGATCACCCAGAATTATTCTCACTTCACTCTTTTGGACATTTTCCAGGCGATCAGAGAGCTCTGCAGAAATAGAAGAATGCCAAACCGGCGAAGCATGTTCTGAATGAGGACGGATATAAGTTTTTAAAATAACAGATGAGGCATTTAGTATCCAAACCGAATGATTCAAGAGTAGAGAGGAGATAGTTCGCCCGGAATCCGGCTGAAACGGGAAAATTTGTTGAAAGTTAAAGTTTTATCTGAAGTTGATTAGATGTTCGGTATGGGGGTAAGGAGATACGCTGAATTCGTTTTTGAGCTTTAGTTTTTCCCGGACAAGTAGTTCGCCCGGAATCCGGTTGAAACCGAAGATTTGGCAGAAGTAAGGCAGGAAGATTTTATCAATTTCGTCAAAGTAGATATGACGTATAGCCTAGGGGTAAATACACATATGCTGAATCCATAATCTGAACATGGTTTCCTCAGATGATTAGCCATTGGCCTTCTTCTGTTTCTAAATCTCAATAGTAAAAATGTTCTCTGGCGAAGACCGGATATCTACAAGACAGAGAAGATTGACTACCTTCTTCTTCATATTTAATATTTAGCTGATCAAGAAAATCCCAGAAATCTATTTTTGGGATCCCAAAACGTAAGTGGAGGGATACCTATGACATCGCAAAAGTTGTCCGTCTGTCCGTCTGTAAGCACGATAACTCTCGAAGGGAACGAGATATTTTGATGAAACTTGGCATGAGGACTCTTTGGGTCAAGGGAGGTCGAGTTCGTAGATGGGCTCTGTAGCTCAACATTTAGGGGCGGGGGAGGGGTTTCAAATTAAGGGACGAACAATTTTTTTTTAAATAGCTAATGAGATAGTTGATTTAGGGGTAAAAAGACACGCTGAACATGAATATGAAAATTATTTTCTCGCCGGACAAGTAGTTCGCCCGGAATCCGGCCAAAACCTGAAAGTTTGTTAAAAGTAAAAGTTTTATATAAAGCTGATTAGATATTCGATTTAGGGGTAAGAAGACATGCTGAATATGAAAATCATTTACTTGTCGGAAAATTAGTTCGCCCGGAATCCGTCCGAAACCGGAAATTTTGAAAAAGTAAAGTTTTATCTGAAGTTGATTAGATGTTCGATTTAGGGTAAGGTGATACGCTGAATTCGTTTTTGAGCTTTAGCTTTGCCGGACAAGTAGTTCGCTCGGAGTCCGGTCGAAACTGGAGATTTGGCAGAAGTAAGGCAGAAAGATTTGATCTGTTTCGTCAAAGTAGATATGACGTATAGCCTAGGGGTAAATACGCACATGGTGAATCCATACCTGAACTTGGTTTTCTCAGATGATTAGCCATTGACCTTCTTCTGTTTCTAAATCTTAATAGTAAAATTGTTCAAGGAGTATGGCGAAGACTGGATATCTACAAGACCAAATTGTCTGGATCAAATATTAAATTTTTGGAATCCCATCGAAACCTTTCGTCTTGTTTTTTCGTGTCATCTCATGGTTTTAGCGAATCCGCATCGCTCTTCTGTTATGGTATTGTTTTAGAATTTATGATTTAGTTTGTTTTTCGCTGAAGACGGTTGCCGAAGTGCACCCGAAATATCCAAAATTGTATTTATCTCTTAATATTTTTTGGATAATTAGCTGATCAAGAAAATCCCAGAAAATCTGTTTTTCTTTCGGGATTCATAAGTTAGGACAAGATAGGTTATGTCAACTCAGAAATCGGAGTTCATTTGTCGTAAAACGAGTTTGTATCAACATAGGAAAGTAACAAGTTACAGTACTAACCGAGGGGTTGCCCACTCTCGACTTTGGTCAATAGCCAATGCCCGCTGCCGGCACCGGCCTACACCAGCCGGCACCGGTTGCCACGTGATAGAACAGGAAAATCAGAATGTTTAAATAATTTGAAAGGTGAATCGCCTAATTTATGACCGGCACCGTTGGTTTTGTCCGGTGCCGAGAAATAGTGTATAGTAGGTGTCGGGAGTGGGTAACCGCTCGGGGGCTGCCCACTCACGATTTTGGTGTATAGCAAGTGCCCGGTGCCGCGGTGCCTTGGCCGGTTGCCACCCGTTAGAACCTTAAAATCAGCTTAACTAGAAGGGTTTGAAAGATGAATTGCCTAACTTATGGCCGGAATCGCTGGTTTCTGCCGGTGCCGGGAAAAGGGTGTACAGCATGTACCGGGCAGTGGGTAAGCCCTGAGTACCAACAGAAAATTCAAGAAACCAACACAAATAGTTTCAATAATACAAAATGAAACACAAAAAAAAAAAATAATAAACAGTATTAAATAGAAATTTGAATTAGCCCACTGCATCAGGCGTCATCAGCCTACTAAGCTTAGCATTCGACCCACGTCGTCGCATTTGATGTCAGAAAAGGTCGTTCCCACACTGTCGGAAGTTTCTAGGGATGCGCAGTTTCAACAGACAACACTTGGGATGTCATTTGTTCTGATTTTGAAAATGTTATGGGGTAAATGATATTCATATCAAGCATTGCCAGGAAGAGCCGAAAAACCGTCGAAAAGTGTCTGCTGACTTTTCTGATATCATGACGACAAACAAAAAGTCAGCAGATACTTTTTTGGCTGTTCCTGGCAATGCTTGTTATCAGGGGCGTCATGACCGGGGGGGGGGGGACGTCCCCCCCCCCCCCAATGTTGTCGGCCAGTCGGTAAAAAATAACCTAGTCGGCGCGAAGCGCCGCGATTTTTCGCCAAAATAGTTGATCTTTTTCATTAAAACAGTCGATTTTTCTGAAAATCAGTCGGTTCTTCTGAAAATCAGTCGATTCTTCTGAAAATCAGTCGATTTTTCTGGAAACCAGTCGATTTTTCTGAAAATCAGTCGTTTTTTCTGAAAATCAGTCGATTTTTTCGAAACTGTTTTTTTTTTTCTTGAAAATTTCTTGAATTACCAGCCAGTCCGTAAATTCCTTGCCCCCCCCCCCCCCAAACACTCTGGCTAATAATGCATAGTACTAGTTATGCATAGTATTTAGTGCATAACGTTTTCAAAATCACAACAGATTACATCTGTAGAGTTGTCTGTTGAAACTGCGCATCCTTGACAGTCTGACAGTGCACGAGACAGACAAAGCGGTCCTCTTCATGTCCATCCCGTGGTGTTACTTGAATATTCCCTGAGGATCTTCTCCCACCCCCTGTGCCCTTGATGCTTCATTTCACTATCTCGGTGGCCCACAGGTGTTATGCTTTTCAGCTAATACCGATATAGGCTAATGTTCTCAGTTCTCGCCTGAGTTAAACTGAAAGAGGATAGCCACGCCGGAATCAGTGGCACAATAGAGACTGGCAGCTGATATCCCACAATGGTAAAAGGCCAGCAACAATGGCATAATAGGACATATGCAACCGGTAAAAAGAATCAATGTGATCCGGTCTATATGAACGAACAATTGTATGAGGACAATACGATGAGTCTTTGTGATGGGCTGTTGGTTTCTGTTTTGTGGAAGCCCCGGTTTCTCCGGGAAAACCAATACTAAAGACAGATATTGTTTTATTTGCTTTTGTGCTTTATCTGCCTGGCGCTTGACTATTCGTGTTGGCAAGAAACGGCGATAAGAGCCATCGCAGGTCATAAACAAGAGTCTCCAGAAAACAGAAACACTGCACTATGAGAAGTCTGACAACATTTAAAGCACAGCTCTCTGTTATGTTACAATATTCAAAATCGTTTGAATACTCTAAAACTAGGCCCTGCTTTTAACAAATTATCCACGGCTTTGGCGGTTTTAAACCTTACCCCAGACCCAGAGCTAAAACTAGGGGAAATTCAGATAACGGTTTAACGCACCAGTAGCAGGATACGCGAACACTCGTCGGGAATATAATCCAGAAAGCAGAAACACTGGAGTATAAGAAGTTTGACAGCATTTAAAGCACAGCTCTCAGTATGTACTGCTTATGTTCCAATTCAAAAGTGTTCGAATACTGTAAAACTAGGCTCTGCTTTTAACAAAATATCCACGGCTTTGGCAGTTTTAAGCCTTTTGCCAGACCCATAGCAAAAACTAGGGGGAATTTAGATAACGGTTTTACGAACCAGTAGCAGTATACGCGAACACTCGTCGGGAATATAATCCAGAAGGCAGAAACACTGAACTATAAGAAGTTTGACAGCATTAAAGCACAGCTCTCACCATTTACTGCTTATGTTCCAGTTCAAAAGTGTTCTAATACTGTAAAACTAGGTCATCCACGGATTTGGCGGTTTTAAGCCGTTTCCCAGACCCCTCAGGGGTCAGGGGTCCCCCGTTTCCCAGATCTCTCTCTAAAAAAAAAAAAAATCTCTCAAATCTCTCTCTCTCATGGACTTCTATGAAAAACTCGGAAAAGTTCAGATAACCGGTTTTACGCATAAATAGCATAATGAATATTCTTTGAGCCCAAGCTGACTTTGAAACATTTATTCAAACAATGTTTACAACGGGTACGTCAGCTACGATTCTTCATCAGCGATATTTCGGCCCTTTTTGGCAAGGGTCCTCGTCAGGCTGTCAATCCTCTGGTTCAACTTCGGGGAAGGAAACAAACCTGTAATCAGCCTGACGAGGACCCTTGCCAAAAAGGGCCGAAATATCGCTGATGAAGAATCGTAGCTGACGTACCCGTTGTAAACATTGTTTGAATAAATAGCATAATGATATGCGAACACTCGTCGGAGCATAATGCGCATGGAAAATAGTGAGTCACGGCAAGTGCAAAGATCAGTAAAGTATCGTTAGCGGGCCTAAAGTGTAACACATGCGATTTGTTTCTCCGGGATTAGGAATTAATTAATGAAATTACGGAAGTAGGCTGCATTGGCAGTGTAGGTACGACGAGTCCTTTAAGGACCCAAAATTTCAGCAAACGATACTTTAGAAGTTACTGGGTCGATCCCCTTGTCAAGAAACGACTGTAAGGGCGATCGGCGCCCTTGAACAACTTCCCTCGAAACTTCGTCAGGAAAGTTGACTAAACGCTAAATAATCGAAGTATCCGCTAAACGGATACGTCAGCTGAGATTTAGTCTGGTGATATTTCGGTCCTTCTTGTTGTTTTCTTCAAGTCAGGCAGCCAGACTGTCTGTCCTCACAGCACGGTCATAAGTTTGACCATAAGGGTTCGGAGTTTCAATAGACAAGACTTCGGATTTATTCACAAGTGTTGCAGAATATTTGTTTTGTTATTCTTTTTTGTTAAAATTTATCATTTACAACCATTATTAGTTTTAATCTCTACCAAAACGGGACACATGAAATTTTAGTCCTCCTTCAGATTGTACTCGTGGTCTGAGACTGACCGCTCGAAAGATTTTCAACAAATAAGCTTCGAGGAGGTGGTAAATAAATGTATAAAAAAAAAATCTCATGTTGAATAAGGACAAAAGACAGTGACACCCAAACAAAATAATATATCCTTGTTCATCCTCATCTCAGGATGTTAGACTGAGCTGACTTATTCAAGTCCAACTTTAGACCTGGGGCTGACATAAGGCCACCATTCATATGGGATGTAAGATTTCTCATCTAAAGACTATAGGACAAAAAACAGCTTTTTGGCTTGGAAATTCAAAAGCCGCAACTTTTGTGGATGTAACAAATTACAATTCTGGCGAAATTATTTAGTAACTGTGACAAAACAAAATAGATAGCATCCAGGACAAGGAACTTTGATGGGATAGTTTCATCCCTGAGTTGAGATCGAATGCAAAAATAAAACTAAACACACACTTATGATGGATTGCCATTAAAACGTTGTAAATATCATACGTACTTTGAAAAAGGACCAAAACACAAACTGACAACTTCAGACTAGAGTTTTGAACATTGTCTTTTAGCAGACATTTTCTCCTCATGAAACTACTCTTGCAATTTCAAAGAGGAAAAAATAAATATAGTCGGTCTGACCTGCGATTCCATAAGAGAAAACAAGTGGAGTAAAACAAAACAAGAAGTAAGAAAACTTTTCGATACAACCATAATCAATATGAAACTCAAGAACAAATACAACAGAACATATAGGGGGGAGTAAGAAAATAATTGGCGCAAAAATGCTGATACCGACAGCTCCCTCATGCTCGTAAGATTGAAACATTTTACTACCGACTTCGTCAAGAATGTCTGGAGATTTGAATCAAGGCCATTTCTAGCTAGGGTGCTTCGTGGATTGAACCCCCTCCCCCCCCCCGAAACATACAGCTTAATCAGGTTTTATACGCTTTAACCTCTCGTAAATGTTCTTGTTCTACTGTTAGGTATTCATTAGGTCTGACACGCGGGGAGACCCCCCCCCCCTCAAATAAATTTCTGGACACTGTCCCTGGTTGAGATATTGGAACACAAACTGTATCTACGACGGCTTGTGCTTGAAGTGTAAGCCAGTAATAGAACCTCCGTCGTTGGTCCCATGCAGCGACTATGGATACCCAGACAAAACTGATATAAGCTAGAGGTATTTGCTGAGCTTTGGGTCGCTGCCCATCTACTTCCCTCTTCGCCGTTGCGCATATCAGAGGAATTATGTGCAGGAGGCGCGCTGACCCGCTCTGCAAGACGTTCAGAAAACCAATCGGCTTTTAGTTTGGAAATTAGTTCTTTGGGCCTTTACTGCGATATAGCTGTTTGTATAGGTGACGAAGTGTGATGTTCCGCGTGGCTCCTACTCGTTTGCATACGCATGGTCGGATTTATTCGACTCCGCATGGTCGTATTACAGAGATAGGGAGATGGAGGTTCTCGTGCTTATTTGTTCTTGGTGTTATTGATTTCCATGTTAACGTTTTGCCGCTCATTATGAACGAGCTTAACATCGAGTTCGGTCCTATTGAAGAGCCGGCTGTTGTCAGACTGCCGCAGATCAGAGGTGTGTGTTTGTGAGAACAAAGACGGCATTCATCGTGGGACTGACCAAGTAGTGGTCATCTCCCTTTCATTCTCGTTACTCAATGCATTTCAAAAAGTAATCAAGGCCCACACGTGTCCACTCTGATGCCCTGCTGCGCCGGAAGTCGGAATTACCAATTGTCCCCTTGTCACAGCTGATGCTTGTCCCTTTCACACGTTTAACAATGGACAACTGCTGGGAGGCGAACCGCCTGCCTTAAGATCCCTGATCGGTCACTTTACATGTAAAGTCAGGAATTCGTCCCTCTTCAAGAATTTGACAGGTGCAAGATAGCTCGAAAATTCCGCGATTACATCGAAGTTAATTGACAGCAGTCAAAATGTGTCAAAGGACACTTATTCTCCACTTAAAAACTTCTGCATACTTTACGCCCGCATCCGTGAGAATCGTTTAGAATGTTGTCTCGACTTTTCGTGTAAGTACGTATTGGCCATGGTGTGGCGATAACTATGAGAAAGTATTAGGTCCTCAATCTCCTTACAACATGCGATAATAAGACCTTAGGCCAATAGATTTGTTATAAGTTCCTCTGTGCAGATCTCTATACTAACATACGTTTTTAGCCAGATTTTATAATGCTTAAAAGACCCCTCGCACTGTTTACTCTTCAACTTACAGTATTTTAAAATATTTGAATGCTTTAAAACTATGCTGTGCTTTCAGCAAATAACCCACGGTGTTGGCTGTTTTAAGCTTTTTCCGAGACCCGTTGACCTGTAGCGAAAACAGTGAAACAATTTACATAACCGGTTTTTCTGATGAAAAAACTTCTCGCAGACAACCGTCTACAGCGTGATACACGTCGAAGGTAGCAAAACACGGCAAGTGAGAAAATCAGCGTGGTTTTGTTAGAGGGGTTAGAATATACCGTACGAAATTGGGGCCTCCGGGTTTAGATATATATGGAGTGATTATGGAAGTAGGTTGCGTAGGTAAGACAGGTCCTTTAACACTGTCGATCGTATTCGAGCTTTAGCTCTTTTCTGGAATCTATTTACCACGAGTCATAAAAGTTCGTTGGTAACCAACGTGGCTAACCAAAAACCGTAGCGAAGACTTCTTGTTGGTGAATTCAGGCCAGGATTCTAAGCTTCTGTGATCTGAATGGGCCTTATTACAGTTCAGCGCTCTAAGTGGACTAGTTTCTGCGAGTCCTCCATTGCCTCATAACCAACACTTGTGTAGACATAGTAAAAAGTCGGATCCATAGGGTGATGGGTCACTTTCACTTTCTGCTGCTGAGAGGTATGCAAAACCTCCATTACCTGGGACACAGATGACAGGTTTTCCACTCACTAACCTGTGGATCTGTTTTACCATGTCTGATCCAGGTGCTGACGGTGAGGCATAGGGGGATTAACAGAAACTAGTCCGCTTGGAAGCGCTAACAGGAATATGGCCAATGGAAGACTCAACTAGGGCCGCATGTGCTTCAAGTCCGTAATCGTAAACCTTTTTTTATATTACTCGTCTTCTCTCTATTTCTGTTTTCTTCGTTGAGGAGCTTAGTTGCTAGTTGTCCAGAGCTAACTGATTTTTTTTTTCTGAGTCAGTACTATCCAATTGTCAAGGCGCAAGTTTCTTGTCCCATTTATGCAGTTTTTACTGCAATGATTTTGTTGAGCTCAAAACTGACAGTCAGAAGACACGAGTCCTTCTATGGCTTTGTCTGGAATGCATAGCCAATCGGAAGATATCCTTATATTTAAATATGGAGGCGACAAACTCGACGTTGTCAATGCTAATGACACTGCTGGGTGTCGTGCTCGTTATGGATCTTGTGTCCTAATCAATTACAACAGGGCATCACCTACTTTTGCGGCGCGACTTCACCCACTTCATCAGCATTCTAGACGCCTTCGTTGTAAATGCCAAGCAAAATTTTCAAGTTGCGCCATACTGATTTTGAGGGAGAAGAAGTTAGTAACACCTAGTGGCGAACTTCTGCCTTGGGACCCAACCTCGGAAGGGGGATCGGCCGTGTTGCCACTTTTCTCAGACGGAACCTGTGACATTTTTCCGCAGAAAACTGTGGCTGTGAAACTCGGTTCTTTTTACCAGTTAGATTAGATCTCACTGTTCAGCATCGTAGTCAAGTACTTATTCAGTTTTTACGATCCCACAGGGCACATAATTCTACTCGCTTTGTCTTTTAAGTCGAAAGCCTTTGACAAACTGTGGAATTTTGCAACCAGTGGCAACTCAGGGGACCGTCATAAATGTTTGCATAAGTATAGTCGGTACTATCTATTTATACGTATACGTATGCTTATACGTAATGCCCGGGCCACATTCAGTCACATCTGTACGTAATTTGGTTTGCTAATTTGGTTATTACCCACTCTTACTTTTCATCCTGGTCACACCTCGAACGCAGAAATTCAAGACAAATTACCATGATCATCACTCAAATGTCAACAAAACTGGCTAAAGTCAGTGACTCTGGTCTGTGATTGGTCCAAACACTCCAAATTTACGTTTCAAAATGGCGGAGATGGATTTTTCCATCTCGACTATCTTACGTTTTCAGCGTCTTTTCTTCCCAGTTTCGACCGTAAGACGGTCTTATTACCGGCGTTATTACCAGGTGTGACTATAGTGGGGCCCGGGCATAAGGGTTTTCCGCCGGAACTCAGCTTATGAACAGTGTTGCCAAGTGTGACACTTTTGGTGCCTTTTTAAACTTTTCGTCTCTGGGTGACACCGTGACACTTTTCCTCTAAAGTAACACATTTTTTCACGAATGACGCTTTTTAGGTCAGAAAAGCACTTTTTCGTTTGCTTTATTGAAGTGACGGATTACCGTATTTGACCATGCAAAACGAATAAGCCAGCTACATTTTATTAGAGCTATATTTCGGCCCTTCTTGGCAAGGGTCCTCTTCAGTTTTATAAGTAGTGGACTGATAGACAAAAATGCTCCTCAGCCGGGATTTGAACCCAGGACCCTCTGCTTACAAGGCAGTCACTCTACCACTGAGATACCGAGGGGCTTAGCCTGGTAGAAGCCGGCCATAGGAACAGTCCTCTTCAGGCTCAGGCCGCTCAAGCTGGAAAGCTTATTTTTCCAGCTTGAGTCTGAAAAGGACCCTTTCCAAGAAGGGCCACACTATAGCTCTAATAAAATGTTGCTGACTTATCCGTTTTGCACCGTCAAATATGATTCGCAGTCAGCTTGGGCTGAAGGACTATCTATCCCGACGGATTACCGCCCCCGAAACATGTACTTCACTTTGATTTTGCAAGTTTGAAGCCTTAAATACAGCTCATTTCCCATTAAATTTTCTTACAAAACCGTTATGTAACAGTTAAGAAATGTTTTGCAAACTGTTGTTACAAATTCAGTTATTAAAAATGTTGCGCGTTTATGACAGCAATTATGACACTTATATGAGTCGAGCTCTTGGCAACCCTGCTTATGAAAAGGATAAAACTAACGTTTTTGGCTCATATAGAACGCTAGATTGTATCGGACAAAACCTAGGCTATTTACCTTTCCAGAAAGGGATGTACAATAAGTATTATATTACCATCTGATCGTCGACTACTTCACCTGGTTCTGCGTTGAATTACTCGCCCTTGGCCACACCAGAGCAAAACAACGCTAAGGAGTAGCGCCAAGACTTGAAGAAAGTGACACACATTCGAAAAGCAACGACAATAGTACGACTAGCGACATTGAACGTCCCTATTGAAACTCAATCGGTTGTACAGCACCGTTGGCTCCAGTAACTTCATATCCTGAACACAGCATAAAAGAATACAATTTCCCTTATTTCCTCGATGTGTGCAGACCGCATCTTAGCTTTTACTGGTAATTTCTAAGCCCGCAAGTTTGTCTTGCTTGAAATGTCGTAAGCGAAGTGGGCAGCGCTATGAGTATTGCCCGGTCGCGAAGCAAGGAAAGTATAGGGTAGCGTTCCAGCGACTTATTATTAGTTACGATCGTTACTATTCTCGTTATTATTGCCGTTCCAGAGCCCGCCGTTATAAGTAAATGGGCTCCTCCCACTTATTATTTTCGTTCCACGACTGTTACGATCGTTACAATTTACTTATGATGGTCGCGAGCATCATAAGTAACAAGACCAAACTTTTCGATGGGATCCCAGAAATTCAATATCTGATCCAGACAACTGGGTCTTGTCTTAGCCAGATCCAGTCATCGCCAGAATCCCTGAACATTCTTACAATTAAAATTCAGAAACAGATTAAGGCCAAATAGCTAATCGTCTGAGAAAACCAAGTTCAGATATGGATTCAGCATGTGTGTTTACCCGTATAAGTCATATCTGTTTCGACGAAAAGTTCCTGCCACTTCTGCCAATTTCCCGGTTTCGGCCGAACTCTAGAACTACTTGTCCGGCGAAGAAAGAAAGCTCAAAAACGAACTCAGGGTATCTTCTTTCCCCAATAATGAACATCTAATCAACTTCAAATAAAATTTAACTTATAACAAATTTTCTGACTCCAGCCGGATTCTGGTCGAACTATATGTCCGGGTAAAATATGATTGTCACACACGGATTCAGCATCTCTTCTTACCCCTAAATCGGTTATCTAATCAGCTAGAAATAAAACTTTAACTTCTAACAATTTTCCGGTTTTGGCCGGATTCCGGGCGAACTACATGTCCGGGAAGAAAATTGTTTTCACATAAAAGTTCAGCATGTCTTCTTGCCCTAAATCGGACATCTGATCAACTCCAAATAAAACTTTTAATTTTAACAAACTTTCCGGTTTGGGCCGGATTCCGGGCGAACTACTTGTCCGTCGAGAAAATGGTTTTCACCATCGTGTTCAGCATGTCTTCTTACCCCATAATCGACAGTCACATTAGCTGTTTCAAAATATTTTGTTTGCCCCTTAATTTGAACCCCCTCCCCCACCCCTAAATGTAGGGCTACAAAGCCCATTTACGAACTCGACTGGTCCGCCGACCCAACGAATTCTCACACCAAGTTTCATCAAAATATCTCATTCCCTTCGAGAGTTATCGTGCTTACAGACGGACGGACGGACGGACAGACGGACAACTTTTGCGAAGTCATAGGTATCCCTCAACTTACGTTTTGGGATCCCAAAAATAACTATCGGTTCTGCAGGATCTCCCGTAAGAGTGATGACGTATGTTCGCGTTGTTATTATTTTCGTTCCAGAGAGCGTGATAACTACTACAATACGGCGCTCGCCCCTCCACGTATCATCGTAACTTGTAACAACTTCACTGGAACGCTACCTAGGTCTTGGCGCTACTCCTTAGTGTTATTTTGCTCTGGGTCACACTAAGAAGTGCTTATCGACCGTGTGATGAGAGCCATGAAGAACAACGACGTGAAGACTGAAAAGAATGTAATGAAGCTAAGCTTATGACCGATCTCGAACAAAAAATAATCCCTGTCACACGAGGATTTGCATAGGTGAAGTTTCACAAAGATAATCCGTCGCTTAAATTGCAACGTGCTAGGTGATTTATGCGAGGTGTTTAAGATTTTTGTGTGATAGACTGCGCGGCGCATTTTGTCCTGACAGCGACATAACACTGAATCATTGGATTTCTTTTCAGAAGCCGATTTGGAATCAAAAGAGTCGCGATTCTTATCACTTTAAATCCGTGTGAAAGATTTGTGGACATCTTCACGGGGTGCTTTCGCATTTGGGTAAAAACCTGGGTTGTCATAAAGAGATGGCAGGTAGATTATTGTGATAAAAATCAAAGTTGTTTCTGTCAGAGACAAATACTTTTGTAGAGTCAGTGATTGAAGTAAGTTGACAGAATAGTGCATTGTGTAGAACGGAAAAACGAGAGTTAGCTTTTGATAACGACGTGCCATAAAAAAGGAGCTTGGAGCTCACGAGGGACTTGTTACGGGAATTCGGTTCAAGAAATAAATGAGTACGTATATAATTTGCGCACCAACCCTCCAACGTCACAGGACTCGGTTTACTATGGTTGCGTTCCAGAACTTAACGATTGTTAACAGTTGTTAACTTTTTGCGTTCCAGGTTTCTGATTTCGAAATTTAAGCTCCGCCCATCTACAATTTCTGTTCCAGAGCTTAACGATTGTTAACTATTTTGTAAAGATGGTCGGTGAGCATCGTTACAAAATAGTTAACATTTGTAGAATTGGGAAAAGTTAACGATCGTTAAAGCTGCAGTTAGCTCCGCCCCGAAGTTAAGTTAACAATTGTTAAATTCCTGGAACGCAACCTAAAACATGAACAGGGGATTACGAAGATGGTGTGGCGTGAGGCATACTCCCACTTGGCGGCCTTGTAACTGTCATGGAACGTAGAGGAATGCTTTTTGAACGTTTTCAACTTTGAACAGTGCCACTGTCACCCACTGGCTTTGTGCAAAAAAAATGTTTTTTAAATGTCTTGTTGGAGTAAGGTTTTTAACATAAGCCGGCCTTGTAAACACAGGCGGTCTGATGATTGCACCATTTTTGTTAATATAAATGCAAAACAAATCTAGTTTGTATCTTTGTATTCTGGGTGGCCACTAAGATTTTCGGAAGGAACCGAGTGAAAGCACTGCCTCGTACCACCGTCTGGCAATAGTGCGTAAGTATAGTAGAAAAAAGGGTGGTAAATTGTATGTGGCTTTCCTAGATTTGAAAGCAGCTTTCGATTCCGTTAACAGAAAACTGTTGGTGGAATATTTGTGTAATATAGGATTACCTGTTTTAACTGTTCGGCTACTCCTAAAGATGTATACTTGTGTGTCACTGGTGGTGAGGGTTGGTCGCCAATGGTCGAAGGTGTTCAAGTCCAGGTTAGGACTTAAGCAGGGTTGTACACTGTCGCCAACTTTATTCTCTTTATATTTGAATGATATGAGTAGTTATCTGGCAGAAAGAAAAGCACCTACTGTTAGTATGGATATAGCGAAGTTGTGCATGTTATTATTTGCGGACGATGTGGTTTTGGTGGCGGACAGCGAAAGTAACTTACAGATTTTGATTGATTTGGTGGCGGAATATCTGGAAAAGAAGGAGTTGATATTGAACAGGGAGAAAACGGTGGTGATGGTGTTTCAAAAGGGTGGACTTACGAGAAGTTCTGCCGATGTGTATTACGAAGGAATGAAGTTGGTGGTGAAGGATGAGTTTGTGTATTTAGGGGTCAAATTTTCGAGCAATGGTAAGTTTAGTAAGCAATTTGAGCATGCAGTAGGAAAAGGTGGCAGAGTTTGTAATTTGGTAACTAAAAGTCATTTGAGGCGTATAAAGAATGTGGGTTTCCAGAAAAGGATTTTCAATACGAAGATATTGCCGACAATACATTATGGTAGTGAAGTATGGGGTTTTAGGGATTTTAAAAAGTTGGAAAGTATCCAGAATAGGTATTTTAAGAGGATGTTAGGTCTATCGGATAGATTTAGTAATATAGTATTGAAAGGTGATTTAGGTATTTATAGGTTAAGGATCGATAGGTGGGTAAGAATAATAAAATTTTGGGAAAAAATAATAGATATGCCCAGGGTAAGACCACTGAAGGCAGCATACCTGGAGGCACTGAAAGATAAACGCCAAGATTCTTGGCCTTATCAAGTAAAGAAGATCCTGGAACAATGTGGCCTACCCGGATATTGGGGAGAGGGACTTGGCCCACAGTCTTCAGGTCAAGGGATCCATCAAATGGTTCGAAGAGTACTTCAGGATCAGGAAGTCCAGTATTGGCACGAGGAAAAGGACCAGTCAGATTCGTTGTGCTTATACGCCAAGGCAAAAGATTGTTGGGGTGAAGAAGTTTACCTCAAGTGTGGTCTGTCTCACGAGGAACTTGTGTTATTTTTGAGTATGAGAGGGGATGGTTTACCACTTGGTAAAAGAAGAAAATATTTGGGTAAAGTTAGGGTTAAAACTGGTCCTTACTCTTGCCCTATGTGTGGATGTGAGAAAGAAAGTATGAGTCATTTTGTGGGAGAGTGTGAGGAACTGAATGGGTTGAGACAAGAGTTGTTTGGAGTGAGTGTGTGTGGGACTGATTGGATAATTGAGAGAATGAGAGAGAAAAGTTTCCCGGCTATTCGTCAGTTTGGAAGGTTCCTCCGGATAGGGTTAGCACACAGGGAAAATTGTATATCCCTGTAGTGGCTGTAGCAGAAAATATTGGTACAGAGTGCATGTATATATATATTTTTTGTTTTGTTGTTTTTGTGCGATGGCCCTTGTTGGCTTTTATGCATTAAATATCTAAATATCTATCTATCCCACTCTGTTTGGACGTTATGGTCCATTAACACACTGCGTAAAATCCGAGCGTATTTTGAAATCCGAGCGTATTTTACGCACGTTTTGAGCTTGAAAACATTTCTAGCAATACGGTCGTATTTGAGAAATCGGTCCGTTTTGTATCTTAAGTACGTCCGTATTGCTAGAAATCTTTTGAAGCTCAAAACGTGCATAAAATACGCTCGGATTTCGAAACACGCTCGGATTTTACGCAGTGTGTAAACCCACCGTTAGGGGTGCTACGGACAGATCTGGGATATCATATAGGCAGCCCTTGCTTTCTCCTACCTAAAAATTTGCACCTGCGGCGTCTTTCGTTGTAGCCTATTCGCTATCTAGTGGGAGGGCGCGTCATTTAGGTGAGGTTTTAGGCTTAAGATTTGAGCCACTAAAGCTAGAATTAGTGCTGGCAATAGATAAACTTTGCCAGAAAAAGACGGATTAGAAAAATTTCGCCAGCGGCGCCTTTCGTAGTAGCTATTGTTCTATTTAGCATAGGGTTTGAAGCTAGAGATTTGGGGGTCTGTGCAATATTAAAAGTTAAAATTTGTACGGGAAGTAGTTAAACTTTGCTGGTAAGAAATAGCTTAAAAAATGTCGCATGCGGCGCTCAATTTAACTTTGTATCGAATACGAACCTTAGAAGCTGCTGCTTGGGATCTGAGCCACCCTAAACGCAAAAGGCGGATTACCACCCTACTATCCTACCCTATTATCTATTTAGTTGAAGGGTGCTTAATATGGGTGGAGTCTTAAGCTTGGCATAAGCCACATTAAAAAACTAGAACTTGTATGGGGTGTAGGTCAATTTTACTCTACACTAATCGTAACTATACTAATCGATATAGTTGTCGTATGTTTTGAGGCCCCCCCCCCCCCATGACCAAGCACTTCGAACCGTCCCTGCTTGTATCAATAATGTTTTACCGCGGAACCTGAATACCTTTGTTTTACCAGTTCGCTCGCATTTCTACCAACCCGCAAACTTGATACCCCTTCTTAATGGTCGCATACGTGCCCGAACCTGAATGAGTTCTGTTCAATCGCTAATACCCGACTATTGATTTTGCCTATGCCATTACCTTCCACATACCAAAGGACAGGTAAGTATGCCATAAAAGCGAAGGCGTTTCGGTCCTGACTGTAGACTGCTTGACGCTCTCTCGGTGGGGCGCTGGATTTAACGCCGCCGATGTTAAGCCCCATTTACCGGGTCGTGAGAAAACTTGCATTGAATGTCACCCTTGTGAAGAAGTATGCGCTATGAAAAGATTCCGGAAGATACCTGGTGTTCAGTTTTGCGCTTTGCCTTTCGGTGGTATAAAAAAGGGACAATCGGGATTAAGAGGATGATAATAATGGGAATGAATGACAAGGGAATGTGCGGACGACGGACAAAGTAACTGAAATAGGCCATTATGTACGATAAACCGAGGCAGAGTATGACCACTTTTATGGCAACTTAAATGTCTTGCAGAAGTATGGATAAGTTTATTTATCCATTAGGCGGTCTGTCATATGTTCGTTTACTCGTGGAAAGTGAACAGGGAACTCAGAGGCGTTCTTTGTCTGGTTTTCACTGCAGCCATTTCCTTTCACAAGCTTGCGTTCTTGTTGCTACTTGCAAATGTCTAACCCCTTTGCTCTTCACCCAAACGCCGTTCGACTACGCTTGGATTCTTAATTTTCTTCCGTAAACATAATGAATCACAAGTCAATAATTAGCAATTCAAATCTTATAGTTTCGAATATCAGCAAGCAGTAATTTCATCCTCACGAGTATTTTGAATGTCTCTTTTGATTTTTATTTTTTGTCCTTGCTTGAAACGTGTAGGCATGTATGACAAAAATGCTTCTTGCCTGAGATCTGAGTGGTATAGTATTAACGATTACCCATAATACATGAAGAAATAGAAGATTTAGGATTAGTCCGAGCAAGTTTATTAACCGTTCCTTCCGTAAAACTCTGCCCAAACATTTCCTCCCTTGATCCCTCCACTTCACCACATTCACACATATAATTTAAAAGGTTCTCATCAGTTGCACAACTAATGGGGCAGAAGTACGGGTCATCGCATACCTTATTTTACCCTAGATATTTGTCTTTTAGTTCGCTACCGAATGAAGATAACCGCTTGTAGGGTAGCTCAGTCGCTGTGTCTACCCATCGGTCGGTCATACATTTCCTGGTCCTCCTTCGGAATTTTCGACTCGGATGAATAGTCCTGTCGGGTGTGCCTGATTGTTCGATATGCTTTTAGTTGGAAAGTATGATTTAGTGGCTGTTGTTCAGTGGTATGTTAGAAAGATATGTACGGGTGGGCAAAGACTGAACATCTGCAGAAGCAGACCACATTAAAAAGATCGACAAAAATCCTACTTTGGGATCCCATCGAAAACTTTGTTCTTGTTACAAGACAATAGCCAGAACACAGAAGTATCGCCACCTCGCGAACATGCATATTCTCAGTGGTAGTGTTTTGTTCTCTACTGTGTTGATCGCAATTAAAGTCCAAAAAAGGGAAGTCCTCGGGAAAGTCTAAAAAAAGGAATATTTATTAATCTAAAAAAGGGAAGTCCTCGGGAAAGTCTAAAAAGGACTATTTATTAATATAAAAAGTTGTTAAGCTAATGTCACTGCCAGTTACTAGCAGATGATTTGAGGAATTATTAAAAGATATTAAACAGTAACGATACAGGCGATGTCTTGAGACCGTCTTTAAATTATTACAATTATTTCTTTCTTCCGAAATCGGCGAATAAATGACAACAAGAAATATACAAAACTATACAAATACATACATCATATACATACTGCTCCAAGTTTCCAACTTTAATGCCACTGTGGAAAAAGTGGAGTGACGAGCTTGTAGTTCATTGATTTTCTAGTTCAAGGTTTTTTTATTCTTACTATAGCTGATACATAAACATTAATAACAGGATACTCTGCACTTAAAATTATTTCAGGGTTTGAACCGGAGAGAAGAAAAACATCGAATGGTTCAAAGTCTTCCACAAACAAAAATCAATAAAACAAAATCGACCCAACGCTGAGTAGAATGACCACCGTACGAAACCGCCAACACGAAGCAAAATCAAACCAAACAAAAACAACTATGCACTATACACTAGTGTGCATAATGTACACTCCATAAAACACATACGAACGACTAAGTATATTTTAGTAGTTCGTGTGTGTTTACGGTTTTGGCTTAAGTGAATAAAATACAAATATCATATCATTTATGCAAACATCAGCCCAGAAACCTGTTTAAAAAACATCATAAATATTAGTTCTGTTTTTGCAGATACCATGGTATCTGATACCACGGTCTAAAGTCGTTTTCGCAGTTACCGTGGTATCTGATACCACTGTCAAAAGGTGTTTTTGCAGTTATCGTGGTATCTGGCCAGTTATCGTGGTATCTCATATCCAGATACCACGGTCGGACCGTGATAACTGGTCGTGATATCTGGAAAATTCATCTCAAGGAGTCTAGTTTTCTGTCGAACTGGTGGGAAACAAGTTATGTCACTCTAGATGTAAGTGGATATCTGTATTCTTTTTGGACGATATCTAAAAGTTCAAATTCGGCAATTGTCGTTTTTGCACAGCAGCCGTATATCAGAGACCACGGTAACTGCAAAAACGCCTAATTGCAAATCCAGTTACCGTGGTAACAGATACCATGATATCTGCAAAAACGCAAATCTTCATTGATAATAACGAGAGCTATGTTTCAGTATAATGACACTAAGTTATGACTAAAAGAAACCGGCTTTTAAGTTTGTTTTCTTTCTAACTTACGAAAATTAGCAGATCTTTCAGACTATGGTCATTAATCATTACTGTAACACCGACAAAGAAAGATATCAAGATTAAAATAAACTCAATAGTTTGTTATTGAGTAAAAAATATACTCAATAGCTTGAAAAATCTCCAAAAGTCATGAGAAGTAACTTAACGAAACACGTCATACGAGTCGGAATCGTATGACGAAAACTGAAAATTCTGTTAAAATTCTTGGCGTCATTCTGAATGGGGGAAATTTCAACTGGAAAAAATAAGGGCAAGATCGCTGTGCAACCATTCGTTCCTTTTCATACCTGAAACGGTTTGGGGTTCCACGCCATGAATTAGTCATACTTTACAAAACTTATGTCAGGCCCCAGAGTATAACGGCTGCCAAATTTGGCATGCGGGGTCAAATGTAAGCTCAGGCCGAAATCGAGCGACTGCAAAAGAGAGCATGTAGAATAATACTTGGCCACAATTACTCATCCTAGAAGGAAAGCCTTCAAATCTTCGGCATCGAAAAACTTTCTGAAAGAGGACATAATCTCAAAGATACTTATACTTATTTTATTAATAAACACAATTTAACTCTTTACTATTTACATCTACTGCACTAATGGAAAAACCTATGTTTTTGCTGGCGTGCAGTAGTAAAGGTTAACCATTTTCGAAACACACCAACAAACAACATGATAAATAACTTATAAAAAAAGAAAAAAAAAGAAAAGAACGGACCACAAAAAAAATAAGACAGGCCAAACTCCTTTCGTTTTTTTGTACAAAAATTCCTTCATGAGATACAATAGTTTGAAAGTTTGGAGGGGTTTGGGAGGGGTTGACAACTTCAGTAGTAAGGTACACACTTTTTCCTAACATTGAGTGATAGCCTTTGTCGCCTTTGTTCATGTTATGAGTGTCGAGGGGTTGACAACTTCAGTGGTATGGTATACACTCTAACGAAAAATAGGCGGAAAGTGAGACATGTCAGGGACTTAACCATAAAGCAGTCATAAAGCAGACCGATCTCTTTTTATGCCACTTGGACTTCCGGCCAAGTGCCATATATCGATCACTTTTCCATCAATCTGTCGGTCGGTCAGTCCGGTGATCGTGAGTTAGGGCACTTCCAGATGTGCAAGAACGATGAAACTTGGCAGGCACATTAGGGACCCGACCAAACTAACTTGAAAATAGTCACTTCCCCTATCCGACCATCGTGGGGAGAGTGGAGGGAGGGGAATCCAAAATTTCGAGGCATGTACAGTTGATCTCAGTGAAACTTGACACTTGGAAAGACTTCCTGTCTCAGTTGTCGCATTTCAAGTCCGGACCGGATCCGGTGACTTTGGGGGAGTTGGGAGGGCAAAACCGGAAATCGTCCGACACGCTCAGGGTGTGGGGGGGAGGAGTTGGAACTTTGTGGGAAGAAGAACCACAGGCCCTAGATACACAGTAGAGGGGACCGGACAGTATTCATGCACCGTGGCGGGAGTTAGAGGGGGGTCGGGTAAAGAGAAAAAAATAATTTGGGCCATTTTCATGACATACAGGGGCCCAGGATCATCTTTACCCTTAGAGTTTTGCTTACAAATGACTTCCTCAAAGACAAATACTTTTTAGCAAACCATACCATAATGCAAACCATAACCATAATGTGCCCCAAGGGCCGGTGACCATTTCTGCCTTAAAGGTTTTGCTTACAAAAGTATTTCTAGCCCCCTTAAATTGCGCATCCTTATACCGCGAAGTGCAAAAAAAAACTTCAACTAAACGATACATTTTCATGATCCCCAAGAGCGTATGAACATTAGTACCTCAATAGTTATGTTTACAAAGGATTATAATAAACCACGAGCTCACAAATTTGAACAGTCATCCTCTGACCAAACTTTACAAGTGCCATATGAGCTTCTAGCTCTTGTTCTGTCTGACGGTCATAGCTGTCCGAATCCAAGTGCTTTCGGGGATATGGACTCAGGGCACCAAGTAACTTAAAGGAGCTACATTGGAAGCATTATAAATGTGCAATGTCTATTCGCCATTACGAACAAAGACCCGGAAGGACCGTGGGGTCATATAGTAGCACGATGCGCGAATAAATCCTAACAAGATGACGAAGAGAAAAACATATTTACGCGTTAATAATTAAAAAAAAAAATGGCAGTGTTTATCTCTTTAAATATTTTTTTTGTTTTTTAGTCATTATTGTCTAACAATCAGTTAAGTTTTCAAGGTGAAAGGTGTGTTCTATTGACCGAATCATTCTCATAATGGGTTCTTTGTGGGAAAGACATTTGAAAATAAAATGTACAGTTTTGTTTTTAATAATCATTCCTGTCAACTGGTAGGTCATCTCCTGTTTTCCGCCAGGTCAGTTCACTCCATTAAATAGTCTTGACGTGACAGGCACGGCTTACGTCTCCTTTGGTATCATAAATACATTATTCCCGCTTTCTAAAGTGGTTCAAAAGCAGCTGAAATGACATACCCTAACTCGAAAAAGTGTGACAAAATGCCCTAAATTTTCAAGTTTCGAGCGCCCCCACTCCCCCGCATATGGTCGGATCGGGAAACTGATTATTTCCAGGTTCGTTTGGTCGGGTCCCTGATATTCCTGCCAAGTTTCATTGTCCTAGCTCATCTGGAAGTACCCTAACCCGAAAAAGTGTGACAAAATGTCCTAAATTTTCAAGTTTCGAGCGCCCCCACTCCCCCGCATATGGTCGGATCGGGAAACTGATTATCTCCAGGTTCGTTTGGTCGGGTCCCTGATATTCCTGCCAAGTTTCATTGTCCTAGCTCATCTAGAAGTACCCTAACTCGGAAAAAAGTGACAAAATGCCCTAAATTTTCAAGTTTCCAGCGCCCCGCACTCCCCCGCATATGGTCGGATCGGGAAACTGATTATTTCCAGGTTAGTTTGGTCGGGTCCCTGATCTGCCTGCCAAGTTTCATTGTCCTAGCACATCTGGAAGTACCCTAACTCGGATATGTGGGACAAAAAACTCGGACCAACCGACAGACCGACAGACGGAATTGTGATCGGTATATGGCACTTGAGCCAGAGGCTGCAAGTGCCATAAAAATAATAATATTAACTGGAATAAGTTGATTGACGATCGCGTGAAGGAGTGACGTGGAGGGTGGGACAACCTTGCTAAAACATTAGCATACGATTTTTGGGATCCCAAAACGTAAGTGGAGGGATACCTATGACATCGCAAAAGTTGTCCGTCTGTCCGTCCGTCTGTCCGTCCGTCCGTCCTTCCGTCCGTCCGTCCGTCTGTAAGCACGATAACTCTCGAAGGGAATGAGGTATTTTGATGAAACTTGGTGTGAGGATTCGTTGGGTCGGCGGACCAGTCGAGTTCGTAAATGGGCTTTGTAGCCCTACATTTAGGGGTGGGGGAGGGGTTCAGATTAAGGGGCAAACAAAATATTTTGAAACAGCTAATGTGATAGTCAATTATGGGTAAGAAGACATGCTGAACACGATGGTGAAAACCATTTTGTAATCGGAGAAGTAGTTCGCCCGGAATCCGGCCAAAACCGGAAAGTTTGTTAAAAGTAAAAGTTTTATTTGAAGTTGATTAGATGTTCGATTTAGCGGTAGGAAGACATGCTGAAGACGATGGTGAAAACCATTTTCTCGACGGACAAGTAGTTCGCCCGGAATCCGGCCCAAACCGGAAAGTTTGTTAAAATTAAAAGTTTTATTTGGAGTTGATCAGATGTCCGATTTAGGGCAAGAATACATGCTGAACTTTTATGTGAAAACAATTTTCTACCCGGACATGTAGTCCGCCCGGAATCCGGCCAAAACCGGAAAATTGTTAGAAGTTAAAGTTTTATTTCTAGCTGATTAGATAACCGATTTAGGGGTAAGAAGAGACGCTGAATCCGTGTGTGACAATCATATTTTACCCGGACATATATTTCGACCGGAATCCGGCTGGAGTCGGAAAATTTGTTATAAGTTAAATTTTTATTTGAAGTTGATTAGATGTTCATTATTGGGGAAAGAAGATACCCTGAGTTCGTTCTTGAGCTTTCTTTTTTCGCCGGATAAGTAGTTCTAGAGTTCGGCCGAAACCGGGAAATTGGCAGAAGTGGCAGGAACTTTTCGTCAAAACAGATATGACTTATACGGGTAAACACACATGCTGAATCCATATCTGAACTTGATTTTCTCGGATGATTATCTATTTGGCCTTAATCTGTTTCTGAATTTTAATTGTAAGAATGTTCAAGGATTCTGGCGATGACTGGATCTGACTAAGACAAGACCCAGTTATCTGGATCAGATATTGAATTTTTGGGATCCCATCGAAAACTTTGGTCTTGTTTCGAGCTTGCTCTCTTTCACAAACTTCGAAGTAATACAATATAATAGAATAAAATAGTCACCGGGGAATACAGTAGAGGTATGCTTATTTGGACGTTGCCTAATTTTGAACGGTTTGTTATCGTCATGATGTCCGAAAACTCAGTAGATACTTTTTGGCGGTTTTTCGGTTCATCCTGATGGTAACGGTTATTATGTATATTATTTTGAAACACAACAGATAACATCCGAAATTTTATCTGTAACGCATGATCTATTGAATCTGTTATGAAACTTCTGACAGTTTAGAAATGATCTTCAGCGAAATGGGTTAGAAAATCGTTTTTCAAAAAGACCGTTACTTTCTATGCATACTTAACGATTTTCTTGTACCCATGGTTCACACTGCTGCTTCGTATGCGACACGATTTTTTCTTTGATGTTCCGACATGCGACAGAATCACATGGACCTTCCCACTACCACGCAGACGCAAATGGAAAACGAAATTTTTCAACGAGATTATTCTGCAAAAGGACAAAGAAACCCTTGGGGAAACAACCTCTGAAGATGCTGGGAGATTACCCATCTGAATACCACCCATCATTAGGAAATTTTCAGTCAAACCCCATATGTCATCTTGTTCAAAACAGGTTAATACAAGTTTATTCAGAAGTTATTTTGCATTCAGCTATCCTAGGATTACAGTCAGATCAAGGTAGATCAATTTTTAGTCTTGAAAATTAACTAGTCTTTGTTTTTTCTTTTCTTTCCCTCAAGGATCGCATGCGTTATGTCGAATCAGTTGAAATATTTCAACGCATCCGACACTGCGACAAAACGAGTTCTGCGTTGCTTGTCGCACGATTTGTGTCGCAAAATTTTGCGCGAAATCGCAGCAGTGTGAACCAGGGGTTAGAGCTTGTAGAGCTCGGGATCAAGCCGCGGTGAAAATGCGGGAAAACCAAACAAAATAAAAACAAGTCCCACACAGAAGAAAGACCTAACGGCCTACCATATCTTCCAAAAGGAAAAAGAACACTTTGAAGCTTCTGATGTGCGAAGAGTTGTCGGCGGACCTTGAACCTTTCGACGAAGTTCGCGCGGCATGTCTGACAAAACTCGGCTCGGCCGAAAAAGCGTTAAAAGTTGTCAGTACAAAACGGAACAATGCCGACATACGGGGATTTCAGAAGATTATTGTACCATAAGGGAGCTAGGGATGATATTGAAAGCAAAATAAGCAAGAACGGTCCTTGAAAACACTTGGCTCTTGGCTAGACATTAAGGTTCTTAATTTATCATTCCATTTGACAGCTGAAAAACAAATTTCAAGGTCGTCAAAAATTTTGAGAAGTGTACAAAGAAGCATACCTCTGCTGTGGCAAGACTGCAAGAAAGCGTACCAAGTCCTTACTAGCAAAGCAAGTTGTTACGAAAAAACGTCTTCGCTGAAAAGGAATTTTTCATCATTAAAGGACACCTGAACAATGAAAACATACTTGAACACACCATGGAGAATGCATTTACAGACATGGCCACGGAGAGTATTCTTCTCCTGAGCGTAACGTTTTCAAAATAGGGATGTTCGTTTCTGGAGGTTTGCACATGCAGACTCCAAGACAAAAAGTACAATTCATTCACATCTTGTACAGCGCTGGTCGGATCGCATTGGAATTTCTTCTAGAAATACGTTTGGGCTTAACTGGTTAAAAAATGATCCGGAGGAGGGGATGATTGGAGACATTTATTCATTTCTAAAATTGTTCGGTACTGAAATAAGGACAGATGCAAAATGGAGCAATCATAGCTTAGAAACACTATTTTGTCTTTGGATTGGGTTTTCTGCAGGCAATGTTAACGGAAGTCATACATACAGGGATGATACTTGGTACTCTTCATTCAGGTGTCCTTTAAAAATTGTCATTTCTTTCCTAATCGTCTGGAGTATCCCCACGGAAGGAACAGAACATTACCTTCAACAGCAGAAGAAATTAAACGAATCTATTTTCATTGTTTCTTTCAAAAGAAACCTGAAACATTGGCTCTTAGCAGATATTGAAGCCTTAATATATTATTCCCAGCTTACTTTTTAGAGGCGAAAAACAAAACCAAGGTCGTCCAAATTTTTAGAAGTGTTCAAAAAAGCATACCTCTACTGTAGCAAGAATGCAAGAAAACATACCAAGTCCTCGCTAGCAAAACCAGTTGTTACGAAAAAAAGTCTTCGCTGAAAAGGCAAATGATATGAGCCCTGCTTTTACATGAGCGTGCTTGCGTTCGGTAAACAATGAACACAAATATAGGTATGCAAATAATTATGTTATTGTCCCTATTTCGGCTCTTTGACGGCTGAGTATGTTTCATGTTAAAAACCCGTCACCTTTAATTAGCTAAGCATTATCTTATGTCATTAACATCGCTCTGCTGTCTCTGAGCAACGTACCCGGGCTTACAAAAAAAGAAGACGGAAATCGCTGATTACAGAGCCCCATTTGAAAGAACACGCTGATAATCATGTGTGAAAACGACAACGCCAGAAAGTCAGACAGTGGGCGAGCTGATTATTTTATATGTTCAAAGAATCATGTAAAATAAAGCATGAGCTGTTTATTGAGTTTCTTTAATGTAATTGCAGGCTGGGTTCTGCACGTGCATGATTCGAGACTATGCTCCATACCCGGATCTGGAAATAAGAACTTATTCTCAACCCACCCAAGCACTAGGCTAGGCGCGAAGTTTAGAACAGTTTACGGTCTGTTGGTTAGTGCGAAAACCCGTTATAGTAGAATTGTTTTGGCTAAACTTTATAACGCCAGTACAACCCTCCAGGCCTCCGTGATCCAGCCCTATCCCCTTCCTGGAAGCTATTTAGCATGACTGATTTAAAGTTCAACTCAAAGCCAACTTATTTTTTTTATCATCTAACTGAATACACTAAATTGTCTGGATTCTGCTAAGGGTTTTTCTAATTTTCCACCATCCACAGTAGCGACATTCAGAATATCTAGGGCCCCGCAACGCGAATTCTACTATGACGCGGAAAATTTGAATCTCATCACAAACGCGGTTTTTTAGTGCCAGTGGTGAGCTTGATGAATACTGCCTAGTGTCTGAACACAAATTTCGTAAATATTTTTCGTCAAGCATAAAACACAGATACAAGCGTACAAAGGTACCACAATTCGGACAGGGAAAGTCCACTATTCGAAAATCGATTATTGGTGAACAGCGGAGCAACGAAGTACGCATTTTCATCGGAACTAGTATTTAAGTGAGCAAGTGATGGGTATCTAGATTGTCCTGTCTCAGCCCTTTTCGGTTAAACTTTAAGAACAATTAGTATATTGTTTTGGAAGTATGCCAACTAGCTACTAGGTTCATGGGCTCCGAACCAACAAAGTTACGCGGCTGTGCGGTGTTCCTGATCCATTTGATGATGTGGAGTCCCGAGTTTGTTCCTTCTCTAGACCGGATTGCCCATACTACAATGCGTTTATTTAGTTGTTTAGTTTAGTCTGATCTTTCTATTTCCTCTTCTTTTATTGTTATTCAAATACACCATATGGACACGTCTCGTACCATTTCCTATTTGGCCGAATAAAATTACTGATTGATTAGTTGCGTTTTTGCAGATACCATGGTATCTGTTACCACGGTAACTGGATCTGCAATTAGTCGTTTTTGCAGTTACCGTGGTATCCGATATACGGTTGTCCTGCAAAAACGACAATTGCCAAAATTGCGCTTTTCGAAGTCATCCCAAAGAAAAACTGATATTCAGTCACATCACTAAGTGCCAAACTTCTTTCCCACCAATTTGACAAAAATTGATGAAAGTGCGATGACTTTTCCAAATACCGCGATCAGTTACCACGGTCTGAATATCAGATACCACGATAATCGGCCCGATACCACGATAACTGCAAAAACGCCTTTTGACCGTGGTATCAGACACCACGATAACTGCAAAAAAGACTTTTGATCGTGGTATTAGATACCATGGTATCTGCAAAAACGGAACTATTTACTAGATAAAAATGCCAATCTTAAAAACAAAGCTCCGTTACTTCTTCATACAATTCTCCTTTGGAATCACTACATCCCTTGATTTGGTTTTCTCTTTTTTCTTCGCTTGGGGAGAACTCGCACGGTCTCACATCACACGTCATCCACCCACTTAAGATTTTGTCTCAGAGGAAACATTTGGGGGAAGGGGGTGTTGTACATAAATGTGGTGACATGCCAAAATGATTAAAATATATGACATAAGTGATCATGAGCTTGCTATTTCTAACCTGATTTGCAAGTGCAAATAAAAAGTCCAGTCCCATCACTGGAGACAAATTTGCAATGTTTGAGTATATATATATGAATGAAGGCTGTTTAGAGGATCGAGGGATTCCAGAAATCGAGCACGACGCTCATATATATATATATATATATCTTCAGCTGTTGATCAGAGAATTTTCAGTTTATAATTGTCTTTGTTTGTTTTTCTATGTGTGAAAGTGTAATATTTTCCTTTTGTTTTTGTTTTGTTTCTTTTCTTTTTCTTTGTTGAAACGACGGGTAATAAATAAATAAATATATTTACATGTTGTAAACATGGTTTTGCATGCTGAAGTGATGTCTGCGCCGTCCCAGGAGGTCTACGCGATTACAGGGATGGCAAATATTATCTCGCCCTAAGCGACTTGACAGCAACTTGACACCAGGGGCGTAATTTCGTCAAAATCCTGGGGGGGGGGGCAAAGTTGGAGCCGATTTTCCCAAGTCAAGTGAAAATGTGCAGTTTTATTTCAAGAAGAAAAACGTAATAAAAAAAAGAAACAAAGAGATATTTTACTAATCGACCAAGGCGAAACGACGCTTCTTCAAATTCGCGAAACTGTCCACTGCACGATTGACATCCTTCGCTTTTTCAGGTTGGGTACCAATAACCAAAAGATCACTTAGTCGGTCGTCTGAAATAGAATTGTTTAACCCTGCATAGCGCATGCATATCGCTATAAAAGTTTCAAGATTTCCGTGTTATCTTACCATAAAGACAAAGGTATACTAAAGAAATCTGATCTGTTTCTGTGGATGTTTGAATTCTGTAGGCCTATCTTAGTTTCGACGAGAGTTTCGAAGACGCTAAATTTCAGCTGGGGGGGGGGGCAGTTGCCCCCCCCCCTACCCCATAGCAAACTACGCCCCTGAAAAGGACCCTTGCCAAGCAGGGACGAAACACAGATCTAATAAAATTCAACTGAGGTATTCGTTTTGCACTGGTATATATTCTTCAATTTGGGCGCAAAAGAATCGGTGTAACAAATACCGTGGTTGTCTCACGTCACTGAGACAGCATACATTGTACCTTACCCCAAACTGTGAGAAAGCAATTCCTGGAATAACTTTCCACTTTCCCGTTGGACTGATCGCGAAAACACATGGAAAGCTGACATCGCCGGAAAAATATTATTACGAACTATTTCTAATAAATATGGTTCATTTAGCTGTTCTTTGATTCTCATATACTCCGTCGAAGCCACCCTAATAACGCTGCCATTTTTCTTTATTTATTAGTGGTACTTGCACTGTTTTTTCCCACACCTTTGAAATTCCCGTCGAAACATTCAACTTTCCGCGGAGCTTTCCACTATCCTCGTGGAATCACTTTCTGGGAAAGCTGCTTCGGTTTCCGAAGCACGAAAACCGGGTTGGAAAGTTCGGCAACTTTCCGAAGTAGCGCGAAAACCATTGGAAAGTGATTCCGACTTTGCTTTCCAGCTCGCTAAAACCCTCCTAATAAAACACGCCAGTGATCCTCAGGAAGAAAGAGAAAAAGTCTCAGTAACGACTTAAACTCAGCAACTCAAATCATGTGTCAACCGATCATCGCGCCCGTTCGGGGCAGCTGTGGTGCCGCTTCCGGCTCTTCCGCTAGGTACACGGCGATTTTGCATCGGCAAGGAGAGTTAGTCATCAAGAGTATTGTTTCTCAGGTCACATCTTTCAAGTCACGGGCCAAGTCCTTTTTCTTATCGAAAACATAATTTTAGTTTGAGGGGGAGGGGGGATTTGTTGATGGAAGATCGTTCATTATTGGATTTTTTTTTCTTCTCAGTTATTTTATTTCGCTTTTCTCCTCTTCCAGTTTGTTATGTCTTTCTTCTTCTTTTTCTCCTTCCTTCTTCTGCTCTGTTTTAGTTTGTTTCCTTTAATACATAATATGAACTAAGACGAAGCACGGCCCATTGCCAGGCCTTATGATGGATCCATAAGGAGTTAATGGTGTCACTACTTTTTTTTATGAATAAAACTGAATGAACCTCTGAACCTCTACAAACCCCTCCCCCCTAAAAAAAGCCGAAAGAGGGTAAAATAAAACAATCTGTGATGTCTGTCATCACCATTAGGAAGCCCCCTATATACTTTTCGATCATTCCTTTACCCCCATCACTCGAAACTTCTTATTGGATCGCAGGGCTTTCAGAGATCGGCCCTCGAAAAAAAAATCGGGAGTCTTTTCCGACTAAAACCGGAAACAGGTCAACGACTATAATTTACTCCATATCAAGGCACCTCAGCTCTACCTCTCTCACTTTGCCAAATTGTTGGTGAAGGAAAAAGGAGAAAAAAGGAACTCAAAGTAGCTACAATGAGTTTGGGCTTTGACAGTCTTACGATTAAAGTTTGCTAGTTTGATTGGCAGAAGGGGGAAGGGGGTATCAGATACTTGAAGTCCTTGGCCCTCACGCATATGTAAGGTAGTTTCTCGCATACTTCAGATCGTTTCCCGCAGAGTGCATTAGTTACTTTGTTATTCTTGATTAATGAATGAATGAATTTATTACATGCAGCCTAGTAATAAGGCATTTGCACAGTACATACAAAAAAAGGTAAGTGAACGCTTGATAAGAAATACAGAGGGTACATAAAATCCACAACAACAGCAAAAGATAAACGAACGCAAAACAAGAAACACACAAGGAAACACGAACAGAACAATAAATTTACTGCATTAGCAGGTGGATTGGGCGATGGGCAATAATTGTCGTTGCTTCCTAACTGTCTTCGACGACCTACTTTAAAATTAACTGAAAAGCCAACTTATCTTTGGGTCATTTAACTTGATACACTGAATTATTTTGATTAAAGGGATTTTTTTTTATCTAAGGGATTTTTTTTTGTATTTTACACTGTCTGCTCTAGTTATGACATTCAGAATATCTGCGGCCGTCCCTACAACGTCAATCCTATTAGGATGCGGGAAATGTCAATCTCAACACAAATGCGGCTTTTCAGTGGGCAGTGATGAGCTTGGTGAGGACTGCTTAGTGTCTGAACAAAATAAAAATCGTAAATCTTTCTCGTAAGGCATAAAGACAGATACAAATGCATAGAGGTACCACAAACCACGCGGAAATTCCACTATTTGAGAATCGATTATTCGTGAATAGCGGAACAACGAAGTAACGCATTTTCAGAGGGTCTTCAAGCCAATTTAAGTGAATAAGCTCGGAAGAAGTAGAGCATCGACTGGTAACTAGATCGTCCTATCCCAGTCCTTTTCGGTTAAACTTTAAGCTATTTGGTTAATAAAGTTGATTGATTGATATTTGACGTTTTCAGTTTACGGATCTCGTCACTAGATTAATTGATGGGCGGGGGTGAGAGGGGTGACTCAGCTTGCAAACTTGTACATTCTTGACGGTCGGAGCTCGGCCCTGAGGGGGGAGGGAATACGAGCAGTAAGAAACGGAATACTCACTAATTTAATCCACATACATGCTTTCAAGGGTTCCTTCCTACAGGACAGGTGAAACCTCGAAGTGTTAATAATAAAAAGGCATAGGAAGGAAGTGATTGGAGATAAAAGTCGGAGAAATTTTATTGCAGTCAAGTAGACGCAGTCACTGCAGAAAGATCAATGAGGCAGAGCAGCTCCCCCCCCCTTTAGGGGCCCCGCGAAAACGGTCAAAATAAAACGAGCTTAGTCTTGAAAAAATACACTGAAACTTTCTTAAATTGTTTTGGTGCAAATTAATTATTTGTTCCTACCTAGTGGTCGACGTGCATATGAATATGAATATATTTAATAGCCAATTGGCCGTACAAAATACAAAATACATGATGGTTACAATACACTTTACACCACTCAATACTTATCTTTATTTAACTAATACACTCTTTAAGAATTGGCATATTTTAAGTATCTTAGCTTTATTTTTTGTTTCAAGAACATCACAATTTGAAAGGGGCGAGAAAGTCTCGACCCCTCGTTTGATGTGACGCAACCTTGCCCGAATCGCACAGGCCAACGTGTTCTACGTTCTTGTGCTTTTGCAATGTGTTTACAAATACGGCTATCAGAGACTCCGTAAACATGTGTCTCCTACGTCAATATCAGACGTCTGGCACGTTTGGCAACGCCAAGACTCCTAATTCCTTCCATTATCACAATGAGTCAAAGGGATATGTTAATAAAATCATGTTGGCGAGTTTTAAATATCACAGTTGAAGCACTTCATGTTTACGGATATTTGAACGTTTTCCGAGGGGTTGCTCTCTCTCCGCCACCGGTGTACACCTCGGCACGGCACCGGCACGGCACCACGGCAAAGGCATGGAATCGGCACGGCAGCGCGGCGCCGGCGCGATACTGCCGGCCACCGACAGATTTTCTGCAGATTACTGTTCGCCACTTCGCCATCTGGCGCCCAGTAACGAAGGTATTTGAACGAAAGAAATATCGAAAACATGCTGCCAAAGAAGAAGAAGAACTAGATATGAGGAAGATGCTGTAGACCAAAAGCGCCAAGTAGCCAACCATGTGTCTGTGCTAGTAGTGTTGGGCGATATTTGGATTTTTCGATATATCGATATTTTCACTTTCGATATTCGATAATCGATATTTTCGGTTCCGATATTCAATAATCGATATTTTCACTTTCGATATTCGATAATCTACATATCGATATTGATATTTATTTACCATGTTTTGCTACAGGATACGTCTCGTTTCGCCAAAATCTAAGAACAACATTTTCGTTAAATAGCATCTTGGATCATCTCAAACTCCGAATGAATAAAAAATGAATTAGGGAAAACATATTGCTACAATTTCGGATATATATGTGTAGGTTAGGTTGGATTATTTACAATAATTATGAATGAAGAAATATCGTTTTCGATATCGATATTTACGTTTCGATATCGATATTTGGTCCGATATATCGACCTATCGATATCCGATATATCGCATCTTGGATCATCTCAAACTCGGAATAAATAAGAAATGAATTACGGAAAACATATTGCTCCAATTTCGGATATATAAGTGTAGGTTATGTTGGATTATTTACAATAATTAGAATGAACAAATATCGTTTTCGATATCGATATTACGTTTCGATATCGATATTTGGTCCGATATATAGATATCCGACATATCGCATCTTGGATCATCTCAAACTCCGAATAAATAAGAAATGAATTACGGAAAACATATTGCTGCAATTTCGTGTATATAAGTGTAGGTTAGGTTGGATTATTTACAACAATTACTAATGAATAAATATCGTTTTCGATATTTACGTTTCGATATCGATATTTGGTCCAGTATATTTGGTCCAGTATATCGATATCGAATATTGCCCAACACTAGAGTCACCTTCAGAATATTTTGCTTCTGGTGAAGGTAATTCAGTGGCGACCAAACTTTTTTTCATATATATATATATATCTGTATTGAAAAAAGAATGAAACTTGGCAGGCATATTTAACTTGGAAAAAGGCAGTTTCCCCATCAGACCCTCTGGGAGTGCAATAGAGGTATGCTTATTTGAACGTTCGTTGACTTCGAACTTTGCCATTTTCATGCACTTGCTGTGGCTAAATATATGTACCAGTTAGCCAAAGTAGGTAATTAAGGATTGACAAGATTGTTCTATAAATTCTCATTTTGTAGAGCCAATCACATTCCTTAATGTACTCATCTGAACCACAAAGTACAGAAAATACTTTGGAGCAAAACATATATTTTCATGATCCCCATGAGCCCATGATAATTTGTGAAACAACGGTTTTGCTTCAAAATGAATTTCCAGCCCCCTTAAAGGACCCCTCGCAGTATTCACTCCTCAACTTAAAATATTTTAAAGTATTTGAATACTTCAACTATGCGTGCTTTCAATAAATAACCAGCGGTTTTGGCTGTTTTAAGCATTTCCTGAGACCCGTTGACTTGTAGCAGAACAGGGAAACAGTTCACATAAACGGTTTTCCGAAGGTACACATCGAAGGTAGCAAAACACGGCAAGTGAGAGAATCAGCGAGGTTTTGTCAGAGGGGTTAGAATGTACCGTACGAAACGTGAGTCCCCTGGTTTAGAAATATATGTAGTGGTTACGGAAGTAGGTTGCATTATTATTATAGGTAAGACAGGTCCTTTAAAATGCACATCTTAGCGAAAAAGTGAAAGAAAACTTTTGACCAAACGATAAATATTCATGATGACCAAGGGCCATGATAATTTTTGCTTCAAGAGTATTGCTTACAGATGAATTCCTTAAAGTCCAAAAAATAGTTTGAGTAAAATATACATTTTCATGATCCCATGAGCCCATAATCATTTTTGCCTCAAGGGTTTTGCTTTCAGATGAATTTCTAGTGCCCTTAAAGTGCAAAAATAAAACACTTTTTACACGATCACTCTCTTGATTTCCAAGGACCCATGATCATTCTTATTTCAAGGGTATTGCTTATAAATAAACACAAGAAACCCAGGAATTCGCAAATTCGTATATTTCATCCTCTGACCCAGCCTTGCAAGTACCATATGAGCTTCTCTCAACCCAAGCTCATGTGAGCTTCTCTCAACCCAAGCTCATGAACATTGTAGACTTGCTTCATTCCTGGCCAATATCTGAGGAAATTTGTTTACACGTACATCAGAAATCAGGGTTTATCGCAACATTTTAATTTGAAGAAAAAAAACGCGGCACCGGCATGGCACCGACATGGCACCGCGGCACGCGCCACTTGGTGTACATCGTTTTTGGGAGTGAGCAACCCCTCGTCGTTTTCGTTCATTTTTATTATCTCTTTTGCTCGAAAGTGGTAGCTATTGCGGACGGAATGTTTGAAAGCTGAACTCTCGTTTGACCTTGATTATGAACTACAACAGAGGGCCGGTCTGAACGAAACAAAAGTCGAACGTTAGGATCCAGGTTTAGATAAAGAAGTTCTGATCTCAGTCTCAGTCTGCTGCCGACGGAAATCACTCTTGACACTGCCATCAGAAGATTTCAGCCATATCTGTTGAAAAGCTGAGCTAAAACGAACCACTTGTAAAATTCACCCTTGTATTTCAGCCTTGTTATGTTGAAAAGCTAAGCAAAAGTTAACCACTTGTAAAAAACACCCTTATAACAATTGGCTTGGAACAATTTTTTTTTTTTTACTAGAAATCGGGATTTTTCTTACTAGATTCAAATGAAATTTACTAGATCAACTAAATTTAGTAGATTATATTTGTTTGCCTTGGACACATCCCGGCTTGTTAGCGCTCCTATCGTGGGGGTAGATTATCGGTTCGGTGGAAAATGGTCTAAATTAACAATTTAACATTCGGTTTTTGCCGGATTTCGGTTTTTGCCGGATTCCGCTCGAACTTTTGCTTCGATGAGAGAACGAAGTTACAGCATATCGATTTACAGTCCAATCGACGCTCTTGAACAAGAAGTACGTTCGATAAGAGACAAGTTTCGATACCAGTTTCGGGTTTCTAAGGACGAAAAGGGGAGGAGAACGCGCTTTCAAAACAGGTCACACTGTGTTTTACTGTGGGTTTGCTATAGCACTTCTTTTTTTTTGTCAAAGGATTATCGTACTTTCCATAGATGGTTCTCACTAAAACCGAGAATTGCACAACTAGACAAATTCTATCTAATCCGTTCTACTTGAAATAGAAAACTTTACGTTAAAAATCATTTTAATGCCGATTGAACGAAAACAACTTTTTAAAAACGCACAAACATTAATCAGTACTTTGTCAAAACAATGGGCATCTTTGGTTGCCTGTATCATCGCGATAACGCACTAAAAAGTATGACTAAAATGGCAGAAACATTTCAAAACACTTCACTAAAACAATACCCCGGGCATGGGCCGACGCAACTGTTCAAGATAGTTCGAGGTTATGTTTGACTGTTGAAACGTTGGGCTGGGCATCATTTGGCTCTGCTGGAGTAGGTGTTGCTGCTGCAGGGAGTTTCTATTGGCATTGGCGTATATAGATGCATACAGACTAGCATGCGACGCAACCTTGTTTGAATCGTACGATCCGGCGGCTTCTTCATTCTTGTGCATCTGCATATGATTGCCGTATGAGAGACTGAACAAGCGGTTGCGTTCTGCGTCCATAGCGGACGTTTGATACGTTTGCGCAGCTGCGTTTACAGCTGGATTTGTAGCTGCCGAAAACCAGGAAAATGGGTCAATTTGTGCTGATGTCTGAATGAACGGCATTGAAAACGCTTGGTATGGCGATTTGTTCGCAGGCCGCGGCTTCCGACGAGGGCGATATTTATAGTCCGGGTGTTCTTTCATATGCACAGTTCTGAGTCTTTTCGCTTCGTCGATAAACGGTCTTTTATCATCCTCACTAAGCAGTTTCCACTCGGCACCAAGACGCTTCGAGATCTCCGAATTATGCATTTTCGGATGGTCTTGTGCTATCTTTCGTCGCTGAAGACGCGACCACACCATGAACGCATTCATGGGTCTCTTTATATGTTCATCAATTTTTTCACCTTTGAGTTTGTCGTCCTGAGTAGGCGAGTACTGCTGGTGACCAAAGTTCGAAAACGACATTGTTCACTGCGTTCAAATTCACTTCAAGACTTTATGTTGCTGTCACGAAACATGGACTGCAACTCAACCAAGACTAGTTTTGACTTTGACGCTAGGCGGGTACCCAAAAGACCAATGGACCTCATATTTACACACTTAAACATGAATATGAATAGGAAGGCTGTGCTGAAGTGACTCCGGGAACCAATGGGGATTCAAGAGTGCGCGCACCGCTAAAGTGGTTCTTTCGTTTGAAGAACAATGCTTCATAATGTCCTTTACATTCATGGTTCTCATACATCACGTCTGAATCAGAGTGAGATGAAAAGGGTTCTGATGGAGCCAGGGACATGAATGGCAGAGCACAAAATGGCATTCCACCTGGATAATGCAAGGTCCTTATACGCTTGGTAATAAATTGTAATTTCAGACAGTATTAAAACTCGAAAATGGATGAGCGACGCTATAAACAAAAAAAAGTGAAGAACGAATTTTCAGAATTTATAGCCTATGCTTATTGTTGCTAGAAAAAGAAGGAACCAAATCGGCATTAGCGAGTGTTAGACCGCCAAACTTCGAAAAATGGGTCTTTCTGCGGTAAGGGTGCAACCCCCCTGAAATTTCAGAATGTGACCCCCCCCCCCCCCAACGAGAAAAGAACGAAGTGAAAAACTAACAGGAAAGGAAGAACCAACTTTCAAGAGTGTATAGCCTATGCTTATTGTTGCTAAAAAAAGAAGGAAACAAATGATGATTAGGCCTCGAGAACTTACAAAAAGTTTCCTTGACATTACCTTCTAGAATAATTATACATACTTTAAATATGTAGGCTACTAATGTATATACTCTGCATAAAAACTGTATACATAAATTATTAAAGGGGACTAACTAGGATCACTGAAATTGCTTAAACCCAAGCTCTTCTTTCTGCGGCATGAGTGCAACCCCTCCCCCCCCCTTAACTGATCCTCCTAAATTTATATTTTGACCCTCCCGACGAACATTGAACGAACTTTCAAGATTTACAGTCCATGCCTATTTTTGCTAGAAAAGGAAGAAATCAAATCAGTAGGCTATAAGGTCTAAAAAATTTACAAAAAACGGTGCTTTCTACAGCCCCCCCCCCCCTCCCCCTTCATAACTCGCTATTATAGAATTAACCTCGGAATTAACAACAACCGATACACGAATTACTTTGTTACTCAGGTTATACTCAAATCCACGGTTTATCCCCCCCCCTCCCCCATCTCAATAGACTTTAGAGTACTGTCATGAAAATACGGTTTTCGGTGTTCTACCTCCCTTCGTTTCGCGAATGACACCTTGCCCCCCCCCCCCCTGTATTACGCATTACATAAAATCTACCACCGACCTGAAAGGCTAAATCTCTCATATGCAACTTTTACTGGGTGCATCCGCACTTGATCCAAAATAAAATCGTTTTTTGAAAATTAATTACATTGTTTCGCCCTTCGGAGCGAAATAAGACCATTTCTCGATCTGTTGAATCACTCCGTAGTTGCTCATATGGTCTGTTTTGTTAGACATCAGGTCGATTCCAGTGGTAGGCTACATTTCAAATTTCCAGGGGAAAGGGACCCCTGGCTTAAACACTTGTTTAGTTCTTGATTGCGTAACTGTTATGTAAAATGTCATGTGTCTGTATCTGTGTTGTGCCTTAAATTTCTCTCTTTTTCTTTATTTTCTTCTTTACTCCGTTTTATTCTAAGTGAAAAATACGGGTAAACTGTCAGAAGTTTCAGAACAGATTGCGCATAACACTTTCAAGAATAACACCTTTTCACTTAGAAATAAAGTGTTATGACCAATTAAGTTTACACTATTTCGTGCCCAGATCTCCAACAACACCTTCAATTGGTAAAAATACTAACGGGAACGAAAGAAACATAACATATAACATCCCAAAGTGTTATCTGTTGAAACCGCGCATCCTGCTGTTGGCGTTATGTAACTTCTGACAGTGTAGTATTTTTACCTATTGAAGGTGTTGTTGGAGATCTGGGCACGGAATAGTATAAACTTAATTGGTCATAACACTTTTTTTTTAAGTGAAAAGGTGTTATTCTTAAAAGTGTTATGCGCAATCTGTTATGAAACTTCTGACAGTGTAGTAAATACTTTACTTTCCTTACTTACTTATTCAGAGCAAATCATTCCACTCGGTGAATAGCGACTCCTTGAAAGTTTCCTCATCGGGCGTTGATACTTTTCTGTTTGTAAAACTATTCCACAGGTTGACAACACAACAGGACAAGAACTGTTAACGTTAACGCGTTCTGACTGATAGCTTAAACAACTTCTTGGAATGCTCCCCTCATATCCTGCTCAGCATTAAGAATTTCCGTCAACCGATCCCGACCGAACCCTCCATCCCGTAGAAAAAAAGAGGCGAAGAAGTTCGTTGCTGCATGTCTTCCGACCCCCCCCCCCCGAGTCTGCAATCAGCTTGACAAAGAAACTGCTCTACTCGCCTTAATTTATCCCCCCCCCCCAACCCTTGAATCAAGGGCTAAAAAAAACTTGACCTGTGCAGTATGATCTGACCCAATAGTTCGGCGTATGTAGCCTAACGATAGCGAAAATAGACATAGACATAGACATTTTTTTTTTTCATCAAAAACATAAAAATTAAACAAACAATTTACCATTAACGGCCAATTTTAAGACAAAAGAATCCTGATTGTGGCCGCAGTTCTAACCACTGTCCCTGCTTCAATTTCTTTCCCCTCTCTAACCCTTGAATCAAGGGCGAAATAGTTCATACACAACTTGACCTGAGCAGTATGATATGACCCAATGATTTACCGTATTCTCGTTGGTGAATCGATAGCGAGTCAGAACTTGTCCCATTCCCTGGCTACCGCTGAAAACCGAAACCTGTAAAAGCTCTCAAAACAGATTAAAGACGGGCTTAAATATGTCATTACTGCTAAACCGAACTACAGACCTCTGGTCCCTGATTCGTGCAAGCTTTTCATTCTAACAAAGGGTCGAAACAGTTACACAACACACGCATTTACTTCGTCGCATTGTCGTGCTTTATGTTGATTTTGACTTGTTGTTTTTCCCTTTTTTCTTTTACTCCACTGCCGCCTTGTGCATATGGTGGGTCGTAAAGTAAATATGTAATATACTTCTTTCAGGTTATTAATTGCAGAGTCTACCGCTTTTGATTATCGCCCGATTTCGCGACTCAAGGATTCCTAAATATCCTTCCATGAGCTTAATGAACCATCTGTGAATAGCATACTCATGAATGTCTTATGTCAACTTTCTAACAGTTAATCTCCTCGGTTAATCCTTGCAAATATTCTCTTTTTTCTTTGTATTTCCTTTCTGGCTTGAATGTGTTGCTATGTAACACAAGAATGTTTGATGCCTGACATCTTAGCCTCGTTTTTGTTGCAACAGTGCTGCCGCATCGCTGCTGCAGCACTTCATTGCTTCTACACAAGATGGGTTTTGGATTCACTGCCTGCAAGATTCTTCTTGGCTGAAGCAGCACCTTGCAGGGAAGCACAGACTTGAGGAGGGTTTTCGCGAGATTCCGACGAGTGAAGCGCATCGCGAAAATTGTGGGAAAGCGATTCCTGGAATAACTTTCCACTTTCCAGCTGGACTGATCGCGAAAACGCATGAAAAGCTGATATCGCCGAGAAACTGTTGAATTACAAACTTTTTCGAATAAATATGGTTACTTAACGGTTCTTTGATTCTCATATATTCCATCGAAGTCACCTTAACTACGGTTGCCATTTTTTGTATTTATTATTGACACTTGCACTGTTTTTTTTTTCCACAACTTTGAAATTCCCGCCGAAACATTCAACTTTCCGCGAAGCTTTCCACTAACCTCGTTTAATCACTTTCCGGGAAAGATGCTTCGGTTTCCAAAGCGCGAAAACCGGGTTGGGAAAGCTCGTCAACTTTCCGAAGTAGCGCGAAAACCATTGGAAAGTGATTCCGACTTTGCTTTCCAGCTCGCGAAAACCCTCCTTTGGCTGGAGAGCAAGTCCGCGATTCGCGAGCAGCGCTGCCGTCTTCCTCGGAAGCACAGCAGTGCAAAAACGCCAATTAGCAAAAGCGGCCGAGAAGTGGACGTGCAGCGGACGTACGGCTCTTGTCTCGTGATTCAGTTCAGTTCAATTACGTTCAAGAAAGCCATAACACGGACAAGCCGACTAGTAGGTTTCGTGTCACATCAACATAATACGACAAAATAAGAAACAGATATAAAAATTCAGCTGACGACAAGCTGAATTTTTCTTTTTTGACCCGTGACTTTGGGTAATGGTAGAGGGTGTGTTTGTATTGAAGCAATATCTGAACGTTGAACTAGGGTCAAGGTTTGGATACGGACTATTACGCTTGTATGTTTGTTATCAGTTTAAAACATTCCATAACTGACATAGTCTATAAAAATAAAAAAAATCACCGTGGTTTTCTTAATCCCCTGGTACAGGTTTTGCATAAATCGGGATTTTGCGACCACGTAAGCTTTCAGATCGCTCAGGTTCTGAGGATTCAAGAAACTAACTGGTCTGTATCTGAATATTCCGAATCTTTCTTACTGTGGATCTAAGCCACTTGGAGATCATAAGATCCACGAAAGTCACGAAACGACTTTGTACAATCGTTCCTCACATCTACTGGTCATCAGTTCTCAACACCGGCAGTATTTCGATTCACATTTCTAACATACCCTGTGCCCTGTACCCACAAAGCATGGGACCAAGTGACCATTCTGTAATCTTTTTCTCCTCTGTCTTAGATTTTTCGTATTTTTTTTATTTGTCATGACGCTAACATAGATATTGACCCACAATTTCATTTTATATTATTTTATAACTGAACTCTCATGAACTTTATGCAGTTCATGATACTTTTTAGTTTGTTTGTTCATTTTTTGTTTGGGTTACCATGGTTCTTGTCGACCATTTTATATATTAGATAAATTAATGTGACCTTTCGCGTATTTTTTTTCACTATGACAAGCGTTTTGCAAAATAAATGTGATCTGTAGCTATCATATCCCAAACGCTATTATTTAGAGAATAAAAGGTCCGGCCTCTGGCGGGACATGGGTGTATCCATTCCGCTTAATTTCACTCTGGGATCATTTGTCTAGCATTTAACGAGCCATTGCTTCCGTGGAGTATCAAAAGATTGGTCTTTTGTATCAAAAGTAGATAATTAATTATCAACATCCCTTTACTGATCAGAAAACGTATTGTGCTGGTGAAATATGACACGTCTATTGATAACAATATGCCGGGGGCAGTGAGAAATCTTCTTTCGAGGAATATTAAATTCTTTGGAGCGATTAGTAAACAGTGGAAAAAAGTTGAAGAAAGACTGAAACAAGGAGACAAAGATGGTCCACAGCCAGAGTGTCCGAGTCCGAGACCAAAGTCATGCTGACGAATCCGAGTCCTGGACAAAATCCCTTGGGATTTTTGTTTCTTTTGCTGCGCGATCTTGTGTCAAGCATCTGGCAACACTGCTTGCAATCAGCCAATAAAAGTAAAATTATTCTGGATCAAACAAGTTTTCTAAGATGTTGCTTGTTTTCTGGCACAGACTGAGGCAGTTAAAACAAGTTCACGAGACCGAGTCACTCTCCAAGTCGTTACAATATATACTTCTTGTTGTAAAAAAAAACAAGCAGAACATTTATATATAGAAAATATATGTCGCTTGGATAATACTTGGACGTATTAGTCGTCCGTGTGACTTCAAATTCGCCGGGCTGACACTTTTGCGCAGTCTAAACTGTAAAAAGTTTCTCCGAATAAGGATGCAGTATTTGCTACTGGGATTAATCTTATCTCTATTAAAATAAGATTAATCCGAATTAGGGGTAATCTTATCTCAATAAAGATAAGATTAATCCCAGTAGCAAATACTGCAGGATTTTTTTTTTACAGTGTAGAGACGGGTCGGTCACCGAGTTCGAGTCCGTGAAAAAGAATTCTTGAGACGAGGAGGTCACCCAGATATCCTAGCCAATTTCATGATTAGCTACCTGTTCGACGGATATGACTAGCAGAGAAGGAGGATAAATAAATGAAAAACCGTTCAGGGATCAACAGAGACACAGGCGAATACTCACTACCAGAAACATGGAAAGGCATCATCAGTGAAAAAGAATTCAGACCCCAAGCTCCTCTCTACACCAAAACGAAATTCAACCCAAGTGCAGAAAAATCTCTACCCGACCTACGACCCAGTCGAGCAGCAAAAACAGCAGCCGTGTCCAAAATGAAATCACAGCAACCTTTTTAACTCCAAGCAAGACTCACGAAAGAATTTACGAAGTTAAATATTTAACGCTAGGCTAGAATCTTTAGTTTTGTGTAATTTGTGTTTCCCACAAGTTCGTCTTTCCAACTTGAGCGGTTTTGAGCCTGAAGAGGACCGTTGCCAAGAAGGGCCGAAATATAGCTATAAAATTCAGCCGACGTATCCGTTTTCCACCATCAAATATAGCAGAGAAGCTCACCGACAAACAACAACTGAAGCTCCCTCCGATTCATGCATTCGAGTTCCTACTCGAAATTGTACAGTCGACATTTCACCCATCATTGTAACACTGTTTGACCTTGTATTACTTCATTAATTTTTTAACCCATGCATTGTTTTATTTATGCATGACAATTCCAGTGCTATTTTTCATCGCGAAGAATGTTGGGGGAAAAAAATTGAATAAAAGTCCAGAGGCCGAGACCACCATCTCTTGTCAGCAGTTATAGTATGGTTTGCGAGTGCATGGAGCTGAGTGAATGGAGGAAAGAACAGTACGGTGTGAGTTTGATGAAGAATGGTTAATTAGAGTTGCTAGGAATGAATGTTTTACTACGATTAAGAGATTGGGGCGATTCCTGAGGACAGTGATGGAACATAGAAGTAGATTTTTGGATTAGGGAAATAAGAAAGAAATATTAAAATGGTTATTAGAGAAGATAAAGATTAAGGAGGAGCTTTTTCTCTTTTTTGTGTTGTTATTTTGTTTTGTGCGTTTTCTACTAGTATGTGATACTTTTTTTGTGATTTCTTGTTGCCATGGCCGTCGGGCTGCTTAGCAATTAATAAATCTAAATTAATATATCTAAATAAATCTGTTCCCAGTATCCAGTGGATTTCAAGTATTTCAAGTATTACAATCCACGTTTGATGGTGCCAAACTGACTAGTCTGCTGTGATGGTTATATTTTGGCCCTTCTTAAATATTCTTTTAGCCCAAGATGACTGCGAATAATATTTGACAGTGCAATAGCTGAAGCTGAATTTTATTAGAGCTACATTGCGGCCCTCTTGGCAAGGGTCCTCTTCAGGCTTAAGCTGGAAAATGAACTTGTGGAAAAAATAAACTTGTGTGGCCCTTCTTATCAAGGGTCTTCTTCAGGCCGTGCGTCGGCTACAGCCTGACGAGTACCCTTGCCAAGAAGGGCCGAAATATCGCTGATGAAGCATCGTAGATCCGTTGTATACATTATTTGAATAAATGTTTCCTGTTTGGCACTTCGGGCTCTCTTCAGAACACACATACCGTATCAAGAACATTAAAAAAAAGGCCCTCATGATTATAAACGGGGAGGGTAAAGTGCCTTACAGTTACCTACTAAAAAGGTTCAAGCTGGCTACCCTGGAAGAGAGACGAACCAGCCTTAGCATCGATTTCGGTATTAAAACCCTATCTGTTCCCCGATTACGTAATATTCTCCCACCCCCCTATTCTCCTATACGTATTAGACCCCAGCGAGAGAAATCCCAGAAAATCCCCAAACTAGCCCCTGTGGCCCCTCTTCCTGAAAGATATAGAAGGAGTTTTGTTCCAGCATTTGTTGAGTTGTACAGCAAACGATAAGTTAGTCCCTTTTAGTGTTTTTTTTTCTATCATTCGTTACAAAGTGTTCTGCATTCTTCATTTTGTATGACAAAAAGGTCAACTTTGGCGGTAACGCTGTGACAGCTACTTTTGAAAAAATGAAATTCTATTCTATTCCTATTCTATTCTTAAGGATTATGTAGGCTACAAATATGAGCTTACTGACATATTTTTAATTTATGAACGGCAAGTTCATATACTTAGCTACGGCCTACGGGCTTTTGCGAAGAAACCAATTTTGATACACAAAACTATAACAATTATGAATGTTAGTGAACAAATATTATTCAATTTATAATGTATGCTTGGCTGTACTTTATCTCGAGATGGAATTACTCTTTGCGATGGAACTTGATGACCCTTGTGAATCCCGATGCCCCTGAAAAGAGTTGGACGCATGGGCAGGTGCCCATTTAGTAATTCAGCTCAACTTTCTTCACAATGGAACGACAACAGAATATCCCATTTTAAGCACAGAAGATCCCATTTTAAGCACAGAAGATTCCCCGTCTGGAATAATCGACTATTCTTAAAGTTCCAGAAGTCTGAGTTTCTACCGACTACTTCTTCACAATCACGAGATAAGTCAATTTGAAAATTAAACACCCAAGTTGCCGACGGAAAGAATTCAATCTAAAAGAGTAAACAGTCGAACTGCTGTCAAGAATTTTAACTTTACAGGGGAGCTACTTGCGTCAACTTCCCGAAAGATAATAAGATGTGAAGGAGGCGATCCCCCTGGGTAGCTTGTATTCGTGCATGAGGTTTTCTGCCCCCCCCCCCTCTCAAGTAAAATGTAAAAGAAAAAAATAGGAAGGGTTGGTTCTGGTTAGTCGACTTGACAAAATAATTAACATAATATATGAAAAAGTCTAAAAATAAAAATTCTTCCGCTGAAGAAAATTCTAGCTGACCTTTCCATTTTTAGTCATTTCTAAAATAAAATACTAATAATCGTATGATTCCAACTCAGCTTTGGCAGAAGGGTCATTTAATGTATAAATGTTTCAAGATGCAATGTTTAAACGTTCCCAAAATTCTACAATATGCATGAGCATTAAACTGAGGAAACGTATACCCATAATAACGGGGGTAAAGTATACCCATTTCTTAATTCAAAAGGCCATACAAGATTTAAGAACATGCATCACCACACAAATAAACTGTTCCACCTCTTACTAGAACTAATAGGCTGCATAAACTAGGCTAAACTTTCTTTCCTAAGTCTAAACGCTTCAGTCACATATTAATATATTTCTACGATGAAGCTGGGGTTCGTAGATTTCAGGATGCCGGGAAGCGATATACCTGCCGCGCCTATCAACAGATTTCAACACTCTTTTTAGAAACACCGTACCCTCACTCAAGTTTCTCTCAGCTAATCCCTTTCTTTTTCTCTGTTTTTCTTCTCTGCCTTTTCTTTTGTTCGGCTTTCCCCTTTTCTGTGTTTCTTTCGTTCATGTTGTGTTTTCCTCTTATCTTCTTAAAAACAAAATCTCTTATGTCCTTAAATTATTTTCTTAAGTTGTAGTTTAGCTAGGCCTCCACAAGTTTCTTCTCCTTCTAGGCCAATAAATCAGGCTGTCCAGCGTTGTGTTAATACTTGGACAATTGAGATAACAGGAAAGCAAAACAGAAAAAAAAGGTTGAATCCCCGGGTAGCTTTTATCGTCATAAGAGATAGTCCGTGGACCCCTTCGTAGCTTTTATCGTCGCAAGAGATAGTCCGTGGACCCCTTCCCTTCTCAAGTACAATATAACAGATTTGAGCGAAGGCTTGGTTCTCCTTAGTCGCCCTCGCCTAAAGGCGTATTCTCGCCGTTCCCCGAGGACTCCACTTGAGGAGTCCACGCGTTTTTGTTTGTCCCGGGGACTCACTCCCCGTATTTTCGCGAGTCCCCACGGACGGGGAATGCTCCGATTATCATCCCCAGCATCAAAAAGGACTCCTTTTTAAATTCGGAGGGGAATCAATTTTTACTGTTGCAGGTGTTATGTAAAATTAATTAAAAAGAAACAGAATAAACAAAACCAAAGATAAAGTGGATCTAGACTAATTTTTTCAGCTGCATATTCATTTTTCGAACAAAATCCATTTTAGAAGCATTCCCCGTATTCTCGCTATTTCTGTACGTGGAGTCCGCGTGGAGTGACTCCCTCTCTTCTCGCCGTTCCCTTCGATTCCCCGAGGAATCCTCGGGGAACGGCGAGAATACGCCTTAAGATAAACAAAGCTGTTTCAAAATAGCAGAAAAGCAAAACAAGAAACAAGGACGAGCCCCTGCCAGTATCATCGGCGACGTTTGGGGGTGCTAAACGGACAAGTCAGCTGACATTTTCTTGGCGGTATTTCAGCCCTTCTTGGCAAGGATCATCTTCAGGGCGTAGCCAAATATATGTACTTGCGAGCTATCGCAACTTAATACGATTCGCATTCATCTTCGATTGGAGAAATGCTTATTTATCAATTACGCACGGAAAGATATGGAAGGAATCAAAATAAGTGCAGAAAATTAGGGCCGAAAACAGCTGATCGCTTGTGCGCACCAATATGGACAAGCAAACACCGAAATTTTGGGTACAGGGCTGGCCAGATAATATAATAATAACCACTCCGCATTCTCGCTTACTCATGTCAAATGGTTTGTCATATTTTTTTGTTTGTTTGATTTTTTCAAAAGAGTATATAAGTATTTGGTAGATAGCAGGTTATATTATACAGATCACATTACATGTGATCTGTCATATTTTGTCAAATTTGTTTGTAGGGTACGTGGCTGTTCTCATTAAGGTAAAATTTTAACAAGCAATGAATGTTCGAATTTTTATTCTCGACGGTGCTTGTTTAGTGTATTTGTAGCTTTGTGTCATAAATTACAAAACTTAAACTTGAGCTTGAACTCTTGTTTTTTCTTAATAACACGTTTCCAAACGGCTAGCCTTCAACGTAAATTCATACGGGGGTCGTATAAGCTTGTGGCTTATCGAGTGTATTTAGAGCGTGTGCCACCCTACTTACCGTAGTTACTACGCATCGTCACGAATTTTCTATTTTCCAGCAGAAAATCATGCCATGGCCGAATCCGACCAATCACGTGGCAGAGACGCGTAGTTACCACGCTTACTACGCTCCTGCGCATGGTAAGCAAATACTTACTGTTTCGAGAAGGTTGGAACGGTCAGCGTAGTAGCTTTTTACAAGGTTGGCACGAAATTAGTAACTAATAGTTACTATTGTTAGAAGGGTGGAACACGCTCTTAGTCATTTTCTGATGTCTGGTCGGGCCTGGTCCGGATTCTTATCGTTATGCAACTGCTTGAAGCAGTAATATGAACAAACAGTTTGATGCTATGGTATTGCAGAGGGCGAGAGCGGCGGCTGGCTTGGGACGCAACAACTACTCATCTCGGAGGTGATACTCAGCTCATAGGTCACCAACCAGACTAGTACACCCTGTTTGATCATGATTGTATCCTCTGCCCTAAATGTGAAGGGAAATGATATTTCTGTGATAATATATGTATAGTAGTTAGTACAGTAGCCTACTACAGTGGTTCCCAACCGGTCGTACGCGTACCCAAAGGGGTACGAGAGACTCTCGCAAGGGGCATGTGAAGGTCCCAACATCAAGTTAGTCCAGGATATAGATTTAATATCTCGCTTCAGTCGTTTTTGACTCCCCTAACTCAGTTTCAGTTTTGTCCTCAAAATCAGATACCCCATTGTACGCAATATCAGATCTACATGCCATATCACTGATGACAATAACATCGACATTTTGACGTTCTGATCGTGGTAAAAAATAGTAAAACAACAATTCGTCAGAATGTGGGTACGCAACCTATCTGAACCTTAATTAGGGGTACGCGGTACGGAAAAGGTTGGGAGCCACTGGTCTACTAGTTAGGATTAACTCGCCCTGTTTGCTATTTCATTTGTAGCGAGGTTTGTAGTGTTGTAGATATTTTGACGTGGATCGCTAATTGTCTTTTCTCTTACACCTTTTTCTTTCATTTACTCCGTTCTTGTTCTGTTTGAGTGTAACGGGTGAAAAATAATATAAATAAATAATACATACATAAAACAGAATAGAACATATTATCCAAAAAAGCCTGTGGGCCATGGCAACAAAAAATTATAATAAATTCACTAACTTAAAGAACTAAGACACTCCTCCTATCTAAAAATCTCTTTTATGCTCCATCGCAAGCCTCAAGTAACGTTCAAGTTTTTTCACAGTAACGAAACATTCATCCTTCATCCTCCTTACCATCCATTCTTTATTATATACTCTCTCGGAAAATACCTCCTTTCTCCATTCATTCAGTTCCACACAATCACACATCAAATGAACTACGCTTTCATCCTCATGACCACACGTAGGACAGAAGTAAGGACAAATTCTGTCTTTTGCTTTACCAATATATTTTCTCCTTTTCCTAAGTGGTAAACTATCAGCCCTCATCTCAATAATATACTTAATTTCCTCCTTACTTAATCCTGCTTTAAACAGGATTAAGTAAGGTACTATACACATACAGTACTATGAATGAGTGAATGAATGAATAAATACAGTACTACGTTTTGGTAGTATAGTAGTTAGTAGTAATAACCCTGTGGAATTCGTGTTGTATCGCTACAGATACAGTAGTATCCTTCAAATATCCGTTGATGAGGAGTGGGCCGACATCGAGTTGAAGCTGAAATGGGATGCCGTTGATACCAGCAGAGGCGTTACTAGCCAAAATGTTGGGGGGGAGGGGAGGCAAGGCATTTACTGACTGGCTGGTAATTTTTACCGACTGTTTTTTGCAGAAAAAACGACTGTTTTCAAGAAAACATTACAGTTTTGAAAAAAGTCGACTGATTTTCAGAAAAAAACGACTGTTTTGACAAAAAATCAACTGATTTTCAGAAAAATGTTTTTTTTTTTTGGGGGGGGGGGCAAGGCATTTACCGACTGGCTGGTAATTTTCACCGACTGTTTTTTGCAGAAAAACGACTGTTTTCAAGAAAAAGCCGACAAAACCGCCGACTCGGTTATTTTTTACCGACTGACCGACAAGATTGGCGGAGAGTCAACTACGGAGCGAATTCTACAGGACAAATCCTTATTTTACTCCAAGCTGCAATTTAAGTTAACAGTAGTACTTGTAGTTAGTATAACTACACAAATTTTAGCGACGGCCGACTCGAGGCCCAAGTAGATTCATCTCGGCACAGCATTTCCCAAGCTGACGCCTATGAAACGCACGGCCTTTCAGTCGAAGGATACGTGAAGAACAATAGACCTTGGCGCATTTCTCAGCTCGAAACCCGGCTCATGGATCCTCAGTATTCCTTGAATGGAGAGCACTCGCCAGGATTTCCATCAAGCTCGGCCATTCTGCGTTCGACATGTGTAAGTCCTACCCTTGCTGTTTGAACGAGTTAGAATAATCCTTTGCTGTAAGGATCCTCTCAGTTCCCGAACACAAAGGCGTATCATATTCAGAGATATTGAATCTGATGGAGCCGAGCTATATGCGAACAATACGTTCGGAGGAACAAAACAGAAAAGAAGAAAGCAAGCAGAGAGAGGGAAATATCACAAAAAGTTTTTTCTTACCTTTCTCTATATCATCGAAAGGTTGTTCAGCTGAAAGCATATATAGGATTAATATCGAGATTAAAGACAAGCTTGTGTCAAAGGGCAGAAATGACTATGGACTGATATTTCGAATGGGGCCCCTTTATGATGCATAGACTTTGACGCAGTGGAAGTACTCAACTTTGATGGCATGGGCTTCGTTTGGTCCCTTGTTAGAGCTGGCTTTCGATGAATATGCAGCCACAATTACCAGGAATACACTGTAAAAATTTCCTCCGAGTAAGGATTAAAGTTAACTGCAGTATTCGCGACTGCGATTAATCTTATCTCTACTGAGATAAGATTAATCCGAATTAGAGATAAGATTATCTTTTTAGATACAAGATTAATCCCAGTAGTAAATACTGCAAGATTTTTTTTTACAGTGTAGCTTCGAATGAAGTAAAAAATTAATGTATTCCCGAAAGACCGTGGGGCCATGGTCGGAAAACAAAATAAAACAAAAAAGAACACTGAAAACTCCGTATAAACAACAAAAGGAGAGGACCCTTACCGAAAATCGCGTTCACGATGCTCCGATGCTCCATGGCCTCCCTGAGGATCCTGCCAAACCGACGAAAACTAAGATGATGACCATAAACTTTACATAGTGCAATATAAATAAAGACAAATAAAACAATTCCACTCAGCTTTCGATAACGATGCGAATGGGCAAGATATAAAAACGGACCGATTGACCCATGTATCTTTTCTGTATATTTTCTTTGTAAGATTAAAATGTTTTCTTTACAAATATAAAAAAAGACGAAAGTCAGCAAACTTTTACTTCCCTGCAATATCAGCAAAATCCTCCTCTTCCATCGTTTCTCGCCCAAAAGTGTCAGTTCTCAAATGTTTTAGCTCAACGCATCCACCCCAGTAGTGCGAACACACGATCAGGATTTCCCGGCCTGATTTCCTGCACTTTCATCATCAAGTTGAAAAAATTTCAACTTTTACATATGGAAGTGATGATGGTGACGAAATCCGGTCAGGAATTCCAGTCCGGGAGCTCCCAATCCTGATCGTGTGTTCGCACCCTAAATAAAATTTATCCTTCTTATGTGACCCGCACATCGGCAAACGTAAGGACCAGAACTCAACCTAACTTTTTCAGTGGGAGAGAATCCGCCCCAAACTTACCATCCATTTCAGTTCCTTTAGTCTAAGCAAAAGTTAACTGAAAAGCAAACTTATTTTTGTGTCATTTAACTGAAGTCCTCTGGTGTGAAGTTCGCAATTTCTACGGCCGACCTCAGAAGGCAAAGTTCGATGACGCGGAAAATTTGAATCTCAATACAAACGTGGCTTTTCAGTGGCCAATGGTGAGCTTGGCGCAGGGGATGCTCAGTGTGGGAGCGCTTATTTGTCATAAATTGTTTACGTCAAGCATACGATACAAGTACAAGCGCACAGAGGTACCACACATCGACAGAGAAAGTCCACTATTTGAAGATCGATTATTCGTGAATAGCAGAGCAACGACGGCACAAGATACAATCTATATTCTGTGAATCAAGTAATTAAATTAAATGTTATCAAGTAATAATTAAAATAAACGAGAAAATTAATTCTTAAAAGCATCCATGCCAGTAACTATGCCCGTTCTTAATTCTAGTCTCCCGTTGTGTACCTTCTCGAAGGTCCCATTTTCACAGAATTTTTTTCTACTCCGAATAGCAGTCAGTCTTTTCTATACCATGCAAAATAGACTCCTTCATTCATACGAATAATTTCCATTTTCGCGAAGCAAAATATTTTGGCCTGTTCAGGTTTGAACCCTCGACCAAAATGAGAACGTGATGTCGCGGGGTATCTCGATAAAGCAACATGGTTAATCCCTCACGATGGTCGGATCGGGGAAGTGACTATTTCCAACTTAGGCTAATCATTTGGGGTCTCTAATATGCCTGCCAAGTTTCATCGTCCTAGCTTATGTGGAAGTGCCCGAACTATCAAAACCTGGACAGACCGACCGACCGACGGACAGAAACCGCGATCGCTATATGGCACTTGGCTGAAGGGCAAGTGCCATAACCAGAATGAAGCCACGGGTGCTTTAGCTATCATCGATCTGCTGGATATAGGCTATTAGAGGGTCAAGCGATATCTGGATCTATTTCAAAATAATTTGTTTTTTTTATGGAGATTTTATATTCAACTTAGGCTACTAAGCAATTTCCCCGCTGCCACACTTCTGAGTCTGCACAAGAATACGGTCTACGCGGACATGCTGTATGTTGTATAATAATACACAGCACAACATGTTGTATAATAATATACAACATAATATGTTGACCGATGGCCTCTCCAGAGCCTACTGGTGTGGGCTGCTGGAACGCCGTTCAGTAAATATTCCTTCAGCAACTAGCTCACTGCGAATCATATTTGACAGTGCAAAACGGATACGTCAGCTGAATTTTATTAGCGCTAGATTTCGGCACTTCTTCGCAAAGGGTCCTCTTCAGGTTAAAGCTGGAACATGAACTTGTCAAAAAAATATAGAAATGGCTAGATGCTTGGAAAACATCTATACTAATCCCCATTTTCAAGAAAGGAGACCCCAATATCCACGCGAACTACAGACCGATATCACTAATTCCGTGCATAAGTAAAGTTTTAGAAAAGATTTTGGATAGTAGGCTGGCTGGCTGGAAAGTAATGACGTTATGAAGGAAGAACAAGGAGGTTTCCGGGAAGGTTATAACGAAAGAGATCGTGCATTTATATTGAAGACTTTAACTGAGAAATATGGGAAAGGAAAAGATAAACTTTACGTTGCTTTTATAGATTTTGAAAAGGCATTTGATAAAGTGGATAGAGTGCTGCTGTGCGTAGAAATGATAAGAATAGGGTTACCTATTTTTTGTTAGACTAATTTCTGGAATGTATATTGGATCTAAAGCAGTAGTAAAAATATTTCACAAGGGACTATCACGCCCATTTGATTTGAATAGCGGTTATTCGTGAAAGTGGAGCAACGAAGTAACACACTTTCATCGGGTCTTCAAGCCTCTTTAAGTGAATGAGTGATGGGTAACCAGATTGTCCTTTTTCAGGCCTTTTCAGTTAAACTTTAAAGGAATTCCTTTGACAATCTCTACGCAGAGAAAATATGCAACAAACAGCAGAGCTATAACGCACACGTGTACATTTCATAGAATGTGTTTGCGTACAAACATAACGTGATGGGTAACTGGGGTCTGTCACATAGTTCCGTCTTGACACATGTGTGAACTTTCTTTATAACCCGTTACCTTAAACAGACTAAGGATGGAGTAGTCTACACGAAAGAAAAAGAAAGAAAGAAAAGACAAATAGCAGTTTACATCGAAATATCATAATACTTAGTGAAAAACGAGTCAATCATGTGTCATCCTACTGGTAGAATGGGTGCGGCAGTTCCAAGAACTAGCAAAGAGAAGCTCTACGTCCCAAGCAAAACTGCAATGGCTTTCAGATGATGAAAAAACTCCTTGACTCTTTATGGAACGAAAACCAACTCCAGGCTACCATACAACAAGAAGAAGGAAATCCTTTTGTTCTTCTACAGAAAATACGGGGGAAACCATGAAATCTATTTAAGTAAACCATAATGAAAGACAAAACAAGAGAAACCCATCTCATTATTTTATTCTTGGGACCGTCGTTTTCCCCTCCTTAGAGGTGGGCTGTCCCCTGTACATGAAACAAAGGTCCCAGGGACTTTTTCTAAAGGTTTAAAGTCAAACCTGTGATTTTCTAGACACGCCCAGATGAGGGGGTTGGGATTGGAAATTTGGTTCGAGGATCCTCTTGACCATCTGGCCTTGGTCCCATTATGATACGCAAGTACAGCCATCATCTATCCTTACAATTAAGTTTAATAAACGAGATTCTTTGAGGTACCTGTCATGTAATCATATACCTGCCATGTAATATAATAATCTGTGAAGTACCTGCCATGTAATACTTCATCAGATTTGACGCAAGTACTGAACTGCTGAATTGGGTTATCTGGTTTATTTTATTTAAGGTCAATACAAATACGGAATTGTTATTCTAGACACAGTAATGTGACACAAAATAAACACAGAAAGACAAAAAACAACTTTTTCTGTTAAAATCTGACTCAAGTAAAGAGGTTTTGGGGACCGGCGGGAAACGGGGGAGGAAACGGGATCGAGAATTGGTTCACACGTGTGTTCGACTTTGATCTTTCATTTGGCTTGACACAAAATTTGAGCTGAACTGAGTTGGTCGTGTAGAATTGGCCATACATGGAACTGCCGTCAGTGTTGTTCCGCGTTGAAATTTTGATTTTTAGACAAGATACGAGAAAGAGGAAGGTCTGAAGCACATGTACACCAATGTTCATACTCTTACCTCAAACAGCTGTTGTTCCTCTTAAAAATTTTCTCCGTGTCGAAACTTTTCACAAAAAATACCTTTTCCAATTTCACAATGCTTTCACTCACGGGATAACATTTTTTATTTAGGTAGGCGGAGAGGGCCCAAACGAAGATTCGGGGCTCCAAAATTGGTACACACATGCATTCGACCTTGTTCTTTGTTTTGGTATGACATAAAAAAGTGAATTATTGGGGGGGGGGGGAAAGAAACACTGTAGAATCTATTCCATCTGTCTTCAACTGCCCGTTGACCTGAACGGTCGCAAATTACGTTAATTTTTTGTCTGTGAAACCGCAAAAGGCCTTCTCATGGGTTTGCTAGGGGACCCGTGTACCAAATACTGCTTTGATTTTCCGGGATCTATCTATCTGGATCGGTCAATCCGGGACCTATCAATCCGGATCGATCTATCCGGAATCTATTCGATCTGTCTTCAACTGCCCGTTGACCTGAACGGTCGGAAATTACGTTAATTTTTGTCTGTGAAACCGTAAAAAGCCTTCTCATGGGTTTGCTAGCGGACCCGTGTACCAAATACTGCTTTGATTTTCCGGGAGCATTCTGTACGCTTGCGGCAATAGCAGAGAACCGGCCGAACACGGGAACACTAGAGGGGGGGACGCGTACCTACATTTTTTGACGTCACCATTTACTTTCTTGTACAGTCTCGCCGTAACAAGTACCACTTGAGCTCGCATCTCATGTTTTATTACGCATTATATATGGCAAGTGAGCTAATAAAAACTATTCTATCAAGCGGAAGTACAGTCGAGGTATGCTTATGTGAACGTTTGTTGACAGTGGACTTTGCCATTTTCATGCACTTGCTGTGTCTTAAAGCCAACTACCAGTTAGCCAAAGTATGTAATTAAGGGCATCTCAAAACACCTGAATAGGTATTTTGGATCTTCATTCTACCATTTTAGCCCAAAAATGCACTGTTCACATTAAATTAACTGTTCACATAAGCATACCTCTACGGTACGTGTTCGCGACGAGATTTGACACGTTGACTGGAAGTCCCCTGGTCCTAGAAGTTAATTGCTTCAGATGTTTGCAACTTGCAACTGTTGATTACTGTCACGTCGGCTATTATAGTGGCTCTATGGCTCTTTGTTCCAGGAACAGTCAGCAGGTGCTATCGTTTTAATTTGGTTGAAACTGCTCCGTCACCTGTATATAATAAAAGTGCCAAAATACACAATATCGAATCCTTTCAGTGACAACAATTGAATGCTAAATTAGCGGATCGACCAAGTGAATGGACGCTGTTTCGATCATAGTGAGGTCTTTCACAGGGTTCAGCTACCGTTGAGGGTTAAACCATTGTCCTCATTGGGAGCGTTACAATGGAGATTGACATTGGACTAAAATTTCTCCATTTCTGTTTCTTTCAACTTGATCGCTAATGACATTGAAACCGTGAAATGGTTCATAATGGAGGCACTCGGATGTGAATGAATTTCTTGTACCGTGACATGACGGGGCCATGGAAAATTTTAAAATGAAGGAATTGAGGAAAAAAATATAAAGCGACCACCCGTATCACGTACCAAAAGGCCTTTGAGGTGCTAATTTGAAGGTTTCATGCGGATTTGCAGTAGGTTTGCCTTGTCACGTTTGTCTGACTACCATAACTTACAACATCTGCGAACTTGTAACGTACTATACTGTACCCAGGCCCGTATCCAGGAATTTATTTCGGGGGGGGGGGGGGTCGCCTTTCGAGTTTTTTTTTGCCTGCGGGTCGGACAAAAAAGTACAAAAAAGACATAGATCAGAGGGAAAAGCCTGTAAAAATGATGATTTTTGTATATTTCGGGGGGGGGGGGGGTCAGCCCCCTAACTCCCCCCCCCTGGATACGGCCTTGACTGTACCCATATATTTACTGGTTTGTCATCTATATGGGTGCGTTCCAAAAACCTCCTACAGTTGAGGTAGGTTTTTTGAACAGTTACTTAAATATGAGCAGAAAAGTCTTGGGCTAAATGGTAGAATGAGAATGAAGATTCAAAACACCCATTCAGGTGTTTTCAGGGGCCTTAATTACTTTCTTTGGCTACCTGGTAGTTGACGTTAGCCACAAGTGCATGAAGGACACTGTTCAAAGTCAACAGACATTCAAATAAGCATACCTCTATTGTACCATGCTCAGGGGCCTCACGACTGGGGGGGAGGGGGACGTACCTGTGTTGTATGCTTGACGAAACGATTTACGAACAATAAAGTGTTCACGCAGTGAGCTACTTTCCGCGACCTGATCACTGGCCTATGAAAAGCCGCGTTTTTATTGAGATTCAAAAGCTCTGCGTCATAGTAAAATTTTGCGTTGTGAGGATGGCCGTAGATATTCTGAACGTCATACTAGAGCAAATAGTGAAAAATCAACAAAAATCGCTTAACACTATTCAAAATAATGCAGTCTATTCAGTTAAATGATACAAAGATAAGTTGGGCTTTCTGTTAAACTTTAAGCAACTACCAGTAGGTGGTTGGAGCACGACCTATTTGATAATGTCGAAATGTTCGCATTATGCAGTTTCCGGGACCCCTTCTAGCAAAAACATCAGTACCAATGGTTAAAGTAGCTATAGGGGTCCCGGGACCCCCCACAGTGCCTGGATGTGTTCCGGTTCTGTAAATAATGTACTTAGGGTTTATTTCATAGCTGAAAAACAAGACCAAAGTTTCGATAGTATCCCAAAAATTTAATTATTAATCCGGACAATTGGGAACACTGAACATTTTTACTATTAAATTTAGAAACTGATTAGGGCCAATGGCTATTCGTCTGAGAAAAACATGTTCAGATTTGGATTCAGCATGAAGTTTACCACTCTAGGTTACTTTGGCGAAATTGACAAAACTTCCGCCAAATTTCCGTTTTCGGCTGGATTCCGGGCGAACTACTTGTCCGTTATAAAACAAAAGCTTAAAAAACGAATTCAGCATATATCCTTACCTCAGTATCGAAAACTTTTAACTTTTTAACAAATTTTCCGGTTTCAGCCGAATTTGGGCAGAACTATTTGTCCGGCGAGATGCCATCCTTACCACTGTATCGAACATCTAATCAACTTCAGATAGAACTTTTGCTTAAAACAAGTTTTCCGGTATTGGTCGGATTCTGGGCGAACTACTTGTCCGGCGAGAAAATGATTTTCATATACGTGTTCAGCATGTCCCCATCAGTTTTGTTGTCCTTCCCAACCAAGGCGTAAACACATATGCCATCTAGGCAATAAGTTGGGGTTATTGCCGTTAGATGACGTATGTTTCTTATCGTCATTGCGACCTAGTTTGTTACCTGGATGATGCTGAGCCGCCAAGAGCATCATCACTTTTCCGGTAGCCATTAGTCATCAACTTGCCAGCTTGATGACAAAGGAGACTTTTTGTATTCAACTGAGAAGTATACATTTATCTTATTGAGAGAGAGAGAGAAGAGTGCGTCTGAGCCCTAGGCCAAAGACAGTAAAAGTGGGAAAGACCGGACACTCCCGTAAGCCCCGTGAGTCACAACAATCAGCGCCGTTTAGCGGATGTTCTTTCGTTAAAAAATCGCTCTGTTGACATTTTCTTCCATCGCTCTCCGCAGAATCATCATCAAAGCACGTTTTGTTGATTTTTTTCGTTTCGTTTGTGATGAGCATCTTCTCTCCATTCGGATTTCCTCTTTAATTGGAATAAAAAACAAGTAGGAAAAGAATAAATCGCTTTTTATGGAAAAACATGTTGAATTCACGATTTCGAATCAGTTAATGTTGACAGACGTTGCCTACTCACGCCCTCTTGCTTTGATTATATTAATCATCTACCGCTCGAAATTGGACAAAGTCCAAATGCTAAGCGGCGTTCCGATCGATTTTCAGAGACCCGATTTTAGCGAAGTCGCCGGTCTTTCCCACTATTATTGTCTTTGCTCTAGGCTACCTAGGACATCCCTACCTCTTGTTTGCTGATTGGTTCTGAGAGTGGAAACTAAGGTCAGAGCTTGGTCACACTGGGCTCATTTCCTGGCTTTTTGGGTTGCAAAAGTAGAAAAAAGAAAAAGAACAAGATACAACTAATTCTGAATGTTGTCGTTTTAAATTCAGGAGATCAATTCGAGCAAAACAAGCCTGTTTAATTATGTTCCAGGAACCCTAATTGCAGTCTGCTCATCAGTGTACAGACATAGTTACTTTTTGAAGAGAAAAGATGAAGACCAGCCATCCGGGTGTGCTTGCCCTCTATGTGGTAATGGAGTTGATGATTTGGTCCATGTCCTGTGCCGTTGTCCAGAGCCTTCTGGGTTAAGAAGGGAATTATTGGGGGGGGGGGGGGAGGGGGGGAGGTTTTGTTACTTCCTGACATCTTAAAGATGGGGAAGTTTAGTTTAGTTCATGTAAAGCTATTTTGTAGTGTTGTTTTATATGTATTTTCTTCTATATGGCCTTTGGCTTTGAATACAATTATTATTATTATTATTATCCCCAAGCTGCCACAAAGCCCATCAAGTCTCACGTCCCCTAGGGATTTTGAGTCGTTTGTTGAATTGGCGGCTTTTTCAGCCCAGTGTGACCAAGCTCTCAGGCCCGCCGGTCTTCAGAAGAAAATCACGCTATCTACAAGGCCCCAGCGACCCTATTCAAGACCTAGCCTCATCCACCACCCTTGAAACCATATGACTGATGACAGCTTGTACGAACCCAGTCTCCACGACCACCAGGCCGTTGTAGAGTTTTGTTGAAAATTAGCATCTTGCACGTACTGTCTGATCCTAACCACCCAGACTGGCAATTTTTGTTGGTTCTACGTTTTCTGGAACTAGCTAGCTGAGACGCCTGCATTTTTTTAACGCTAAGCTATATCTGGTCACCCTGCCCTGGCCGGACCCCTAGTTGCGTACTGGATTGTGATAGACTTTTCAACTAGCACACAGTGAGTGTTTGTGTGTAGTACCCTAACGGTCAAGTCTTTCTCTCAGTTACTCAGTATTTCTGCGGAAATCCCTCCAAATTTTTTGCATTATTCACGGTTTTCCGAGTGTTGCATACTGTATGGACTGTATCCCCTCGTAACACTTGACATTTCATAGTGATTACAGTATTTTAGCATAATCCTTGGTTTTCAGGATTTTTTGCTAGTTGTCTGGTGTTTCCCCCTTGGAAAGATGGGAAATTTTGCATTTTTTGAGCGCAGTGCAGTGTTTAAAAAGCTATAACAGAAACTCGGTCGATTAAAATGAAACTATCGTATCTCCAAATACTGAAACTATCGATTGAAACTATCCTATGTGCATAACCGCCACATTTCTGGAGAGCCATTTGCAGCTGGACAAAGAACACTTCACCGTGTAGCAAAAGCCAGAATGGGGCGATCTGGAAGATACCTGTGTCGATGGGCAAATTCTGGCTGCAAGTTCAGATTCAGCACAAAATTTCCACATACTAATCCATTTTTTGACACAGAATAGTTTCATTCTCATGGAGAAAACTGTACCTACCTAAGAGAACAGAACCTACTACGGTACCTAAAAGTAACTGTACCTAAGAGAACTGAACGTTGAGGTTTACGGACAAAAATCAATTTTATTGTTCATAGCAAATGTTCACACTACCTCAAAGACACATTATCACTGTACAACTCACAACCATAAACTAGAGGTGCGTTTTTTGGATGTAGTTTCGTTGTAGTTTCACTGTAGTTTGACGTACTTTTGTTTCAGCTATGAAATTACAGTATAAACATATTTCCATCAAGGAAAACGGAAACGTCAGCTACATATGCTTTGGCAGCGATATTTCGGCCTTTCTTGACAAGGGTCCTAGTCAGGCTCTAGAACGTCACGCTGAAATATCAGTACTAGTTTTGGGATCCCAAAACGTAAATGGAGGGATACCTATGACATCGCAAAAGTTGTCCGTCCGTCCGTCCGTCTGTAAGCACGATAACTCTCGAAGGGAACGAGATATTTTGATGAAACTTGGTGTGAGGATTCTTTGGGTCAAGGGAAAGGTCGAGTTCGTAGACGGGACCGATAGCTGCATATTTAGGGGAGGGGGAGGGGTTTCAAATTAAGGGGCGAAAGGGGCGTCAAGTTCGTAAATGGGCTTTATGAAGGGTACACATACTGTACTTTCATAGCTGAAACAAAAGTACGTCAAACTACAGTGAAACTACACCGAAACTACATCCAAAGATCGCACCTTAGGACTGGTCTAATTGATTGACCAGATTGCCCTTCCGAAAAACAAGAAAAGAAAATCGAAAGACTATTATTTTTACGTAACGAATAATCTTTATGTAAAAAATAACCAACCCCTTGACATGGGAAAGTGAACTGTTTAGACCAGAGCAAAATAATATTAGGGAGTAGCGCCAAGAACTATGCTTTCCATGCTTTTCAAACGTGCCATGCTCGTAGCGCCGCCCAATCCGCTTGCGGCACTTAAAGCGAGACAAACTTGCGGGTTTATAAATTTCTAGTAAAGCAAAGGTGCGGCCTGCACACGCCAAGAATGGAGGCTGTATCATTCTGTTGTTATGTCTAGAATGGGAAGTTATCGGAGCCAGCCCTGGTGAACGACTGAATGAGTTTCAGTAGGGAAGTTCTTGCTAGTGGTGCTAGTATCGCTGCTATTCGAGTGTGTGTAAATTTTGTCAAGTCTTGGCGATACTCCCTAGTATTATTTTGCTCTGGTTTAGACAAACTTGCCTCGAGCGCAAACACTGATCCTGTAGTTCGTTTTCCTTTTCGCGACTAAAGTGGTGTGCGGAAATGAGCCACGCGGTAGCGCACCCCAGCTAGCGTCTCGGTCCACGTTGGTCCGAACGTCGAGGATTCAAATCCAGCTCGAGGAGCACTTTCGTATTCGAGCTCACTATTTAAAACATAAAACAACCTAAACAAATTAGCGTACGCAAAGCAACCTTTAAAATAACTGTAGTTGCGTTTTTGGATCTCAATTCTCCACTTGATTCTCCTCACAATTCTCCTATTTAGCTTTTTTTTTACTATAGAGATGAAGCCAATTCTCGTTTTTCTAGAATTTTTTTTATATCAAGAACGAGAACCGGGAAAGCTTCGCAATACTCTATATGACTAAGTCGAAAACACGCCTCAGGGAGAACGAGTGAACGTCTCACTAACGACTCAAACTCAACGACTCAAATAATTTGTCAACCAATCACGGCGATCTCTGGGAGCGGATGTGATACCGCTTCCGTCTCTTCCGCTAGGTACCCAGCGATTTTGCATCGGCAAGGAGACTTAGTCATCAAGAGTATTCTGCAGAATCGAGAATTTGCTTCGATGGTAACCTCGATTCTCGTTCTCCTTAGTCCTTCCTCATTGGTCAACAAAGGAAGGATGTTCAATGCGACTAGCAGGTACTAATGGGTGGATAAATTGTTGTTTTTGTCAAAAGCGAGAAGTGAAAAACGCGAAGATCAAAAACGCTAACTGAGAAATGAGAAGCAAGAACGCATAACTTAGAACTCAATCTTATATTTCATCCATCGGCATCTGCCGATCGGATTCATGTACTCCGAAAAAAACCGTATACCGTTTAGAAATTAAAACTTACAAGCCAGCGAAATGAACCCACCTAACAGATGCTGGACCACATAACCCAAGACACAACGTACAAGGAAGGACGGATACCCACTGCGTAATTTACGAATCAAATAGTAGGTTTTATTTCTGAACGCTTCAGCATGTTTCCATCTATAATGTTAGTTTGTAACGACTCCTTAATAATCTACTAGGAAGTGAAGAAAATCACTTGAGGTCCGTTCAGGCTGGAAAAGACTCTGTCCCCAGATTGCCCATTTATCCCCCCCCCCCCTCCGCTGCCGTCTTCTGTACGTCTGTCCGAGAGGAATACTGGCAATCAGTTTTCTCCATATCCTGCTAATTCTTCTGCCCAGTTTTTACGTAGTTTCATCCCATCATTTTTTTCTGGTCATATCTTGTAAGTGTATTAGTTGATTTGTTTCGGGTCTGTGTATTTCGTAAATATTATTATTATTATTATTATTTATTTGAATCCTTCAAAACTGAAGAGTAATGTATAAAAAGGAACACTTCTAATTGTAAGCTATTTCGATAATAAATTTGATTGATTGATTGATTGATTGAAAGCTCTTACGCACTCATATCATACCGAGACCCTTACGGCTGTTACGTAAAAGTAGTTCTTCGAAACGTAAATACTTTCCGTAGGCCTACCTATATCCACAGCTGATATGTGTCCCAACTTAAGAAACGTAATGGAACATAAGAAAAAGAAAAAAAAATAGCCTAAGTAAAATGGATTTGCTTGATTAGAAGACTTGCCATTTTGTTTAAGAAAAATTTCAGATCTACAAAGAAAAACATGGAAAGTTGCATGTGATCAAAGCGACGAAAAATTGAGAAGGAGGGTTTGCAGGGGTCAGCTGCAGTTGCGTGGACTGCGTAACGTGAGATTACGGAAGAGTAGGCCTAATGTAAGTTTTTACATGTCAGTCTGAACGGACCTTTACTCGTATTTAGGATACTTAAAATAACTCTTGACGAACTTAAAAAACTAAGACATGACAAGCACAAGTTAACAGTACACATTTTATACAGATCTTAGTTAGACTCGAGACCGGGTATTGACTACCTTCGCTATGCTATCATCTCCCTCAAAGCGCCATAAATGCAGAAAATATTAATCAGTGTAAAACACATGATGTAAAACACATCAGTGACATTCAATTTAGGTTGCCCTCCAGAAGCCCAACAGTTGTCAACAATCGTCAATTTTATTTCGGGGCGGAGCTAACTGCAGCTTTAACGATCGTTAGCTTTTCCCAAATTCTACAATTGTTGACTTTTCCCAACGATGCTCACCAACCATCGTTACAAAATAGTTAACAATCGTTAAGCTCTGGAACGAAGATCGTAGGTGGGCGGAGCTGAACTTTCGAAATCAGAAACCTGGAACGCAAAAGGTTAACAATTTGTTAACAACTGTTAAGTTCTGGAACGCAACCTTAGCCTACATGGTGTTGTGAGAAATTATAGAGGTGAAATCCTTTTTGGTGCTATTATTATTATCATTTTAAAGTAGTTTACAAATTGTTCCAACTACCTTTTTCCCAGCTCAAACTAAAAGTACTTTATGCTACTCAATATGCTACTCAAACATGGATACTTCATCCATGTTTGAATACCATAGACCTCAAAAAGCCAGAGGTGTCATTTGGGGGAGGGGCAGGCAGGGGCGTCACTACCTTTTTACCTTTGGGGGGGGGGGCTTCCACTTTGTGCCGACTGACTCAAAAATGTGCCGACAAAACACGCCGTTGCCGTTTCTACGGCGTACATTTCCCGCTAGCACAGAATAGATCCGATGTAAAAATAATTGTAACGCATCAGTTGAGATCTGATTGAGATTATTCCTTTAATGTAAATTAGTATATTCAAAATTCACATGTTCGGCTTTTCATCTCACCGTCGTTAAAAAGTGAAGCTTTCAGCGAGTGTACTCAGAGCAAGTTAAAACTACGCGCCGCAGGCTAATTTTTTTTTTTAATCTGCCTTTTTTCCGGAAAAAACCTACCATACAAGTTCTAGCCTTTAATGTGTTTCAAACCCCCAAGAATTTCAATCCTAAAACGCCGACTAAAAGAAACACCATTCTTCCAAACAGAAAACACTACGAATGCGTCGCAGGCGAAATGTTGTGTAAAACTATAACTGTAATGCATCAGCTGAAATTTTTCCTTGTAATCTAAATTCGTTCGCATCATAGCGCTAAATGTTAAAAAACATACGCTTTTGATTTCATTTTTTTTGACAATCCGTCCGGCGTTCGCTGCTGAAAAACACTGAAACTTTTTTTTTTTTTTTTTACAAAATTTTACCCCATCTCGCTTACACCAGAAGCAGAAAGCTACAGGGCTGTGGAGGCTAGCGAATTTTCTTCTAAAGTGTCTGGGGGAAGCACAAGAAGCCTATTTCAATGATTCGTTACATCCAAGAAAACTGTCTCACCGCCCCATCTATATTTCTGAGCTTCTTCTCGCACGCAAAAGATGCAGATACTGCGCACAAGATGGCGAAACAAGCCACTGCCATTCCATTGAAAGCTCGATTTCGTGTAATCGATTCATCCGCTTCATTTACGTCTAAAGGAAGCGAGGAGACAGAAAAAGAACTAAAACTTTTATTTTTTATTTCCGAAAATTTATTTTACGAATTGTTTCTTCGCAATTGTTCGTGTTGCTAGTGTGTGCTATTTTAAATATTATAAATTTTGCTTGGATACCCTTTATTTGCTAGAAATACACCTCTAATTAATTCCCTTTCAGTCAAAGATCCTGCCCTGGCATTTCAGCAGAAATTTGATAATTTTGTAGCTAAAGCTAATAATATTCTGACTCTAAAGAATCTGTTTCCGTTTTTTGATAAAAGTTAATAGTTAAGTAAGTAGTGTGTTGTTTAATGTACGTCAATTGTTATTTATTGTTTTGAAAGTTATTTGTGACAGTGTTTTTTTTTATTTATATTAGTACTCCTCATTATATATTCTTCGAGGGAAATAAATAAATGAATGAATGAATAATTGCGTTTTTGCAGATACCATGGTATCTGATACCACGGTCTAAAGTCGTTTTTGCAGTTATCGTGGTATCTGATACCTCCGTCAAAAGGCGTTTTTGCAGTTATCGTGGTATCTGGCCAGTTATCGTGGTATCAGATATTCAGATACCACGGTCCGACCGTGGTAACTGGTCGTGGTACCTGAAAAAGTCATCTCACTTTCATCAGTTTTAGTCAAATTGGTGGGAAAGAAGTATGGCACTTGGTGACGTGACTGAATATCAGTTTTTCTTTTGGGATGACTTCGAAATGCGCAATTTCGGCAATTGTCGTTTTTGCAGAGCAACCGTATAACAGATACGACGGTTACTGCAAAAACGACTAATTGCAGATCCAGTTACCGTGGTAACAGATACCATGGTATCTGCAAAAATACAAATAATATTAAGCCTGATTTGGCCTGCTTTCATATTAGGGACCTTTTTCAACTAAGAAAGGAAAACACTACGAAATTTCTGAAAGGAGACCCGCTGATCATGTACTTTTCTCAAAGTTTTCTATACAAATTATTCTAACGTTAACGGTGTCTTTGAGTAGCTGAAAATATAAGTTTTGTTTTTCGAGCTTGCCCTACTACCTACTTTATCTTCTTTCTTCCCTATGGCTACTTTCGCGACCAAAAAAATTGGCAGTGCAAAACTTAAATAACAAAGCCTATTGGCACAGACCATGCGCCCGAGGCGGCATGTCCCCAACCGACAGTTCCAACCTATCCAACCAGATTTCCTATCCTCGCGAATTCAAAAGCGAGCTTACCGGGCACAGGCAGACTGTCCGGATTGTGGAGTAAATACTTTTGTTGACTAATAAGCATTTTAGATCGCGTCCCCTCTTATTCTTATATTCCCTCTTACTAACTGTATTACGAAAGAATTCAACGGAGAGCTGCCAAGTCCTTGCCAGATCTACGCGATCTCCCCTACTAAGTGAGATCAGCCAAGTTGTGCCTTCCATCCATCGCATACGGATCTTTTATAGGAGACTTGATTGAAACATTCAAATTAATTGATGGAAGTTATGACAACTTTGATGGGACCGGTTTAATAAGATTCAATATTACACGTCATCATTGGGGGCACGTGTACAAGCTTGCAAAATTAAGATTCCAGAAGGACGTTTTAAGTGGGGCTTTGGTAACAGAATTGTTGACCCTTGGAACAGCCTTACTGCGGTTAATGCTAAATCGATCAATAGTTTCAAGTGCTATATTGATGAGATTTTCAACTCTTAATCAGTTACTTTGTGCAAAATTCAAACTCTTATTTAGGGCGAAAGCCTTTTTTGTTGCTCTGTATTATTATTGTTGTCCAGTCTACCTCAAGTAATTAATCAGTGTGATAATTAACTGAAACTTTGTTGCCTGGACTTTGTATTATCTTGTTTGATTTTGTTTATTCACTCAGTGCCGGATTACAACCCTGCCGAGGCCCCCATTTGCAAATTCGGGGCCGCCTCTTCATCAAAGTAGTGAACACATGGCAGCTAGATGGGGTCGACCATCACCACTGTGCATTACACATAGGTAGTTAGCAGATAAACAATTCAAGAAAGCTTGGCCGTGATTTGTTTCAATATTAAACATTGTCTAAGTTTTCTCAGAGGCGTCATTTAGAGGCAGCGGGGGGAGGGTAGCCGCCCTCCCGTCGCTTCTGAAGCAGCCCAGATTTACCCATGAAAAAACATTGTAAAATCCAGTTAGGTGCAAAACCAAATATGTATAAGCTCTTTACACAAAATTTTCTTTTTCGTGAATATATTTTCTACTTTTCCATATGTTGTTTATTCACTAAACTTTTTTCGGTCTCATACATGTAAGATTTGCGTTAAAGAATGCGAAGGGGGACCGGGGCAGCGCCGCTGCCCCCCCCCCCTTCCGCGGAATGACGCCTCTGCTTGGTCTAGTTGGTAGTCCGGCACTGTATACATTGCACTCCTCTTTATTATAGGGAAATAGATGTATACATTGCACTCCTCTTTATTATAGGGAAATAGATGATAGTAGGCTTATACTAATAACTAATAACAACAATTTCAATTTAACATAATTATCAAATATTAAACCTACAATGGCTGATAGAATTTCCATAACATATACACAAATTTCAGGCCTAGAATACCTGATATTCGTAAGGACTCTAACTGTATTGCCCCCGTCCTTTCTTTTTCCATTCCCTCATAATTTTTCTTTCCCTCCTAATATTTCCAGGTTCATATTCACAAATTTGACTCAAAGAACCTGATGGTCATGAACACTCGAATTCTGTTGCCCCCGTCCCCTGTTATTTGCATTACCTCCTAAATTTGCTTTTCCCTTCTAATATAATGAAGACACCAGTTTTCTTCTTCCACGCTTACCGTCTTATTTGCATTCCATCTTATTTTGTCTCCTCCCAAATATATCAAATATTATATACATAATTTTGGACCCAAAAGACGTGTCTTTTGCGCGCCCCCTCTTCTTTTTCCGTTTCCCTCTCCGTATTTCCTATTTTATATACACAAATTTTAGACCTAAAGCACCCGATGATCACGAAGAATCTGCTTTTGCCGACACATTTGAGATTTGAGGTATGGAATGTCAGGGTTGAATGTGGAGGGCAAGCGAATTGAGGCAAAGGAGATGGTAACGGCGATCCATTCCTTAACCAGGTGACGCTCGTGACCCGAGTTAAGATAGGTGCCCACACAACGCGAATCTTTTCCGCCAACGAATTCTGAGTGATTTCGCACCGCTCGGCAAATTCGTTTCGTAGACCCCACTGGCAGCGAATGCGTGAACGAATTCGCCAAGACTAAATATGTATACGTGGATACGATACGAAGGACTAGAATGACAATACTCTATATGACGAAGTCCAAAACACGCCAGTGATCCTCAGGAAGAACGAGTAAACGTCTCACTAACGACTCAAACTCAACAACTCAAATCCTGTGTCAACCAATCACGCCGATGTTTGGGAGCAGATGTGATACGACTTCCGGCTCCTCCGCTAGGTACCCGGCGATTTTGCATCGCCAAGAAGAGTTAGTAATCAAGAGTATAGGGTGAAAAGTCAACTTTATGGGTTATATAACCGTATCTTGTTATATACTCTACTTTTGATTGTTGATTTCCTGAATTTTCTCAGCGCGAAGTGATGCGACGCAAAAATAATTCGAATTGGAGTTGAAACGGCGCGGCGCGAATTTTTTGCCTAGCGAGGCGAATTTTGTCCGCTATAGCGACGTAAAATTCGCCTAGGCGAACACGAATTCGCGTTCTGTCGGCACCTAGTTTTAGACGGCCTAATATACTATGCCGTCGTGCGAAGAGTCACGAGCAGAGCCTGACAGTTGATTAACAGGCGGCAGGACGGTGGGCGTCCTCACAAAGTGAGATCACCTTACGCGCAGGTGAAAAAAAAATAAATAATAATTAATAAATGAGGAAAAGAGAAATTAAAAGAGTGAGCGTTCCCTCTTATTTGCATTCCTTCTTAATTTTGATCTTCCTTCCAAGTATCTCCAATTTTATAAAACTTTAGACCTAAAACAGGTGATGGTCACTAAGACCCACATTTTCTTCAACGCTTCCTTCTTATCTGCATTCCATCTTATTTTTACTCCAGTTTCTTATAGTGTGCACAAATTTTCGCCTACACTGTAAAGAAAATCTTGCAGGATTTGCTACTGGGATTATTCTTGTCTCTATTGAGATAAGACTATCTCTAATTCGGATTAATCTTGTCCCAGTAGAGGTAAGATTAATCCCAGTAGCAAATACTGCAGTTGACTTTAATCCTAACTAGGAAAAACTTTTTACAGTGTAGAATACATGATAGTCATGAAGACTACGATTCGCTTGCGCCCCCCTCCTTATTTGCATTCCATTTGATTTTTTCCCTTAAATCATCAAATATTTTTATACGCATTAATATTAGATAAGATTCATGCTTTCTTGTGCGCACTCTTCTTCTTTTTCCAAATATTTCCTACTTTACATAAACAAATTTTAGACCTAAAGCACCTGATGGTTATGAAGGAGTCAATTTTCTTGCGCCCCTCTTATTTGCATTCCCTCTTAATTTTCTCTTCTCTCCTAATATTTCGATGTTCTATACACAGATTTTGGACCTAGAATGCCTGATGGTCATGAAGACTCCGATTTTCTTACGCACTTTATTTGCACCTTATTTGCATTCAATATTCTTTTTTTTTCTCCTTGATATTTTCACTTTTTGTAGGCTAGATAATTTTTAGACCTATAACACCTGATGCGGTCAGGAAGATTCAGCCTTTCTCGTGCTTGTTTCCTCTTATTTTTCCGCTTCCCTTCTAATATTTCCTACACAAATTTAGACCTAAATCACGTGAGAGTCACGAAGACCCCAATTTCCTTCTTCGCTCATTTGCTTTCTGTAGTTGCGTTATTGCAGATACCATGGTATCTTTTAGCACGGTAACTGGATCTGCAATTAGTCGTTTTTGCAGTTACCGTGGTATCTGATAAACGGTTGCTCTGCAAAAACGAAAATTGCCGAAATTGCGTTTTTCGAAGTCATCCCAAAAGAAAAACTGATATTCAGTCACACCACTGAGTGCCAAACTTCTTTCCCACCAATTTGACAAAAACTTATGAAAGTGAGATGACTTTTTCAGATACTACGATCACTTACCACGATACCTGGCTAGATACCACGATAAGTGCAAAAACGCCTTTTGACCGTGGTATCCGATACCATTGTATCTACAAAAACGCAACTCATCTTATTTTTACTGCTAATATTTCCAATTTCATACACAGATTTAAGACCTAAAATACCTGAAGGTCACGAAGACTCGGACTTTCTTGCACGCTGCAACCGTCTTATCTCTAACCTGGCACACCTGGGGCACTTGTCCGCCATGAAGCAGGCTGAGTGAGAGCAGGCGCCGCATTTTGTGCATTGCTTCACATCAGGTTGAAAGGGGAAGATGACCTCGTCTGACCCGCACGTCTCACAGAGAAAGCCTCTCGCCATGCATAACTGAAAGATTGAACAAAAAACGTGAATCTTTCTGACATGGTTTGCTGAAATGGTTCTATGGAGCCCAGGGGTGGATAGGAACATTTCCAACCCTATGTCACTGTAAAGTACACTGTAAAAGGTTCATCCGAGTAAGGATTAAAGTTAACTGCAGTTTTTGCTGCTGGGATTAATCTTATCTCTACTAAGATAAGATCAATCCGAATTAGAGATAATCTTATCTCAGTAGAGACAAGATTAATCCCAGTAGCAAATACTGCAAGATTTTTTTTTACAGTGTATGCCCCTGAAAGTACACTGTAAAAAGTTCCTCCGAAAAGTTAACTGCAGTGATTCCTACTGGGATTAATCTTATCTCTACTGAGATAAGATTAATCCGAATCAGAGATAAAATTATCTTTTTAGAGACAAGATTAATCCCAGTAGCAAAAACTGCAAGATTTTTGTTTACAGTGTAGGAGAAATCTGCAACCCGAAAAACTGAAACTTTCTTGACCTCGTCCTGTCACCTTAGGAATGGCTGAATTGAAAAAGACAAGTGATGTAGGAATGGGTAACACTACCTTCGCCCTCTTTTGACCGTCTGTCTTCGGTTGAACACGGGAGCAGCTGGAACGCCTCGAGAGGATCCTTTTACTAATAATATCAAAATCCCCCAAAATCCCGTACATTTCCCTTCTTTCCCTTCTTGGTCTCGTATCTTTGTCAAACCGTAGACACCAACTTTCTACCAAGTTTGGTGACCAACTACTGGAAGACTCCAACCATCGTCACACCCTTCCCCCTCCCCACATTCCCGACCGTATAAGGCCACATGCAGCACAACCAGTTCCTAAGATCCAACCCATTCGGGCAATTCATGCGAGGTACGAAAGAAGTTCTGTCCCCTCCTTTGTGAGTTTTTTCAACGCGAAATTTTAAGTAAAATCTTTTTCCTTTTTTTGTGTTAATTATTGAGGTTTAGCGCTTTAATTTGTTGCAATTTTTGTTTTTGTGTAACCAATGAATATCCGACTATGTAAAAGCGCAATTGTATTTAGCCTGGTTATGTTTGACGAGAGAACACATTTTCGGTTTTTTGTTAATACCGTAAGGAATGTTTTTCCAATAATAAAGATTGATTGACTGATTGACAGAACATCTGTCAGGCCTACGGCGGCCGGAAAGTAGTAGGAGCCTCACCATTTGGTAGACATTGTTTCAGCTTGCATTTTTTTTTACCCCAGCCTTGAACTTCTCTAAAACAAAAAACGTCTACGTGACTCCCTGTTAACAGAGAGGGGCAAAAACGATTCCTCGTCCTGGGCCAGGCAGATCCAAGTTACGGTTGTTTACGCTAGTACCGAGCGAGAACAGTCGTAACTGTTATTCGCAGGTATTGGTGAATGCTCGCTGTCTTTATTTTAGGCTTTCAATTCTTCCAGTTTTGTTTTAATTTTCGGTTTCTTGTTGGTTTTCTGCTTTGTTTTGGTTTTCTTGGTTGTTGATCATCATCCCTGTTTTGGCATTTTTCCTCGAAATTTTCTGTCTGCGCTGAAGAAGGGAGGCGGTTGTCCTCCCGAAATATTCGCCTTTTATTTCAGTATATTCGTTGGCCTTTTCAAACCCCATTTTCGTTGGTTTCTTCGTTGATTTTTTTGATATGTCAGGACAATGTGGTTTACGAAATTATCTTAATTACGGCACTGGCACCAGCTTTGCCCTCGATGTACGGGTTCCGCCACCCCCCCAGGATAAACGACCGAGGGGGACGGTATGGGCGTACCTAGATTACATATTTCTCTATCTGTGACAAACATTAATGAACGTGTGGAACACAAATATGCCGCGGAAAATACCTTAGGCCATTTCTTTATAATTTTCAGCCCTAAACATTCGTCCGGTTATCAACAGTTCTCGTCAATTCTGTGTTCGGCTGTGTCCAACCCCGACAATACTCGCCGACGCGTGGGATGCACCGCGGTGAACAAAAACATATTACGTGTGTAGCTTCAACTTGTTTCGAATTTAAATTGCTCATAAGTTGGAACTCCGAAGAAAGGAGTAAATTACTCTAAAGAAAAGATCGTCTTGGTTGAAAGCCAAGTTACAGCGGACCAGAAAATTAGCACTACGTTGGTGATTTACAACTTACCTCACATGCTATCACATGGGCACAGCAGTCTGTCAAAAAAGTCTTCAAGTTGACCCTTAACTCTCCATTAAAGACGCCAATGAGATCGTGAATAGAAAATGTGTGGCACTCGTATTCAAGACAGGCGAAGTCCGACCTCAGTCTGTTACTCAACCTATAATAAAACCGCCAATGAAAAAGACCCGTAAAAAATGTTAAATGCTATAGGTAGTACCTACAATGAAAAAAATTAAAAAATACCAATGCAACATACTTCCGTAATCGCTTCATCCATTCTCAATCCCCAGAGACCCAAATTTCATACGGTTCTAAACGACACCTCACTGACTTTCTCACTTATCATGGTTTGCTACACTGTAAAAAGTTTCTCCGAGTTAGGATTAAAGTTAACTGCAGTATTTACTACTGAGATTAATCTTATCTCTACTAAGATAAGATTAACCCGAATTAGAAATATTATTTTTTTAGAGACAAGATTAATCCCAGTAGCAAATACTGCAAGATTTTTTTTACAGTGTATTTTCGAAGCGTCATCATGCTCCTGACGATTGTTGGCGTGAAGCGCACTCCTCAAAAAACGGTTATCTAAATTTGTTCGTGTTTTTGCTAGAAGTCAATGAGCCAGGAAAAAGGCTTAAAACAGCCAAAGCCGTGGGTAATTTGTTAAAGTAGAGCCTGATTTTAAAGTAAGCCACTTTGTTGTCCCCAGATGGCCCATCTGTTCCCCCTCCCCTCCCGTCGTCCGTGCGTCGGTCCGAGAGAAACACTGGCAACCAGTTTTTTTCCACATCCTGTAATCCTTCTGCCCAATTTTTCATAGTTTCATCCCATCGTTTATTTCTGGTCACTTCTTTAAAGTGTGTTAGTTAACTTGTTTCGTTTTTGTGTAGTTCGTAAATATTTTATTCCTCTTCTAGCTTTGAGCTATTTGGAAATAAATTTGACTCATTGATTTCCCCTTGTCTATTGATATTCCCATCCTTCTCTACTTTTATTTGTTATTTATATATTTACTTTTGTTTAATTGTGACCGTGCCTTGGCCTTGCTTTCGGTTAGCTTTATGATTATTTAGCGGATGGATATTACTGGGTATGATTCGTCACGTTGAAGTTATTTTGGTTTTATTTTTTTTTTTCGAATGCGCTCGAGCTCTGCTCTCAGCAGCGGGAAGTGCTAATGATGCATTTTTTTTTTTTGGAAATAAAGGTAACCTTGAACCTTGTGAATGTTGGAATATAAACGGTAAACAATGCGAGTGTGAAGTACTTTAACAGAGCCTTGAACTTAAAAGGTAATGTACAAAGGTTTCGACGGGATGCAAGAAGGAAGCTCACATATGGAATCGGCATGACTTTACACCCCTCCTTCGACACAACTGACTTCCGGTAAAACTTTCAGCTACTCTTAGAATGCCCCACACCAGAAGATCCCAACCCCGAAATACTCCCGACCAGAAACACCCGCGACCATAAGAGCGTGTTCCACCCTACTTACTATAGTTACTAAGAATGACGTCACGAATTCTGACTTCTTGGCGTCGAGGCTGGAACACATTATCCTATTTTCAGCAAAATATCGTTCCGCGGGCTAATCGGACCAATCAGGTCAAAGAGATTCGTAGTTACCATGCTTACTGTGCTCCCGAGCGTGGTAAGCAAATAGTTACCATTTCGAGAAGGCTGGAACTGTCAGCGTATTAACTTTTCACGAGGCTGGAACGAAAATAGTAACTAATGGTTACTCTTGTTAGAAGGATGGAACAAGCTCTAAACGTGCCTGGACCCCCGGCTAAAACCAGTAAAAAAAAGTCTTTGGAGTACATAGCATATTCACGGATTTCATGGTTTTTTTTACCCGCATATAGCAGGTTAGTCGATATCCTAAACCACTGGAGCCGCAGCCATCATTTGCCTACCGGCAGAAACAAACTCACTGTTTTAACAAGTACTTCAAATATGTACTTAAAGTATTAAGTACTTCCAAATTTTGTACTTAAGTATCAAGCATTTAGTACCAGGCCGCAATTGTACTTAAGTAGTAATTGAGTTTTGAGTACAGAAAATGTGCTTAAGTAGTACTTCAAGTACTACTTAAGTACAACTCTACTAGCACTTTTTCTAGCTCATCATATTCAGTCATATAATGGAAAATAAACGAATGTCAATATAATAAAGGCATTTGGCAGTTTAAACAAAGAATCAACACCACGAAAGACAGTAGAGCTATGCTTCTTTGAACGTTAGTTAGTTTTGAACAGTGCCACTTGTATCAAAGTCAACTATCAGTCTACCAAAGTAACTAATTACGGGCTTCTAGAATTCCCAACGGTTTTTTCTTCATTTAGTCTGTACTGCACTGTTCTAGGTCGAGAAACATTCACAGAAGTGTACCTTGTTTAAAGGACCTGTCTTACCTATAATAATAACGCAACCTGCTTCCCTAAACACTCCATATTCTCTAAACCCGAAGACCCCAATTTCGTACGGTACATTTTAACCCCTCTAACAAAACCACGCTGATTTCCTCACTTACCGTGTTTTGCTACCTTCGATGTGTATCACGCTGTCGACGGTTGTCTGCGAGAAGTTTTTCCATCAGAAAAACCGGTTATGCAAATCGTTTCCCTGTTTTCGCTGCAAGTCAACGGGTTTCGGAAAAGGCTTAAAACAGCCAAAACAGTGGGTTATTCGTTGAAAGCACAGCATTTTAAAGTATTCAAACATTTTTAAATACTGTAAGCTGAAGAGTAAATAGTGCGAGGGGTCCTTTAAGAGTAATGATTTGTCTTCTGGTGCAGATGCTGGCACTAGGAATTTGCTCTTAGCACTGCTAAACACTCTATTTTGCATAAACACTAATTTGCAACCCATTTATAATTATGTCTGATCATGAGTATATCAAGTGGAATTACCAAACAAAACGAATATTCTAGACAGTCAAACTTTAGTAAAATAGCATGAATGAGTAAACTGAAACAAAAATATCCCAGTATCTACCCTAAGATGTTCATGAAAGCTCGTTGTTGCCTTAACATATCCACCTTGATTTTGTAGTCAAGTAGTACCTGAAGTAGGCTACAAGTACTTGAAGTACTTCCCAACATTGCAAACTATCTAGGTAGTGTGCCTGAAACACAAGGCAAACTACTAATTTATGTGTGTGGATGTTTCTTTGTACGGAGGCTTTCCGTGAGAAATTTTTTTGTGGGGGCATTTTCAACTAGGAATGACTGAACGTTTCGCAAGGGCGTTTCCTGTCGGTCATTTAACAGCTATGGACTTGCAACGCACAGTACGATAGCTAGAAATACACCCAACTCTAGTTAAAAAATAATAAAATGTGAAACCGCTTACCCCTGGCAGAGCCTGCAAGTTTTGATGTATTCCACGACGGGAAGGAGCTCCTGTCTCAGTTCTGTAACTCTTTCAAGTTCCCTGGACCGCCTGTATAGGGCCGGGTTCAGATCTAAAATGTTGAACAGGGGGTCGTACCACATCCTTTCAAGAAGAGTTGCAGCAAAGTTGGAAACAGCATACCTGGAAATTGTTATTATTGTTATTCGAGATGCGTTGTTCACTCAAAACTTCCAGATGTATAGTGAGAAGAGGAGGGATGGGCGTTGACTGAGGAGACGGAGGAAATGAGAGGAATCATGAGGAGCGGAGCGGCTCCACCCCTGTCTGCTGTAGTTCACTAAACCCTTTTTCTGATACTCATGCTCAAACACTGGGGAATAGTGACAGGGTGAGTATGGTACTCATTACTTATGTGTACCCCTTATTCCCCAGAGAATTACCAGTATACAACAATTTCAGAATTCAACCAAAATCCCAATTTGTTTAGTTGCCAAAGCACAGTGTAGTGGTACCCCTACGGGGAATAAGTGGTACACATGCGTATAAGTACGTTCACCCCTGCCAGCATGCCCCAGCATTTAAGCATGGTTTACCAAAAAAGGGCTTAGTGTACTTAGACTGGTTCACTCTGCTTCATTTCTGAGGTAGAATTCATTTGTTCGCCTCACTCCCGCTAAACCCCTGATTTTGGGAAAGCCTATGCCAAAGGCTGGGTATACCTAGCGTTTGGTATACCCTATGCCTAACGCTGGATACACTATGTTCTTGGCACTATACCAAATGCTGGGTACTTGAACCCAATAAAATATTGATGATTTGATTGAAGCTCAGAAGTCAACCAATCAGAATTCATCTGTAGTGGGGTAGGTCAGGGTTAGGGTGCCAGCGTTAGGCACAGGCTATGCCGAACGTGAAATATACCCAGCGTTTGGCATAGGGTATCCAAAAATCAGGGATTTGTGTCTGACTGGGCCGACTTGCCTCACTTTCCCTCCTAGTGAACACTGGGAGAAATGGAACGACAGTTGTAAGAAAGCAATGCCACCTAACGTTCGCGAGAGAGAGGACCGCTGTGGCAATACTCTATATGACTAAGTCCAAAACACGCCAGTGATCCTCAGGAAGAACGAGAAAACGTCGCTGTAACGTCAAACTCGACAACTCAAATGCTGTGTCAACCAATCACGGCGATCGCTGGGAACAGCTATGGTGCCGCTTCCCGCTCTTCCGCTAGGTACACGGCGATTTTGCATCGGCAAGGAGAGTTAGTCATCAAGAGTATTACAGCATCCGCTGTCAATACCTATATGACCTGTCCGAAACACGCCAGTGAACCTTGAGAAGAACCAGAAAAGTAACCCAGACGAATCCTCGAACTTGATTCAAATCCTATGTTAACCAATCAACATCGTGTGTTGCGTGCGCGCTAGTGAGGTTTCTGGCTCTTCGCTAGGCACAATAGCACATGGCAATTCTTCGTCGACAAGAGTTAGTCATCAAGAGTATTCCTGATGACCAAGTATGAACACTGTATTGAACGAAAGGCGTTTTTTTCGCGATCCTTCAAAAGGCGTATTCTCGCCGTTCCCCGAGGACTCCCCGGGGAATCAAAGGGACCGGCGAGAATAGAGGGAGTCACCCCACGCGGACTCCGCGTACAGAAACAGCGAGAACTCGGGGAATGCTTCCAAAACGGAATTTATTCGAAAAAAGAATGAGCAGTTGACGAAATTAGTCTAGATCCACTTTATTTTTGGTTTTGTTTGTTCTGGTTGTTTTAAAATAATTTTACATTGCACTAACACCAGCAAAAATTGAGTCCCCGGGACAAAAAAAAACGCAGGGACTCCTCAAGTGCAGTCCTCGGGGAACGGCGAGAATACGCCTTAAGTGTTTGTGGCTGGGTTGTGGCTCGAAAAGAGTGTTTCCGCGGTCGCTGGTGTGGGTCACAACTGTGTTTCCTCGAATAACAAGTTTTGTGTGGCTTGGATTCGACAAACAAAATGTTGGGAGTTCGCCGCGTTCCCTGAGGACTTCTTTTCAGGAATCCCCATGTTTCTGTTAGTCCCATGGACTCACTCCCCGTATTCTCGCGAGTCCCCAAGGGCGGGGAATGCTCCGATTATTATCACCATCATCACAATGGGACTCTCTTTCAGATTCGGCGGGGAGTCGATTTTGGGATTTGCTGGTGGTTTTCGAAAACCGATGTTAGGGATGGTTAATAAGAATTTCTGATATCAATATTGAGTTAAATTATGGGATAAGACTGATTTTGAGAAAAAAGCACATATTGTATTGTGGCTATGATCTTTCGTTTCTAAATAACAAAAAATGTAAAATTAATTAAAAACAATCAGAATAAACAAAAGTGAAAATAAAGTGGTTCATGGTTTTTGCAGACTAATTCCGTCACCTGAATATTTTTTTTTTACATAATCCTCTTTTGGGAGTTTTCCCCGTGTTCTCGCTGTTTTCCGCCCGCGGAGTCCGCGCGGGGTGGTTCCCTCTGCTATCACTGTTCCCCTTGATTTGCCGAGGAGTCCGCGGGAGAGGACACCGCGCCTGAGGTGATCTTCGATTTGTGGCTCGAATCAGGCGGGAAATTCAAATTTAGCAGCAAAATAAAGTCTAAACAACAAATTAACTACTTTCATCAAACATATATAGAGACATAAGACTGAGGATCTTTCTTCCACACACACAATGCTAACCATCCCTACTGTCACTATGAATGTTCAAAACCACTAAAATACCGTAAAACAATGAGCAAATTAAAAGAAAAAAACCAGATTTCCTAGGTTTGAAATAACTCTGGACTAAATCTCAGCCGATTATCCCGGACAGCTGTTATGGCACGTAGGGAAGCCAAGGGTCAAAATAATAATTTCCATCTAATGCTCCAACTGTTTATTACAAATACAAATAAATTATAAAACCAAGACCAGTGTGGTACCTCTGAAGACATACAAAAATTATCAGTTAGGTCTTATAATTCTTTGCTAATCAATCCTGGAAAATTTCGCCATCTAGAAAAGAAGACATTGTGCGTGGGTTTTTTCTCGAGCCAAAACAGCAACTTGGCAATCGTGTGTGTTGCACAAAATCGTGTTTCCGCGGCAAACACTCAGAAGTGTATGGCCCACAACTGCACCGAGAAAAAACGCCTCAAGTCACCATCTTATTTGTCACCATCGACTGACCACTTGACCCGCGGTTCTGGGGGCCAGAGGAACGAGAGACCAAGCGGCTGGTATTATTGTTGAGAAACCATGCTACAGATGCTAGCCATATTGCCTTGTTCGTTACGATCCGGATCCGACCAGCAACGTTGCACCGTCGTCATTTACGTTACACTCGCACCATAGTGTAGGGTGAGTGGCTCGACCGACCAAGAATTTTGTGTGCTAATGTGCTGGCGATTTTACGTTTTTTACTCGTGAAAAGGGGCCGAAACCCATGGATGGCCTAGGGTCGCTAAAAGTAAAAGATGGCACTGCTCATCCTATGACGTTTCTGTATTTTCTGCCAAGGGTATTTCTGTAATGAGCCTTATCAATAGCGAAACAGAACACTTAAGGTATGGGAATCACACAGGAATCACTGAGGGATCGAAGAGAAGCCACAAAAATTACGAAATATGATTTCTTAGTTTTTAAATAATATAAAAATAAGTTAAATTACTAAGAATGCTACGGGGGAAAAAAATTAAAAAATAGCGTCATAAAAATAACGATGCGTCACGCGTTGTAAATTATTAATTCATTCATTTCAGCTCTTACCTCCTAAAATCCCATTTCTTCAGAACTCTTGCGGGAATGATGGATGTCTTGTTGCCATGGCAGCCGGTGCAGAAATACTTCCCAAGGTATTCGCAATACCGAAATCGCTTCACGTATCGACGATCGACCTTAAGTCCGCATCCGGCGCATCTGTAGTCTTGTTTCGCCACCTGAACCTTGGCACTGAAATGGAACACTCTATATGAGATTCTCCAAAACACGCCAGTGATCCTCAGGAAGAAGGAGTAAACGTCTCCCTAACGACTCAAACTCAACAACTCAAACTATGTGTCAACCAATCACGGCAATCTTTGGGAGCAGCTGTGATATCGCTTCCGGCTCCTCCGCTAGGTACCCGGCGATTTTGCATCGGCAAGGAGAGTTGGTCATCAAGAGTATTACACAATAACTAAATAATGTGCTGCTTTAAGATAAGATTTTTTCCGTAAAAGCTCAAAGGGATATGGAAACAAACAGCAACATATCAAAAGCATAACCTCAACGACTATTTGCAAACAAGAGCTACAAGCTCATATGGCACTTGCATAGTTCGGTCAGAGGACGACTGTGGGAATTTGTGAACTCGTGGGTTTGTTGTTATCCTTTGTAAGCAAAACCCTTGAGGCCCGTATGTTCATAGGCCCTTGGGGATCATGTAAATGTATCATTTAGTCGATATGTTTTATACTATGCGGTGATAATGCGCACTTTAAGGGGACTAGAAATCCATTTAAAGCTTAACCGGATAGGGTTGGAATATGACAGTCTGGTTACCCATAATATTTGTTATATGAATAGGCTAGTAAGCTCGACAAAAACGCGTTACTTCGATAATTTGTTTTCCATGAGTACTGAATTTTAGGTGACGAGTTTATTCTTCCGCAATTGTTGTACCTCTATTCGGACGTACCTCTTGTGTTTGAAATGTTTAGCAAGTACAGCGGCAAACAATTGGCAAAAAATAACCAGCAATGGCGGATTTTCATTACGCAAGCCAGGAGGATGGAAGTGACTTGAATATGGAAAGTGCCAGGAGGCACTTGGCATTCGCCCATGCATGTTGATTCTGATGTGATTCTGCAGTCTGGAATAGAACATTTCAGAAAAAACACTTTGTTGGCCATTGGAACCCACGCTTTTGAGGATATTCAAATTCTACATCACTTGACGAATTTTTATTTGTCGATCAAGCAGCGGAGATTCCTAACGTCACTGCAAGACTATGCGAAAAAAATAAAAATCCTTTAGAGGATTCAAAATAATTCAATGTAGGGGAGCTCGGGGTTGACCCGGACACTAATTTTCCTTTTCTTGCTAGGCCGCCATTTTTTGGCGGATTTACATCGTTTTTGTTGTCAAAACGTGTAGAATGTCTGGGAGAATAGCTGGTAATTTTTTCAGATTTTTTTGTACATCAGGTTTTTAAGTAAACCTTTTTTTCTGTTTTTCAATTTGTCCGAACCAACCCCGTACCCATGGGGTTGATTCGGACAGGCCTCGGGTTGGTTTGGACATTATATGTTATGTATTATTTTGTTTTCTCGACTTTATTTAAATATGTTAAAAGTGGAATTGATAATATTGCAGCCCAAAAGTAAACACAAAACTAAAGAAAACGACTGTTTCAAGAGCCGAGGTTGCATTAAAGTGAAAATCCTTCATTTGTCCTCTCAGTTAACCTAGCAACTCCAAAGACTGGTACTTCAAACTTATATTAGCAAAGTTCGGTCGATCTTTAGTTGGACCGATTCCTCGAATCGATTCTACAGGAAGATGATTTTAAGCCCACTCCTGCGCAGAAAGAATATCTTCAAGCCCCTCAACGAACTTTCAGTCAATGAACCTCCTTTTCTTTCGACTTTCCGACATAAGAAACACCTTAGCTTTTCCCAAATTTAACTTCATTAGGACGAGTTTGTGTTTCTTTTTCCTCCTTGAAAATATCGTAAGCAAAGTTAATTATATTAAATCATTAAATAAAAAAAATCGAATACTTTACTTTGTTGTAGACAATTCTGCTAACTAGTTTTCTTCGATTGTGGCCATCTCTTTTTAGCGCGTTAATTTTTCAAGCTAATTTTGTTAACAAATAATACTAAGGATTCTGATAGCATCTTTTTGTATTTTTCTAAGTCAGTTTCGGTTTTGTATGTCATATCCGTCGGAAAAGACTGTCCGAACCAACCCCTTCAAAACTGTCCGAACCAACCCCACACTGACTGAAATAACAAAGTGGTGTACTACAGAAAAACTAACAGACCTAGATTGAAAATACTAAGCAGGCTACACACCCCAATTACTAAGCTGTCTCTTGTCATTTAATCGCCTTCCAGTTATCGCTTCTCTCCGGCCTACAGCTTTTTAACCGGCCATGAGCTAAAAAGTTTTACCTCAAGAAAACCAATTTTTTCAACTTTTTGTCAAAACCAGGAAAGCAAGTACCATGAAACTTTGGTACAAAGTTATCACTTGAAGGCAGATATTAAGTATTTTTTTCCGATTTTAGCGACAACTTTTAATATTTGTTTTGCGGGTGTCCAGACCCCAAACCCGTGTCCGATCCAACCCCGAGCTCCCCTATTCAAATCAAAGGTATAAGAATAAGTTGGCTTTTAAGGTAAAATTTTGTACTTTGCGGTTAAGATGAGTATTTTCAGAAATTTATTTGTTAGTAAAACTCTTGAGGCAAAAATGACCACGGGCCCTTGTAGGCCATGTAAACGCACTTTTTGTCGAAAAGCTTTTTTTTCACTTTACGGTTAAGATGCGCACTTCAAGACCACTTCAAATGAGACACATCAGAGGCATGTAGTCTCCCCAGTTATCAAGTTCCATTAATCTGATCACCGGTTCGAAGGGTATAAATGCCTCAAGTTTCCGGATTGTCACTCCGTCCATTATCCCCCCTGCAGGATCGTCGGATCTGGAAAGTGACTATTTGTAAGTCAATCTCGTCGGATCTCTGACGTTCCGGCAACTTCATCGTCCTAGCACATCTCGAAGTATCATAACTCGCCATCACCTGGATGCCGGACCCCCCTCCAACTTCCCCCACAGTGTCCGGATCCAGTCCGGCTCTGTCTACGATGTATCTAGGGCTAGTTCTTGTTCTTTCCACCAAGTTTCATCCCGATCTTCCACTCTGAGCGAATTACAAGATTTACGGTTCCCCAACGTCACCGGACTCGGTCCGGACTTGAAATGAGACTTCGGATACCCGAGGTATTTTCAAAATATCAATTTTCACAAAGACCCGATCACCCGTTCGAAAGTTTATACATACATCAAAATCCCGGATTTCCCCTCCTCCAATCCCCCACGATGGTCGGATCGGGGAAACTACTGTTTTTAATAAATATGGACGAGTCTATGATATGCCTACCAAGTTTCATCGTCCTTTTTTTTTTAATAACAGCCACGATGTCTACGATTGACAAGGATAACTTCCAACAAGCTGCAAAAAAGTTTCATCGTCCTAACACATCTGGAAATACCTTAACTGGGGATCACCGAAATTCCGGACCCCCCCTTCCAACTCCCCCCACAGTGCACTAACCCTGTCCGGTCCTGTCAACTATGTATCTAGGGCTTGTGCTTGTTCTTCCCACCAAGTTTCATCCCGATCCCCCCACTCCGAGCGTGTCACATGATTTCCGGTTTCCCCCTCCAAACTCTCCCCAAAGTCACCGGATCTGGTCCGAGCTTGAAGTTTGATATCTGGGACACGAGGTCTTTTCAAATATCAAGTTTTATTAAGATCCGACCACCCTTTCCAAAGATGGATTCTTCAAGATTCCGGATTCCCCCTCCATCCATCTCTCCTCCCCCCGTCGGGGGTCGGATCGGGGGAGTGACTATTTCTAAATTAGTTTGCTCGGGTCCATGATATGCCTGCCAAGTTTCATCGTCCTAGCACATCTGGAAGTACCCTAACTCGTGAACTGACCGACCGACAGATCGACGGAAACGTGATCGGTATATGGCGCCTTAGCCGGAGCCGGAGTGCCAAACAAACTTTCCCTGTGACTCATGGCCACCTCGAGGAATCTTCCCAAATTTATCTCTAAAACTTCTACTTTTCAATATTTGCTTGAACTGTTCCTCCCCCACACCATGTCCCCAAATATTTCCTTCCTCAGGTCTTGTAATTCCTGTCATTCACACATTAAATGGAGAATACATTCATTCTTTACCGAAAAGATAAAGCACAACTGTTAATAGAGATGATCTTTTCACGATGAAGTGGCTCAGAAATATCTTTTTTTTTTGGAAAATACCATTACTTTCCATGTGAAAGTAAGAGATTTCTTTTTTGTGCTTTTCGACTCTATCCAGCCTTCCCGCTCTCCGACGTTGCGGCTGGACGCAAAACGTTTGAAAACTGAACGCGCCGTGGTTAAAAAGTGGGAAAGCCATAGCAAAACAAAAGAAGTCCAAAACAGTAGATATACTACTAGATGGCCCACCATGTCTTTCAAACTGTCAGAAGCTCATAATTCCATAAGGGAGCTACGGATAATAAACAAGACGGGTCTCTTGCTGTGTACTAAAATCAAGAGTGGGAAACCCCTCGTCCCTCTGACGGTGATTTAGAGCTTTGTTCAGATGTATTTATTTTCGTTGGGGGTGCAGAGCTAAAATTTTATCGAATCTCTAATTTTTTTTTTACCGAATCCTAGAAACTGAGAAATCGAGCTCTAAATTATGGAACAGAAAGGATTGCATAGGAAGAGTAACATTAAAAGGCAGCATGAAAGAGGATAGGCCAACTATTAGGTGGCGTTTTGGCGAAGCTGACTTGGAGAATATATTGCCGGGCACGATTGCAGTAACAGCTTCTATCTATTATACCCAAGAGAAAATTAAATCGAGAGCCGCAGGCGAGACTTTTTTTAAAGTTAGCTTTTTCCTGCCAAATTTAGCTATTTCCATCCAGATGCTAGCTTTTAATGTTTCGGAATCCCATCACAAAACTGGCTTAAAACTCCAGTCAAATGAAGCGCCCTTCCACGAAATAGAGAATATTACGAAAAGCGCCGCAGGCGGAATTTTCGAAACATTTATGATTAGATCTTCTATTTGGGATCCAAAATAAAAGTACGGACTATCGATGAAATCATAGATCAATTCTTTTGTCTGCGACCAGTGCTTCACTCGGGCTCTTCCGAGTTTCGAGGTTCGTGGTAACTCCTGAATCCTGGAAGTTATATCGAATAAATTACCGAATCCCAGTTATTATACCGAATAAGTTTAGACCGATAGCATGTTCGGGATTCAGTATAACTACCATATCCCGGCTACTATACCGAATTGTTTTGGTATCGAAAGACTACCGAATAATATTCGGATTCGGTATAATTTCGTCGAAACTGGAACAAAAGTCGGGATTCGTGGTAACTACCGAATCCTGAAAATTATACCGAATGCGAATCCAATCGTGATACCGAATAATTTTGTACCGATACCTTATTTGAGATTCTGTGTAACTACCGAATCTCTAAAAATATATCGAATAGTTCTGGCATCGAAAAATCACCACAGCATTTCAGTAAATTATCTCACCGAATTCGTGCTACCGCATACTGGCAATTATACCCAATCCCGATCATTACACCGAATAGATCTGGACCGATACCCTATTTGGGATTCTGTATAACTACCGAACCCGTAAATATACCGAATAGTCCTTATCGAAAAAATACTGAACAATTTTAGTAAATTCAAAAAGGTGGGGGGGGGGGGGGCTGCACCCCCCCCCCACCTTGCGAAGCCACTGTTATCGGCGTTCTGATACTGACAGATCTTAGTAGCCTACAATCGTAGAACGATGATTCTTCAAAAAGGGATACGCAACCTCAACTTCGGTTAAGATGCGCACTTTAAGGGTGCTAGAAAGTAATTTCTATGCAAAACTCTTGAGGCAAAAATGATCATGGGCTCGTGTGGATCATGAAAATGTAGATTTTGCTTAAAAGTATTTTTTGTACATTGCGGTGAAGAGAGTACTTTAAGGGACGGTCGGATCTGGAAAGTGACAATTTCTAAGCCAATCTTGTCAAGTCTCTAATGTTCAAGCCAAGTTTATCTGGAAATACCATAAATCGTAATCACCGGAATTGCGGACCATCCTCCAACTCCCCCCAGAGTGCCCGAATCCGGTCCGGTTCTGTTACTGGTGTGTCTACGGCTTACGTTTGTTCTTCCCACCAAGTGTCATCCCAACCGCTTCTAAGCGTGTCACAAAATTTCCGCCCCCCCCCCCCCCCTAGACTCCCCAAAATTGATCGGATGCTGTCCGCATCTGAAATGGGACATCTGAGACTTGAGTTCTTTCCGAATATCAAGTTTCATTAAGATCCGATCACCCGTTCAAAAGTTGGACATTTCTCAAGATTCCGGATTCCCCCTCGCTCCACTCCACCCACGATGGTCAAATCGGAGAAACGACTAAATTGTCGAGTCTCTGACATACCTGCCAAGTTTCATCGTTCTAGCACATGGGTAAGCATCTTAAGTCGGGGTCACCCGAATTCCAGAACCCTCCCTCGAACTCCCCCCACAGTGCTTGTGCTTGTTCTTCCCACCAAGTTTCATCCCGATCCATCCACTCCGAACATGTAACACTATTTTCGGCTCCCCCCTCCGACTCCCCCCAAAGTCACCGGATCCATTCCGGACTTGAAGTGTGACATCTGAGACAGGAGGTCTTTCCAAATATCAAGTTTCATTAAGATCCGATTCCCCGTTCAAAAGTTAAAAATACGTCAATATTACGGATTCCCCCTCCCTCCACTCCGCCCACGGTGGTTGAATCGAGGAAGTGACTATTTCCAAGTTAGTTTGGCAGGGCCCCTAATACGCCTGCCAAGTTTCATCGCTCTAGCACTTTTAGAAGTACCCTAACTCGAAATGAGTGGCCTGACAGACAGACCGACAGACTAACAGGCCGACCGACCGACAGACCGAAAAGTGAATATGACACTTGAACGGAGCTGCAAGAGCCATAAAAATCATGTAAAACTCTCAATAAACAGAACTCCAGGCTTTCGTCCTTACCATTCAGTGCAAAAAGGATCTTCAGTTTTCTGTCTACACACTTGAGAAAGTTTTCAATTTTATTGTTTTGACGTTATTTTGCTGCTAAATTTGAATTTCCCGCCAAAATCGAGCCACAAAATCCTCGGCCTCCTCGGCCACCTCGGCAGTTGATTGTCGAATTTGAGCCACAACACGAGCCACGAAAATCTTGTTCGTCACCGAAACGCACTTGTCGGCCGCAGAAAAGGCCGCGGAAACGCTCTTTTCAAGCCACAGTTGACCCACAATCTGTTTGTGGAAGCACGGAACAACGCCTTTAATTACGGGTACGCGACACGGAAAAGGTTGGGAACCACTGTACTAAGGGATCGCTAACTCAAAACTCCCGAAGCGTTTGCCGGGCAATTTTCTCGCACCGTTTAAAGAGTGTTAATGATTTTTTTTTAACATTTCCATTACCTATCCTGGTTATCTGTATTTCCAGTTTTCACATTGCAAGTACTAGATTAGGAAAGAGCATCGCTTTCACCAAACTTTTGATGAGCATTTTCTTGCAAGCTTTTGTTGTATACACAATTCACCGAAAAAGAGAACTGGAGCTTGTGCGCTCAGACTTGCATCGCCGAAATAGCTCAGTTGGGAGAGCGTTAGACTGAAGATCTAAAGGTCCCTGGTTCGATCCCTGGTTTCGGCAAATCTTTTGCTCTTGGATAGATAAATCGTGGAACGAAGGCGGTCTGCGCAGATTTCTCGGCTGAAAAAGAGTCTACAAATCTTCGACGATTGGTTTGGTCGCCGTTGAGGTTCTGAAAATAGGGGAAGTGACGTTTGTTGGCTTTGTGGCAGGATAATGAGGATAATGAGCAGACTGTAATTGGGGGTTTAAAATCGAAGCTTCACCAGTTTTGCAACAATTTAGCTTTAAGTGTGTTGGGCTAGTGTGAACCATCATGATTTTGCTTTCAAATTCCAAGGATTAACCTAAGTTATTTCGGGAGAAAGGGAAAGAGTTTCTAGATGTCAAAATGCCATCAGTCACATGATTTTTTGTTTTCTACTATAAAATAAGGAAAAAAAGTTATTTACATTATTTTTATAGTCAACAGCCTCGTCAACAGCACAAAATACCAGTCTATTTCCTGTAACATAATCCGAAATGATGTTTCTTTCTAATGATCTCCTTCCTTTAAAACAACAACATTCAGAATTAGGCGTATCTTGTTCTTTTTTTTTAGCAACCCCAAAACTGCCTTTTCTTGGATGTAGTGAGACCACTACGGCACCTAAATCTGCGCAGAAATTAGCAAAGTGTGACCAAGCTCTGGGGAGTCAGTCGTCTGATCAGAAAGAATGGAGTCGATTCCGTGCGTACGTACGATACATTTCGCTACCTGGGAGTGGGACCCTATTACCTCTCACAGCATGGTGGTTCTGCTCAGATATTCTGAGATAGCTGAACACTTCACAGCTATAAAGCCATTCTTACAGAAAATTACACACGCATTGCATTGAATGACAATCTTGGCAAAATTTGCATAAACGATCTCAGAATCAATAAGCTCCTCGAAAACAGTGATCCGTCGGATCATACGTCAAAAGAGAGTGAACGTGGCAAGCGCGATAATCAATGATCTTCTCGATGGCTAACTCTCCTTGCTAATGCAAAATCGCCGAGTACCTCGCGGAAGTGCCAGAAGCGGTATCACCTCGGGTATCACAGCTGCTCCCGAAGATCGCCGTGATTGTTTGACACGGGATTTGAGTTGTTGAGTTTGAGTCGTTACTAAGACGTTTAGTCCTTCTTCCTGAGGAGCACTAGCGTGAATTGGACTTATAGGACATTATATAAGTATAATGAATTCCTACCAGAAGTACAAGGTGTTTTTTGAAGCCCGCCTCCCGAATGGTTCAAGCAATTGTACATATCTGTTAAAGTTTAACTGAAAAGGCAGCTTATTTTTACATCTGCTGTTTGAATACACTGAATAAAATCCAAGGGACTCATTCAAGGTATTTTGTATTTTTCACCCGGAGCTCCAGTAATAACGCTCTTGCACGACAACCCAAAGTTCCCCCAGACGCGGAGAATTTAAAAATCATCAACGGCTTGCATTTCCAGGGCTAAAGATGCTAAGCTCAGAAAAGTTAAGCCTGTACAAAGTAGGAAAATGATGTTAAAGTTTAACTGAAAAGCCAACTTATTTTTGTGTCATTTAGTTAAATACACTGAATTATTTGGATTCTGCTAAGGGATTTTTTTTATTTTCCACTATCTGCTCTAGTTATGACGTTCAGAATATCTGCGGCTGTCCCCACAACGTAAATTCTACTACGACGCGGGAAAATTTTAATCTCAACACAAACGCGGTTTTTCAGTGGGCAGTGGTGAGCTTGGTGAAAACTGCTTAGGGCCTGAACAGAAAATAAATCATAAATCTTTCTCGTAAGGGATGCAACAAAAATACAAGCGCATAGAGTTACCACAAATCACACGAAAATTCCACAATTTGAAAATCGATCATTCGTGAATAGCGAAACAAAGACGTAACGCATTTTCAGCGGGTCTTCAAGCCAATTTAAGTGAATAAGTGATGGGTAACTAGATTGTCCTATCCCAGCCCTTTTCGGTTCAACTTTAAGATATGTCGTGCAAGGAATGGTTAGTTTATTTATCGGCAATGGCTTACATTTATTGTTGCAATATATTTCAAGCGTACAGGGACAAGTGGCCTCCATAGAGGTCCCACAAAACCGAAAGAACAAATTCCTTCGATGAAATCGACTATCTGTGAACAACGGTAAAAACGAAGTAGGCTAACGCATTTTTATCGGGGTTTCAGGCCTACTTAAGTGAACAAGTAATTTGGAACTAGGCTGTCGGATCTCAGCCCTATTCCGTCAACTATAAAAAATAGTCCCGTTTCAGTGTACTTATAATGTACTGTCTACGATCACAAATGAAATAAAGTGATTGATCGATTCATTATATGGTTGGTCTGCATCTCTACAACTACAAAGTTCCTTGGTTTATGCGACTATGATCAAATATTTGGGCAATGAACAACAATCAAATAATCCACTTTTTTATCCTCATGTTCCGCGCATGACGACAAGTTCATCAAATAGGCTCGCTTCCGATCGGAATGCAAATTGTTAATTTGCGTCAAGTGCGATGTACAGAAAGGCTGCAGCCTACCCGAAAAAGATGGAAAGGGGCATAAACAAAATAATAGGACTTTGAGTTTGAGACTAAACTATCGACGTTTCCCGATGAAAAATTTGTAGCCTGCGTAGTTGAATGGTAGTTGAACGGAAAAGTTGTATGTAATACTATGTAGAAAGAAAGAATACTATCATTTAATGTGCTTCAGACTAGTCTAATCTTATGTAGTAGTACCCAGTAGCATCCTGCCTTGCCATAGTAGCATCCATTCTTGCTAATAGTAGCATGCAGTAGTATGCGGTAACACGGTAGCCTTGAAGTAGAAGCATGTAGTAGTATCAGTTAGTACTGCATGCTACTTTTCCGTACAACTTCGTACTACTATTTTGAGACATCGGGTTGGTAACTATCTGAGCCTGCAAACGGCTGGAGACGTTTTTCTGACTCCATCTTGAGTGTGTAGCCTAATCACATTTTTGTCGAAAATTTTCACCACAAATGAGAGCTTGAAGGCTTCAAGCTTTTACCATTAAAATGAATCCTGCTCCTATTGGCTGGTTTTTGCCGGACTCGTCATAACCGACCAATAGGAGGCGAGACTCCGTTTTTGTGTTCAAACTTCATAGCTCTCATTTTACAAAAAAAAACTATTTTACAAAAAAGTTATCATACAAACAAGAAAGAGTCAGATTAATGTCTCCAGCAAATTTACAGCCTCATAGTAGTTACCAAACGCAATTCAGTCTCAAATATGAAATACTATACCTCCCACTGTTACATTATTCGAGAAAAAAAAATCGTTTTCATCGGATAGGGTGCAATGAATGGAGCTACTAGGAATTTGCTTCAGAACATATCTAGGAGTATAAGAGTCCGTTCCTACGGCCTCCCGGAAGCCTCTGTGCTTCCTACCACACTATGGCACTGTTCCACCCTACTTACTATAGTAACTACGGATGAAATAGAGGCTTCTGGCTTGTTGGCCAGGGCCATAGAGGCCTTGGGATTTTGTTTAAATGGATAGATTTTGTTATTGTTTATATGTTAGTTGTGTGTCGTATGTATCAATAAAGAAGAACTCGAACTTGAACTTGTCGGCTTCAAGGCTGGAACGCATTTTTTTACTTTTGGCAAAATATTGCGCCAAGCGGAAATCGCACCAATTGCGTAACAGATACCGTAGTTGCTACGCTTACGCTCGCTCGAGAAGGCTGGAACGGTCAGCGTAGTAACTTTGAATGAGGTTGGAACGAAAATAGTAACTAATATTTAGTGAGTGTGTTCCACCCTACTAAGAATAGTAAATATTAGTTCTATTTCCGTTCCAACCTCGTGAAAAGTTACTACGCTGACCGTTCCAACCTTCTCGAAATAGTAACTAATAGTAACTACTTGCTTACCACGCTCGGGAGCGTAATTAGCGTGATAACTGCGATCTGTGACGTGAGGGTCCGATCAGCCAGCGGCACGATATTGCCAAAAATAATGTTCCAGCCTTGACGCCAAGAAGCTAGGATCCGTGACGTCATGCGTAGTAACTACTTTTATAAGTAGTGAACTGAAAGACAAAAATGCTCCTCAACCGGGATTTGAACCCAGGACCCCCTGCTTACAAGGCAGGCACTCTAGCCGTTTGAGCTACCGAGGGGCTTGTGAACAGAGTTCGCAAACCACTACAACAGTCTGGTAGTGATCCCGCCCGAAGGCACAGTCATCTAAGAAGTTCACATCCCCATGTCACGGAAATTAATAATAAACCTACCATAGTAGTAACTACGGTAAGTAGGGTGGAACACGCTTACTATTGTAAATTCATCTAACGAAACTCATCTTAACTCAAAGATGTCATGGTCGGATCATGTACAGAATATTATTAAGAAGGCGAATATAGAAATAAGGAATCTAGTAACTACAAAGCGTTTTGGTTTTAGTCGTCCATCACTTTTAAATTTTTACAAATTGTATATATTAAGTATTTTAGAATATGCTTGTCCTGTGTGGCATCCAGGGTTGAGTAAGGAACAAAGCAATGACCTCGAGAATGTGCAGAAGCGAGCTGTTCGTGTGATATTGGGCCAGGAGTACGCGAATTATGAAGAAGGTATAAAGCTCCTTGGTATAGAAAGCCTTGTTGCCCGGCGTCACCAGCTTACTATGACATGCGGGAATAAAATATTAAAATCAAGTAAGCATCGCGATTTGCTACCGGAACCGGCACGAACCGGATATAACACGAGGCATCAAAATAAATTAGAGCCCTGCAAACCATCAGCTTCTAACCGGTATAGATGTTCTTTTCGTCAATATTTTGTAAAGCATTTTAGTGAGTAAGTGACATTATATAAATTATTGATAGGGTCTTATTTTAACTATTATGTTATTTGACCTAATAAATTCGTATCGTATCGTAATAAATTCGTATCGTATCGTAAGTTCACATCCCCACTTCACGGAAATTAATAATAAACCTACCGTAGTAGTAACTACGGTAAGTAGGGTGGAACACGCTTACTATTGTAACAAGAGCGGAACACGCCCCATGTCAGCCTGCCCTTTATTACTTACTTTGACAGAGTGTGGATAGTGAAAACAATCTGTGCTCGAGGAGGGGCCCAGTCTTTCGTCCCGCGAAGAATGAGGTCAGCTAACTTGTCGTCTTCTTCGATAGTAGACTCGTTGTCAGAGAGCGAGATGACATCCGGCAACGGGAGTAACTAGAAATCAAACTCTTAAAGGAACAGAAAACTTGACTCAAACTTGACTCGAGGAGCTAGCTGACATATCAAGAATGTACCCTGAGTCGATATTGAGAGTAAGAAAAATTCTCGTTACGACCATTGCAGTTTCCGGGCAGTTTCTGAGAATTCGACTTTTGAGTTAGTAGAAAAAAAAGCAAACGGTTTGTGTGCCGGGAGTAGGAATCGAGCGCACGACCTCTTGGCTCCTGTCCCGATGTATTAGTCAACACGGCCAAAGGCGAACTTTTACAGTGCATAAGTGCATAATTACAGTGCATAAGGGGCAAGGGCCTGCTAGCTAGCTCTGGGAAGTGGGTTCGAGATAACAAGAAGGGGGGTCCTGTCGACAATAAGTCCCTGTATCTTTATTGAAGCCCCCCAGGTCGGTTTGATGGCCGAAAGTTGCGTAGTCAAGTTTTCTGTGCCTTTAAGGCGTATTCTCGCCGTTCCCCGAGGACTCCTCGGGGAATCGAAGGGAACGGCGAGAATAGAGGGAGTCACTCCACGCAGGCTCCGTGTACAGAAACAGCGAGAACACGGGGAATGCTTTCAAAATGTGTTTTGTTCGAAAAAAAATATGCAGTTGACGAAATTAGTCTCGATCCACTTTATTTTGGTTTTCTTTATTCTGATAGTTTTTAATTAATTTTACATTGCACCAACACCAGTAAAATTGATTCCCATCCGAATCTGAAAGGGAGTCTTTTTTAATGGTGGTGATGATAATCGGAGCATTCCCCGTCCGTGGGGACTCGCGAGAATTCGGGGAGTTAGTCCCCGGGACAAACAAAAACGCGGGGACTCCTCCAAGTGGAGTCCTCGGGGAACCTTTTAGTTCACCCTTTAGTTCAGTAGGCAATCAGTTTTCCATATCCTGTTAATTCTTCTGCCCTATTTTTACACAGTTGTATCCCGTCTTTATTTCTGGTCATAGCCTATCTTGCAAGACAAAGTGTATTAGTTAATTTGTTTCGTTTCTGTGTATTTCTTAAATATTTTATTCCTCTTCTAGCTTTAAGCTATTTGGAAAAAAAATGTTGATTGACAGACTGATGGATAGTAGAAATATATGAACGTAGGGGGACCCGTCTATTCGCCCACCCGTCTTAATGCCCCAAAAATACGTCACATTCCCCACTTTTTCCGACAGTTCGTCTAACCGTCACAAGACCCAAAATATCCGTCGATTCGCCCACCCGCTGATTCGCCCAACCGCTGATTCGCCCAACCGTTGATTCGCCCAACCGCTGATTCATCTACCCGTCGATTCATCTAACGTCGATTCGCTTACCCGTCGATTCGCCCACCGTCGATTCGCCCAACCTCGTTTTTGAAGCGTCGATTCACCCACTTCTAAAATCCGTCGATTCGTCCAAACGTCAATTCGCCCACCCGTCATAAGACCCAAAAAATCGGTCGATTCACCCAATTCTCAAAATCAACCTCTGATCTAGCGCGGCCTTTGTCAGTGAACGCGGTATCAGAAATCCAGCGAGTCGCAGGGGAGTAAATAAGAAGGTTACGATATCGTCCCATGTAAATAAGGTTGAAAACTAGTCAATGTAGCTTGAGCCAGATTGATCAGAAGCATCAAAAAGAGGACAAATGCAAGAGTAAAATATCAGAACAAAGAGCTACCGTTTTTATGGCACTTGCAGCTCCGCTCAAGTGCCATATACCGATCACTTTTCGGTCTGTCAGGCCACTGTCCTCGAGTTAGGGTACTTCCAGACGTGCAAGGACGATGAAACTCTGCAGGCATATCAGGGACCCGATCAAACTAACTTGAGAATAGTCATTTGCCTGATCCGACCATCGTGGGGTAGGGGGAGACCGCGGAATCCGGAATGTAGTAGCATGCACAACTTCCGAAGAGGTGATCGGATCTTAATGAAACTTCATATTTGGAAAGACTTCTTGTCTCAGATGTCACACTTCAAGTTCAGAATGGATCCGTCGACTTTGGGGGGAGTTGGAGGGGGGAACCGCAAATCGTGTGACATGTTCATAGTGGACATATCGTCCTGGTTCAAAGTGCCGACGACTAACTGTCGGTAGGGGAGGTCAAAATGATCTGGGACAACGGACAGCGAGATTAAAAGGGACAGAATTACTACGGAAAATTATCAAAGGATTATTTTGTAATTCATCAAACTAGAATGATTTGCGCGAAAGTACGAAGAAATGGCGATCTAAACCTTGCACCCTGAAGGTAAGAATCGTTAACAATAACAGTTTTGAGCTCACTGTTGGTGTTTCATTTCTATTTTCAGAATTCGAAATTACATTGTAACTGAACAGTTTCAATGCACGATTATCGCCATCCTGATACTCGGTCCGCGCCTTTCGTTTCACATTCATCACTAGGTCCAATTTACTACGGCCTGAACACCTCAAACTGTACGATCGTGGGCATTCTGAACCGTGGGCTGGGTCGTAGGCATTTTGAATCGTGGACATTTTGAATAGTGGGCATTTTGAGTCGTGGGCATTTCGAGTCGTGGGCGTTGTGATCATGGTCATTATGAGCGTCAGCCCAATTTTTCTGCTGGACCGATTCAGCTAAAATCAGGTTCAGCCCGGAACAACAAAAGAAATCCGGTAATAACTTAAGTGAAAAAGTTGACTTATAATTGTCGTCGGCCAGCTGTAAAGCTACCGACTAATTAGTACAATTTCCGATTCATCCGACAAGGGTCATATATAAGGAAGCATAAAATGGATCAGAATATCCCTTGGAGCTTCAGTATTCCAGCTGTAATAGTTTCATAAATATTCTCCTCTGGGTTTCCGTCGGAACCTTTGGTATTCCTGCCACCCAACTTCTAGCCGACTTTGGGTCGAGTCTGCCGACCAAAGGAGTACCAGTCAAATTTTAATCTATTGAGAATCGAATGATCGTGTGGCGTTATAATTTCCTTTAACCGACCAAATAATCGCAACATGTAGCCTACCACTTTCGGTACATGTTGTACTTAAAAACATGGTAGCTCATTGATATTTTACTCTTGCATTCATCCTCCATTTCCTCTTTCATTATCAGCACCGAGGTCTTATATCATGCTTCTCATCATTCTGGCTCAAGCTGTATTGACTAGTTTTCACCCTTATTTACATCGGACGGTATTGTATCCTTCTTAATTACTCCCCTGTGACTCAGTCGCTTTGTTCCATCGCGTTCAATGAAAAGAGCCACGCTGGATCAAAGGTCGGTTTTGAAAATTGGGCGAATCGACGGATATTTTGGGTCTTGTGACGGGTAGACGAACTTTCGGAAAAAGTGGGGGTTGTGACGGATTTTTTGGGCGAATCGACAGATTTCTTGGGTCTTGTGACGGGTAGTCAAACCGTCGGAAAAAGTGGGGGATGTGACGGATATTTTGGGTCTTATGACGGGTGGGCGAATCGACGGATCATAGAATTGGGCCAATCGACGCTCGAGCAACAGGACGTTGGGTGAATCGACATTGGGCGAATCGACGGGTGGGTGAATCAGCGGGTGGGCGAATCAGCGGTTGGGCGAATCAGCGGTTGGGCGAATCGACGTTGGGCGAATCGACGTTTGGGTGAATCGACGGTTGGGTGAATCGACGGATTTTTAGATTGGGTGTATTGACGGGTGGGTGAATCGACGGGTGGGGGTAGTGACGGCGACCCGAACGTAGCCTAGCAGCGAACCGTCGCCGAAAGGAACACTAAAACCATAACAGGCCACTTTTACTGCAAAATACTTTCCAAAAAAGTTTAATATAATTCTTTTTAGTTTAAGTTTCATATACTTCCTTATACCCCATAAACTCGACTGATCGTTACCTGAAATCCTTTGTACCTTATTTTACTCAATATTTTAATTCTAGTTAAGTCAAATTATATTTTTACGCTGTGCGTATAGATGAAATATCTACTTATGTAATTGTCATGTGTTATTTGCGTGACTGAAGATCCAGTGCTAGCGTGTGTAATACAGGCTATTAAGGAAATAAAGTACATTATTATTATTAATTCGTATCAAAATTAGCAAGGGCACAATTTTCTTCTTTCTTCTTTCAAGTTTCCAAGCATTCACAAACACAATTTATATTTATCAAAAAATTAATGTTTATTTCGAGCGTTTCGAAAAATGAAATGTGGTCCAGCCTTGACGCCAAGAAGCCAGAATCCGTGACGCCATGCGTAGTAACTATGGTAAGTAGGGTGGAACACGCTCTACGAAATCACAATCCACTTTTGGTACCAATTGGTACCAAGTTTGCTATTTTCCCTTTCGATTGGACTGTTTTATAAGCAAGAAATAAAGCCAAGGTATGGAAAAATAGAGAGAGGTCTCCGAAGAAGCGTACCCGAAATGTCAGGTAACAGGCCAAAAGCGGTGACATTTTGAGCCCAAACATCATTTTGCTTAAAGTCCGTTTCAAACGCTGGACGTTCAGCTAATTGGTCAGTACTGCTAATGTTGACTCAGATCCGTGTTCATGGGTAGGGTGCAATCCCTCTACAATAATATAATAATAATAATAATAATAATTTATATGTAACCCACTTTCCTATAAAAAGACAAGCGGAGTAAAATTACGCAAAAAAGAAGAAAACGACAAAAGCATATGAACTACTTCATATGCTTTTAAGCATATGAAGGTCAGTTAAAGGTCGTAACTGACATTTTTGGCGGAACTGAGTTAATCTGTACTTAAGACTCCTAGGATACTGAAGGGAGACGTAACGTCCACTTGTTACCGAAATGGCCAACCCCACCCTGGACGTATCTGCAAAATGCTGTTACGCCTAAAGGTCGTTAGTTCGCAGTTACGACCCTTAGGTGCATCAGTCTCATCAGTTATTTGTCAGTTACGCCATTACGAAATCTGGAAGTTGGGAAATACAACATCATAATTTGGACGGTTACGGGGCTGAACCTGACCAGACTAAGTATCTGGAGGTAAGAGGCTTCCACATTTTCCAGTTTTTTAAAAGGTTGATCTAAAAAAAAGGCATTATGCCTGAAACCTGCCCGCCCCCTAAGAGGACTTACATCTTGCATAATTAGGCCTATTCTGCACTTTGTTTTATAATTTTTGCGCAGTAATCTGATTGTAGTCGTGTAGTCCACTTTTGATTTATCTTCTTTCCAGCATTACCTTGTTGAAGAACTTTAAACGAAACAGAACTCTGTTTCAGGCAGCAGAATGCCAAAGAGGACTGCCCATTCAGAGGAAGAGCTCAGTTACGACCTTTAGGCGTAACAGCGACGACTTAACCTTTATCTCGGACAGAAACACGCGGATAATACTATGGTTTGGACCTAGGGACGTGAATGCATTATTTGTTAACTTAGCACTAATTAACTCAAAAGACTGAAGAATATCAGTGGCACCACCTCTATGAAGAAAAAAAATGAACATTTCGCATCATCTTAGCGGAAAGGAAGAGCAAAGAACCGTACACTGAATAGGATTTCCAATCTGATACTGAATTGTGGGGGTTTGGCAATTCTTCTCACCTGTACGTACTTGCAAAAGTTTTCCCACCCTTTCTTGGTAGTTTAATAACAGTTTCGGAGCAAAGGAAATGATATCTTTAAAGTTTAACTTCGATTATGACCCGAAGATGCGAAAACCGACCAATATGATGCGAGATTTATTTTATGGTATCAGTTTGGAAGCCTCGAGATCTTTTTTGCGATCAAACTTTGCTCAAAACTGTGATCAATCAAGAAAGTGCCGGAATACCGTTTTCAATGATTTACAGGCTTAGAATAGTTATCAAACGCCGGTTATTCAGTCTGAAAGTTGAAACTCAAATGCCTCGCAATATTAAATTCTTTTCTCTTCCTTTTTACGACGATGGTGAGAAATATCCGTTTTCGTCCGGTAGCCTAGATGGGGAAATCTCTCTACGGGAGATTCGGGCGTTCTCACAGAGACGCTTTCTAAAAAGCAAAGCGAGAAACCGCCGAGACCAAGAACTAACGGAAATCCGTTGAGCCTTTACAACTTCTCGCTGACTTGCCGAGATCACAATCCACTCACGTAGTGGATTCACTTTCGGAAGCTAGCGGATCGCAAAAACAGCTCTGGAAACTGAAGCAGTTTTTAGCCGAAGTCGCAATAACAACCGGTGCATTAACCAGCGTAGCTTTCCACATTGCCAGAATCGCTCTCTACCGTACTCGTACCACTTTTTTTTATGCCCGTAGTATCTTCTCCAATTTAACTTATTTCTATATTATTAAAAAAAAAATCATATTTCCTACTTTTTGCGGCTACACCTCCATCCCCCAGTGACGATAATTTTAATTCATTTTTACCCATTGTTAAACTACTTACGTCACTTACTTTTGAAAATAAACCCATTTTGCATTTACTATAATTCTTCCCCCTAATATTTTCTCTTTGATTTTATATTTGTTTCTGTCCTTCAAACCTCAGATCACAATCACACATACAAATTCTACTCTCAACCAAACTACTTTAAATAAAAAAATAACACGAGAAAGATTTTACAATACATATAAGGGAAAAAAAAAAAAGAAAGGGTTGGACCAGGTTGGAACAATGCGTGTGTAACCAGAGGCGTTACTAGCCAAAATGTTTGGGGGGGAGGGGGGGCAAGGTATTTACCGACTGGCTCGTCATAATTACCGACTGTTTTTGCAGATAAAAACGACTATTACTGAGAAAAAACTACTGCGTTGACGAAAAATCGGCTGATTTTAAGAAAATCTACTATGTTTAAGAAAAAATCGACTATTTTTACGAGAAACCGACTGTTTTTTTTTTTAAAAAAGGACTGTTTCCAAGAAAGAAAATCGACTGTTCGCGCCGACTCGGCTATTCTTTTCCGACTGGTCGACAACATTCGGGGTGGACGTCCCCCCCCCCCCCCCCTAGCCGTGAAGCCCCTGTGTGTAACAAAACTCACCCCCTGTGGAGCATCCAAATCCTTAATCACCCACTCTAACGCTGACGCACTCGGTAGCAGGTCTTCTGAGAACTCCCTGATTAAGGCCAATGCAACCCCTTCCGCTGAAACTGACATCTGAGATTGCTCGGAGACAGACTCGACTTTCCCATGAGAGACGTTCAGACTGTTCACACTCCGTTCAAGAGTCAAGGCCCCCTCACTTGAGTTTATGGATTGGTTAAATCTCTGGGCAAAGTAATGGGCCTCAACCCCAGCAATGTCAACGGAGGTTTCACTTTCACTGTCTTCACAAAGCGTTATGCTTGATATACTAAAGGCACCTGAGCTGCTCTCATAGTTGGTGGGGCTTGATAACGATGATGGTGCTGTTCCTGAAACGACAAACAAATCATACACTTTTTGGGGCTTTCTGCAACACATCGAACGAGGCTGACTTAAACCATCAAATAACTTAAATCTATATAAAGTATAAATGATCATAACAAAGGGAAAAGGACTTGTACAAAACATAAATATTCTTTGAGCCCAAGCTGACTTTGAAACATTTATTCAAACAATGTTTACAACGGATACGTCAGCTATGATTCATCAGCGATATTTCGGCCCTGCTTGGCAAGGGTCCTCGTCAGGCTGTCAATACTCAGGGTCAACGTCGGGGAAGGAAACATTATCGCTGATGAAGAATAGTAGCTGACGTATCCGTTGTAAACATTGTTTGGATAAATATAAATTGTACAAAACAGCTAACGAAGCTGTCTTAAAACCTTAATATTTCTACAAGTTTTAAAATAAAAACGCATTGTAGGCTATTTGCTTTTTTGTAATTCAGTTCAGAATAAATTTAATAACTCAAAGTAAATCCTACAGCATTTTCAAAATGATCCAACAAAATTATGCTTATTCACTGTTTGATTTCTCAAACCTTGTCGTTGTACTTTTCCACAGATTAATTCGACTCAAACTATTCTTATCTACTCAATGGTAATTTCAAGATGAGCTAAAAGTGCACTTGTTTGCTGCTCAACCTTTCGGACCTTCCCCTTTCTCAAAATTGATTTTATGCCCGGGCCACATTCAGTCACATCTGTACGTAATTTGGTTCATTAATTTGGTTATTACCCACTCTTACGTTTCATCCTGGTCACACCTGGAATGAACAAATTCAAGATATATAACCACCATCATCACTCGTAGGTAGATAAAACTAGCTAAAGTCCGTGACTGTCGTCTGTGATGGGTCCAAAGTTACGTTCAAAATGGCGGAGATGGATTTTTCCGTCTCGTCTATTTTACGTTTTCAGCGTCTTTTCTTCCCAGTTTCGACAGCAAGACGGTCTTATTACCGGCGTTATTACCAGGTGTGACTATAGTGGGGCCCGGGCATTAGTTCCACAGCCAAATAAAAACTTGTTTTTGTTGGTGTTCTCCCTGCCGTTCTTTAGTTTCTTTTGTTTTTACTGCTATATTTCATGACAAAGAAGTGCAGTAGCTTACGACTCTTTAATATGGGGTCTCCCCTTAGGACAGATGAAAGCTTTCCACGGTTCACATGCGTTCATTTTATTTTATCAATAAAATTCTCTCTCTCTTTTATGCCATTAGCGCATTTTTTAGATTCAACCCTATCACGGGATTGGCCAAAGAAAAATGAAAATAGTACTTCAAAAGGTATTTCTTGGCAAGGTCTCGCAGGCTTTTCAGTTGGCGCCATGATCTGCTTTTTACTCAGAGCGTGTTCCACCCTACTTACCGTAGTTACTACCCATGACGTCACGAATTTTGGCTTCTTGGCGTCAAGGCTGGAACGCATTTTTCCATGTTCACCAAAATATCACTCCACCGGGTAATCCAGCAAATCCAACGTTACGGAGATCCGTAGTTACCACGCTTCCGCTCCCGAGCATGGTAAGCAAATAGTTAAATATTTCTTCAGCCCAAGCTGACTGCGAATCATATCTGATAGTGCAAAACGGATACGTCAGCTGAATTTTATTAGAGCCATATTTTGGCCCTTCTTGGCAAGGGTCCTCTTCAGGCTCAAAACCGCTGAAGTCGGAAATGCGAACTTGTGGAAAAAAAAAACAGAAAAAACACAAGTTCGTATTTCCAACTTGAGCGATTTTGAGCCTGAAGAGGACCCTTGCCAAGAGGAGTCGAAATATAGCTCTAATAAAATTCAGCTGACGTATCCGTTTTGCACTATCAAATATAAGCAAATAGTTATTACTAGTTCCTATTTCGATAAGGTCGGAACGGTTAGCGTAGTAACTTTTCGTGAAGTTGGAACGGAACACGCTCTCGATGTTCCAGATACAACATAACGAAGCACTTACCACTATAAGAAGAAGCGACTGATGAGAAATCAGTCACAGAAGAAGGGGCTGGAAGACCTAGGCCTGGAGGCTTCCTAGTGACAGGTGAACAGCTTAAATCAAAATTAGACGTCCAGCGATCCCTACTACGAGGCCTGGAGTATGACCCAGTGGGCGACCATGGCGATCCTTGCTGGGAGTTACGACCAGTTCCATTACCAAACTTTACCTGAAAAAATAACTGGTACAGAACAGATTTTTTGTTTTGTTTTTGAAAGCATATGGAAGTAGGGACAGGCTGTTAAGTATGAAAGCAAACTTTACCTGAAAAAAATACTGGTACAGACCAGATTTTTTGTTCTGTTTTTGAAAGCATATGGAAGTAGGGACAGGCTGTTAAGTCTGAAAGCAAACTTTACCTGAAAAAATAACTGGTACAGAACAGATTTGTTGTTTTGTTTTTGAAGCATATTGAAGTAGGGGCAGGCTGTAAAGTCTGAAAGCAAACTTTACCTGAAAAAATAACTGGTACAGAATAGATTTTTTGTTTTGTTTTTGAAGCATATTGAAGTAGGGACAGGCTGTAAAGTCTGAAAGCAAAGTTTACCTGAAAAAATAACTGGTACAGAACAGATTTTTTGTTTTGTTTTTGAAGCATATTAAAGTAGGGACAGGCTGTAAAGTCTGAAAGCAAACTTTACCTGAAAAAATAACTGGTACAGAACAGATTTTTTTGTGTGTTTCTGAAAGCATATGGAAGTAGGGACAGGCTGTAAAGTCTGAAAGCAAATATATCAAGGTCTTGCTAAGAGGCTTAAAAACGAACAGACGAAATGTTCTAGATGTGCTAAAAGTGTCTGATGGGTCCGAAGTGATCCTTAAAGGACCCCTCGCACTATTTACTCTTCAACTTACAGTATTTTAAAATATTTGAATACTTTAAAACTAGGCTGTGCTTTCAACAAATAACCCACGGTTTTGGCTGTTTCAAGCCTTTTCCGAGACCCGTTGACTTGTAATGAAAACAGGGAAAAAATTTACATAACCGGTTTTTCTGATGGAAAAACTTCTCGCAGACAACCGTCGACAGCGTGATACACATCGAAGGTAACAAAACACGGCAAGTGAGAAAATGAGTGTGCTTTTGTTCGAGGGGCTAGAATGTAACGTACGAAATTGGGAACTCCGGGTTTAGAACTATATGGAGTGATTATCGAAGTAGGTTGCATTAGTATTATAAGTAAGATAGGTCCTTTAAAGGATAGCTCGCACTACATAGTGTTTCTGATCAGATTTCGAGATATGACCACTTTATAACTAGGCTCTGCTTCAGAAAATTACACACGGATACGGTTTTTTAAGCCTCTTACCATGTACCTTGTCTTGGACGACAACCTTGGCAAAATTTGCATGCATAACCAGTCTTCGAGAGAATCAGCTCCGCGGAGACAATGATCGACCGTCTGATACGCCACGTAAAGAGGACAAACTTGACAAGCGTGATAATCAGTGTATTGCTAACAGAGGAGATAGGATAGTCTCGGGAACGAGAACGGATGAAAATACTACTGAAGTAGAATGTATCACTGTCATAAGTACAATGTGTCTTTTAAAAATATGATCCCAACCAGAAATTACTCAACAATACTGGTATTTTAGCACTAGTAGACTACTCCGGGGAATCAGGAGCTCTACTCGGATCACTTGAATCCAAGGCCTCGGCAAAAATACATTCCTGCTAGTAACATAGTGGTACAGCCAGGGGCGTCACTATGGGGAGGGAGGGGGGGGGGGCTCCCCCACAAAGGTCTTGAGAAAGTATTTTCGTCGGGCGAAACACAGATAAATTAAATTTTGCATGCTTTTGTCGGGCGTCGGTCGACTCGTTGGCACATCGGGTTCTTTTTACACGCAAGAAATCAAATTCTCGAAACGCTTGTCTGGCAAAACACAGAAGAAATCGAATTCTGTATGCTTTTGTCGGGCGTCGGTCAACTCGTCGGCACATCGGGTTCTTTATCCGTAAGAAAAAAAGGAAAGAAATTTGTCAGGCGCACCCGGGAAGTTAAAGTCTCGTAAACACATCAGGTTATTTTTACACGTAAGAAATCAAGTTCTGTAAAGGCTTATCGTGCGCATCCGGAAAGTTTAAGTTTTGTCGGCACATCGGGTTCTATTTACACGTAAGCAATAAAGTTCTTTACTATTTTGGTCGGGCAAAACACAGAAGAAATCGAATTCTGGATGCTTTCGTCGGGCGTCGGTATTCTTATCGGGTTAGTAAGTAAGTGCAAACATTTGTCCGGCGCACCAGGAGAGTTTCAGTCTCGTCGGCAGATTCGGATTTTGTTACACGTAATAAACCGAACTCCGTAGACTTTTGTCGGGCCAATCCCGGGAGTTTATGTCTGGTTGGCAAATCGCGATTTTTCTACACACAAGAAATCAAATGACTGCAATTTGTCGGACGAAGACCGAAAGATAAAGTTTCGTCGGTTCATCGGGCTCTTTTGCAACTACTTCTTTTGCAGTAAGTTCAGAACAATTATACTTTGTGCCTACTTTAATGTGGATGGCCACTACTTTTTTGGCGGAAAGATCTGTGATTTCACAGCTTACTTTTATTTCGGATCGCAAAAAGGCGCTCTGCTCATCAGCGTTTCCAGAAAATTAAACATTAAAAGCTGGAAGCTTCGCTTTTTAGTGAAATAGCCAAATATATATAATTTAAATATACGAATTTTCAAGGAATAATCTCAACTCATGCATTACATTAAGTTTTACACAAAATTTCGCCTGCGGCACATTTCGTAGTATTCTCTGTCTGGAAGAACGGTGTGTCATTTAATAGACGTTTTAGGACCGAAATTCATGTGATTAAAAGCTAAGACTTGTATAGTAGATTTAGCTTATTTTTTTCCGAAAAAAGGCAGATTTAAAAAATTTCGCCTGCAGCACTTAGTTTAACTTGTTCTGGTTACAGTCGTTGGAAGCTTTGCTTTCTAGCAAAAACTGAAATGAAGAGCCGAATATGTTAATTTTAAATACACAAATTTATATTAGCCTAAAGGAATAATTTAAACTGATTCATTACAGTTAGTTTTACACCGGTTCTATCCTGTGCTTGCGGGAAATGTAAAAGGGAAAAGTCGACAAATTTTTTAGTCCGTCCGCACAAACTGGACGTCACCCCCCCCCCCCCCCCCCAACCCCCCAAAGGTAAAAGGCTAGTGACGCCCCTGGGTACAGCCAGGCCAGTAATCTGCTTCAAATCATCCCTGCCATCACCAAAGGAGAAGTGCACTCGAATTCAAATTCAAATCCGCTTATTTCCATGATATCTTTTAACAAAAATAGTGATGGATCGTCATACACGGTCGACATAGTCATAAATGATCACATATATGTTACAATTTTAAAATTTAAAACATCTTAAGAACATTTTAAAACATTTTAAAACAATTTAAAACACAATCCGATAACAAACATAATTACAGAACATGTCAGTTTAAAATTCAGAATTCCGATCCGTTAGAAAACTTCACAAAATAGGGAACAAATGACTTGAGATACCGCTCCGTAGATTTTACGTGCGGTTTCTTCACTCGATCGGACCTTAATCCTTTGTTCACCTCTTCCTCCAGGTAAGATACAGAAATTTTTCTTTTCAGATTAAAAATATGTTTTTCCGCATGATGGTACCGTGCCATGTGTTACTCGGTGCGGTCTTACCTGCTCAATAACTGAAATCATGACTTCAGAAATATTAAAATGTGCATTTTCCCTATCCAAGTCTGCACATTTCCGACTGCTCTGAGAAATCCCTTCGAGGTATTGAACAAGGCTTTGGCCTTCTTGTGGTTTAGGAAAGTAGCCATCTGCTACAGGAGCTATGCTCAATCCACCATCATCCATAAAACGTGGTGGCGGTTTGCCAGATGGTAACTCATGGTTGGCCTGCAATAAATCAGGTAATGGAAAAAATCCTAAGAGAGCTAAGTACTCAGTGCTATGTACTAAGTACTCAGTACTCGGCCTCTAAGAAAATTTGAACTTTCACAAAAGTGTTCTTTCAGAGAGATCTGCATGGCTTAAAAACAAACTGAAAAGCAAAAAAGTACTAGTTTGAAGTTAAATAATCGGAATAAAGCAGGATACAATTACTCTTTGAGGTCGGTGATCCCTCCTGTATGTTAGATCTAATTGTTACGAACTAGCCAGGCTCAGAAAACAAGCTGACTTCCTGGATTGCAGATAGTTCCAATACTGGTACATGTACCCACTAGCTTGTTTAGTGCCGTATAGCGATCGCAATTTCTGTCCGTCCGTCGGTCTGTCTGTCGGTCGGTCAGTTCGTCCGGGTTTTAATAGTTCGGGCACTTCCACATAAGCTAGGACGATGAAACTTGGTAGGCATTTCAGGAACCCGAAAAGATTAACTTTGAAACAGTCGTTTCCCTGGACCGACCATCGTGGGGGGGGGGGAATGGAGGGAGGGGGAATCCGGAATCTTGAGGTATTTTTAACTTTTGAACGGGTGATCAGATCTTAATGAAACTCGGATGCGGTATTTGGAAAGACCTCCTGTCTCAGAAAACACACATCATATCCGAACCGGTTCCGCTGACTTTTGGGGGCGATGGAGGGGGGGGGGAATCTTGAGAAAGGCTTAGAGTGGAGGGATCGGGATGAAACTTGGCGGGAAGAACAAGCACAAAGTCCTATATACACGGACCGGATACGGGCACTGTGGGGGGAGATCGGGGGGATTCTGGTGATTCGCCTAGTTCGGTACTTCCCGATGTACTAGGATTATGGAACTCGGCAGGAATATGAGGGATCCGAATAGACCGGCTTGAAAATAGTCGTTTGGACGATCCTGAACATCGTGGGGGGAGCGGAGGGATGGGGAATCCTGAATCTAGTGGAATTTATAACTTTTGAACCGGCGATCGGATTTGAATGAAACTTGGCAAGTGGAAAGAGCTATTGTCTCAGATGTTCCACGCCAAGTCCGGACCGGATCCGATACTGGGGGAGGGAGCTGGAAGGGGGCACCGGACTGTTTACGAAACGTTTAGCGTCGAGGGATCGGGATGGAATTTAGTGGGAAGAACAAGCATAAGCATTAGATAACGTTGACAGAACCAGATCATATCGGGGCTCTTAGGGGGGAGTTGGAGGGGGTTTCCCGGAATTCCGGTGATGGCAAGTGCTAAGAGCTTCCAGATGTGCTAAGGAGGATAAAGCTTGCCAGGCATATTAATACCCGACCAAATAGAATTAAGGACCCGACACAATGCCCTAGGAAGAATTCCGTTCCTGGATCCGTCCATTATTCGGGAGTTGAGGAAGGGGGAATTCAGAAACTACTGACTTCGGTAGGTTGCGAACAAATTGTTTGATTCAAGTAAAACTTTATGGGTGATAAGAACTGATGACCTAGATATACAAAGCATGTGTCCGCACCCCGTTCGGCCATGGTTGGGGGAGTCGGGGGGTCCGAAAACTTCGTGACATGCACACAGACCAAATGGATGGGCCGAATGGGATGCAAGTTGGATATCCCCATGTTTTTGCGGCCTAGATTTGTCACTTGGCACCCGAACTGGATCCGACCAAGGTAGAGGATGATGAAGTGGGAAACGGAAATTTGCAGATACACTCCGATTCGAGTAAAACTTGATGGACGGAAAGAGGAGATGTTAGAGATTCGAAGTTTATGTGTCCGAGTCGTATTCGGCCACAGTTGGGGGAGATAGAGGGGGAGTCCCGGAAATGTTGTGGCTCGCAGAGGGGTTGAACGAGTGGAGTGATTTGAATGAAACTTGGAAAGAAGAGATTGTATGCCTTAGATGACATATTTAGGGTCCGGACCGGATCCGAGCGTGGTGGGGAGGGGTATCGGAATTTCGCGAAAAATGCTCAAATTTACTTTGTTGTTTCTCACACAACCAACTCGTGACAAGTGCCATATGAGCTTGTAGCTCTTATTTGACGGTGCAAAACGGATAAGTCAGCTACATTTTATTCGAGCAATATTTCGGCCCTTCTTGGCAAGGGTCCTCTTCAGGCTCAAGCCGCTGAAGCTGGAAAATAAACTTGTGGAAAAACAATTTAAGATTCTTCTTTAAATATCAGCTTTTGAGAACTTCTTCTCTGAAAGTTGGTTGGGGTTAAAGCTGGTGCTGTGATTTTATTCTGGACTCGGCGACTGTTTTTGTTGTTCTATTGGGTCGTCGAAAGGGTAGAGATTCTTCTGCATTTTCGTTTTAGAGTCACCTGTCTCTTCTTCTTCTTTCCAGCTAAGATGGATACTTGTTGGCGGCAAGTATGGGCGATTAGTTCCGTACTTCGGTCATAGATGTTCCTACGGCCCAAATAAAATGTAGCTGACTTATCCGTTTTGCACCGTCAAATATGATTCGCAGTCAGCTTGGGCCGTAGGAACATCTATCTTGTAGCTCTTGTTTGTTCTAATTAAACTTTATTTTGTTGGGTGGTTGGTTGCTTGGTGCTTTTCGTCAACAGAGCTAGCCATATGAGTCTGCGTCATATTTTTCAAAATAACACTATGTAACACAACACTATTGTTGGTTTTCTGATTGGATTGTCTTCTATTGTCTTGTTCACGTTCAATACTGATTCCGAAGACTGACTCCACAGGATTTATAATCCCAGAAGGTATCTGACTATGCTCACTGTCTGGTTAAAACGTATTACACTATATCTGATGTCACCATTATAATTTAAAAAAACAAAACAAAAAAGACTTTTGTTATATGAAGGCACGTCCATACCCTAGGTGCTAAAATGTCTGCCCGATATTTTTTATCACATGTTATTCTTAACAATTGTAAACACCTATGGTAAGATTAGACTAGCAGCAAAAATGCAGTGGAGATACCCTATATCAGGAACATTAGAAGAAACTGTGTATAAGGATTATGCTTCTTGCAAGTTACACCATAGCTAGCAACTGATTTTGAACTAATCTGAATCAAAATAAAAAATCTCGCAACTATCCACAAAAATATAGGATACCTTGCTATTTGTGCCAACCATATATTTGCGCCACCCCGAGTAAGCTTGTGTAAATAAAGACTAAATCACAAGAATCCCGTGAGTTACATCAAAATACACCATCCTGACCAAATCAATCAAATGTCACCATATTTCTTCTTTGAAGAACAGCCTGGTGCAAAACAAAGTCAAGAAAGGGTCAGAAACATTTGACAGAAAACCTGCTGGTGCAAATAGTCACTCAAGCTCTCTAGTTTAGCCTGGTAGAGCCAGGTAGAGCAAATAAACCCAAGAAAGGTTCAAAGGAAAATTAGAAGAGGAAGCTGGTGCAAAAAATTTTGGTCATGGTTATCAGGTGTTTAAAAGAAAATTTATTACCAAAAAAATAGTTGCAATGCTGCAACTTTTTATAACGAAAATGGAAAAAATATTACATTGTAGAGAATAATTACAGCTTCTAATCAAGGCCCAATTTCATACATCTGGTTAGTGCAGAGGCTGGAAAGACATGGTGGGAACTGCAGGTACATATTTCACTCAAGAGGGGTCACGGGGTGACGCGAATAGCAAGGCCAAGGCAGGCCAAGGTATCCTTCGTAGCTGACTTTTTTTAACTGAAAGGAATACACTTGCGCATCATAAACACATTATAATCAACTTGAGTGCAACAAACGGACATATCAGCTAATTTAACTCTAGCCATTTCATAGACAGCCATCTCATAGACATTATTTGGAATACTAAAAATTTAATTGTCTGGATAAGAAAAAAATGGACACTAGCCTCAAGAGAGCAATTCGGTCTTGAAATATCTAACTGACTTGCTGCCCTTCCACTACTTTCTAAACCGGGACCAGTCTGATTAACTGTCTTCCAGCTAAAGTCACAAGAAAAAGATCTTCCGTGTTTCCGCATTTTGAAGGAATTTCAAGGTTCTCGCCATTGCGCGAACATAGGTGTAAAGCAATTTACAAAAATTGGATTTCACGGTATAAACGTTGTCGACAACACAATCGCGATCGCATTTTACTGATTACATGATAAAGCCAAAGCTTCACTCCGATTATTCCCCGAGGCCGCATGTGCGCCGCCACCGTAACTTTATCGGCGAGCCGCCACCATTTTTTAAAGGGCGCGTAGCTCTAACGGTGGCGGCTCCCCGCCGTTCTTTTTCGTTTAATGTTGCTCTCGCTGTTATTACTGTGTCTTTCAAGGATTACTAAGTAATCAGAAGTCAGGTAGACATCTATTTGAAGTCAGCGCAAAAAGCCAGCCGGAGTCTTGAGAATAAGTCCACGAAGCCGCGCCGCCGAAACTAACTCAGCGGGTCGACGCCAAAAACATCTCGGCGCGCCGCCGTTGGGATCGGCGGCGGCGGTAAAATTATGCCGCCGATTGAGTTCAGTTCTCAGAAAGGACGACCGACATATTTACAATGTCACAAATATGCCTCACCTTGTTCCAACGAGGCAACGAGACAACACAACCTCCGCAGTAGTTGTGAACCAAGGACGGGGTGGAGGAGGGGGAGGGGCTCGCAAAAACATGATGACCGACTCCAGTGTAATAACTTTGCGGTGCCACTAGTAACGTGTTTTTTTCAATTCTCCTATTCTGCCTTTTTTTACTACTGAGATGAAAGGCGTATTCTCGCAGTTTCCCGGTGACTGCTTTTGAGGAGTCCTCGCTGTTTGTCCCAGGGACTCACTCCCCGTATTCTCGCGAGTCCACACGGACGGTGAATGCTCCGATTATCATCACCATCATCAAAAAGGACTCCCTTTCAGATTCGGAGGGGAATCAATTTTTAAAGTTGCTAGTGGTCTGTTTAAAAAAAAAACAACAGATTTTAGAGATGGTTAATAAGAATTTCTGAGATCAATATTGAGTTTGGTTGTGGTTTAAAACTGGTTTTGAGGAAAGAGCACCTTTTTCACTGTAGTAACGAGTTTTTGTTTGTAACCATTAACAATGTAAAATAAATAAAAAAAAAATCAGAATAAACTGATGCAAAAAAAGGGGATCCAGACTAATCCCGGCAACTGCATATTTTTGTTTCGAACAAAATCCATTTTGGAAGTTTTCCCCGTATTCTCCTTGTTTTCCGTAGCGAAGTCCGCTTGGAGTGACTACCTCTATTCTCGCAGTTGCGAGAATACGCCTGAAGCCAGTTCACCTATTTTTTTTTAAATCGAGAAGTTTGCTGGATAGTCATTTTTCGTTTCTCCGTTTCTCATTCTGAACAGCCCTTCCTCAAATAAAAACACTAATTTGTAAGAGAACTAAGAATCAAGAACTGAGAATTCAGATAAAAACGCAACTAATGTTAACCGCCAAAGCACTTAGGATACGACCTCAGCAGGTGAGTGAGGGGGGGGGGGGGGTGGAAATTTTCTGAGAAGTTTCAGAATGAAGTGAAACTTGATGGCTGGTAGACAGAATCGTCCAATCGATTCGACCATGGTGGAGAGAGTTTTAGGGGGTACTGGGAAATTTTCGGGATCGTCTGGCATACTGGACCAATGACATGTATAACTCTCGAAGAAGACTCGAAGGCTTAGGCTTTGTAAAGCTACGTTTACACGGAGGGTATTTCCCCGTACTCCGCGGGTATTTCCCCCGCAACAGCAAAAAAATCCCCGGGTATTTTGACTTCAATTTCGCGATCTTTTTACCCGGGGATTTGTTTGTCGAAGGGTATTCTTCGACGTGAGCAACAACAAAATCGGATTTTCGAGCAATAATTTTGATTATGTCCATATAAGAAGTAAGGGTAACGTGTAACGTGTGAACACTTTCCCCCCTCGTCGCCGGGGAAAAATACCCGCCTTGTAAATGATCCTTAGAATATCTAGTCCCAACTTCGACAAAAATCTTTCATCCTTGAAGAACGACAATATAAATAACTTTTGCTCACAAAACTGCTTTTCATTTCAGCTCTGGTTAACAACTGAGACACATCTACATTCATTTCCATGAAATGACAACCATTATATAAACAACTCTTGCATAGCGAGCAAGGAACTGAGATTTCACTTTGAAAAAAAAATAAAAAAAATTAACACGTCACTCAAACTCAATACGCCTCTAATATGGAAAACCTTGCATTTCCCCTAAGAAGCACAGAAGTACAATTGAGGTATGATTATTTGAACGTTTGTTGACTTCGGACTTTTCATGCACTTGCTGCGGCTAAAGCCCTCTGAAAACACCTGAATAGGTATTTGGATCTCCATTCCACCATTTATCCAAAACTGCATTGTAACTGCTCACTTCATATAAACATACCTCCACTGTATACAAAATGGCGCTCAGGTTTCGGCACACAATTCTCCGGTTTTTGAAAATCAAGAACGCCAGAACTTTAAGGGGAAAACCGGCTAACGGCTGAGCTGTCACAAGATGAACAAACAATTGTGTCATATATGACGCATTTCGACGCAAATTTCGTAGGGCATTTAAAGCCGCTTTCACATTGACGGATTGTTGCGATGCGTTTATCCTGCGTTGCGTATCCGAGGGGTTGCTCACTCCCAAAATGGTTGTACAGTGGTGACCTGCCCAGGTGTGCCCAGCCATTTTTCATTTCGGGGCGAGAGCCAGTGAACAGCGGTGTCAGGCCGGTGCCCAGCCATTTTTCATTTCGGGGCGAGAGCCGGTGCCCAGCGGGTGCCAAGGGAGGGTGTACAGTGGTGCCCAGCGAGTGAGCAACCCCTCGGGCATATCATCCACACCTGAGCGAGAAGCTTTCACGCTGGATGCGTATTTACGTTTTCCTTTCTCGGTTTCCTCTGCTAAATTTTCGTTTCTTTCATCATAGTAAGCTTTCTTCACCATTGGTAGGTTTTTCTCCAGTTTTTCTTCAAAAACTTCAATTTTCCACTCAAAAATCTGATGCGCACGCGTCGACGCACGCAAGAACAGAACTTGGTTCTATTCTTGCGTTGCGTTTTATTTGTGTCTATGTAAGCTCTACGTTGCGTCGCCGCAAGCGCGACGAAGAGGTTGCGTAGCTCAGTGTTAAAAGGCTTAACGCGTCAGTGTGTAAGCGGCATAAAGCTCCGTGAATCTACAGTCCCATAAGATTTCGCATCCGAAAATAAGTATCAAAATTCACGTCATTACTGTGAAACGAGAACGTGATGCATTAACATTTCGGAGAGAAAGAGGAAATTCCCATTAGACTGGGAAAGTCGGACTGTGTGTGCACGTGCCTTAAGCCATTACACCCTATCACTCAAAATAGTAGTACGAAGTTGTACGAAAAAGTAGCATGCAGTACTAACTGATGCTACTACATGCTTCTACGTCAAGGCTACCGTGTTACTGCATACTACTGCATGCTACTATTAGCAAGACTGGATGCTACTATGGCAAGACAGGATGCTACTGGATCCTACTACTTAACATCGGACCAGTCTGAGGAACATTAAATGATAGTATTCTTTGCTATTACATAGTATTACATGCAGCTTTTTCGTACAACTACCATACAACTACGCAGGCTACAAATTTTTCATCGGATAGACCTGCGCTCTCATCGAATGGCAGCAAACTACGCCGCCATTTTTCATAACTCTACGCGAAGGGACAGCATCCAGGAGGACGAAGTTGGACTTTCACTTTGCCCATTCATAACTTCAACGGGCAATCGATAGTGGGCAATAAAAAAACGCCCCTAATAAGCTCAATCACAAACACTCCGCATACAAATTTTCCAACTAACGTTACGTGCCATTTGTTTGAACTGATGTTTTTGCTACTTCTTGAAACCCGTACCGTTCCACAGAAAGATATAAATTAACTTTCCCGCCAAAATAGTTAGGGGACAGCAACCGACGCAGCTTAATACTCCATATGACTAAGTCCAAAACCCGCCAGTGATCCTCAGGAAGATCCATCTCCAGAGATCTCCATAACGACTCAAACTCGACGATCGTTGGGGACAGCTGTGGTGCCGCTTCCGGCTCTTCCGCTAGGCACACGGCGATTTTGCATTGGTAAGGAGAGTTAGTCATCAAGAGTATTGCCGATATCGACGGTGCAGATCCATAATTGTCCCTGGCCCAAAAACCAATGTACAAGAGGTTTTCGTTTCTGAACAACTTGAGATATAAAGTATAGCACAAATAAATTTTCCTAACGCGCTTTTCAGGCAAAATCTAAATATCTTTGTCTCCTAGCTACACGTTTGAAAGGAAATTATTCCCTTTCTGCATAACGGCACGGATTTGCGGTTGTCTCTCCTTCTTTCAGTCAAATATCAAGAAGTGCTCAAGCATATCAACGATTTCCGCAACTATCACATATCTAACAGCTGTAAGAAAAATACTCCATAAGTCCAAAACACGCCAGTGCTCTTCAGGAAGAAGGAGTAAACGTCTCCGTAACGACTCAAACTCAATAACTCAAATCCTGTGTCACGGCTATCTTCGGGAGCAGCTGTGATATCGCTTCTGTCTCTTCCGCTAAATACCCGGCGATTTTGCATCGGCAAGGAGAGTTAGTCATCAAGACTGACAGAAATAACTCAAAACAATAGGCTACCCTAAAGCCTGTGAGAGGTCACACTGCAATGCTTCACTGAGAATAGAACTGATTCACAGTGTTTTGTGAATTGCCTTCACTCTTCAGGAGTCCTTTTAAGAGAACACGCTCAAGGGGACAGCTAAGGTTTTACAAAGGAGTCGACTCAGAGCCATTTGCACTGCGTAAACTTAAGCCAGTCTTTATCCTTACCAGAGGAAAATAACACTAGGGAGTAGCGCCAAACTTATGCTTCCCCCGCTTGGCAAATGGGATGTGCTGGTAGCGCATACCACTACGCTTGCGGCATTTAAAGCGAGACACACTTGCGGGTTTAGAAATTTCTAGTAGAGCTAAGATGCGGTCCGCACACATCGCGGAAACACGGGAGGTTGTATCTTTTGTTTTGCTGTGTTCAGGTTATGAAGTTATGGGAGCCAGCGCTGGTGCACGACTAATTGAGTTTCAGTAGGGGCGTTCTCTATCGCTAGTGATGCTAGCATCGCTGCTATTCGAGTGTGTGTCACTTTTTCAAGACTTGGCGCTACTCCCTGGTTTTATTTTGCATTGGTCCTTACTCCAGTTCAAACCTGAACCTACAATATCACATTTATTACAGCCAGTCATATATAGCGAATGAATAGCTGATTTGCATTCTGTTTCAGCTCGTTCAAAGCAGCCGAAGAAGGTAGACAGTAGAGGTATGCTTTTTTGTACAATTCCATGGTTGCAAGAAGCTGTCTCACATACTGCCTTTCTGGATCTTGCGCCAAGATGATGCGCCTCAAAACGCGCGCCTTTGCGTCTCGCCGTTCCTCTCAAAGCGCGCGCTTTTGCGTTTCACCGTTATATATTCTGCGTTGGCCAATTTCATCTTTCCCGGCCACAAAGCAGCGTCTTGTCAAGAACAAATAAGCCAATAGAACCTCCATCTTTGGTCCCATGCAGCGACTACCCGACAAAACTTGAGCTGGGCTAGAGGTACTTGCTGAGCTTTGAGTTGATGCCCGTCTACTTCCCTCTTCGCCGCTGCGCATATCAGAGGAAAAAGTGCAGCAGGCGTGCTGACCCTCCGCTGTGCAGCTTGTCACGTGTGACGTCAAAATGGTAGACAACCAATCGGCTTTTACTTTCGAAATGTCTTCTCCGGAGCTTTACTGCGATACTGCGGTTTGTAGAGGTAATGAACTGTGATGTTCCGCGTAGCTCGTACCTTCCGCTCGTTTGCATCGGGCAGTGTATAGGGAATCTATTCGACTCCGCATGGTCGTATTACAGAGATAGAGAGATGGAGGTTCTGGTGCTTATTATTCCTTGGTCCTGTCGACTGCGGGATGACGTGGTTGCCGCGATCTGTGTAACCAAGGTATATCACACGTGACCACGTAGCTTCGCAAGTGTATTTCCCAAATCCATACACCCAGCATATGGCAAGTTTCTTTCTGGACAGTTTTGGGACAACCCAGATTTAGCTCGGTTTCATTAAAATCTCACCACTCTAACTTTCCGATTGCTGCAGCTAAGAGCTTACTTAGAGCCAGGGACGTTCCAGGATGCTCAGAATGGATGTTAAAATCATTTCGAAAGAAACCAGGTTCTGGCGGCAAAATTCTGTTCTGAGGGCAGATTTTTGCTTCTTACGATTGTGGGCGTGTTTTTCGGTTTTTCGATGTTTTTCGGTCTGAGATCAGTAATGAGCCAAAATTTAAATTTTCAGAAAAGGTCATAATTCAGCCCCGACGTGTTGCAGTTCGTACATGAATCACCATTTTTTCTGGTGATAGATTCAAAATCAGCGCATGATATATACGATACCAAATTCCTAAGACACTAAAAGTTCGGTGGGTAGACGTCTTTAAAACCTACCCCATCTTCATACCAATCAACTTATTTCCGATCAACCAGGTATCTTTACACAGACCGGGTATTTTTATGCCCGACTGGAGTCAACGCTCATCTGAATTCTAATAATCACATCCTCCATTCTGATCAACCAGAAATAAAGATAGGAGTGGTACTTCAAGTCTGACTGGACTCAACGCTCATTGGCTGATCCGCGTTCGAATAATCACAAATTTCCGATGTCCCACTTACCAACTCCATCGTATTCTCACCACTAGATGTCGTTTCCACACCATCCACACAGTCCATTTTCACTCTCGGAGATGGCGCGCGAAACGAAGAGCAAAACTGCTTCCCAATTTCCAAAGACTTTGGCCTCACAATCCCCACGAGGCGAAAGGGATTAGTCTGCAGGCTTTCCCCAATTTCAGGTCCAGGACTAGGGATGGGTCGAGGACTAGGGGCGGTGAAGTAGCCAGGACTAGGAAGATGTTGAGGACTGTCGACAGGTTTGAAGGTGTTGATGGGAGCAGGTGAGGCAGGGGATTCGAGGTTATAGGGGGATTCAGGTGTGCCGACAGAGACTGAGATGCCGTCAGATGAGTTCCTAGGATATACAGAATTTATTTAAAGGAAATACAGGATTCTTCACTGGGAGAGTGTGAAGTTATTTACGGATTTAACGGTAGAAATAGTTGATATAAAATCACGGCTTAGAAGAATGCTGATAGAGAATTACAGAAGTTAGGTAAGTGATTCTCACTTTCTGGTATTCTCTTATTTTGTTATTTATATAAAGTCTATCGATATTCCCATCCTTGTCTACTTTTATTTCTTATTTACATATTTATTTTTGTTTAATTGTGACTGTGCCTTGGCCTTGCTTTCGATTAGTTGTATGATTATTTAGCGGATGGATATTATTGGGTATGATTCGTCATGTTTTAAGTTAATTTGGTTTTATTTTTTTTTCGTGTCACATAAGTGTTCAGCATGTCTTCTTACCCCTAATTCGAACATCTAATCGACATCAAATAAAACATTTACTTTCAACAAAATTTCCGGTTTTTGCCGGATTCCGGACGAACTACTTTTACGGCGAGAAAATAGTTTCACCATCGTGTTCAGCATGTCTTCTTACACGATAATCGACTATCACATTAGCTGTTTAAAAATATTTTATTCTCCCCTTAATTTGAACCCCCTCCTTCACCCCTAAATGTAGGGCTACAGAGCCCATCTACGAACTTGACCTTACCTTTGACCCAAAGAATCCTCACACCAAGTTTCATCAAAATATCTCATTCCCTTCGAGAGTTATCGTGCTCACAGACGGACGGACGGACAACTTTTGCGATGTCATAGGCATCCCTCCACTTACGTTTTGGGATCCCAAAACGAGAAGGTGTACTGATCAACGTCTACGACATAGCTGAGGAAAAGATGGGACTGATTTAGCCTCAGCCTCGCATGTTTCCCGGATGGAAAGAAATCGTCTGCCTCCTGAGACTGGGGCCCTAGGCAGAAGTTCGCCACTGGTTGCCTCTAGAGTGTGTTATTATTTGAGTTTTATTATTTGTGTTATTATCTATGTGTGCCGTGGCCGTTGGTTTTCGGAGCAATTAAAATCTTATGTACCGGAGACCCAAGAAACTTCTAGGGGGGGGGGGGGGCAAGATCGCCAAGAAATCACAGTTGTGGAAGGATTTTGTGGATAAATACACTCTCAGAAGTTTGATAACAGATAACAGTTTGATAACAGATAACAACTTTCAGGTCCAGTTAGAAATTATGTCTAAATTTTGTGTGTTTATACTGTTATTTACCTTGTGTTGTTTTTCGTTCTTCTCTCTTTAACTCCGCTACCACCTTGCGTATTTAGCGGGTTAGAAATAAAACATACAGATAACACATGTTTACACATCCTTGTGTTAAACGTTGTGACCATACATCTGTTGATACTGTGAAACATTGTGACCATACATCTGAGTCTTTTGAGTGTTATGTTTCCAGCCAAAACTTCTGTTATGACCAATTTAAGTGTTAAATTTCTCGAAAGTTGAACATTTAAAAGGGTCATAACATATATATTCTCATAAGATTTAAAACAAGGATGCGCCAAACATGTCTTATCTATAATACATAGATGGCGCTTTATACAAGGGACTTGTACCGTGACAAATAGACCAGAAACGATTTTTTTTAATCTAATTTAGATGTCTTGGACTCCAATATCGCAGCCACGTAGACATCAGGACTTTGTCTTTCAGTTCACTACTTATACAAATGTGTTATATAACACATGTTACATAACACATGCTACATAACACATATGTAGTCTGGTTCTGGTGTCACTCATGTTCTTTAAAATGACGAGATCATGTTATTTTAGATATGCAAAGAACCTGCTCCACTTGTCAAAATTATGTCATGACCGTACATTGACGGACAAGTTCAAGATGCAAGTGTTACCCTTTTGGATGTTTCCTCGCCGCTGTAAAAAATCATGGACAACAGAGCCCAAAACATTGCACGACGTTATCCAATGCTTCCTGGCCGAAGATTGAAAACTAAGTTTCTTTTTCTGTGTGTTTATCTGTTTTATTTATTTTCTTTCATTTACTCCGGTTTTTCAAAATGGCGGGTTATAAATGAATTACTTACCTACATATAGAACAAAAAATTCTGACAGTGTACAAACAATCCTCTCCCCTTGTTAAGGCAATCATGTATTGTGCTCAGGGCAAGAATAAAACCAAGAATAAATAATCACACGAACCTCCGTCTCCCTATCTCTTTAATCCGACCATGCGGAGTCGAATATATTCTCGATGCCTTACCCAATGCAAACGAGCAGAGGGCAGGAGCTAGGCGGAACATCATAATTCGTTACCTCTATAAACAGCTATACCGGAGTAGAGTCCCGAAGAAGAAATTAACCGTCTGAGTTGTCCTTTACAGCTGATTGGTTGTCCACCACTGTGACGTCATGTCTGACTCGCTGAAGACCAGGTTCTCCACGCCTGCTACCGTTTTTAGTGGAGTGTCCCTTGGAAGAATCCACTATTGCGAGCGCTGTAGCAGCTTTCGGATTTCGGTTTCCACCGTATTTTGTGGAGCTCATAACTCGTGAACCAGTGCAAGTATCAAGCTCAAACTTGGCACACTTGTGGGTATTGGGGTCTAGTTGCGCCTTTTGGGGGTCCCACCCCCCACCCCAACCCGGTCCAGGGGCAAATGGGCCCAGTGGATAAAGTTCATAACTTGACAAGAACTGGATATAGGACGATGAAGTTCCTTGGACGTGTAGATCCTAGGTCTGGGAAATTGCTTTTAAAGTTGTACCTCCCTCACCCACCCCGTTCATGGGCAACTGGGCCCAGATTGCCCAGGAGTAAAGTTCGTTACCCTTGCCAGGAATCAACAGGTATCAAAGTTGAAACTTGGTAGAATTGTGAGCATTGGGGTCTCTTTTTACTTTCTGCCGGTCCCAAACCCAACCCCCACCTGGTTTAGGGGCAACTGGGCCCAGACTGCCCGTTTTTTTATGTTTTTAATTAGACAATAACTGGGGATAAGGCGATGAAATTCCTTTGTGCTTTTGGATCACAGGGACCGGGGAGAGTTGAAACACCCCCATCCTCCCCGTTCATGGGCAAGTGGGCCCAAAATTGCCCATGAAAAAAGTTTTTGACCCGTGACTGGAATCAAACTCTAAGCTGGTATACTTGAGGAAAAATGGTGTAAAAACGCATTCTGATGGGTCCCGACCCCCCCCCCCCCCCCCCCTCCCGTTCATGGGCAGCTGGGCCCAGATTTCCCATGAGTTAAGTTCGTCTATGGCAGGTCTCAAGTCCAACTCTTGTATATTTGGGGAGATATGTCTATGGATGAGGATTTGGTGTAAATCAACAAATAAGACGACGCGACGTACTTCAATCTTCAATGAACAGTTGGAAACTGGACTGTTTTGTCATATGATCCCTGATATGCCGTTCTTAATGAATTGTGACAAAGGGGGCTTTATTCTGCCACGAATTGGTTTATTGCACTTGTTTTTACCTTGCTAATGCAAAAGGTTTAAAGGGTGGGACTGGCAGGCAGACCATTCAGTGTTCGAACAAATGCAATTCGTGCAAGATCTTCAACGTTTCTGTGGATTTATACTGGCGGTTTGTTTACATTTAAAGCTTTTAAAAGGGGTGATTACAACGTTATTTCAATACTTGTTTGGTTATTGGGGAAGAGAAATGTCTTGGTTCTAAAGCTGTTTATATATAAATGTGATACACATTTTTACTTTTACACTCCACGTCTGAGCGCTTGCGCACTTGTTCATCTGGTGTGCGCAGCGGCGAAGAGGGAAGTAGAGTGCAACATATTTGTTAGCCCACCCTTTCTACAAAAACATCCTTCCTCCACCTTGTAAACCGGAAAGAACCAGACCTCCAAGAGAAGCAGCTATGAAAGTACCAAAACTCACACCTGTCGCTTGTAAAACTGAAAGGTACCGTAATGGTTTTGTGCCTCAGTTTACCTTGTATCATAACAACCTTCCTTGAATTACTGTATTTACTCTATGACAATAATATATATGTTTTAGTTGTAGGTTAATGAAAAGTGACAATTAATTTGCTCGCGCATGAAATGCTGTGCCGCATTTATTTTGAAAATTAAAGTAGACGGATATCAACTCAAAGTCCACAGCCCAAGTACCTCTAGCTCTTCTCAGTTTTTTCGTGGTATCCATAGTCGCTGCACGGGACCAAAGACCACAGCTTAGGCTTAGGCATTTTTAAACGTATCAGGTCACTCCACTTCACAGCTCAACTTGCTCCGGCTCCAAGGTCCCTGCGAAGTTACTTATGTAGCGAGTGGCGCATGGTTGTGGCTCCCGCGCCCCGCCCACCGTGTCCCAAAAGTAAACCGAGCTTGCAGAACTGCCTAGATCCATAAGCTGTGCCAAAAACGGAGGTTCTATTTAGTCATACACAAATCCTCATTTTTCGGACATGATACCCCATGAAAATCTTTTGAACTGAGAATCTGAAATGGAAATAAACTTTTCAAGCAGATTCTTATGTTTGCACCATGCCCTTGCTACAAGGCATGGTCCCCCTCATGAGCACCCTGCCCTCAAAAGTTTCCCCGAGTAAGGATTAAAGTTAACTGCAGTTTTGCTACTGGGATTAATCTTATCTCTACTGAGATAAAATCAATCCGAATTAGAGATAAGATTACCTTTTTAGAGACAAGATTAATCCCAGTAGCAAATACTGCAAGATTTTTTTTACAGTGCATAAATTGGGGCATGTCCAGACGCTGAGGCACCAGGCCCAAAAGTTGAGGATTTGTGTATGACTGTTTCTATTGGATTATTTGTTCTTGATCAAACACAACACAAAACTTACTCCGTATTGGCCATCAGAAGTCCTTTGTCATTCGTCCAAGCAAAGGGACTTTGGCTGGAAGTCATGAACCTCTTAGAAGAAGGAGCAGAAGTCTCGCTGTCGAGATCACATTTCCGCTTCACGGACCCCAGAGGACTTGCCCGCATGGCAATTGGACTAAGACTCCGCCTAAAATGGTAATACCACACATGTAATTTATTTATTTGCTTACCCACTAATAACAACAAAGGTAAATAGCGGAGCAAACTCAAGAACAAAGAAAAAAAGAAGAGAAACATAAACTAAGAAAAGTAAACACATTCAAGACCGTGAAAAGGTGGCAATTGGCTTGCGTTGATATCAGAAAGCTTTCTGCTCAATACGGCAACTTTCGCGAAAGCATCATTCATTCCAAATTTAGACATAATCTTCCTATTACGGTACCAAGGGGGGAGGAAAAGAAGGAATTTACAAAACCGAAAATACTTGACACGCAAAGAAGAGATATCTTTCTTTCTTAACAGATGGTAGAAACCAGAAAGGTATAAAACTGAATGATCGCAAAAAACAAATAATAATAATAATAATTAAATGTATATTCCAAGGTCCAGGGGCCATATTTAAACAAAACAAAAAGGCACATTACAAAAAAAAAACACAACAATATTTTCATGTGGCTATCCACTTCGAAGCTTAGTGCCTCTTAGCTTCAGCGCTGTGTCTACATAGTCACATCCCTTGGTTATAACCCTTTCCGACGTGCTTCAGGATATCCGGAAGAAGCAAGACTTTCCCCTTTTCTTCATTCTATGCCTTGTGCTTTCTGAAGGGTACAAAAATAAAATTAGTAGCCAATTGATTATTATTTGATTAGTGGTACAGAACGATTGATCAGCGGACATTTTATTTTAGCCCTTCTTGGCAACGGTCCTGATAAGGCCGTAGTACGAAGCTCAGGAAATGTTAATTCCAGATTGTAAGGTCACATTTGAAGAAAGACCAATACTGAGCGTGATATCCAAAAGATCTGTTTTTCGGAAATCACTTACCACTGTAGCCGTCAAATATTTCAAGCATTGACGTATATGCACACAGAGGTATAACAATTTGACAGTGCAAAACAGAATATATACGTCAGCTGAATTTTATTCGAGCTCTATTTCGGCCCTTCTTGGCAAGGGTCCTCTCAGACTCAAGCTGGAAGATGAAACTTGTGGAATATTTTCAGGTACCACAAATCCGAAAGAAAAAGTTCGTTCGAAGACACTCAATTCTATGAATAGCAAGGCAACGAAGTAACGCATTTTCATCGGATCTTCAAGCGCGTTTGGGTGACTAAGAGCGTGTTCCGCCCTTCTAACAATAGTAACTATTAGGTACTATTTTCGTTCCAACCTCATGTAAAGTTACTACGCTGCCTGTCCCAGCTTTCCCGAAATAGTAACCAATAGCAAATGTTTGCTTACCACGCTCGGGAGCGTAGTTAGCGTGGTAACTACGATCTCTGTGACGTGTCTGGTCCGATAGGCCCGCGGCACGGTATTTTGCCAGAAATAGGAAAATTTGTTCCAGCCTTGACGTCAAGAAGCCGAGATTCGTGGCGTCATGCGTAGTGGCTACGGTAAGTAGGGCGGACTGGGTGGAACACGCTCTAAGTGATGGGTAGCAAGACTGTAGTATTTCAGCCCTATTCGGTTAAACTTTGAGCATGTCCCACCCTACTTACCGTACTTACTACGCATGACGTCACGAATTCTGGCTAATTGGCGTCAAGGCCGGACCGCATTTTTCTATTTTCGCCAAAATATGATGCAACGGGCTAATCCGGCCAATCACATTACAAAGACTTGTAGTTACCAAGCTTACTACGCTTCCGAGCGTGGTAAGCAAACAGTTTCTATTTCGAGAAGGTTGGAACGGTCAGCGTAGTACCTTTTCACGAGGTTGGAACGAAAATAGTACTAATAGTTACTATTGTTGGGTGGAGGGTGGAACCCGCTTTTTAAGTACATGGACCTACCTTGACACCACTTTTCTTGTTGGGCTGGGACTAGGTGTGGGGGAATACGAGACATTCCGGACGGGTATCTGCATACTCGGAGAGAAGCATTGCCGGCCAGCCGGTCGAGTAGGAGAAGGGTATGAGTGGAAAGCCGACGTGAAGGCCCCAGTTGCGGGTAGGGTCACGGTCAGGGGTTCAGAGCCACAGGAGGAAGAGGGCCGCCGGCAGTCTTTGCTTTCGTCATCCGTCTAAAACAAATACTTTAAAGCACAAGTCGCGCGAATTTTGTATATGCCTGTATGTCATAATTGGCACTATTATTGACGTACTGTTACTTTCATTCCATTAGATAGATGGTAGATAGATAAATCTTCTTATTCACCAAAAACTTATCATGGCTCACACCAAATTTGTTTGGTGTAGATGGATACCACTTACGAGGCACACACATAAATCATATTAGGCCTATGTATAGAGGGCTACAACGGAACTGTTGGGGCTACAACTGTTACTTTCATTTCATAAACTACCTTAGATATCGTTCTTGCTCCAATATTCTAACATGTACATTCCGTTTATTTGTTGCGAAAGTAAGCCTACCGAGCTACTCCTTACGTAGCTCAGATTTAAATTTTTTGTGATGAATTTGCCGTCCCCTGTATTAGTCAACTGCAAATATTTTGTATGACTCTAATGCTGTTTATGGCATTTGCAACCTCTGGCTACAGTGCCATATACCGATCGCAATTCGGTCGGTCGGACGGGCGGTCTGTCCCACGATTGCGATTTAGGGTACTTCCAGATGTGCTAGGACGATGAAACTTGGCATGCATATCAGGGACCCAACCAAACTAACTTGCCAATAATCAGTTTCCCGATCTGACCATCTGGGGGGAGGGGGAGGGGGTGGGGGTGGGGGAGGGGGTGGGGGGTGGGGGAGGGGGGGAGAGGGAATCCGGAAAATTGAGTCATGCGTAACTTTCAAACGGGTGATTGGATTCGAATGAAACTTAAAACCTGAATAGAAGACATATCTCTGATTTCCCATTCGAAGTCTGGACCGGCCAGCCTCGGGGGAGTTGCAGGGGGGTGGGGGACCGGAAATCTCGTGAAACGGTTAGAATGGAGGGACTGGAGGGAAAGTTGCTGGAAGAACAAGCATCTGCTCTAGATAAATCTTTTACATAATTGGAACGGATCCGGACACTTTTTTTGGGGGGGAGGGGCGGGGTCGGAAGGGAGTTTCCCGGAATTCTGGTGATGGCGGTTTGGGGGATTTTCACGATGAAACTTGGCAGGCATATCAGGGACCCGATTAAACTGGCTTGGAAATACAAAATTTATCGACTATCATTGTTGGGGGAGTGGAGGGAGGAGGAATCCGGAATACTGAGTCATGCATAACTTTGGAACAGGTGATCCGGACCGGATCCAACAACTGTTGGGGGGGGGGGGGCAGGAAAATACGTGACCCGCTTAGACTGGAGAGATCGGGATGGAACTAAACTTGGTGGGAATAACAAACAAATGCTCTAGATAAATCTTTTACAGAACCGGATTGGATCCGGGTACTGTGGGGGGAGTTAGAGGGGGGTCCGGAATTCCGCTGATCGCGAGTTAAGGTACTTTCAGATGTGCTAGGACGATGAAACTTGGCTGGGACATTAGAAATTCGACAAGATTGGCTTCGAACTCGTCACTCCCCAAATCCGACTATCCCTTAAAGTACTAATCTTAACCGCGAAGTAAAAAAAATACTTCTACACAAACTACACATTTTCATGATCCCCATGAGCCCATGACAATTTTTGCTCAAGGGTTTCGCTTAAAAATTAATTGTAGCACCCTTAAAGTGCGCATCTTAACCGAAAAGTTAAAAAAATACTTTAGACCAACCGATAGATATTAATGATCCCCAAGGGCCCATTATCGTTTTGCCTCAGGGGTTTTGCTAGAAGATGAACTTTTAGCGTAAAATTAAATAATATACATATTCCTTCAGCCCAAGCTGATGCGAATCATATTTGACGGTGCAAAACGGTTAAGTCAGCTACATTTTATTTGAGATATATTTCGGCCCTTCTCGGCAAGGGTCCTCTTCAGGCTCAAGCCGCTCAAGCTGGAAAATGAACTTTCGGATAAACAATTAAAGATTTTATAAGTAGTGAACTGATAGACAAAAAGGGGTCCCGTCAGTACCGCAACACGTCAGTTGACATAAACGTCAGTTCGCCACAGAATTCCGTCAGTACGCCAACATTTTCCGACAGTTCGCCTACACGTCAGGTGACCCCCAAAAATCCGTCAGTTGAGCAACACGTCACTTCAACAACACGTCAGTTCACCAACATGTCAGTTGACCTACACAGTTCGCCTACTGTCAGTTGACATAAACGCCAGTAGACCTACACGTCAGTTCACCTAAACCGAAAATCCAACAGTTGAGCTACACGTCAGTTCGCCCACCGTCAGTTCGCCTACCGTCACTTCACATATGCGTCAGTTGGTATAAACGTCAGTTGGCATAAACGTCAGTTGGCATAAACGTCAGTTGACATAAACGTCAGTTGACATAAACGTCAGTTCGCCTACAAAATCCGTCACCACGCGCAAAGGTTCAGACCAGCCTATTAGTTCGAAGTTGGCTGGGTCACCGAAAGCAATTAAGCAGAGGGAATCAACCCAGGGGATTAATAAAAAGAAGCCGACGTTTGCGCAAGCTGAAAGGGTAAAATGAGTTCAGAATCGCCGGGAGCTTTCAATCAGATGCGGCAGGTAAAGTCAAAAAAGAAAGAACAAATGCAAAGTAATCAATCAGTACAAGCTGTTGCGAAGGTTTTGAACGGGGCTAGTCAAACGGAAACTGAAAAATATGAGGTGACGTATAATTAAACACATATAAGGGCTTAACAACCATCGCAAGGTGAAGGACCAAAATGTGCAAGTGATTCTCTATCTTTGCCGAAAGGGTCCCGGAAACAATGAGGGACGAATTACTTTTCTCTTGGCCAATTCTTCCGCTATTATCTTCAAACAAGACCAAAGGTTCCGACGGGATCCCAAAAATTTGATATCTGATCCAGACAATTGGATCTTGTAGATGAATATCCGGTCTTCGCCAAAGTTCTTGAAAATCTGAACTGTTGAAATTTAGAAACAGAGGCTGACCATCTGAGAAAACCAAGTCCAGATATGGATTCAGCGTGTGTGTTTACTCCAGTGTTGGGAAACACTTAAATAAAAGTACTAAATTGTACTCTACTTAAGTTACAAATTTCAGAAGTCCTTAATACTCGTACTTAAGTAAAAAATAGAAGTAATTAATGGTACTTAGGTACTCAAGACCTTTGGTGAAAAGTTCGCTTAGCACGATTTTCAGTACCATGTTTATCATTTTCGCTGAAACTGAATGGACATTAGGGATCTAGTGATTCTTTCTGCGAGCCTGAAGTGGTTTTGAAGAATAGCTAACTATGCAGCTTTTCTTCATCGGGTATGTAGCCTAGAGCTGATAATATCTAAATTCGGTTAAAAATTTAAAACTGAAAATTGACGCTCTGTTATATTCCGTTCCGTAAATTTGCGGGAAGTTCCGATCCACCACCCTTCAAAACATACAAATATAAACGTTTATTTATTGGCTTAACGTCTGATCTTGTTTCATTGTCAGAAATGGAGTAGCACCCCCCCCCCCCCCCCCCCCAGCTACAAACTACTCGATCCGGAACTCACCATTAAGAGCAAGACGAAAGGTTTCAGTGAGTCTGCAAAGAGAAAATATTTGTGTTGCTCTTCGTCCACAAAATCGGGTAATATACACTTTCGGTCTTTGCCAGATCGCGTAGCATAACTGTTTTTTTATCTGCACTCAACCCCTTAATCAAATCCCTTAGGCAATCGTTTTCTCTCTTGATTAATTGATTAATTTAAAACATAGGCACGTTCTGTACCTCGAAATAAACTATCTAATAAGTTTGGTCAGATGATGTTGGTCTTTCGAAATTTTGTCAGTTTACATCATATTCCGGTCATCACCATTTATCCAGTAGGGCAGATTTCCTACCTGGTAGTTCCCATGAGTAGGAGCTGACAGATTGGTCAGTCGTCTTACTATCCCTACACCGAGGCGCACAACTGGATAAACACGTTATCAGATAATACAAAAGTTCTCGTTTTCTCTGGATTCCGACGAATACGGCCGAACTATCAACTTGATGGGAAAATTCAGCTAGTGTATAGATTAGATAATGTTGATATAGATGTCTTGCAAAGATGTATATAAAAATAAGGCATAAAACTGATACGTCAGCTACGTAAAAACTGATACGTCAGCTACGTATTTGACTAAGCTAAACTAAGGCAAATGTGATTCGCAGTAACCGAAGTACGTCAGCTACGATGCTTTGGCAGCGATATTTCGTGTGAGTTTCGTGTAGGGATACCTATGACATCGCAAAAATGTCCCTCTGTACGTCCGTCTGTCTGTGAGCACGATAACTCTCGAAGGGAATGAGATATTTTGATGAAACTTGGTGTGAGGGTTCATTGGGTCAAGGGTAAGGTCAAGTTCGTAGATGGGCTATGTAGCTCTACATTTAGGGGTGGGGGAGGGGGTTCAAATTAAGGGACAAACAAACATTTTTAAACAGCTAATGTGATAGTCGATTATGGGGTAAGAAGGCATGCTGAGCACGATATTGAAAACCATTTTCTCGCCGAACAAATAGTTCGTCCGGAATCCGGCGAAACCCGGAAAGTTGGTTAAAAGTAAAAGTTTCATTTGAAGTTGATGAAATTTTTGATCTGGGGTAAAAATACATGCTGAACACGATGGTGAAAACCATTTTCTCGCTGGACAACTAGTTCGCCCGGAATCCGGCCAAAACCGGAACATTTTAAAAGCAAAAATTCGATTAGATGACAGATTATGGGGTATGAAGAGAGGCGAGTCTGTATATGACAATCATTTCTCGGACATATAATTAGTCAGGAATCCGGTTGTAACCGGAATGTTTTTTTGAAGTCAAACTTTTATTCAAAGTTGATTAGATGTTCTTTAAAGGGATAAGGAGATACGCTGGATTTGTTTCTGAATTATCTTTTTTTGCTGGACTAGTAGTTCGCTCGGAATTCGGGCGAAACCGGAAACTCGGCAAAAGTAAATCAGGAAGTCTCGGACAGTATCGTCAAAATAGATATGGCTTATAGAGGTGTATCTGAACTTGGTTTTCTCTGATGATTAGCCTGGCGAAGACTGGATCTGGCGAAGACAAGACCCGATTGTCTGAATCAAATATTAGATTTTTGGGATCCCATCGATACATTTGGTCTTTTTTCTGATATACAGCAACATTATATTGATACTGTGGGCCAATTTTCTTCCCAAAGACAGCTATTATTCCAATAAGTCCGAAAAATGCTTTTTTCTGGTGGAAAAAAAATTCCTTGAGCCTAAGCTGACTTTGAAAAATATATTCAAATAATGCATACAACGGGTACGTCAGCTACGATGCTTTAGCAGCGATATTTTGGCCCTTCTTGGCAAGGGTCCTCGTCAGGCTGTCAATCTTCATCGCTGCTAAAGCATCGTAGCTGACGTACCCGTTGTATGCAGTGTTTAAAAAAAAATGGAAAATGAATATTTTTCTACTTAAATACATCCAAGTTTTAACAAAGACTGAACCAGACTGTTTTAAAACCTTATGCCGCAGGCAAAAATTTCGAAAGTCAAAGTCTTTCATGGTACGCAAACTGACTACTCTTTGAGTAAAACAGAAAATTAATCTTGGTGCCTCACGCCCCCTGGCGAAACGTCCCCGTGTCAAAACTCAAAACGTTCCACGGCAAAACGTCCCCACGCATCGATTTTTAAGTTCGCCTTGGTCTTCGGGTGCATGATCGACGTAAAATAACTTCAGAGTTTCATTACAGATAGGGGAACATTCTTTATAAGCAGGAAAGATCGGACATAGCACCGGTTGCTTCATCAATGTACTGTTTTCAGTTGGACTGGTTTGATCCTTTAATCAAATCTTTTAATAATTAATACCACCAAATTAAATACGAACAAAAGCGAGGTCAATGAGTTATATCGCTTCATAAATGTATTGTTCTCAGTTGGATGGGTTTGATCCTTTAATAAAGTCTTTTAGTAATAAACATCACCAGATTAAAAATCGAACAAAATCGAGATCAATGAGTTATATCGAAGCGTAAACTAACACAAAACATAAACCAATTAAGTACAAGATAAAACGAAAACTGACAAACTACTAAATCTTTGCGCTTTCTTTAAGAAATGGCTATAGCCGGGAGCAACACTTTCTGAGTGTTGAGTAGGCCTATTGGGACTTCCTTGAGTAGGCCTTATCGATTAAATGCTGAAGTAGTCAACCCATCGTGGTTTTGAAAAGTTTATATTCCGAAAACATATTTTGCCTGAACGGATGATGCAGTCACTAATCTCATAGGCCTAGCTATCCCTCAGCGATGAAACAAAACATCTGTAGCCGGTCGACGTTTTGATCGGGGACGTTTTGTCACGGGGACGTTTTGAATGGGTACGTGTTTTCGACAGCCCGTATAAAATTGATGAATATTCTGGCAACAGACCTGCAAGAAGGATCGCCTTGTCAGGTGCAGTGTTGGGAAATACTTAAGTAAAATTACTCAAGTAATTAGTTAAGTAAAAAAATTGAGTACTTATCCTCTACTTAAGTAAAAAACTTCAGACGTACTTGATACTCGTACTTAAGTAAAAAAAAAAGAAGTACTTCAGGGTACTTAGTAATCAAGTACTTTCATAACGGTGAAAAGTTCGATTATCACAATTTTCAGTACCATGTTTATCATTTTCGCTGATACTGAATGGACATTAGGGATCTAGTGATTCTTTGTATGAGCCTGCAGTGGTGGTTTGAAGAATAGCTAAGCAGAGACGTTACTAGCCAAAATGTTTGGAGGGGCGGGACGAGACATTTACCGACTGGTTGGTAATTTTTACCGACTTCTTCTGCAGAAAAACGACGGTTTTCAACAACAAAAATTAAATTTATGACAAAAATCGACTGATTTTCAGAAAAATCGACTAAATTTTCAGAAAAAACAGACTATTATGACGAAAAATCAACCAATTTTCAGGAAAACCAACTGTTTCCGTGAAAAAAATCAACTGTTTTGACGAAAAATCGCGGCCTTTACCGACAGGCCAATAGCATGGGGGGGGGGGGGGGCTCCCCTCCCCCCAGTTGTGACGCCCCTTTAGATAACTATGTATAGCTTTTCTTCACCAGGTATGTAGCCTAGAGCTGACAACATCTCAATTCAGTTAAAATTTTAAACTGAAAATTGCCGCTCCGTTATAGCCTGTACCGTAAATATGTCGGTAGTTCCCGCCCACTAATGGGAAAAGGCTTGGGACAACACTGACTGTTGGTGAATGTTTCACCACTTTGTTTGACACTGGCAGAGAATGCAGGAAAACTAACAGGTTAAATTTTTTTTGTTCTAATAAATGGAAATCCCTCAATTCCAAACAGAACACGTCAAAAGGACAACAAATAATCCCAGCCTTTTCTTGATTTACTACATTTTCTAGAAAATAGTATTCAAGCAGCATGGACCACGGCCGTATCCAGTGAGGGCGGATAGGGGGTTCGACCAACATCATCTGACCAAACTTATTAGATAGTTTATTTCGATGTACAGAACGTGCCTATGTTTTAAATTAATCAATCAATCAAGAGAGAAAACAATTGCCTAAGGGATTTGATTAAGGGGTTGAGTGCAGATAAAAAACAGTTAGGCTACGCGATCTGGCAAAGACCGGAATTGTATATTACCCGATTTTGAGGATGAAGAAGTAACACAAATATTTTCGCTTTGCGATCACACTGAAACTTTTCGTCTTGTTCTTAACGGTAAGTTCCGGATCCAGTAGTTTGTTGCGGGGGGGGGGGGGGGCTACTTCATTTTTAACAATAAAAGAAGATCAGAGATTAGAGCCCATAAATAAACGTTTATATTTGTATGTTTTGAGTGGGAGGGGGTGGACCGGAACTTCCCGCAAATTTACGGAACGGAATGTAACAGAGCGTCAATTTTCCGAATTGAGATATTATCAGCTCTAGGCAGGCCTGGGAGTGACCTAAGGCTAAAATATATATAGGATATAGGATTTTTCACATCAAAATATAGGACAATATAGGATAGAAAAACAGCTTATTTGGATGAAAAAATCCCATGACCCAATCTTCTGCAAAATAATAAAGGAAATATATGTGTCACTTCACTATTCACTCTTTCGCTGGACACAGTACACTACACAAACTGCACTCCGCAGTAGACACAGCATAGAATAAGAATTAAGTTCCTACAAACAAAGTACTGTAGGCATTTGCCATTGCTCGAACTGACTAAGCTACTTTTTAACAGACTTCCCAATTGATTGTGTGAACCATGTAGAAATTCTCAATGAAAGCTGCCCAAAAGCTCAGCCGAACATTGATTTATGCAAGCCAAAGCTCGAACTAAAGTTTGCACAGAACCAGTGGAAAAGAAATAGCCGAGCTGAGAAGTGCCGAATGTTCAAAGAGAACCAGCAGAACACAAACAGCTGAGCTACAACAGGAATGGAAAATGGCTAATGGAAAATGGAACAACTGGAATCAACAAGAGCTACGAGCTCATGTGGCACTTGTTACGAGCAGGTGGTGTGAGAAGCGCGAAAATAAATCTGAGCATTTTTCCGGAAATTCCTGTACCCCTCCCCACCGTGCTCGGATCCAGTTCGGACCATAAAATATGCCATCTAACGCATGCGATCTCTCTACTTTCCAAGTTTCATTCAAATCATTCCACTCGGTTAACCCCTATGCGAGCAACCACATTTCCGGGACTCCCCCTCCAACTCCCCCCACTGTGACCGCATATGACTCGGACACATAAAACTTCGCATCTCTAACATCTCCTCTTCCCGCCCATCAGGTTTAACTCGAACCGGAGCATATCTTCAAATTTCCGGTTCCCGCTTCATCCTCCCCCTACTTTGGTCGGATCCGGTTCGGATGCCAAATGATAAAACTAGGCCGCATAAACTTGGTACTGTCCAACTTGCATCCCATTCGGCACATCCGTTTCGTCTTTGTGCATGTCACAAAGTTTCCCCCCCCCCCAAACTCCCCCACAGTGACCGGATCCGGTCCGTTTATGTCATTCTCGTATCTAGGACTTGTGCTTTTTCATCCCAAACCCTCTACTCGAAGCGTTTCCCAAGATTTCGTGTTCCCCCTCCAACTCCCCCCAATGTCACCGGATCCGCTCCATATTTAAAATGGGGCGTCTGAGACACGAGGTCTTTCTAGATATCAAGTTTCGTTAAGGTCCGATCACCCGTTCGTAAGTTAAAAATATCTCAATTTTACGGATTCCCCCCTTCCTCCACGCCCCCCCCCCCCCAGATGGTCGGATCGGGGAAACGACTGGTCGCAAGTCAATCTGTTCGGTTCCCTGACAAACCCGCCAAGTTTCATCGTCCTAGCACAGCAGGAAGTACCGAACCCGCGGGATCACTAGAAATTCGGATTCCCCCCCCCCCCCCTCCTGCTCCCCCACAGTGAGTGGATCCGGTCCGGTTATGTGAATCACGTATCTAGGACTCGTGCTTGTTCTTTCCACCAAGCTTCATCCCAATCTCTCCACAAATCTTCACTTAAAAATGCTCGTTTGAATGGCTTAGATGCTCCCAGTGACAAAAAAGCGTGGCAAAAGGTCCTTCGTACAGATAAAGGTTCAGCTGTACCTCCTTCCGCGCTAACTATGGCTGACTGGACCAACCACTACCGTGGTCTATTCAGTGGTTGCAAAAACCAGATTCAGCAGCACTTTGAAAATTTACTTCTTAAATACCTACCAAGGAAAATATTTCAACCTTCTGTTCTTCCCGTTACTTGTTCTTCCATCGAAATTGCTTTCCGAAAATTAAGAAGAACTGGTTCTACAGATTCTGATGGCCTTAGTGCCGATTTTTTCAAAATTGAGTGTTCAGCTTTAACACAACACCTTCAGCTGCTATTTCAAATTTGTTTATGCCAGGGTTTGGTTCCGAATAGTTTCCTCCTGGGTACTATAACATCGGTGATTAAGCGAGGGAAAGACGCGGACCTTTGCAAAAGCTATCGGCCAATTGCAGTTTCTTGTACCATAAGCAAAATCCTGGAATACGTCCTTCTTCCAGAACTAGTTGAAAAATGTAGCTTCGGTTCAATGCAGTTTGGATTCCGTTCGAGCGCAAGTTGTGCGCACGCTCATCACATATTGACAAAAATGATGAAACAGGCTACCCGCGACAAATCTTCTATACATATATGTTCTATAGATATAGCTAGTGCTTTTGACAATACAACGCATTCTCAGGCCCTATTTTCTCTCATTACTTCTGGCGTGAATCTGTCTGTCGTCTATCTGTTAAAATTTTGGTATGGTCATTCTTCAGTAAGGTTCAAATGGCAAGGTAGCTTGTCAGAGATTATTTCTGTCCGAACTGGTGTTCGCCAAGGGGGAGTCTTATCTCCCTACATCTTCAAATCGGCCATATCTTCTTGTCTCGATTCCTTGCTTCCTGCTTACTTCTATAAAGACTATGCCTTCAGCTACATAGCCTACGCGGACGACTTGCTCTTAGTAAGCCGTAGCCGATCCACACTCACAAAAAATGTAAGTAAGCTGTCGTCAGAACTTCTGAAAATTGGCCTTGAAGTTAACCTTTCAAAATGTGAGTACCTGCATTTCAACCCTTCGTCAAATTGTTCGAGTGCATCTAAAGCTTCTATATCTCTTGGATCGTTCATCGTCAAATCAACAGACTCTCTACGGTGGCTCGGCATAACATTCAAATCTTCATTGTCAAAATTTTGCTCATCGGTTGTTCAAGAAGTTTATAAGTCGATCCGTAGCGCCTATGGGCGCATCGTCCCCCACCGGGGGCGCTATAATCGTAAAGCTTTGGGAAATTTGTACAGCACCTTCTGCGCTCCTTCTATACTATTTCGTTCTGGCGTCACTCATGTTCTGCGAAAGAAGGAGATTAAAAAGATGAGATCATGTTATTTTAAATATGCAAAGCACCTGCTCCACTTGTCGAAATTATGTCATAACCATACATTGACAGAGAAATTCAAAATTCAAGACGCAAGTGTTACCCTTTTGGATGTTTCGTCATCACTTTCAAAACTCATGGACAACAAGGCCCAACCAGCACACGATGTCGTCCACTGCTTCCTGACCGAAGATTAAAAATTAAGTGTCTTTTTCTGTGTGTATATATGTGTTTTGTTTATTTTCTTTACTTTCGTCATTTACTCCGCCTTTTCAAAATGGCGGGTCATAAATAAATTACTTATTACTTACTTACTTACTCTAAGCGTTTTCCAAGATTTTCACTCCCCGCCCCCCAATGTCACCGGATCCGGTCCGGATTTAAAATGAAACGTCTGAGACACGAGGTCTTGCTACGTTTCAAGTTTCATTAACATCTGATCACAAGGTCGTAAGTAAAAAATACCTAATTTTTCCGGATTCCCCTCCCTCCACTCCCCCCCCCCCAGATGCTCGGATCGGGGAAGTGACAACTTCCAACTTAATCATTTGGGGTCCTTGATATGCCTGCCAAGTTTCATCGTCCTAGCTTATGTGTAAGTGCCCGAACTAGCAAAACATGGACAGACTGACCGACTGACCGACGGACGGACAGAAATTGCGATCGCTATATCGCACTTGGCCGAGGGCAAGTGCCATAAAAACTGTGCCACTAGGTGCTAAGATGTAGGTTCTCCAGAGGATACTATAAGTTCTTGGTAGTACCAATCGAGTTAAACAGGAGTATAATGAAGGTCTTAGAGATTTCCGAATGCAGACAAAATCACGAAATCAGACCTGTACTTTGGACAGAACATTCAACAAACAGCAGGCTATCAGCAACCAGGTCACTGTCATGCAGCCTCAATGAAAGGAGAGATAGTGGTCAGAACTCATCATAAGGTAGCAACATAAACTAACTGACAATTAGGTATTTCCGAATTCGCAACGCCGACGCCAACTTTTTGATGGCGTTTATGGCATTTATTTTGTTTGTTACTCCATCTTTAGAGCGCTTCGCCCTCCTTTTGTTGAGATGGGTTATAAATAAATTGAATAGAATTTTTAATTTCTTGTCACGCAGCGTTGCCATAATACACAGACGAAACTGAAAAACATGTTTGCAGAAATATTAACTACTTCGACCTTTGCCCAATTTTAGCAGAATTAACTTCGAAATTTACGAAAAAAACAGCAGAAGCTGAAATATAGGAGAATATAGGGTTTTTGACTCAATATAGTATATTATAGGACAAGTGTTAAAATATAGGATATATAGGATATATAGGTCTCACTCCCACCCCTGGCTCTAGGCTACATACCTGATGAAGAAAAGCTGCATAGTTAGCTATTCTTCAAAACCACTTCAGGCTCGCACGAAGAATCACTAGATCCCTAATGTCCATTCAGTTTCAGCGAAAATAATAAACATGGTACTGAAAATCGTGCTAATCGAACTTTTCACCAAATTACTTGAGTATAATTACTTCTATTTTTTACTTAAGTACGAGTATTAATGACTTCTGAACTTTTTTACTTAAGTAGAGTACGAGTATTCGAATTTTTTACTTAAGTAATTATTTAGGTCCTTTTACTCCAGTATTTCCCAACACTGGAGTAAACACACACGCTGAATCCATATCTGTACTTGGTTTGCCCACATGGTCAGCCATTGACCTTAATCTGTTTCCAAATTTCAACAGTTAAAATTTTCAAGAACCTTGGTGAAGACTGGATATTTATCTACAAGATCTAGATCATTTTGGGATCCCGTCAGAACCTTTGGTATTGTTTGAAGATAATAGCGGAAGCATTGGCCAAGAGAAAAGTAATTCGTCCCTCATTGTTTCCGGGACCCTTTCGGCAAAGATAGAGAATCAGTGGCACATTTTGGTCCTTCACTTTGCGATGGTTGTTATATGTGTTTAATTATACGTTCACCTCATATTTTTCAGTTTCCGTTTGACTAGCCCCGTTAAAAACCTTCGCAACAGCTTGTACTGATTGAATACTTTGCATCTGTTCTTTCTTTTTTGACTTTACCTGCCGCATATGATTGCAAGCTCCCGGCGATTCTGAACTAATTTTACCCTCATCAACTTGCGCAAACGTCGGCTTCTTTTTATTAATCCCCTGGGTTTTATTCCCTCTGCTTAATTGCTTTCGGTGACCCAGTCGACTTCGAACTAATAGGCTGGTCTGAACCTTTGCGCGTGGTGACGGATTTTGTAGGCGAACTGACGTTTATGTCAACTGACGTTTATGTCAAATGACGTTTATGTCAACTGACGTTTATGCCAACTGTCGTTTATGTCAACTGACGTTTATGTCAACTGACGGCAATCCAACTGACCTGTAGGGCAACTGACGTGTAGATGAACTGACGTGTTAACGAACTGACGGATTTCTAAAATAAGGCGAACTGAGGAGAGTGAACTGACGTTTATGTCAACTGACGGTAGGCGAACTGACGTGTAGTTCAACTGACGTGTAGGGGAACTGACGTGTAGAGGAACTGACGTGTTGACGAACTGTCGCATTTTTTGTTTAGGTGAACTGACGTTTATGTGAACTGACGTGTTGCGGTAGTGACAGCGACCCGACAAAAATGCTCCTCAGCCGGGATTTGAACCCATTAAAATTATATATTTGGTTTTATTTGGTTTTCGCCATGAGACCCCGTCTTGTGGGGCCGGGTTTGTCTACGTGGCTCCGACAATGGAGTCCTAGACTTCTAAATTATATTCGAAAAATTGTTTATTGTTTATTGGTCACGGTACAAGTCCCTTGTCTAAAGTGCCATCTATATTAATTAAAGGTTAATATTCTTTGAGCCCAAGCTGACTTTGAAACATTCATTCAAACAATGTTTACAACGGATACGTCAGCTACGATTCTTCATCAGCGATATTTCGGCCCTTCTTGGCAAGGGTCCTCGTCAGGCTGTCAATCTTCTGGGAAGATTTTCAGCTTTCCCAGAAGATTGACAGCCTGACGAGGACCCTTGCCAAGAAGGGCCGAAATATCGCTGACGAAGAATCGTAGCTGACGTATCCGTTGTAAACATTGTTTGAATTTAAAGATTATTCCTTATATATCTGATTTTGTGAACTTCTTCTCTGAAAATTGGTTGGAGTTAAATCTGGTGCTGAGATTCAAAATACTTTTTACCAAACGATATATTCTTGTGATTTCGAAGGGCCAATGGTCATTCTTATCCCAAGGCTTTTGTGTACAAATGATCAGAACAAACCCACGAATTGCCAATTCCATCTTTCCTCCTCTGAACCAGCCTTGCAAGTGCCATATGAGCTTCTAGCTCTTGTTTTAATTGTAAGCTATGTGGCTACATAAATTGATTGATTATAATAATGAGGCTGATGCCAGCTAGCAGGCCACTTACCAGGGATAAGTCTTCCCACGACTGTGATATCTGAATAGCGGATATGCATTCTTTCTCTTTAGCTACCTCCGTGGTGACAACGTCCGAGCCCTCTTGCTGACGGAGCTGAAATATCCTGAACGGTGGTTTCCTGCTACCATGTCCACTCTAGAAAACACATCCTTATTAAAGTACAAAGCTGAGCAATATTTTGCTATATGAAAGACATAAGGCGTATTCTCGCCGTTCCCCGAGGACTCCACTTGAGGAGTCCCCGCGTTTTTGTTTGTCCCGGGGACTCGCTCCCCGTATTCTCGCGAGTCCCCGTATGCTCCGATTATCATCACCATTATCAAAAAGAACTCCCTTTCAAATTCGGAGGGGAATCAATTTTTGCTGTTGTAGGCAGGGGCGTCCCGAGGGGGGGGGGGCGCAGCGCCCCCCCTACGTTTTGGGCATTCGGTCAATTTTTCGCCGAAGGCGAAAAATTCGGTCAAAACGGGCATCGCGGCGAAGCCGTGATGCCCTTTCGATAAAATCGTTTGTCCCCGCATTTCGAAATTGGGTGACTTAACGTGTTTATTGGTTCCCCTTTCTTTATCGACTTTTCTAATTCATCCAACTTTTGTTTACTCCGCATCGGTTTCACCGCATTTGGTATGTCCCTTCGTAAATTCGGCGATTTAACCTGTTTATTTGGTCTCATTCGTTAGCGAATTCGGTAATTCACCGGACTTTTCTCAAGTCCGTATCTGTTCTATTCCATTCGGTCATTCCATTTCATAATTTGGTCATTAATCAGATTCATTTGGTTCTGATTCGTGACCGAATTCCATAATTCATCCAACTTTTGTTCAGTCCGCATCGATTTCGCCGCATTCGGTCCGACACTGCGTAAATTCGGTGATTTAACCTGTTCATTTGGTCTCATTCTTGACCGAATTCGGTCGCATTCGGTCAGTCGATTTGATAATTCAGTCATTAATCAGATTCATTTGGTTATGATTCGTGACCGAATACGATAATTCATCGAACATTTAGTCCGCATCGATTTCGCCGCATTCAGTCCGTCCCTGCGTAAATTCGGTGATTTAACCTGTTTATTTGGTCTCATTCCCTACCGAATTCGGTAATTCGGTCGCATTCGGTCAGTCCATTTCATAATTAAATTTGGTGAGATTCATTTAGTTCTGATTCGTTACCGAATACGGTAATTCACCGGATTTTTTTTTAGTCCGTTTCTATTATTAGACTTGCCGAATTCGGTTGTTTTAGCTGGTTCAACAAGAGTTTTATTCCGTTATGAAATTCGGTTGTAATACCGCTCTCCATCTGTTCCTTATTTTTTTAGTTAGTTTTTCGGTATAGTACGAATTCATTATTTGCTTCAACCCCTGTTCAACCCAGTTACTGAATTCGTTAATTAAGTGGCATTTATTTAGCTCGCGTTATTTACCATTTACGGTAGCTTCAGCTAGGTGCTGTTCATTTTTTTACTTCTTAGGATTGCAGTACTTCAGTTATAAGCACGTCTGTTGACGTGAAAACTAACCTACTTCTGTTTGCTGTAAATTCCGAACAATTGTACTTTGTATCCACTTTACCCTGGATCGCCCCTTTCGTTGCCAGACAACTCTGGGTTGAAAAGGTAATCTTGGGATAGCAGAAAGGCACTTTCATCATCAGCGTTTCCACAAAATTTCGCCTGCGGCGCATTTCGCAGTCTCCACTAGTTAGACAAAGGTTGCCTCATTTAGTTGGCGTTTGAGGCTTGGAATTTTGGGGGGCTTGAACTGTGTTAAAAGCTAGAATTTGCATGGAAAGTAGTTAAATGTTGCCAGAAAAAAAAGGTGGATTAAAAAAATTTCACCTGCGGCGCCTTAATTAATCATGGGCACAGCGGTTAGACGTTGTCGCTATGCAGCAACACCGTTTTTTGCGATTATTTCAAGTCCTGTTGGCAAAACTGGAAAGGTCTTCCAGAGGTAAAAGGCTAGTGACGGGGTATCCATGAAAAAGAAAAAGAGAAGCGGAAAAACGTGAAAACGCGCCAATTTTTCTCTTTAGACTCGTTTGTATATACTCTGCAACTTTTTACGTAGTAGCTTCATGAAGGCAACTCGCTGTGTTTTTACATTTTTTTAAAATAAATTCAGTAAAAATCAGCTACCGATTCGGTCAATTTTACCAGGTGCGCCCCCCCCCCCCAATGAAGAGAGGTTCGGGACGCCCCTGGTTGTAGGTACTATGTAAAATTAATGAAAAAGAATCAGAATAAACAAAACCAAAAATAAAGTGGATCTAGACTAATTTTTTCAGCTGCATATTCATTTTTCGAACAAAATCCATTTTTAGAAGCATTCTTCGTATTCTTGCTGTTTCTGTACGCGGAGTCCGCGTGGAGTGACTCCCTCTATTCTCGCCGTTCTCTTCGATTCCCCGAGGAGTCCTCGGGGAACGGCGAGAATACGCCTATAGTTATTTTTTGAAGAGAAAAGATGAAGATCAGCCATTCGGGTGTACCTGCCCTCTATGTGGTAATGGAGTTGATGATTTGGTCCATATTCTGTGCCGGTGTCCAGAGCTTTCTGGGTTAAGAAGAAATTACTAAAAGGTGAGGTTATGTTAGCACGACGACAAGCTTTATATGTAAAATTTGCAGATTTGTTGATGGTGTGGTGAAATTTCGAGAGAGCGATGGCGAAGTTTAGTTCATGTAAAGTTATTTTGTTTTGTTGTTTTATATGTATTTTCTTGTATATGGCCTTTGACTTTGCATACAATTATTACAATACGAACCGAGGGGAACAAGACCTTCAATAAAGGAAAAAGATCCATTCATCATCGTTGACTGAGAAATCGACATACCACAATCGACAAGCCTAAGTTTTCTTTCCTGGCATTATAAGGCCTACTTCACTGCTTCGGAACCATGCTCAATTAAAAAAAAAATTAAACAAATCCTATCCTCAACAGTCGGATCTGCTAGACTTCGATGCGAAAGTTAGGAATGTTCTGTCACTGCTTGCCCAGGCCAATCATGAGAGAATGTATAAGAAAAGTGCATAAAACTTCAAAGTTCCGGCAATAACACGGATGGAGTAGTTAAATAGGTCGACTAGAGACGGGATAGATATATAAACATACTAAGAATACACGAGGGGTGACAAGTACGCCCTTTAAACCATCGAGGATTACTTCTGAGTACCTAGTTTTTATATACCATATACCGATCACAATTCCGTCTGTCGGTCTGTCGGTCGGTCCGAGTTTTTTGTCCCACTTATCCGAGTTAGGGTACTTCCAGATGTGCTAGGACAATGAAACTTGGCAGGCATATCAGGGACCCGACCAAACTAACCTGGAAATAATCAGTTTCCCGATCCGACCATATGCGGGGGAGTGCGGGGCGCTGGAAACTTGAAAATTTAGGGCATATTGTCACTTTTTTCCGAGTTGGGGTACTTCTAGCTGAGCTAGGACATTGAAACTTGGCAGGAATATCAGAGACCCGACTAAACTAACCTGGAAATAAACAGTTTCCCGATCCGACCATATGCGGGGGAGTGCGGGGCGCTGGAAACTTGAAAATTTAGGGCATATTGTCACTTTTTTCCGAGTTGGGGTACTTCTAGCTGAGCTAGGACATTGAAACTTGGCAGGAATATCAGAGACCCGACTAAACTAACCTGGAAATAAACAGTTTCCCGATCCGACCATATGCGGGGAAGAGGGGGCGCTGGAAACTTGAAAATTTAGGGCATTTTGTCACACTTTTTCTAGTTAGGGTACTTCCAGTTGTGCTAGGACCATGAAACTTGGCAGGCATATCAGAGACCCGACCTAACAAACTTAGAAATAATCAGTTTTCTGAACCGACCATTGGGGGGGGGGGGGGGGTGGAGGGCAGGGGAATCCGGGAAATTGAGAAGTGTGTAACTTTCGAACGGATGATCGGATTGTAATGAAACTTCATAACTGTATATATCTGTAATGTCCCGTTTAAAGTCTTGACCGGATTCGGTAGCCGGGGGGGAGTTGGGGGGGGGGGACCGGAAATTTCAAGAAACGGTCAGAATGGAGGGATCGGAGTGAAACTTGCTGGGAAGAACAAGCATCTGCTCTAGATAAGTCCTTTAGACCATTGTACTGGATCCGGACACTTATGGGGGGGGGGGTTAGAGAGATTTACATGGTTTACAAGTTATTACAAAGATTTACATGGACCAAATGTTTGTTCTTCCCAGCAAGTTTCACTCCGATACCATCATTCTAACCGTTTCTCGAGATTTCCCCCCCCCCCCCCCAGCTCCCCCGCGGTGCACGTAGCCAATCCGATTCAGCAAATGACTTACCTAGAGCATCTGTTTGTTCTTCCCACAAAGTTCCATCCCGATCCCTCCATTCTAAACGGGTCACGTATTTTCCGCCCCCCCCCTAATAGTTGCCGGATCTGGTCCGGATAGGAAAAAAATCATCGGAGAAATGTCCTCTGTTGAATTCTTAAATTTCACTCGAATCCGATCACCCATTCCAAAATTACGCATGACTGAAAATTTCGGATTCCCCTCCCTCCACTCCCCCCACCATTATCTGATCGACAAAATTTTTATTTTGAAGTCAGTTTGATTGGGTCCCTGATATGCCTGCCAAGTTTCATCGTGAAAATCCCCACAACCACCATCACCGGAATTCCGGGACCCCCCCCCCCCCCCCCATGAGTGTCCGGATCCAGTTCAATGGTCTAAAGGACTTATCTAGAGCAGATGCTTGTTCTTCCCAGCAAGTTTCACTCCGATCCCTCCATTCTAACCGTTTCTTGAAATTTCCGGTCTCCCCCCCCCCAACTCCCCCCTGGCTACCGAATCCGGTCAAGACTTTAAACGGGACATTACAGATATATATTCTGTTCAGTTATGAAGTTTCATTACAATCCGATCATCCGTTCGAAAGTTACACACTTCTCAGTTTCCCGGATTCCCCTGCCCTCCACCCCCCCCCCCCCCCCAAAATGGTCGGATCAGAAAACTGATTATTTCTAATTTTGTTTGGTCGGGTCTCTGATATGCCTGCCAAGTTTCATGGTCCTAGCACAACTGGAAGTACCCTAACTCGAAAAAGTGTGACAAAATGCCCTAAATTTTCAAGTTTCCAGCGCCCCCACTTCCCCGCATATGGTCGGATCGGGAAACTGATTATTTCCAGGTTAGTTTGGTCGGGTCCCTGATATTCCTGCCAAGTTTCATTGTCCTAGCTCATCTGGAAGTACCCTCACTCGAAAAAGTGTGACAAAATGCCCTAAATTTTCAAGTTTCCAGCGCCCCAACTCCCCCGCATATGGTCGGGTCGGGAAACTTATTATTTCCAGGTTACTTTGGTCAGGTCCCTGATATTCCTGCCAAGTTTCATTGTCCTAGCTCATCTGGAAGTACCCTAACTCGAAAAAGTGTGACAAAATGCCCTAAATTTTCAAGTTTCGAGCGCCCCCACTCCCCCGCTTATGGTCGGATCGGGAAACTGATTATTTCCAGGTTCGTTTGGTCGGGTCCCTGATATTCCTGCCACGTTTCATTGTCCTAACTCATCTAGAAGTACCCTAACTCAGAAAAAAGTGACAAAATGCCCTAAATTTTCAAGTTTCCAGCGCCCCGCACTCCCCCCATATGGTCGGATCGGGAAACTGATTATTTCCAGGTTAGTTTGGTCGGGTCCCTGATATGCCTGCCAAGTTTCATTGTCCTAGCACATCTGGAAGTACCCTAACTCGGATATGTGGGACAAAAAACTCGGACCGACCGACAGACCGACAGACGGAATTGTGATCGGTATATGGCACTTGAGCCAGAGGCTGCAAGTGCCATAAAAAACCTACCACAAGCATTACTTTCATACAGCTTCGGTGACGACGACCACTTCGTCATCACGAAACTCCTACTTTACTACAACAATCGCTGTTTCACAGTTGACAGTTTCGCCACTTACTGATAAATAGGGTCATCACGATATTCCTACCCTACTGTAGGAATCGCTGCTTTACCGTTGACTATTTCGCTAATGAATGGAGACTTTGTTATCACAACATTCTCACCCTACTACAGCGGTCACTGCTTTATCGTCCACCATTTCGGCAGTGAATGACGACTTTGCCTGCGTTCGATTTGAGTCCTCCTTGTCCCGGTCATGTCTTCTTGTTGCTGCCTTGTCACGGTTTAAACCCGTTTTATTTAGCCTTGTTAGAATCAACGGACAAGCATCGCAAATAAAACGTAGTCGAGAAAATTACCCGAGACAGGACCGAAACTTGCGCCGAGAGCATGTCATCTTTTACGGCGTCCTGTCTGACAGGGCACTGACAATTGTCAGCTGACAGGACAAATAAAACGGCATTAAGCGGACAAGGCAGTTAAATAAAACGGCATTTGGCTGACAGGACTGAGACAGGACCGGGACAAGGCTAAATCGAACGCGGCTTTTGTCACCACAGCATTCCCTCCCTACTACAGGAGTTGCTGTTTTACCGGTCATTGGCGCACAAACTGAACTAACTTACTGGTGACTGAGGACCATTGCTGCTGGCACTATAGCGACGAGTTCGGCTGTCGAAAAGTGGCAAGGTGGGTGAAGCTCTGTAAAACAAGCAACCAATTACCTACAGCACAGAGATGTTACTTGGGACGGCTATACAACTTCATACGGTGCCGTTTGGTTCATGCGGTAACTACAATTAAAACTAAATCTTGCAGTATTTGCTACTGGGACTAATCTTGTCTATAAAAAGATAATCTTATCTCTAGTTAAGATTAATTTTATCAATAGAGATAAGATTAATCCCAGTAGCAAATACTGCAGTTAACTTTAATCCTTACTCGGAGAAACTTTTTACAGTGTAGGCTAAGTACCAACAAAAATATTTTTTTTCTTCTTCGTTTGCTTTTCTTTCATATACATAGTGCAACGCAAGTCCTACGACTCCCTTTTTCTGCAAAGTGAATGTATATATATATATATTTATATTATTTTAAGAGGGAAGACTACTTGACATTGGGGAGTCCAGGGCCTATGTTGGGGCACCACGCACAGACCGTTCTACCAAAAATGCCTGATTGTTTGTATCGGCTATTTCAAAGACCGCTTAAAGGCACAGAAAACTTAACTACGCAACTTTCGGCCATCAAACCGACCTGGGGGGCTTAGATAAAGATACGGGGACTTATTGTCGACAGGACCCCCTTTCTTTGCTATCTCGAACCCCCTCCTTAGTGTTCCCAAAGCTAGCTGGCAGGCCCTTGCCCCTTATGCACTGTAATTACGCACTGTAAAAGTACGCCTTTGGCCGTGTTGACTAACACATCGGGATAGTAGTCAAGAGGTCGTGCGTTCGATTCCTACTCCCGGCACACAAATCTTTTGCTTTTTTTTCTACTAACTCATAAGTCGATTTCTCGGAAACTGCTTTGGTCGTAACGAGAAGTTTTCTTACTCTCAATATCGACTCAGGGTATATTCTTGATATGCCAGCTAGCTCCCCGAGTCAAGTTTGAGTCAAGTTTTCTGTTCCTTTAAGCGCCAAAGACCGCTAGTGCCCCAACACTGGGGCTCGCAACAAAGTACTAATAATCTGAATCAATTCCAAGGAATAATCATTCAAAATCCTTTTTTGCGGGTCAGCTGCCCAATTATTTGGCATCGCGAAATCGCCCTTCTAGTTTCTACACGAAACGCTGGGTATGACCAACATTTGCACAGCCTATTCAAAAACAGTTTTTGTTTGTTTGTTTTTTTAAACCCGCGTAGCTTCTTTTTCATTTGTTCATGCTTTAGATCGAACTACAACAAGTGGCTACGTCTCCACCTCCAACTCAGTGACGTTAATACAAACCCTACTTTATAGGACACCTGAACAATGAAACCATACTTGAACACAACATGGAAAATGCATTTACAGACATGGCCACGGAGAGCATTCTTCTCCTGAGCGTGACGTTTAAAATAGGGATGTTCGTTTCTGGAGGTTTGCACATGCAGACCCCAAGACAAAGAGCGCAATTCATTCAAATCTTGTACAGCGCTGGCCGGATCGTCTTGGAATTTCTTCTAGACGTACGTTTGGGCTTAACTGGTTAAAAAATATTCCAGAAGAAAGGTTGATTGGAGACATTTGTTCATTTCTAAAATTGTTTGGTACTGAAATAAGGACAGATGCAAAATGGAGCAAAAATCATAGCTTGGAAACACTATTTCGTATCTGGATTGGGTTTTCTGCAGGCAATGTTAACGGAAGTCATACAGATAGGGACGATACTTGGTACTCTTCATTCAGGTGTCCTTTAACGTCACTTAACTTTCGTCTTAAACCTACTATCTTTTTATACTTTATCAATTCTAAATTTAAAGGAACAGAAAACTTGACTCAAACTTGACCCTAGGAGCTGGCTGACACATCAAGAATGTACCCTGAATCGATTTTGAGAGTAGGAAAAATTCTCGCCACGACCATTGCAGTTTCCGGGCAATTCCCGAGAATTCGACTTTTGAGTTAGTAGAAGAAAAAAGCAAAAGGTTTGTGTGCCGGGAGTAGGAATCGAACGCACGACCTCTTGACTACTATCCCGATGTGTTAGTCAACACGGCCAAAGGAGAACTTTTACAGTGCATAATCATAGTGCATAAGGGGCATGGGCCTGCCAGCTAGCTTTGGGAACACTAAGGAGGGGGTTCGAATAATAAAGAAGGGGGGTCCCGTCGACAGTAAGTCCCTGTATCTTTATCTAAGCCCCCCAGGTCGGTTTAATGGCAGAAAGTTGAGTAGTCAAGTTTTCTGTGTCTTTAACTTCTCTTTTCAAACTTTTTATTCGATAGATAGATAGATAGATATTTTTATTGATCTAACTCGTAGCGCCGACATGGCACTAAATACGTCGACAATTACATTTCATGTGTTAAAGTACTTGAATATACACAGTTATTACATAAAAGAAAATTAACCACTTGGAATTCACTTGTTTTTTGTTAATCTTCTCAGCAAAATAAGGTACAAAGGAATTCGAATACCGGTTAGTGCGACATGTAACTGGCACCAGGAGATTTTGGTGCTGCGTCCGTCCTGTCGCCGGTGCTTGATCTGGCAGAATATCTCTATGTTTTTCACTGGCAAGGAATCGGCAAAAACGTAAAATTAAGTTTTCCCGGCGGACATGGAGTGGCTCAAGTCTTAATAGGAGGACGGAAGCTTCGTTCTATTAAATATTCCCTTTTCAAAAAACCCTTCTTCTATAAGGTATGTATCTACAACCGAAATCTACCCTTTTTTATTTTTCAATCAATATTAACTTTTACCTACCATATTTTACAACCATTAAATATCTTTTCTTCTTTAGCATTACCTACTCATATTTTTAAAACCTCCATTTTTTTTTTTAAACAGACATTTGTGGTAGATTGGCACACGGTACTTTACGTCGACTTCACGAAAAGTCTGAGGTAGGCTACCTAGTTTAGTGAGTAGTTCACAATCTACCCTAAGATGCTGAGTGTCATCCAACTCATCATCACTTTCTCGTCATTACCCTGAGAATATACATCTTTTCTACAATAGTTTATTTAAGAAAAATGTGCCGTATCCACCAATAGCCATAACACATTAGGAATTGTGTCATACCAATGGGTAGGATCATCATTTTCATCCCAGTTTCCTTTCCAAGAATACCTTTCATTTCCCAATACCTCAGATCCTACAGTAAAATTGTAAGGTCCTGCTGTTCTCCTGTAGGATATACAAACTCTTTTCTCTACTTGAGCTGTCCCTTTGTGGCATGGGCTGTACAAAATTATTTTCATCAGTGAGACATCAGTGGAATTTAAAAAGCGCTTGACAAAACTGGTGCATACAGCTATGAGAGAAAGATTGGATTGCCCCTCATGGTCTAACCTGGAAATATTCACCATCGCATGCTACTCATTGGGATACCACATCCACATCCTTATTACTTGCAAGTGCATAAGCTAGTTTAATGTAACAATTGTATATAGACTAGTGGGAAGCTTTTCAAGCAACATACCTAGCTGACAAGCTGCCGGATGTGTATGAGGGCTTATCCTGTACCGGACTTTCACTTCTTGATATAACAGGTACATTTGGATCAAGTTCATTTATCATGGGTGCACTGTTTGATCTTTTCAAAGTGGATTTGATGAGAGATCCAATCGGATCTAAGTCCATCTTGTCCATCCTGAGACTGTAATGTTTCAGTAGTAGTAGAACAGCATACTGAAGCTGCAAACCACTTGCTTTATAACATTCAATAACCTAGAAGAAACATTGTGTAGCATACGTGTAATACCCAGTAATACCTTTTTGTTTACTATGACTAACTAGCCAGGGCCCTGGCTCAGACCATGTGCAGTACTCCTTCAGAATTCCTCCCTCCAGACAGAAATTCTTTCCCTGCATAGGCCTACACCTTTAAATCTGTCAACAAACTTGGCTATCTGATTTATTCAAGGAACCAGGGTGTTAATTCTCTGTTGTTGTTTTTGTATTTTCTTCATAATTTTTCTCAGAAAAACAGGGATTACATTCTTTGTTCTGACATTCTGTTTTTCCCAACAAGAAGAAACACAAGAGCTGACACATACAAAGTATGGCAATGGGAAAGACAGCCTGTGATATGCTATCTACAATTACTGAGAAACCAAGGTTCAACAAGGCGATCAGAAACAGAAATTGACACGGAACTGATAAATAATGTGTCTAGTTTAACACATACAAGTTACTATACAAAAAACATGGACCCATTATTCACTGGGCAACCAATCCAGGTGCACCCACACCACAGGTAGCCTGCTTGGTTAAAAAACAAAAACAAAAAACATTATAACTGCAGATGCAGGTAGAATGTTCCAAGAGGCAGGAGAACTGATTGCTAGCAAATCAAAGCCAAGGGCAAAAGAGGGCAAGCTCATAATCTCATAAAATAGTTATAGCATGTGTTGGATTTCCAGCTTTCATATAGTACATGCAGGCCAATCTTTCTTTGGGTTTTCTCAAGCTATTGAATGGTGCCATTTCCATCCCCTTGCTGTGATACAGACAAATTAGGCATAGCCTAGTTCCTTGCAGTCCGATAAGAAAAATAAGTAGGTATGTTGATATGTGGGTACTTTATCATCCGTCAAAACTGGAAGGACAGGCTACACAAAGTAGTGGAGGTTGCTGCTTTGAAGTTGCCTAACTTTGAACATAGTACTTTGCGCATACAATAAATAAAGTAAAAATTAAGTCAAAATACACTGTTATGCTTTTGCTCTTTCATATCCACTAGCTTTGCACCCTTTCACCAGCAGGTATGGCATCTGAAAACTGCAACAGTATTGTATTATTTACATGAACGTCTGAATTATCTCAACAGAAGAAAAATAATATTCAACATTTAACATGAGAGTAGTTTTTGAGAGTTTGTTATCATTCTTCATCTAAAAAGAAGCTAGAAGACTTGGGTCCTAGCTTATGTTCTTGATTTATTCTTTCCATCTGATGTTTTAATAGCAGCAAAAAACAAAACGAAGGTGTTTTAACATTTTGAGAAGTATCAAAAGAAACATAACTTTACAAAACCAATTTTACTCTACATTGTTTGACAATACCCTAAAATTTAAGGGGAAAGCCCAGTGCTAAACCTGAGCCCAAAGTGCTTGATAGAAGTTATGTTATGAATTTCAAGTTGGTCTAGCCTCATAATAATAGTTGCGTTTTTCTAGATACCATGGTAACTGGATCTCCAATTAGTTTGGAGATCCAGCGAGAATTGGCGAAATTGCATTTTTCGAAGTCATCCAAAAAGAAAAATTGGTATCCAGTCGCATCACTATGTGCCAAACTTCTTCCCAATCAATTTCACAAAATCCTATGCTGTATTGTTGGTGATGATGGAAGTGAGATGTCTTTTTGAGATACCACAATCATCTGAATACCAGATACCAAAATGACTGGCCAGATACCACAATAACTGCAAAAATGCCTTTTAACTGTGGTATCAGATACCAATATAACTTCTCCTTAGAATAGAACACAGCTAGAGACTAGTTGCATTTTTGATCTGAATTCTCCTCAGAATTCTCATATTTCGCGTTTTTGGACTATTCAGATGAAATAAATTCTCCTTTTCTTGCATTTTTGTCAGAATCAAGAACAGGGAAAGCCTCGCGATTCTGCAGAATCTAGAATTTGCTCTGATGGTGAATTGTCGACTCTCCTCTCTCCTCCCTGATTGGTCAACAGAGTTCAGGTGTTCAATATGCATATACACGTATACCGGGTTGCGAACGAGCTGCAAAATTAGTGTTTTTGTCAAAAGCGAGGATGGAGAAGTCAGAGGAGCAAAAACGGTAATTTGTATGAGAATCGAGAATTTGGAACGGAGAATTCAGATCAAAAACGCAACTACTGCCTCCTGATCCCTGCTTGATCCATTGCCCTTGTTAGATTAATCTTTCTGATTGACTGGAATCCCCATTTTGACATTTTACTTGTAATTCATGGTTGAATGTGCATATTCAATTCTTTCGGGTTGACTGTCAAGTCACTGTAAAGCTAATTTTTGTACTATTATTTCACATTTGTCATCTCGGAAGTGAAAAAAGTTAATATTCTGAAAGGAATAAAACTATACCAGGGAGAAAGCAGAGAGTCTTAGTCAGCTCTATACTTGACTGGTGGGTGGCTCCAGCTTTTCTCTGACCAGGTGATTAATTAGTGAAATGTTTTTCAGCAACAGGGAGGGAGAAATCACCTGTGACTGTGTATCCAAGAATGGCTTCAGGAAAAAACAGAAGTCACCAGTGTGTAAAGTGGCAAATCAAATGATGTAGCTAACATTAAGTTACAGTAGCCTAGCTAGGAGAGTAAAGACTGAAGTGCAATTTTACAAATCTTCAAGAGGAATAGCATTGATGATGGCGAAGAAAATTCACAACTGTCACTACTACAAACACAACAGGAAGAGCTAAAATATCAGGTTTACAGTGCTACATACAGTGATGCTAACGCTAAAATCATGGGCAAGTTTTATATTTCATCTCCAATGTTTTCTCTTTGTTATATGTTGTCGACATTTCTGTCTTGGCTTGCTTGAAGAGTACTTGTGACGGCGCCATCTATGGTTTCTGTTTTACAGTGCATTAGAAGCGGTTTGCACGTATTGCTTCGTCCTTGTCAGAGGGCGCTGCTAGTGCTAACTGTGATAATTGGCGTTTGAATTGCCGTCCGTTTCACAACAGAAATTGAAGATATTTATATCTCTAGCGTTAGTTTCTTTGTTAATTTGAAAAGTGAAGACAAGCTGTTCTTAAACTCATCTATTGTCTGTCAATATCGATTTCAAACAGTTATTTTAATTGTTTAACTTGTCTCTCCTTTTCTCCCTCACACACCTGTGGCAGTTTAATATGGGTTTTAACCAAGGGAATTGGTGGGGACTTGACTGTACATCCTCCCTTATCACCGGGTGGACATACCTGGGCACTTACTATTCACGTATTTGGGGAGTGAAACCCCCTCGGTTTTAACGCGCCATACCGCACAAAATGTTCACTGGATTAAAACGGGTTCACACTGCTGCGATTTCGCGCCAAATTCCGCGTCATGCGACGTCGACACAAATCGTGCGACAAGCAACGCAGAACTTTGCGTTTTGTCGGATGCGTTGCAAAATTTCAACTGATCCGACTGAACGAATGCGATTTTTTGGGGGAAACAAAGAAAAAACAAAGATTAGTTAATTGTCCAGACTACAAAGTTGCTCTACCTTGTTCTGAAACAAAACTTCTGAATATCTTCTGGGATCTGGGATCTTCTGAATAAACTTGTCTTAACCTGTTTTGAACAAGATGACTTTTGGTTTTGACTGCAGGATTATAATCTTCCCGCATCTTCAGAGGTCGTTTGCCCAAGGGCTTTTTTGTCATTTTGCAGAATTCTCGACAAAAAATTTCGTTTTCCTTTTGCGTCTGAAAATCAAAGAAAAAACGTGTCGCATGCGACGCAGCAGTGTGATCCAAGAGTAGTCAAAAGACTAAAACCGAACAAATGTTTATCGAGCATACTCTAAAACTTCATCGTGATATACCGTCTCATTTCAGAGGAAAAGGGGAGTAATAGTTAAAGGAACCTTTCTAATAAAAACAAGAGCTGGAAGCTCATATGGCACTTGCAAGGCTGGGTCGGAGGATGAAAGTAGGAATTCGTCGGTTCGTGGGTTTGTTGTGATCATTTGGAAGCAACATCGTTGAGATAAGAATGATCATGAGTCGGATCCTTAGAAATCACGAGAGTGTATGGTTTTGTAATATATTTGGCTATGATGATGCAGTATTTAAGGGCACCAGAAATTCATCTGTAATCAAAACTCTTGAAGCAAACATGATGATGAGCCTATCGGGAGCACAAAATGTATATTTTACTCAAAAGCATTGTTTGTACTTTAAGGAATTCAGTTGTAAGCGAAACCTTTGAGGCAAAAATTATCATGGACTCATCGGAATCACGAAAATGTATATTTTGCTTAAAAGTATTTTTTGTACTTTGCGGTTAGAATTAGTACCTTAAGGATGGTCGGATCTGGGAACTGACAATTTCGAAGTCAATCTTGTCAACTGTCTATTTTCCAAGCCAAGTTTCATCGTCCTAGCACACCTGGAGGTACCTCAAGTCGCGATCATCGGAATTCGGACCCCACTCCAACTCCCCCCACAGTGGCCGAAGCCGGTCCGGTTCTGTCACTGATGCATCTAGGGCTTGTACTGTTCTTCCAACCAAGTTTCATCCCAATCGTTCCACTCTAAGCGTGCCACAAGATTTCCGGCTCTCGCATATATTAAAATAATGTATACAACGGATGCGTTATTTGAATATATGTTTCAAAGCCAGCTTGGGCCCAAGGAATATTTACCGGCTCTCCCCTCCCCCTCCCCCAACATTCATCGGATTACATCCAGACTTTAAATAGGAAATTTGAGACACGAGGTCTTTCCAAATATCAAGTTTCATGAAGATCCGATCACCCGTTCAAAAGTTATTCATCCCTCAAGACCTTGTTCTTCCCATCAAGTTTTTGTTCCGATCGCTCAGCTCCAAACACGTCACAAGGTTTCCGGTTCCCCTTCTGACCCCCCCACCCCCTCCCACATTCATCGGATCCGGTCCGAACTTGAAACGGGACATCCGAGGCATGTGGTCTTTCTAAATATCAAGTTTCATTATGGACGGATCACCAATTCGGAAGTTATACATACCTCAAGATTCCGGATTCCCCCTCCATCCACTCCCCCCACGATGGTTGGATCGGGAAGTTGAGTATTTCCAGGTTAATCTGGTCGGGTCCCTGATTTGCCTGCTAAGTTTCATTGCCCTAGCCCACCTGGAAGTAACTTAACTCCGGAATCACCGGAATTCCGGAACCCCCCTCCAACTCCCCCCACAGTTCCCGAATTCGGTCCTATTCTGTCAACGATGTTCCTAGGGCTTGTGCTTGTTCTTCACACGAAGTTTCATGCCGATCGCTCCATCCTAAGCGCGACACGAGATTTTTCAAGGTCGGAGGGGATCACAAGATCCCCTTCGACCCACCCCCCACATTCATCGGATTCGGTCCGGACTTGAAATAAAACATCTGAGACATGACTCTTTCCAGATATCAGGTTTCATTAAAATCCGGTTACCTGTTCAAAAGCTTTGCATGCCCCTACATTCCGGATTCCGCCGTCTCCCCCTCCCCCCCCCCCACGATGGTTGGATCGGGCAGATGACTATAATTCCAAGTTAGTTTGGACGGGTCTTTGATCTGCCTGCCAAGTCCCACTTCTGGAAGTGCCCTAACTCACTCGCACTTCTGGAAGTGCCCTAACTCCAGAACAGTCCCGATGAAAAATTTGTTGCATGGCGGAGTAGTATGGTAGTAGTACGAAAACGTTGCATGTAATACTATGTAATAGCAAAGAGTACTATCATTTAATGTGCCTCAGACTGTTCCAATCTTATGTAGTAGTATCCAGTAGCATCCTGTCTTGCCATAGAAGCATCCAGTCTTGCTAATAGTAGCATACAGTAACACGGTAGCCTTTAAGTAGATGCATGTAGTAGCATCGTTAGTAGCCTACTGCAGGCAACTTTTTCGTACTACTTCATAGTACTATTTTGAGATAAATTTTTCATCGGGTTGGACCGACAGACCGAAAAGTGATCGGTATATGGTGCCATAAAAAACGGTGTCCTTCGTTCTTTAACTACTTCGCGTTTTCAGGGCACGAACAGTCACGGCCAGCTTGGTTTAGGTTTCGACAGTGAACAGGAAGGGAGCCCAAGAAAACTGCCAATCAGCGAAGAGATAACCGACATAGCCTGCGGCGGCTCCCATACCCTCCTTCTAACCTCAAATGGTCTCTTTTCTTCGGGTCTCAATGATATGTTTCAGCTTGGACGCAGAACTGAGAGGAAGTTTTGTCCAGAGTTTCTTAAAGTTGACCTGGTTGAAGATGTTGTGGCAGTAATGGCAGGTTGGGACTTCAGCGTCGCGAGAACAAGACAAGGGGACATTTATTGCTGGGGAGGAAACAAGTTCAAGCAGCTCGGAAACGGAGAAGAGGTAAGCAAAGATTTATCTGAAAGAAAGTTCAGCATTCAGACTTGAGGCGTATTCGCCGTTACCCGAGGACTCCACTTGAGGAGTCCCCGCGTTTTTGTTTGTCCCGGGGGCTCACTCCCCGTATTTTCGCGAGTCCCCACGTACGGGGAATGCTCCGATTATCATCACCATCACCAAAAGGACTCCCTTTCAGATTCGGAGGGGAATCAAATTTTGCTGGTGTTGGTGCAATATAAAACTGATTAAAAACAATCAGAATAAACAAAACCAAAAATAAAGTGAATCCAGACTAATTTCGTCAACTACATATTTTTTTTTTTAAACAAAATCTATTTTGGAAGCATTCCCCGTGTTCTCGCTGTTTCTGTACGCGGAGTCCGCTTGGAGTGAATCTCTCTATTCTCGCCGCTCCCTTCGATTCCCCGAGGAGTCCTCGGGGAACGACGAGAATACGCCTTTTGAGTTCTTATTTTCCCACCTATGTCATTCATCGGACAAACAGCATGGACACAATAAGTCTCATTTTGTTTCACTTCGCTTTGCAAGCTGTTTCAAAGCCATCCTTCAGTCGACAACGTAATAATGCCATGCAAAAGCTGCTTTTCCCCTAGTCGGAGATACCTGTGTTCAAACTGCAGAAAGTGCATACCTCCAACGATATTCTAAGCAGCTGAAGAACAAGACCAAAGGTTTCGATGGGATTCCAGAAATTTTATATTTATTGGATTTCTTGATCCAGACAATTGAGTCTTGTAGATTTCCGAGTCTTCGCCAGACCTCTTTAACATTTTGCTATTTATGCGTAATCAACCGCTTGAATATGTATAAACAAAATGTTACCGTTCTGGAGATTTTTTGAAACTTAGCCTATGGCCAAACAGCTAATCAAATGAGAAATTTCAGATATGGGTTTAGCAAGCATGTTTACTCCAGTATCTTATCTCTAATCGACTTCAGAAAGGTACTTTTAGAAAGGTCCAAAGTCGAGAACCAAATTCCTCGTATTTTAGCAGCATTCCCGGCGAACTGAATGTAGAGCAAAAGAGCTAGTGGCATTGAGAGCCGAACTTTAGCCGAACCGATCCAAATTTCCGGGTTTTGGCATATTTTACCAGCTTATCCGTGAAAGAAATAAGTTCAAAATTCAATTCAGCGTGTCTCCTTACCCCGATACCGAATCTCTAATCCTTCGGAAACAACTTTGAGCTTCAACCGAATTTCCAGTTTTGGACGAATTCCGGGTGAATCATTTGTCCGGCAAGAAAACTAAGTTCAGATATGGATCCAGCGGGCCTCCTTTACGATGATTATTGACATGATTAAACGATCATTAGCTTATAAAACTTAATTTTTACCCTTAATTGAAACGCCCTCCTCTGCTTCTAAATTTAGGGCCAAAGGACCCATCTACGAACTTGGCCTGTACTTTGCCAGTGATCCTCATACGAAGTTCGAACAACATATCTCAGCCCCTTCGACCCCTGACACGACAGACTGCCATAACTAAGCCCAATAAATACGTACGATTAAACCCAAGAAACACTGCGCATTATAAAAAGCGACCGGAATCACTATCCCTCCGGCGTCCATAGATTAAACAAAGAGTATTGTCACCGAGGCGCAGAGCTTTCGCCTGTATGGATAAACGGGTAGGGTAGGGACCGGTATAGCCACCTGGCTTTTGAGATAATAGGTCGACACATTTTACTAAATTGTTCACAATACAGTTGTCGGATGCATTCTGCCGTTTCGACCCAGTAAATGCCGTTTGGGACTTTGGTTGGAGATGACTGAACTGATCGCATACACTTTTTGTTTATCTTTAGTATGTTCGAAAGCTGCAGCAGCATGTCTCCTCACCCTATACCGACTATATCATTGGGTTTTAAAACTTCATTCCAAATTTCCGGATCCCGGGCGAACTACTTGTCCGGCGATGAGAAAATAATTTTCATATTCGGATTCAGCATGTCTCCTTACCCCTGATTCGAACCTCTAATCAACTTCAGATTCAACTTTTACTTTTTACAAATTTTCCGGTTTCGCCGGATTCCGGGTGAACTACTTGTCCGTCGAGAAAATAATTTTCATATTCGGATTCAGCATGTCTCCTTACTCCTGTCCTGAATCGACTATCTCATTAGCTTTTAAAAAATATTTCTGTTCGCCCCTTAATCTGAAACACCTCCCCTACCCCTAAATATAATGCTACAGAGCCCATCTTCGAACTTGACCCTTCGAGAGTTATCTGTCGATACCGTCTGTCGACAGACAGACGGACAGCTTTTTCGAAGTCATAGGTATCTCTCCACGTACGGTTTGGGATCCCAAAAAGCATCAGGTAACATGTCGATCTAGAGGAGTTTCTGCGATCGAAGATAATAGCCTTTTCGTTCTGATGAAAAAGAGCTTCCGGTCATGACCATGTTCATTATACCAATAACAAATAAGCCAATAGAACATCCGTCTTTATCCCGTGCGGCGACTGTGCATACTCCGACAAAATTAAGCTGAGCTATAGGTACTTGCTGAGCTCTACTTCCCTCTTCGCCGCTGATCATATCAGAGGAAAAACTGCAGGATGCGCGCTAACTCACTCTGCAGCGCGTCACATACGATGTCACAATGATAGACAACCAATCGGCTTTACTTTGGAAATTTCTTCTCCGGGGCTTTACTGCGATATAGCTGTTTGTAGAGATAATGAATTATGATGTTCCGCGTAGCTCCTACCCTCCGCTCCTTTGCATCGGGCAGGGTATCCAGAATATATTCGAATCCACATGGTCGGATTAAAGAGATATAGGGAGACGGAGGTCCGTGTGATTATTTGTTCTTGATTATATCAATCTGATTCATCCACTATTTTCTATAGTCTAGGGAACGGATAATTACTGGAACATAGAAAACCGCGGTCATCAGACCCCCCCCCCCCCCCCCCCCGAGTGCCAATTGGCACACAAGCCGGATCACACGACTTAAAGCCAGGCTTCACCTTCCAGACCTGGGTCTGCTGCTGAGTCAATCCAACTCTTCCGGATTTTCATGATAATGATGATGTCTAATCTGCTCTTCTTCAATATTTCCTAGATGCCCCGTTCAAAATTCAAATATCTTTTGCTTGCCAATCAGAACTGTTAATGACTCTCCCTTTTTTTCCTAAATAATTTTTGAGGCCCAGTTCTGTTCATTTTTTTTTAAGTTTTAAGATGATTTTTTTTTTTTTTTTTTTTTATCCCTAGTTTTTAGACCCAGTTTGTAATTCAGTCTAAATTGTCGTGCTTTATATTGATTTTTACTTGTGTTGTTCTTCCTTTTACTCCACTGTCGCCTTGTGCGTTTGGTGGGTCATAAACTAAGAACATATTTACTCTGTCTCTTGAATTTGTTGTACCAGACATCCGGACATACGGAACTTTGGGTGTCCAACATCGCAGACTTCGAGATGCTTTATCGCCTGCCTTCACCTTCCAGATCTCGACGAAAACGGATGTCAGGAATCCGGTAGACCGAAGCCTGGCCTTTAGTCGACGTTCTTTTCCTTAGGTCATCAGTTCACCTAAGCGACTGGGGCTGCTATCCCCATCATTATCAGTCGCCTGCGGTATGCGGTTCTCTGTAATTCTGTTGGACGAGGGGCGCCGCGCGGAAGTCCTAGGCAAATTGGGCCGAGGCGCAAATTTGGAACCGACCCAGTACTCCCTGCGTAAGTAATACTCTATATGGATAAGTCCAAAACATGCCATTGAACCTCGGGAAGAACGAGAAACGTCGCCCGAACGATGACTCAAATCCTGTTGCAACAAACGGCGCCCGATGAAAAATGTTTAGCCTGTGTAGTTGTATTGGTAGCTTGAAGAAAAAGTTGCATGTAGTGATATGTAGTAGTCAGAGGCGTAACTAGCCAAATTTTGGGGGGGGGGGGGAGGTAGTTACCTTTACCGACTGTTTTTGCAGAAAAAAACGACTGTTTTTAGGAAAAAAACACTGTTTACCAAAAAATCGACTGATTATAAGAAAAATCGACTATTTTCAGAAAGAATCGACTATTTTTCGAAAAAACGACTGTTTTGAAGAAAAATCGACTGAAGAAAAGTAGACAGGAAAAAAAATTGACTGTTTTTCGAAAAATCGTGGCGCTTCGCGCCGACTCTGCTTCTTTTTACCGACTGGCCGACGACATTGGGGGGAGGCGTCCCCCTTCCCCCCTATACGTGACGCCCCCGGTAGTGGTACGTAATACTTTCATTTAACATGCCTCAGACTTAATTGCTATAGAAGCATACGGTGGCAACAGTTACTACTACAAGCTACGGGAACTTACTGCTTCCTACAACTGATTCTCGAAGCATCCCTTCAACACAATATATTGTGGAAAAACGTATGTAGGTGAAGTTCAGCAGTTTCATTAAGAGTCAAAAAAGCGTCACGCTGAGTGCTGACACTTCCTCTCTTTCAGATCCCCCAGAGGGTAGAAAATTCGTTGAGGTTTCTTGCGGCCAACATCACTTCATCTTGCTCGACGATGGTGGAGACATCTGGACCTACGGGTGCAACAAGCACGGGCAGAGAGGGGTTCAAGGCGATCACCAGAAGCTATCAAAGCTGAAACTGGACATCCAGGATACTGTAGTTGATGTAAAGTGTGGATGGACGTTTGGTGCACTTTTAACGAGTAAGTTAGATAAAAATAATAAAATAATATACAAAATAACATTACTAAATAATAATAAATGCAAAAAAGCTGCCCATTGCCTTCTACAGAAAATTCGTCTTCATAGTCCATCACTGTCACCTAGCAATGAGTGTTTACTCAAACCTAACAAGTAAAATGCAACACTTAGTTTTGATTATGGTAGAGTGGTTCTGTATAGTATTATGATTCTGAAAAGTTACACATAGATTTACAGCACTGTTAGGTTCTGTGAGATTATATGGCAAGTTTCCATCCGATACGATGTCTCTTGAGAACGATAAAGTTCAAGTGGCTGCAAAGAATCATCTTTCGTTCTGGATTCGTCAGTGAAAACGTATTCGCTACGGTACTTTAGTTGTCTGTCAAAAAAAATTCTGCGGCCTGAAGAGGAACCTTGCCAAGAGCAGCCGGAAATGTCGCCGAATAAAAAATGACATGAAATCCAAAGACGATATGAAGTAATACGGTACAAAGTAGAATGAGGTGAGGGAAGAAACAAAACGTAGAAGAGGCAAGGAACACTACCTTCGATCATCCTCAGCCATCAGTGGCGCATAAGGCTTCGACGAAGCGTCTCCATTCACCACGAAGCTGTGCGGGTGTATTGATGTTTACCAATTGTGGTATGATATACCCGATGAAAATTTTTCGAAAATTAGTCGTATGGAGTTGTCCGAGAAAGTTGCATGCAGTAGTAACTGTTGCCACTGCATGCTACTACTAGCAAACTGGATGCTACTACAGCAAGATTAGATGCTTTCGGATACTACTACTTAAGATTAAAGCAGTCGGAGGCATGTTAAATCAAAGTATTCCATACTGCTACATATCAATACATGCAACTTTTTCGTATAACACAGTCAAAGAATTTTCCATCGGGTAGGGAATTAGACATTAAATCCGAGGTTTTAATGTTGACGATTCAGTTGCTTAAAGTTTCTACGGTGTCAGGAGGCAAATTTATCGCCCCACCCTCCTCCTTTAAAGGTCCAGAGAAATTTTACACCAAGGACACATAGTTGCTACTTTCCAGTTCAAAGTTCCGGGAAGAAAAAAAAACAGATCAACTCCTGCGCATGGACTCTCGCAATGTATCTACTGTGGAAGAGTGAAAGCACACTACCCCTTCCGCTCAACCTTGACTAGCATCTCAACTAACATAGTTGCGTTTTTACCTGAATTCCCCTCTCGATTCTCGTATTTCGCGTTGTATGATTATTGACATGAAGTCAAATCTCCTTTTCTGCATTTTTGTCAGAATCGAGAATAGGGAAAGCTTCGCGGTTTTGCAGAATCGAGAAGTCTACTCTCGATTGTGCTACTTTCCAGTTCAAATTTCCTTCCTGATTGGTCAACAAAGGGCGGACGTTCAACCCGTATAAGCAGGTTTTAGCGGGTGGCTAAATTGGCGTTTTTGTCAAAAGCGAGAATGGAGAAGTGAGAAGAGCAAAACGGTAATTTGTCCCAGAATCAGGACGCGAGAACTGATAATTCATATAAAAAAACACAACTATTGTCACTGATTAGTTTAGACAGTCTGTAACTCCGAATAGTTGCGATTCTCCTCTCAATTCTCGTATTTCGCGTTGTGTGATTATTGACATGAAGTCAAATCTCCTTTTCTGCATTTTTGTCAGAATCGAGAATGGAGAAAGCTTCGCGGTTTTGCAAAATCTAGAAGTCAACTCTCGATTCTGCTACTTTCAAGTTCAAATTTCCTTCCTGATTGGTCAACAGAGGGCGGACGTTCAACCCGTATAAGCAGGTTTTAACGGGGCTAAACTGCCGTTTTTGTCAAAAGCGAGAATGGAGAAGTGAGAAGAGCAAAACGGTACTTTGTGCTAGAATCAGGACGCGAGAACTGATAATTCATATAAAAAACACAACTATTGTCACTGATTAGTTTAGACAGTCTGTAACTCCGAATAGTTGCGATTCTCCTCTCAATTCTCGTATTTCGCGTTGTGTGATTATTGACATGAAGTCAAATCTCCTTTTCTGCATTTTTGTCAGAATCGAGAATGGAGAAAGCTTCGCGGTTTTTCAAAATCTAGAAGTCAACTCTCGATTCTGCTACTTTCAAGTTCAGATTTCCTTCCTGATTGGTCAACAAAGGGCGGACGTTCAACCCGTATAAGCAGGTTTTAACGGGTGGCTAAACTGCCGTTTTTGTCAAAAGCGAGAATGGAGAAGTGAGAAGAGCAAAACGGTACTTTGTTCTAGAATCAAGAAGCGAGAATTGATAATTCGTATAAAAAATACAACTATTGTTACCGATTAGTTTAACAGTCTGTAACTCCGAATAGTTGCGTTTTATCTCAATTCTTCTATTTCGCTTTTTATGACTATTGAGATGAAGCCAATTTAATACTCTATATGACTAAGTTCAAAACACGCCAGTGAACTTCTGGAAGAACGAGAAACGTCGCCCGAACGATGACTCAAATTCTGTGTCAACCAATCAACGGTGTTCATTGGGGACAGCTCTGGTGACGCTCCCGGCTCTCGCTAGGCACAACGGCGATTCTTCATTGGCATGAAGAGTTAGTCATTAAGAGTATTCTCCTTTTTGCGTATTCGTCAGAATCGAGAACGGGGAAAGCTTCGATAGTCGATTCTCGGTTGTCCTTCTCCGTTTTTCTTCTTGATTGGTCAACCAAGGGCGAATACTCAACCGTATAAACAGGTTTTAACGGGTAGCAAAATTAGTGTTTTTGTCAAAAGGAGAAGAGTAAAAACGGTAATTTGGACGGGAACTGAGAAGGAAGAACTGAGAATTATAATAAAAAATTATATAAAAAATGCAGCTTTTGTCTCTTATTGGTACGCAGTCCTTCGAATGTATCATTTATTAATTATGTGCGAGAGGCGGGGCTTATTTGTGAAAAGACCCCTGTTGTGGCTCAAGAGGGCCCCATCCATTTTCGTTATCATTCCCAACAATGGTGTAAACACATACGCCATCTAGGCAATAAGGTCAGGTTATTGCCGACAGATGGCGTATGTCTCTAATCGTCTTGTGACATAAGGCGTATTCTCGCCGTTCCCCGAGGACTCCTCGGGGAATCAAAGGGAACGGCGAGAATAAAGGGAGTCACTCCATGCGGACTCCGCGTACAGAAACAGCGAGAATACGGGGAATGCTTCTAAAATGGATTTTGTTCGAAAAATGAATATGCAGCTGAAAAAATTAGTCTAGATCCACTTTATTTTGGGTTTCGTTTGTTCTGATTCTTTTCAATTAATTTTACATAGCACCTACAACAGCAAAAATTGATTCCCCTCCGAATTTGGAAGGGAGTCCTTTTTGATGATCGTGATGATAATCGGAGCATTCCCCGTCCGTGGGGACTCGCGAGAATAGGGGGAGTGAGTCCCCGGGACAAACAAAAACGCGGGGACTCCTCAAGTGGAGTCCTCGGGGAACGGCGAGAATACGCCTATAGTTTGTTACTTCGATGACGCTGATCGCCATCAGCATCATCACGTCCGGTAGCCATTAGTCATCAACTTACCATCTATTGATACAAGGAGACTTTTTGTACATAGTAGCTGAGTATATGTTTATTTTAACGAGCGAGAAGAGAAGAGTGCGTTTGAGCCCTAGGCTACCTAGGACATCCCTACCCCTCGTTTTGTTGATTGGTTTTGAGAGTGGAACCTAAGGTCAGGCCCGCCGGTCTTCAGATTTCCACGCTATCACCAGGTCCCAGTGACCCTATTCAAGACCTAGCCTTATCAACCACCCTCGAAACCACATCAACCCCCAATGGGAAGATTACCATTTGGAGCAAAAGCAGGAAGACAACTCTAATAGTGCGAACACAAGATCAGGATCAAGAGCTCCCGGACTGGAATTCCTGTCCGGATTTTCGGCACCATCATCACTTCCATATGGAAAAGTTCAAATTTTTTCAACTTGATGATGAAAGTGCAGAAAATCCGGACAGGAAATCCTGATCGTGTGTTCGCAGTTTAAAATGAGAATCGAAACTAGGCGGGCTGATAATAACGCTTGTTACTGAAAAGGGAAATAATAGAATAGAATCGGTTTTCAGTTCCCCTTCCATAACGGGGCTTTGGAGCTTTGGAGCCCGGTTATGGAAGGCGATGTGGCGTTATCGGGCGATGGAATGCAGGGAAAAGAAAAATAATGAACTCTTCAGGAAATCCTGATCGTGTGTTCGCAGTTTAAAAAGAGAATCGAAACTAGGCGGGCTGATAATAACGCTTGTTACTGAAAAGGGAAATAATAGAATAGAATCGGTTTTCAGTTCCCCTTCCATAACGGGGCTTTGGGGCTTTGGAGCCCCGTTATGGAAGGCGATGTGGCGTTATGTGGCGATGGAATGCAGGGAAAAGAAAAATAATAAACTCTTCCAGGTGGCGGTCATGTCTACACATGGGGAAGGAACACATATGGACAACTTGGCAGGCATACAGAAAGTTCGGTGGATGGAGACGTGAAGCAAGTAGACATCAAAGGTGTGAAGAAAATAGCCGTCGGATCAGAGCACTGCCTAGCCCTGACAGGTAAGCCTAATGAAGATGACCGGTATCCGTCATAATAGTTGGTCCTGTTTCACCATGAATTACCGTCAACACCATTGGTCGGTTCAAAGAGGCTCGAGAGTATTTTCCTATTTCTTCGATTGCCTGCTTATACTACAGCTGAAATCCGCTTTTTGTGTTGTCCCGCATAGCCCTAACCTTTTTTGTCGCCAGCCAGTCTAGCATTTTTGTTGCCCCCCGTTCTTGTGCAAGAGCCTCGGCAACAGCGAGGATGTAGACACATAACGTGAGCCAATCCCAGATCCGTTTCGGATCCGTCTCGGGAGGGTCGACTGCTGACATACTGAGTTACATGCTCGATGCATCGGAACTCGCAAGAGCAAACGGTAGAAGGGTTTGTGCTTCGTCGTGGGTCTTAAGAGCTCATGTCTGGCAATCAGGTTACCAGGAGCGTGTTCCACCCTTCTAACAATAGTAACTAATATTTTCGTGCCAACCTCGTAAAAATTTACAACGCTGATCGTTCCAACCTTCTCTAAAAAGTAACTAATAGTATCTGTTTGCTTACCATGCTCGGGACCGTAGTAAGCGTGGTAACTACGCATTTCTGTAACGTGATTGGTCGGATTCGCCCGTGGCATGACATTCTGCTGGAAAATACAAAAATCGATCCAGCCTTGACGGCAAAAAGCCAGAATTCGTGACGTCATGCGTAGTAACTACAGTAGGTAGGACGGAACACGCTCCAGGTATAGGTGAAAAATGGTTCTACGCATGCTCGTGCAGATGACGTCACAAGTATGTCTCTCAGCGAGTGGGCTTTGGTCAAGGTCATCTCAACTCAGTCGTCATAAACGCTACTATTGAAGAAAAAGGGCATGGTCATCCATGTTACCGATTCCACTCTTCTCACAGGCGACGGCTGCCTTTACGCTTGGGGTTGGAACGAACATGGAAACTGTGGCGATGGAACAACAGTAGATTTGAAGATACCTGTCGTCTTGTTCCCCAACAGAAGAAAAGATGTGAGAAATGTTTGGAGCGGCCATGGGCACAACGTATTGCAGAGTAAGTGATTTTTATCCCGACACACCAACAGTGACAAGAGAATATGAAAAATGCGGGAATCGGTTTACTGCGCATCCCTTACGCTTATTGTTACGAATGCTGGCTTCACGTTACGCGGCAACCACAGCACATGTACGATGCCAACATTGGAGTAGGTTGCCTAAGCCCCCAGGTACCCTTCCACCCAGACACCCAGCGCTAGCCCCCCCCCACAAACCCACACCTTCGCACCCAAACCCTCACTCATTTTATTTTAAATCTTTTATTTTATTTTTATTTTCATTTTATTTTATTCTTTTATTTTATTTTACATACTCTGCTTTTCAAATAGCGGGTCAGAAATAAATTACTTACTTACTTATATTTGATTCTGAATGATCCAGTCAACCACAAATCACTGATTTTTGGATACTCTATGCCAAGCGTCCGGTATATCTAGCATGTGGCATACCCTATGCCGAACGCTGGATACATGCTGGCACCCTAACTCTGACCTTCACACTCGACACTATAGATAAATTCTGATTGGCTGATTTCTGAGCTTCTCTCAAAACATCAATGTTTAATTAGGTTAGAGTATTCAGTATTTGGCACAGTGTATCCAGCCTTAGGCATAGGGTATGTCAAACGTTAGATACAGGTCCACAGGGTTTGGCATAATGTATCCGAAAATCAATTGTTTGTGGTAGACAGGAATGATCTGAAGTTTTATTGTACCTTAGGCCTCGCTTCTTATGAAGAAGGATTTCATCGGCACAGGGAAAAAAAGATTATCTATCGGGACAGGGAAGAAAAGATTATCTTATTGTCCCGAAAAAATTATCTTTTTAGAGACAAGATTAATCCCAGTACCAAATACTGCAAGATTTTTTTTTTTACAGTGATAGGGTGAATTGTAAAATTTGTATTTCGGAATGACTAATTCTGCTTTTTGCTTCGGACGGATTCAGTTATCTGCGAAGTAAGAACATTCAATGAATACCAATTTAGAATTCTTCGGAAATTCTTTTCGGAGAAAGTACTAGGCCTACTTCTGACAACTGTCCACGTCCAGTGTTTCGAATAGGCCACCAAATAGCAGTGAAATAATAGATGTCACAAGTACTTTAAGCTTTTTTCCTTCAAGTTTCAGGAAGTCCTTCCTACCAAGTTGAAGTCCTCCACATTGGGTACGCTATAGACAACGGTGAATTTTTCAAAGCCAACTGTACATGCACCCTAATCACTGGACCTAGAAATGTAATAATTGATACGATGACACCGTGGGACAAAAACTTGATCCTGGAAGCCCTACGAAGTCGGTGCATAAGACCCAAGGAAATCGATGTCCTTGTTTCTACCCATGGTCACTCGGACCATATAGGAAACAACAACTTATTCCTGAATGCAATGCACATTGTTGGGTATTGCGTTTCGCGAGGGGATAGCTACTGGATGCACCCATTCGATGCAGGTTAGTTCCGAACATTCAGGTGTGCCCAGGGGCGTCCCGACACCTTCCTGATAGGGGGGGGGGGGGGGGGGTGCGGCTTCAGAATTTTTCCAGGTTTCCGAAATGTCTCCGTAATGAACATCTCTGCAGAAACTCTAGCATAGGCCTACTGTTGTTTTCTGAGTTCTATTATGTTATACAAAAAAAAAAATAGGTTCGGTGAAGTTTTACTTAAGATTCAGTTTATTTTTCAGTCTGATATTTGAATACTGAAATATTTTGACACATCTGAGAGATTTTGTATTTTTCGTTAAAGCGTTCAGAGCGTTCGCTGCTTGCATGACAAACCAAACTCATCCAGACGCTGAGATTTTAAACTTGAGTTGAAGTTGAAGTGAATAGGTGAGATGTTACTAGACCTGCTGGACCTCACGCCTATTCGGTTAAACTTTAAGATTGTCACTTAATATTAAAAAGTCTTCGACCTTCAACCCACCCTACACATTTATTCGTCGCGTTTTCCATTTGTTCACAACACATCCAATTTCACATTCGACAACTAGTTCGGTTTCACATGCGATTAGTAACAGACGCTGGTCAGCCAATGTTGAACGCAAAGTGGTGAACAACACTACGCTTAATAAAAAGTCTTTCCCCTTTTTCTGAGATAGCATGGAAGCTTGAACGCCAGCTTGAACGCTTTCGATACTAGTGGTAAAACATCTTTCAGTTCACGAAAAACTTCGAACATTTTCTTTTTGTTTGGTTCGAGGCTCTCCTTACGACATTTGGGATCATGTGGGAACAAGGCTAACTCGTCGTTGAATTCTTCTCGGCTTTTCACCGGAAAGGAGTCGAGAAAGCTGTCGAAACTGAAGTAGGCGGTACCGTGATATTATTCCTGGAACAGTACTTGTAGTTGGAAATGATGGATTTCAGAAGGTTGCCTAATTCTTGAAAGCTACAGAAACTTAGGAGATAACCGGAATCGCTCGATAAATGTACTCGTCACTCGTCACGCAATGTTGTCTGTCTCCAAGAATTACTCTGGTAAGTTATGTGCCGGGTTCATCCTGGTAAGCTGTGAATCTATACTTATCCGGTAAGCAACAAAATTCCAGTGGATTCCCTGAGCCAAATTCTGGTTGATTCTATGGAGAAAAGTCCGGTAGATTCCCAGATCCAGCCTCTAGTAAAATCACCGAGACAAGTTCCGATAGATTCCTTGAGAAAGACTTCGGTATTTTTCCTGAGCAAAATTCCGGTAGATTCCCTGAGCAAAATCCCGCTAGATTCCAAAATTCTAGTAGATTCCGTTCTGATCCGGTAGATTCCCTAATCCATCCTCCAGTAGAATTCCCTGAGACAAGTTCCGGTAGATTCCTTGAGCAAGATTTCGGTGAATGCCCTGACAAAATTCCGGTAGATTCCCTGAGGCAAAATTCCGGTGGATTCCCTGAGCAAAATTTCGGTAGATTCCCTGAGCAAAATTCCGGTAGATTCCCCGAGCAAAATTCCGGCAGATTCCAAAATTAGTAGATTCCGTCGGGCGAAATCCGGTAGATACCCTAATCCATCCTCCAGTAAACTCCCTGAGACAAGTTCCGGTAGTTTCCTTGAGCAAGATTTCGGTAGATGCCCTGAGCAAAATTCCGGTAGATTCCAAAATTCTAATAGATTCCGTTGGGCGAAATCCGGTAGATCCCCGAATACATCCTCCAGTAAATTCCCTGAGACAAGTTCCGGCAGATTCCCTGAGCAAAATTCCGGTAGATTCCCAAAGCAAAATTCCGGTAGATTCCCTGAGCAAAATTCCGGTAGATTCTCTGAGGAAAATTCCGGTAGATTCCCTAAGCAAAATCCCGGTAGATTCCAAAATTCTAGTAGATTCGGTGAGGCGAAGTCCGGTAGATCCCCTGATCCATATCCACCAGTAAATTCCCTGAGGCAAGTTCCTTTGGATTCCTTGAACAATATTCCGGTAGATGCCCTGAGCAATGATCCGGTAGACTCCATAAAAATCACCAACTTCAGCTGAATTTGACAAATTCTGACTGGCGCGGCTTCGCCGGCGGCTTCGCTTCGCCGCACCAGTCAAAATTTACCGGAATTTTTTCCCCCAGACCTTCTGGGGGGGTGGGGGTCCTGCATCCCCCCCCCCCACACCCCCCTCGGGACGCCCCTGGGTGTGCCTGAACCAGGTGACCAATGAACTAGTTCGAAGCAGCGGTAGATGGGATCGACTAAAAAGAGGCACGGCACAGCATAGTGTAGGAGTACTAAAAAGAGGCACGAAAACTAAGAAGGTCCTTTCAGGCTACATAGTGAGGGGTAGGAACAATCTTCCAACGTGCCTTCTTTTAGGCTCTTGAGTTACGAACTCTCACTTACTTGTCTACTTCTACTACTTTCTAATCTGTTTTTATTACTCGTGCCTCCTGCGCCATGTTGTGCCATGCCGTGCCTCTTTTAGTCGAAACCGCGGTAGATGGGCCGACCTCAGATTCGCACTTTTGCAGTTCAACGCTTCTAGCGGATTAAAGTAAGATTGGAAACGCTACACTGATTTGCTGCGCATAGCAGTTCAGCCTAGATGATTGGTAAAAAGATATACAGAAGAAACTATGTAAAGCTAATAGTAGTAATCAATAATAAGTAGGCTAACAATATCCAAAACATCAGAATCAGAAACCCTAGCTTAGGCGAAGCGTTCAGACGTCGATTCAAAGTATCGTTTCGTAGGCTACAATCAGCAAATCACAATAGCAAATATTGCAAGATTTTTTTTTTTACAGTGTAATAAGTGCGTCCCTAAATAACAAAGTAGACATTTTCAGGGGAGCCGTATATCATAGACGGAGACAGACTTCAAATTCTCCCCATGCCTGGGCACACTGCTGATGACGTCACAGTTCTAGTAAAGGCTGATGACCTTGGAACTATTGCCGTAGCAGGTAATTCCTATCAGTCATTTTAAATTGCAGCCCGGAGCAACTTCAACTTATCTTGTTTCTTTTGTTTTACTTCTTCATCTTGTTTGACCGATCGGAAGTATTTCTGTCAGAATCTAATTATTTGTTTATTTCAACGACAGAAAAGATTACGAACGCCATAATAAGGATTTATTCTGAAGAATTCATTCCGTAGTTGAGTCAGGTTGGTAGAACTTCAAGCACTGGTAGCCAACTGGACTCCACTGCATCCAGTCTGAGCTCCCACTCAACGTTAGCCCATTCCTCGTAGTTTCATGGCAATTGCCCTTCGGCCAAGTGTCATATAGCGATCGCAATTTCTGTCCGTCCGTGGGTCTGTCGGTTCGGGTTTTGCTAGATCGGGCACTTCTGCATAAGCTAGGACGATGAAACTTGGCAGGCATACCAGGGACCCGACCAGATTAAATTGAAAATAGTCAGTTCCCCGACCCAACCATCTGTGGGGGTGGGGAGGGAGGGGGAATCCAGAAAACTGAGTTATTTTTAACTTACGAACAGGGGACTTGATACATAGAACGAATTCGTGTCTCAGACGTACCACTTCAAATCCGAACCGGATGCGGTTACTTTGGGGGTGTTGTAGGGTGGAACCGGGAATCTTGGGAAACGCCTGGAGTGGAGGGATAGGGATGAAAATTGGTGGTAAGACCAAGCTCAAGTTCTAGACACGTCATTGACATAACTGGACCGGATTCAGACACTGTGGGGGAGTTGGAAGGAGGGTCCAGATTTCTGATGATCCCGCGAGTTCGGTACTTCCTGATGTGCTAGCACGATGGAACTTGGCAGACGTTTCAGGGACCCGAGCAGACTGACTTGAGAATAGTCGCTTCCCCGATCCGACCATCGTGGAGGGATGGGGAATCCGGAATCTATTGGCATTTAACTTTTGAACGGGTGATCGGATTTGAATGAAACTTGGCAAGTGGAAAGAGCTATCGTCTCAGATGTTCCATATGAAGTCCGGATCGGATCCGATACTTGTGTGTGTGTGTGTGGGGGGGGGGGGGGGGGGGGTTGGAGGGGGCACCGGAAAACTTGTGAAACGCTTAGAGTCGGGGGATTGGGAAGGAATTCGGTTGGTAGTAAAAGCATTACGCTTAGATAAACTGACGGAGCCAGATCGTATTGTGGCTTTGTGGGAGGAACTGGAGGGGGTTTCCCGGAATTCCGGTGATCGCGAGTTAGAATAGTTCCAGATGCTAAGGACGATGAAACTTTGCAGGCATATTAGTGACCCGACCAAATTGACTTCATAACACAATGCCCTAGGAAAACTTCCTTTCCTGGATTTGATCATTTTTGGGGGAGTGAGGGAAGGGGAATACGGAAATTGACTTCCGTAAGTTGCGAATGGGTGGTTCGATTCGAGTGAAACTAAATGGGTGATAAGAACTGATGATCTAGACATACAAAACATGCCTTCGAACCTCATGCGGCCATGGTTGGGGGAGTTGGAGGGGGGGGGGGGGCTGTGGAAACTTTTTACATGCACAAAAAAACAAACGGATGGAACGAAATTGGAATTGGACAGTACCATGTTTATGCGGCCTAGATGTGTTATTTGGCGTCCGGGCCGGATCCGGCCATGCCAAAAGTATAATGTTACTAGCAGAGGCATCACCAGCTAAAATGTTTTTTTGAGAGCAAGGTATTTTTACTGACTGGCTGGTCATTTTTACCAACTATTTAAAAAAAAAGTGTTTTTACGAAAAAACCGCGGCGGTTCGCGCCGACTCGTTTCTTTTGAACCGCCTGGCCGACTACTTTGGGGGGAGAGGTGTTGCCGACCCGTGTGTGACGCCTCTGATAACAAGCCCTAGTGAAAGTCAATGAAATAATGTTCCAAAACAGCTAGCCTACTGCCGTAAAATCTGTTCCTGTGTCAAACAATACTGTTTCAAGAAGAATCAAAGACATTGCAAGTGATATTGTCATTCAGGTTCCGAATTCAGGTTCCCTAACGAAAATGTTTGCGATGCAGCTTTATGAAAGCATGGAGAGCATCAAAACCAAACACAGAAACAGGCTGACTGTAAAAAAAGATTGCCCTTAATGACGTCGGTCAAAGATTTGACAAAAATTTTAGCTACAAAGCAGTCTCAAATATCTCATTGATTTTGTATATATTTCTACACATGTATGCTTTATCATCCATGATAATGGCCTAAATATCGTCTTTTTCACCTTCTGAAAAAGGGGGTACGCAACCTTTTCGAACCTTTAATTAGGGTTAACCGGTATGGAAAAGGTTGGGAACCACTGGATTAGATGTTCTTTATAGGGATAAAGAGATCCGCTGGATTCGTTTCTGAATTTTCTTTTTTTTTGCTGGACTAGTAGTTCGCTCGGAATTCGGGCGAAACCGGAAATTTGGCAGAAGTAAAGCAGGAAGTTTTGGTCAGTATCGTCAAAATAGAAATGGCTTATAGAGGTATATCTGAACACGGTTTTCTCTGATGATTAGTCTGGCGAAGACTGGATCTGGCGAAGACAAGACCCAATTGTCTGGGTCAGTTATTAGATTTTTGGGATCCCATCGAAACCTTTGGTCTTGTTTCCCAAGATGTTTTGAGAAAACCCTTAACCCTCCTTTAAAAAAACTCTTTCTTAGGTGACATCTTTGAAAGAATGGAGGATATTTTCGACCCGTCCATCTGGCGGTCCGCCGGCAGCGCTGATCCTGAACGACAAGAAAGGAGCCGAGACAAGATCATATCCATAGCGGACTACGTCATACCAGGTCACGGACAAATGTTCAAGGTTACCGACGAAATGAGGAAAGAGCTTAAAAAGCAGGCTAGCAGGAACACGTAAAGCGACTTCTCTGTCCCGAGAGGTAGTCAAAGTCTGGTGAGGCTCATGATATCAGGTCACAGACAAATGTTGATGGTTACCAAAGCAAAATAACACTAGGAAGTAGAGCCAAGACTTGACAATATTGGTACACACTCTAATAGCAGCGATACTAGCACCACTAGCGATAGAGAACGTCTCTACTGAAACTCATTCAGTCGTTCACCAGAGCTGGCTCCGATAACTTCATATCCTGAACACTGCAAAAAAATGAGACAGCCTCCATCGTTTCCATGCTGTGTGCAGACCGCAACTTAGCGTTACTAGAGATTTCTAAACCCGCAAGTTTGTCTCGCTTTAAGCTGCTTTCACATTGACGCATTTGCCTTTCACACTGAGCTACACAAGCCTTGCGTTGCGCTTGCGACGACGCAACGTGGAGCTTGCGCTTAAAAAATTGATACAACGCAAGAATAGAAATTAGCTCTATTTTTACGTTGCGTCCGACGCGTACGCATCAGATTTTTCAATTTGTTTTTCACTGAAATGGAAGTTTTTGAAGAAAAACTAGTAAATCTATAGTTCAAGAGAGACCTGGAGTATACGATAAAAAGGTCCCTGACTATCACAACAAGACTTTCATTAATAATACATGGTTATCAATTTGTGAAATCATCAACAAGGAGTTTAGCAAGAGCATGACTGGTAAGTTGACCCTACTTTGTATGACATTACATTGTCTCCTTCAAGTAGCAAATAGTAATAATAAAAATTACCTATAAACATTCTACAAACTGTCTGAATTTGCCTATAGGCTCCATGTTCAGTCTAGGCATCATTTTAAGTCTTCATCAGAACTAGCCATTTTCTGAAAACGCAACACACAAGCCTTCACGGTGTGAAAGGTCCGACGCAAGACAGACGATGCGCTGACTCTACGCAAGCGTCTTGCGTTCTCAGTGTGAAAGCCGCATTAAATGTCGCAAGCGCAGTGGGCGACGCTACGAGTATGGCCTGTTTGCAAAGCATGGAAAGCATAGGTCTTGTCGCTACTCCCTAGCGTTATTTTGCTCTGGTGTGTGTCAATCAGAGCTGGTGGACTCGTCTCGAGACGTCTTTTCCAAGGACTCGAATCGTACTATTTTCAAGTCTTGCCGCTACTCCCTAGTGTTATTTTGCTCTGATGGTTACGGACCAGCTTAAGAGGGAGGCTAGCTCGTAGGCGGCTTCTATTGTTCACGCTACAACCTCACTGTGTCAGAAACATGCATGTCGGGGTTTTATGCTAAAGGATTAACTGGGGTGGTGTACTTTAAATGCAATTATTTTACTTTAAATGCACTGATTTGGAAGAAATCTGCAAAACAGCGCCCAGTGAACATGCAGTGTTTTTCATGACGCCAAATCTATGTACGATGCATCTTATTGTGGCTTACTCTGTGATACTGTGAGTGAACCATATTTTTTACAAAAAACCTGCTTCGCCACTTAACAAACAAAGGTCCCAACAGCTGGATTCCATAACAAGAATCAGACGGTCGAAACAGAACCATTTACAGACAATCGTCACGTGAAGAAATAGATCGAACAATGACCGATACATCGACTGATTTTACATTCTTGCAATCTGTTTTGTATGCTACCACTAGCTTTGATCCAGCCCCTATCTGGTATTCCCACCATGGCCGTACCCTTCTTTGATACCCTCCCAATGTTTTGGGCGTTGCAATAATATCCAAGGTACAAACAATACAAGTTTTAACAGTTAAGAGATTACACTGTCAGAAGTTTCATAACAGATAACACGAGGATGCGCGGTTTCAATTGATAATGTGTAACAGATAACACTTCGGATGTTATCTATTGTGTTTGAAAACGCTATGCATGAAATGTTATGCATAACAAGCTTTGTTAGGAAGAGCCAAAAAAGCATCTACTGACTTTATTCGTTATAGTCATGATGTCGGAAAACTCAGCAGATACTTTTTGGAGGTTTTTCGGTTCTTCCATATGGTAGCTTTTTATGCATAACATTCTGAAACACAACAGATAACATCCAAAGTGTTATCTGTTGAAACCGCACATCCTCGTGTTATCTGTTATGAAACTTCTGACAGTGTAGTGTTTAAATTTTATCAATAGGGGACAGAATCCACAAATGTGCAATGTTCCAAAACGGGCAGTTCGGCAGTTACGGTAGCTGCGGTTCTTTGTCGCCGTATTGCTCACTCGTGGTTTTTGGTTTCTCCTACAAAACCGTCCGTTTTTGCGGCGGATGAAATTGAAAAAAAAGCGATTCCCGCAATATTGGCGATCTGGCCAGCTGTGCGTTTGTATCCTGAAATCTCGCGTGGAAATTGAGAGGAATTGTAGGAATCTTAGCAAATTTGCATACAGTTTGAGGGTTGCCGCGGGATTCCGCAATTACTTTTCAGTGAGTGAACCAGATCGTGAAAACCTAAGAGCGATTCTGTTGTTCTCGCGGATTCACTTTTCAAAAGTAAAGCGAGAATCCGCCGAGCGCAAGAACAAACGGAAATTCGTTGCGTCTCTAGAACTTCTCGCTGACATGCCGATACCGCTTTCCATGCACGTGGTGTATTCACTTTTCATGGCAATTGCCAGAAATATCGAAGCGCGAGAACAGCTCTGGAAAGCGAAGCGAATTTTAGTCGAAGCCGCAAGAACAGCTGGCGTATAACTCGGCGGATTCTCGCTTTGCTTTTTGGAAACTGAATCCGCGATAACGACAGAACCGCCCTTAGGTTTTCTCGATCTGGTTCACTCACTGGGGAGTAATTGCGGAGTCCCGCGTGTTGTGGCTCAAGAGGGCCACATCCATTTTAGTTATCATTCCCAACAATGGTGTAAACACATACGCCATCTAGGCAGGCAATAAGTTCAAGCTATTGCTGATAGATGACGTATGTCTCTAATCGTCTTTGTGATATTGTTTGATACTGATGATGCTGATCGCCATCAGCTTCATCACGTCCGGTAGCGAATCATCAACTTACCATCTGTTGATACAAGGAGACTTTTTGTACATAGTAGCTGAGTATACATTTATCTTATTATGAGAGAAAGAGAAGAGTGCGTCGAGCCCTAGGCTACCTAGGACATTCCTACCCCTGTTTGTTGATTGGTTCTGAGAGTGGTAATTAAGGTCAGGCACGCCGATCTTCAGAAGAAAATCACGCTATCCACAAGGTCCCAGTGATCCTATTCAAGACCTAGCCTTACCCACCACCCTTGAAACCACATCACCGCGGCAACCCTCAAACTGTATGAAAATTTGATAAGGTTCCTATAATTCTTCTCCTGAAGATTTCGCACGTCCCACGCGAGATTTCAGGATATCAACGCAAAAAAGAACTGTCTCAAGATACCGCATGGTCAGACACACTTGCCACATAGGAAGTAACGTGTGTGTGAAGGGTTTACGCGACTTACGGTCCGGACAAACAATTAGGATTAAGCAGTCGCGTGAAATTCATGAAAGGATCATCTTCAGTTTCGTAAATTAAAAACAATGACGGAAGCGCACAAGTTCGGCCGGAAATATCAGATCTTCTGTCAAGGCTAGGCTTCACCTTCCAGATATCTGGGGCATCCGCACAGTCAAGCCAAGCCTTCCGAATTTTCAGAATAATGTGTTAGTTTTGATATTCTTCAACGTTTTTTGGATGCCCCCTTCAAATGTTTTGCCTCACAATCAAGACTTTTTCTTTTTCTCACTTTTTTTTTCTACCCCATTCATCAAATTTGGGTCTCTTAAATGTGTTGCCTCTCCACATTCCGGAATCTGGGGTCTCCAACACCCCGGAATTCAAGGCACTTTTGGCCAAGCTTCGCCTTCCGGATCCATCTCGACGAAAACGGACGTCTTGAATCCGGAAGAAATTCTGGAACGTGAAGCCTGGCTTGCAGCAACATTAGGGGGTTTTCTGATCGAAGAAATCGAAGTACAGACATTGCAGGGAAGTCAGAGAGTAGGCACTGGGAACTCTACCCACTGAGTCTCTGCACCGTCGAAGCACAGGAAGGGTACACAACCTCGAATTTACTACAAGCAAACTTCTTTACAGACCTAAATTTACAATATTACTAACTGGCAAAATACCTTCTCGGGCTCCCCCCATGGGAGTCTAATTCAGCCCTGTCGAAGAAGTACCACATCATGGATGCTTCCGCTAAGTGCGATACCATAGAGTGTGGTCCCCGGAATTCCGGTGATCGCGAGTTCGGATACTTCCAGATGTGATAAGGACGATGAAACTTTGCAAGCATATTACTGACCCGACCAAATCTACTTAAGAGCCTGACACAATGCCCTAGGAAGACTTCTGTTCCTGGGTTCGACCAATTTTGGAGGAGTTACGGTAAGGGGATATCTGGAAATTACCGACTTGCATAGGTTGCGGTAAGGGGATATCCGGAAATTACTCACTTCCGTAGGTTGCAGTAAGGGGATATCAGGAAATTACTGACTTCCGTAGGTTTGTCCGAACGAGTGAAACGTTATGGGTGATGAGAACCGAATATAGATATCCAAAACATGGGTCCGTGTCGTGCTAGATCCTAGGCTTTCAAAAACACATACGAATCGCCGTTGACTCGTCTAACTTATCTGTAAGTCTTATAAAGTTTATAGTGTTTCGTTTTCTTTGTGTGTAATTCATTTTTGTTTCTTTCTATTACTCCGCTCTTTCATTTGTTGTATAGCGGGCATCAATAAATTATTATTATTATTACCGTAGGTCATTCAGGGTGTCTTTCTTGACAGTTAGGACGTAGTTAGGACTGCATTGATCTTTCCTCTTAACCTTCTTAGGTCAAGTTGGAGGTAGTACTGGTACTGTACTACGCTGGTATACAAGGAAGACCACAGTTCTCCCTTTATAATTGTCAGTTCTTCGGGCAAAGCTACGTACACACATTGTCCGATAAGTTTTTACATGCGAAATTCGCGTCTCTATGGCTAAACCTGCATGCGATGAGTCGAAACTTCAAAGCGAGAGGAAGTTCGCATCCGAATACGAAAACCGGACTGTGTGCACCCTGACCACAAGCACTGCATGTTCGAATTTTTGTTCTCCACAGTGTATTTGTATTTTTGTGTAAAATTAAAAAACTTGAACTTGAACTTGAAGTTTTTAGCCTGCGTAGTTGTATGATAGTTGTACGAAAAAATTGCATGTATTGATATGTGACTGTGATATGTAATAGTACTTCTAGCTTTAAGCTATTTGGATAATAAACTTGATTGATTGATTGATAGTAAAGAATACTGTCATTTAATGTGCCTCAGGCTGGGCAAATCTTAAGCAGTAGTATCCAGTAGCATCCTGTCTTGCTATAGTAGCATCTACTAGCATCCAGTCTTGCCAATAGTAGCATGCAGTAAATGCAGTAACACGGTAGCCTCGACATAGAAGCATGTAGTAGCATCAGCTCGTACTGCATGCTACTTTTTCGTACAACTTCATACTACGATTTTGAGATAATTTTTCATCGGGACGTACCTGCGATGCAACTCGCCTTTCGGCCAAGAATATTCGAAAATGAGTACTGGCAAAACACTCAAATCTAAGAACCTATGGACAAACGAACCTCAGTAACTAAAACAACTTTAATTTACCGGTGATTTTGTTCACATCGTCATCCTTTCCAAAAACTGCAAGAATTGTTCTGGAGCCCGCGGCGATCTGAGTGTGTCCAGCATCTTCTACAAGGTATGAGGGAAGGCCTGCTTCATTTGCTAACGTCTGGAGGGTTAACAGGTGTTCTGTGCTGTCACCCTTCAGTGCGATCTTCTTCTCCCTAGAAGATAGAGAAGGGAGTGCAACTAACTGGGGTGTTTAGGATTTCTACTCGATGGGGGGGGGGGGGGGGGTCAGTCCGACCTCACACGGCAGGTTATAAAGACGACGTACTCGAACAACTCTAAAGGACTTCTCAGACCAGTTAGTGTTTCTCCTCCGATATTCCCAGATGATTGACAACTTCAAACATAGCGATCATGACGGGTCTTTCTGGCTAATAGAACATAATCGGGGCAGGTTATAAAGACAACGGACTCGAACAACTCTCAAATCACTCTCACACCAGTTAGTGTTTCTTCTCCGATATTCCTAGATGATTGACAACTTCAAACATAGCGATCATCACGGGTCTTTCTGGCCAAAAGAGCATAAAGGAGGCAGGTTATAAAGACAACGTACTCGAACAACTCTAAAGGCCTTCTCACACCAGTTAGTATTTCTTCTCCGATATTCCAACATGATTGACAACTTCAAACATACCGATCATGACGGGTCTCTCTGGCCAATAGAACATAATCGGGGCAGGTTATAAAGACAACGTACTCGAACAACTCTAAAGGCCTTCTCACACCAGTTAGTGTTTCTTCTCCGAAATTCCCAGATCATTGACAACTTCAAACATAGCAATCATGACGGGTCTTTCTGGCTAACAGAACTGATCGGGGCAGGTTATAAGAACAACGTACTCGAACAACTCTAAAGGCCTTCTCCCACCACTTAGTGTTTCTTCTCCTATTTTCCCAGATCATTGACAACTTCAAACATAGCGATCAAGACGGGTCTTTCTGGCTAATAGAACATAATCGGGGCAGGTTATAAAGAAAACGGACTCGAACAACTCTAAAGGCCTTCTCACACCAATTAGTGTTTCTTCTCCGATATTCCTAGATTATTGACAACTTCAAACATAGCGATCATGACGGGTCTTTCTGGCCAACAGAACATGATCGGGGCATGTTATAAAGAGAACGTACTCGAACAACTCTAAAGGCCTCCTCACACCAGTTAGTGTTTCTTCTCCCATATTCCCAGATGATTGACAACTTCAAACATAGCAATCATTACGGGTCTTTCTGTCCAACAGAAGATAATCGGGGCAGGTTATAAACACAACGTACTCGAACAACTCTAAAGGCCTTCTCACACCAATTAGTGTTTCTTCTCCGATTTTCCCAGATGATTGACAACTTCAAACATAGCGATCCTTACGGGTCTTTCTGTCCAACAGAAGATAAATCGGGGCAGGTTATAAAGATAACGTACTCGAACAACTCTAAAGGCCTTCTCACACCAATTAGTGTTTCTTCTCCGATTTTCCCAGATGATTGACAACTTCAAACATAGCGATCATGGCGGGTCTTTCTGTCCAACAGAAGATAATCGGGGCAGGTTATAAAGACAACGTACTCGAACAACTCTAAAGGCCTTCTCACACCAATTAGTGTTTCTTCTCCGATTTTCCCAGATGATTGACAACTTCAAACATAGCGATCCTTACGGGTCTTTCTGTCCAACAGAAGATAAATCGTGGCAGGTTATAAAGACAACGTACTCGAACAAATCTAAAGGCCTTCTCACACCAATTAGTGTTTCTTCTCCGATTTTCCCAGATGATTGACAACTTCAAACATAGCGATCCTTACGGGTCTTTCTGTCCAACAGAAGATAAATCGTGGCAGGTTATAAAGACAACGTACTCGAACAAATCTAAAGGCCTTCTCCCACCACTTAGTGTTTCTTCTCCTATTTTCCCAGATCATTGACAACTTCAAACATAGCGATCAAGACGGGTCTTTCTGGCTAATAGAACATAATCGGGGCAGGTTATAAAGAAAACGGACTCGAACAACTCTAAAGGCCTTCTCACACCAATTAGTGTTTCTTCTCCGATATTCCTAGATTATTGACAACTTCAAACATAGCGATCATGACGGGTCTTTCTGGCCAACAGAACATGATCGGGGCATGTTATAAAGAGAACGTACTCGAACAACTCTAAAGGCCTCCTCACACCAGTTAGTGTTTCTTCTCCCATATTCCCAGATGATTGACAACTTCAAACATAGCAATCATTACGGGTCTTTCTGTCCAACAGAAGATAATCGGGGCAGGTTATAAACACAACGTACTCGAACAACTCTAAAGGCCTTCTCACACCAATTAGTGTTTCTTCTCCGATTTTCCCAGATGATTGACAACTTCAAACATAGCGATCCTTACGGGTCTTTCTGTCCAACAGAAGATAAATCGGGGCAGGTTATAAAGATAACGTACTCGAACAACTCTAAAGGCCTTCTCACACCAATTAGTGTTTCTTCTCCGATTTTCCCAGATGATTGACAACTTCAAACATAGCGATCATGGCGGGTCTTTCTGTCCAACAGAAGATAATCGGGGCAGGTTATAAAGACAACGTACTCGAACAACTCTAAAGGCCTTCTCACACCAATTAGTGTTTCTTCTCCGATTTTCCCAGATGATTGACAACTTCAAACATAGCGATCCTTACGGGTCTTTCTGTCCAACAGAAGATAAATCGTGGCAGGTTATAAAGACAACGTACTCGAACAAATCTAAAGGCCTTCTCACACCAATTAGTGTTTCTTCTCCGATTTTCCCAGATGATTGACAACTTCAAACATAGCGATCCTTACGGGTCTTTCTGTCCAACAGAAGATAAATCGTGGCAGGTTATAAAGACAACGTACTCGAACAAATCTAAAGGCCTTCTCACACCAATTAGTGTTTCTTCTCCGATTTTCCCAGATGATTGACAACTTCAAACATAGCGATCCTTACGGGTCTTTCTGTCCAACAGAAGATAAATCGGGGCAGGTTATAAAGATAACGTACTCGAACAACTCTAAAGGCCTTCTCACACCAATTAGTGTTTCTTCTCCGATTTTCCCAGATGATTGACAACTTCAAACATAGCGATCATGGCGGGTCTTTCTGTCCAACAGAAGATAATCGGGGCAGGTTATAAAGACAACGTACTCGAACAACTCTAAAGGCCTTCTCACACCAATTAGTGTTTCTTCTCCGATTTTCCCAGATGATTGACAACTTCAAACATAGCGATCCTTACGGGTCTTTCTGTCCAACAGAAGATAAATCGTGGCAGGTTATAAAGACAACGTACTCGAACAAATCTAAAGGCCTTCTCACACCAATTAGTGTTTCTTCTCCGATTTTCCCAGATGATTGACAACTTCAAACAGAGCGATCCTTACGGGTCTTTCTGTCCAACAGAAGATAAATCGTGGCAGGTTATAAAGACAACGTACTAGAACAAATCTAAAGGCCTTCTCCCACCACTTAGTGTTTCTTCTCCTATTTTCCCAGATCATTGACAACTTCAAACATAGCGATCAAGACGGGTCTTTCTGGCTAATAGAACATAATCGGGGCAGGTTATAAAGAAAACGGACTCGAACAACTCTAAAGGCCTTCTCACACCAATTAGTGTTTCTTCTCCGATATTCCTAGATTATTGACAACTTCAAACATAGCGATCATGACGGGTCTTTCTGGCCAACAGAACATGATCGGGGCATGTTATAAAGAGAACGTACTCGAACAACTCTAAAGGCCTCCTCACACCAGTTAGTGTTTCTTCTCCCATATTCCCAGATGATTGACAACTTCAAACATAGCAATCATTACGGGTCTTTCTGTCCAACAGAAGATAATCGGGGCAGGTTATAAACACAACGTACTCGAACAACTCTAAAGGCCTTCTCACACCAATTAGTGTTTCTTCTCCGATTTTCCCAGATGATTGACAACTTCAAACATAGCGATCCTTACGGGTCTTTCTGTCCAACAGAAGATAAATCGGGGCAGGTTATAAAGATAACGTACTCGAACAACTCTAAAGGCCTTCTCACACCAATTAGTGTTTCTTCTCCGATTTTCCCAGATGATTGACAACTTCAAACATAGCGATCATGGCGGGTCTTTCTGTCCAACAGAAGATAATCGGGGCAGGTTATAAAGACAACGTACTCGAACAACTCTAAAGGCCTTCTCACACCAATTAGTGTTTCTTCTCCGATTTTCCCAGATGATTGACAACTTCAAACATAGCGATCCTTACGGGTCTTTCTGTCCAACAGAAGATAAATCGTGGCAGGTTATAAAGACAACGTACTCGAACAAATCTAAAGGCCTTCTCACACCAATTAGTGTTTCTTCTCCGATTTTCCCAGATGATTGACAACTTCAAACATAGCGATCCTTACGGGTCTTTCTGTCCAACAGAAGATAAATCGTGGCAGGTTATAAAGACAACGTACTCGAACAAATCTAAAGGCCTTCTCACACCAATTAGTGTTTCTTCTCCGATTTTCCCAGATGATTGACAACTTCAAACATAGCGATCCTTACGGGTCTTTCTGTCCAACAGAAGATAAATCGGGGCAGGTTATAAGGATAACGTACTCGAACAACTCTAAAGGCCTTCTCACACCAATTAGTGTTTCTTCTCCGATTTTCCCAGATGATTGACAACTTCAAACATAGCGATCATGGCGGATCTTTCTTGCCAATAGAACATAACCGGGAAAATGGCAAGTCTCGATAGCCAAACACGGCAAGTTTAAGAATCAGCTTAGTTTTGATAGGCGGAATAGAATAGGCTGTATGAACTGCAGGATCTTGGAAAAACAAGAGCAAAGGTTTCGATGAGACCCCACAAATTTAATATATATTTGACCGCCTACTTGTCCCCGCCTACCGACTCGTCCGGCGAGAAAATAATTTTCATATTCTGATTCAGCATGTCTCCTTACCCCTAAATCGACTATCTCATTAGCTTTTAAAAAACATTTATTTTCGCCCCTAAATTTTAAACTCCTCCATCACCCCTAAATGATTTGGGGCCCATCTATGAACTTGACCTGTCCCTTGACCCAAAGAATCCTCACACCAAGTTTCATCAAAATATCTTATTCTCTTCGAGAGTTATCGTGCTCACAGACGGACGGACAGACGGACAGACAACTTTTAAGTCATAGGTATCGAAAACGGATGGATAGGCTACGGAATTAAAAGTGGATTAGCGCTATAGGCACGCAGGGTCCTTTTAGCTTACATGACCCAGTTCCAGAAAGTCCCAAACCCCGCCAACAAAACGCTGTTTCTTGTTCACTCTGTCAACCCATGCACTGTTCTTTCATATTGCAAATGATCTCGCCCGTCTGAGAAGCCCGTAACAATAGTTGCGTTTTTGCAGGTGCCATAGTATCTGATAGCACGGTCAAAAGTCGTTTTCGCAGTTACCGTGGTATCTGATAAACGGTCAAAAGACGTTTTTGCAGCTATCGTGGTATCTCGCAAGTTACGGACAACTGTGTCATATCCAGATACCACGGTCCCGAGCGTGGTAACCGATCATGGTATCTGAAAAAATCATCTCCATTTCATCCTTACAAACACAAGAGCCTAGCTTTTCGTCAAATTGGCGGGAAAGAAGTTTCAAAATCAGTTTTTCTTTGGGATCACTTCTAAAATCGCAAATTCGGCAATTGTCGTTTATGCAAAGCAACCGCGGTATCAGATGCCACTGTAGCTGCAAAAAGACAAAATGCAGATCCAGTTACCGTGATATCAAATACCATGGTATCTGCAAAAAAGCAACCAACCCAAGTAAAACGTGCCCCCTCCCCCAACAAGGCAGTAGGAAACAAAGCTGCAAAAAGACAAATGCAGATCGACTTACCGTGGTATCAAATACCATGGTATCTGCAAAAAAACAACTAACTGAAGTAAAACGTGTCCCCTCCCCCAACAAGGCAGTAGGAAACAATGACAACTCACCCGTATTCTTCCCAAGAAGCAAGTGCTTCTTGATGCTTATCGTCTACTATTAGCTCTCGATACAGTCCAAGTGTAGCGTGACCTGCCTGGAAATATGAAATAATTCGGGCAGGAACCAAAACAAGATTTAGTGGACTTTAGTCACAGCAAGCGGATGAAAATGGCACTGGTCAAAGTTAACTAACGTTAAAAAAAGCATACCTCTACTTTTTTTCAGATTAGGGGTCGGCACCGTTTCTGTTTCTGTTTTTAACTACCGTTTTATGTTCTCTTTTTCGAAAAAAAACAACATAAAAACAGAAAACAGGTAGCCATTTTACCCGTTTATGTTTTTATTTTACCTGTTTTTTTTTTCCAAATTCCATTTTTTGGTCTACGACTTAAACGAGTGGCGTCCGGCGAAATCTAGCGGCTTTTGTTCTCCCGGCGGATTATGCCAATCTTTAGGAAAGATTTTTTAGTCAAGTGCGTCCTCCAATTTTGTTTGAAAAAAAAATCAAATTGATATGAACTAGAAGAGAACATCAAGAGTCATCAAATTCCCTTACAAATGCTTTAAGTGTAGATGCTACTGTACTTAAAATTAACCAATTCAAGGTAGGCTGATATGGCATCCACCTACATACCAACCAAAATGGAAAAATATAAGAAAATCGCTCTTTACAATATTTTGTCTGTAGAGAGATTACAGCCTACCCGCCGAGAATGGAAAACCGTATTAAAAGAGTAATTTAACACTGCGAGGTGTAGGACTTCCGAATTTGAGACTGATCTGTCCATGTTTGATAACTATTCTGAGCCTGTAAATGATCGGAAACAGTTCGCTGGCTCTTTCTTAATTGTATAATTATATCTTTGGAGAAAAGTTTCATTAGAAATGGGAGCTTGAAGGCTTCAAACTTTCAGTACAAAAACGATTCGTGCTTGTTATTGGTTGGATTAAAAAAAAAAATGTGTCATAACCGACCAATAGGATGCGAGACTCCGTTTTTATTTACAAACTTTGAAGCCTTCAAACTCTCATTACAAAGGAAACTCTTTTGCAAAAGTGTTATTATACCAACAGGAAATAGCAAGATTAACGTTTCCAGCAATTCACCGGCTCAGTACCAAACGCCGATAATCTAATCTCAAAATCGAAAGTCCTATACGTCTTAAGTGTTCCTCTGATGATGGTGTAGAAATATCCGTTTTCGTCACTCTTTATAAGCCAAATGACCTGTGCAGAGCAGACTAGTACACTAAGCCCTATTTTGATCACCATGCTCAATCAGGGGTATGTGTACCCCTTCTTCCACAGAGGGGTATCAGTATATAGTACTTTGGAAACTAAAACAATTTGGAATTTCATTTTTGACGTTGAAATTCTTTTGCTTCGAAAGGGTTACTGCCGGTACTGGTACCCTTCTGGGGAATAAGGGGTACACATCCGCATGACTACCATGCCCACCCCTGCCAGCATACTCCAGCATTTGAGCATGGGTATAAAAAGGGCGTAGTTTACTAGACTGGTACTGGCTGAGTCCGTTATTTCACCTTACACAATTAAACTCGTGAACAACCTTCTCTCGTCAGATCATTTAAGCGCTCCCTGCCCGAGTCTCCTCTCACGCTATTCACTTTCCAACAGCCGCCTTCTGTTCCAACTAGTCGCCTTAGTTATAAACCTAAGGCGTATTCTCGCCGTTACCCGTAGACTCCATTTGAGGAGTCCCCGCGTTTTTGTTTGTCCCGGGGACTAACTCCCCGTGTTCTCGCGAGTCCCACGGACGGGGAATGCTCCGATTATCATCACCATCATCAAAAAGGACTCCCTTTCAGATTCGGAGGGGAATCAATTTTTGCTGGTGTTGGTGAAATGAAAAATTGATTAAAAACAATCAGAATAAACAAAACCAGAAATAAAGTGGATCCAGACTAATTTTCTCAACTGCATATTTTTTTTTCGAACAAAATCCATTTCGTAAGCATTCCCCGTGTTCTCGCTGTTTCTGTACGCGGAGTCCGCGTGGAGTGACTCCCTCTATTCTCGCCATTCCCTTCGAATCCCCGAGGAGTCCTCGGGGAACGGCGAGAATTCGCCTCTAAAGAAGCGGTGAAAACGGTAATACCTGCTAAAACAGCCGTTTTCTTGTAAAACAGATTGTTTCTGTTTTTCCGGAAAAAAAACGGAAAAACGAAAACGGTTTTTCGTTTAATTTCACCGTTTCTGTTTTCGGTTCCGTTTTTTATTTGCCGTTTTTTACCGTTTCTGTTTTAGCCAGAAACAGAAACGGTGCTGACCACTCAATCAGATAATAGTGCAAACACACGATCAGGGTCAGGTGCTCGCAGATATTTAGCACCATCATTTCTTCCATATGGAAAAGTTGAGGATTCTTTCATCTATGTGATGAAAGTGAAGAAAATTGGGCCGGGAATCCTGTTCGAGTTTTCGCACTACAAATGAAAAGGAAGGCGGAAACACATTCTTCATACCTGAGCTGCGATTTTCCCGGCTGACATTCCCAGCGAGGTGTTGACAACTAGTACCATCTTGTGGGGCTCAAAATCCTCGTCGTCCTCATCTTCTGATTCGGTATTTTCTAAGATCCAGTTTAGCGCTGCCTCCACGGACTCATTCTGGGTTGCGAATAGGCCCTACAATAATCAGGAATTGAAGTTCCTCTCAGCTCGAAAAGTAAAACTACCAGTAACTGAATTATCGAAAGAAAAAAAACAGCCCAATATTTGGCAGTGTCAATTACTTTCAACTGATGACACAATCAGTAATCACATGGCTATCCCTCGGCGTTTAAAAAAAAACAGAATATTGGAAATAGGGACTAAGTTGACTTTGCGTTTGCAGCCAGTTCCACTTTGTCCTGTTCGATCGTAGACATCATGACGGATGAAAACTTGGAACATTATCTTATATAACCGAGTTGGTATTATAAAGCTATCCGTAACTTTTCAGGACCAAAATACCATAGATACCTGTCTACTTATTAATGCGAAACCACGTCATTATTTTACATTAGCATTTATATCCGTTGCGTAACTGTTTAATTCTAGGTTACAGTAATAGAACATCACCATAGACCGTTCTAGCCCCTCAAGAAAATGACAATGCTCTAGCAACCGATTCTTACTTATAATTCCCTCTCCCCGTGATAGACATGGAACCAAATTTGTCTTATCATAAAAAACACCGGATACACAATTGTTACACCAACTCGCAAAAGTCGCAAGCCCCTCATCGCCGAAGACGATTATGGTCTAGCAGCCGATTGTTACATGCAACTCCCTGACATGTCTCACAATTGGGATCCGCTTATTATTTTATTTTACTGTGTACCCTACCACTGAAGATGTCAACCCCTCAAATCTTTCACATGATCAAAGGCTATCCCTCAGCGCTGAAAAAAAAATGTCGAAAGAAGGGACTACATTGAGTTTGCAGCCAGTTGAAGTTTATCCTTTTGAATCGTAGACATCGTGAAGCACGAAAACTTGGAACATTATCTTATATAGCCTAACCTAGTTGGTATTACAAAGCTATCCGCAACTTTTCAGGATAAAAATACCACAGATGCCAATCTATTAATTATTGCGAAACTAAGTCAATGTTTTACTTTCTCATTTGTATCCGTTGTGTCAACACTTAATTTCAAGTTACGGTGATAGACCATGGAGACTCGTTTTCTTACCCTCAGATTTATAGAGATCAACTAAAATGTGCACTAATTTGCAGAAGTTTCTATCCCCTCATTAACCCTTCCTACCAACCCATTTTTGGTATCTCCCCGTGATAGACATGGTACCAAATTGCTCTTGTCATCAAATACAACGGAAACAAATGTTAGGTACACGGTGGTACACCAACTAGCAAAAGTTGCAAACCCCTCATCGCGGAAGATGATTATGGTAACAGCCAATTGTTGCTTACAAGTTCCCTACATATCTCATGAAGGAATTTTTGTACCAAAAAAAGAATTACATTTGATTAGCTCATCAAGCTCATAAAAAAACAAGAGCTAGAAGCTCATGGTTGTGTGGTTTGTGTCAGAGAATGAAAGTGGGAATTTTTGTAGGTTTATTGTAATCCTTTGTAAGCAAACCCTTGAGGCACAATTGGCCGAATGGTCACAAGCTTTTGGTGATCCTAAAATGTATGGTTTGGTCAAACTTTTAGACATTGCAACTGCTATAATGCTTACGATGCAACTCCTTTAAAAAGTTCGGATCGGAGAACTGACTGTTTCCAAGTTAATCTTGTCGGGTCCCTGATATGCATGCCAAGTTTCATCGTCCTAGACCACCTGGAAGTATCCTAACTTCGGATAACCGGAATTCCCTCCCTCCCCCCCACGGTGCCCGGGCCCAGTCTGGTTCTTAAATGATCTATCTAGGACTTTAGCTTGTTATTCATACCGAGTTTCGTCTTAATTCCTCCACTCTAAACGTATCACAAGATTCCGGTTACAAATTACAAATAAAAAGATCAACCAAGGGATATATTTACAATGGTAACCTATGATTATATATACAATTCACGGTTTAAAATACAATTCATCAGAATACGAATGCGAATTACAATGACAAGTACAAAAATAATTCGTCATAAGTGTCACTACTATTATACAATTCACGGTTTAAAATACATTTCATGAAAATACGGACGTGAATTAAAATGACAAGTACAAAAATAATTTATCATAAGTGTGACTACTGTTCTAGAATTTAAACAAATGTGATTGAGATAAAAAGATGCAATATTTATGTCACAACAAAAACAAAGAAACGGGCTGAAAAGAAATAGACGACAACAACTTTTAAAGAGCGTTAAAATGTTCGGTAAAATATGGCACGAAAGAATTGAGAAATCGTTCCGATGAATGGGCATGAGACGGGGACTTCAGTAGTTTTTTCCCCGTTTGAAGTAAATTTAGCCTTGTGTTTCGCCGGCCGATGTTGCTGGCATATTCTGGAAGGATGTCCCTATGTAGATCAGATGCCAGTATCTTTCTGCCAAAGCTCATGACTAGCTCGTGCCTCCGCTGGCATAGCGTCGTTATGTCCAGCGTTTCTAGGCTCTTCTCATAGTCTTTGTAGTCAGTCCCAAGGATTATTTGGCATGCACGTTTTTGGATTTGTTCTATCCTTTGAGTTTGGTCATCAGAAATAGAACTGTGCCACACCGCGCATGCATATTCCGTTAATGGTCGAACATACGATTTATAGCAGTTTAGGAGGGCCTTTCTGCTGAAGCCAAACCTTCGTAGACAGGCGAAAGATTTTAGTTGACCAGCTGCCTTTGCTACAAGGTGATTTACGTGAGTACGCCATCGGAGATTGTTGTCAATGTGTAGACCAAGGATCTTGATGCTTTGCGAGGAAGAGAGTTCGCATGCTGGCAGTTCGGGGATGTTCCTTTTCAGGAAGCTGACTCGGAACAGTATGCTTTTTTCTTCGCTTATGCCTAGTTTGACTGCTTCCGCTTCTGATTTCAACTGCGTCAGTACTCTAAGTACAGGGTCGATGGTGTCTGAGTCAGACAGAAGACGAAAAACAGACAAAGATAGGTCATCTGCGAATTTGTACCTGTTCCTGAGCTCTTTAAGTAATTTGTTGGCCACAACCGTAAAGGCCAAAGGACCGAGCCTCGTTCCTTGAGGTGCTCCACAAGTTATTTTTAAGAGCTCTGAAACTTCTCCGTTTTGGAGTTCGACGCATTGCAACCGTTCCGAGAGGAAGCTTGCCAGCATCCTGGTAACAATAGCGCGTGCTCCCATAGTTGTTGATTCTTCAATGACTGTGGCGTGTTCAAGGTAGTCGAAAGCCTTGATGAAATCGGCTATGAGGCAATCGACGAAGGCGCCATCATTTTCTAGATGATTGAGCATATCGTGGATGAACCTAACAAGATAGTGTACAGTACTGCAGCCTGGTCGAAAGCCATACTGTCGAGAATCGATGTTGACGGAGATGTCACTGTACATCCATTTGAAAATAAAGCTCTCCAACACCTTTGAAAAAGTAGAAGTCTTCGATATGGGCCGAAGATCATTTACTGACTTTGTGGAGGTCCATATTTCCAAGTTAATTTGGTCTTGTCCCTCATATGCCTGCCAAGTTTCATCGTCCTAGCACATCTGGAAGTACCCTAACTGGCAAGCGTGGAACCAATGGAACCGAGGGGTTGCTCTCTCTCCGCCACTGGTGTACACCTCGGCACGGCACTGGCACGATACCGCCGGCCACCGACAAATTTTCTGCAGATAAATGTTCGCCATCTGGCGCCCAGTAGCGAAGGTACTTGAACGAAAGAATTATCGAAAACATGCTGCCGAAGAAGAAGAAGAACTAGATATGAGGACGATGATGTTGACCAAAAGCGCCAAGTAGCCAACCATGTTTCTGTGCTAGTGTTGGGCGACATTTGAATTTTTCGATATATCGATATTTTCACGTTCGATATTCGATAATCGATATATCGTTATTTTCGCTTTCGATATTCAATAATAGATATTTTCACTTTCGATATTCGATAATCTATATATCGATATTGATATCTGTTTAAAATGTTTCGCTATAGGATACGTCTCGTTTCTCCAAAATCTAGGAACAAAATTTTCGTTAAAATAGCATCTTGGATCATCTCAAACTCCGAATAAACAAGAAATAAATTAGGGAAAACAGATTGTTCCAATTTCGGATATATAAGTGTAGGTTAGGTTGGATTATTTCCAATAATCGCGAATGAACAAATATCGTTTTCGATATCCATTTTTAAGTTTCGATATCGATAATATTTGGTCCGATACATCGACCTATCGATATCCTACATATCGCATCTTGGATCATCTCAAACTCCGAATAAATAAGAAATGAATTAAGGAAAACATATTGCTCCAATTTTGTATAAATAAGTGTAGGTTAGGTTGGATAATTTACAATAATTTCGAATGAACAAACATCGTTTTCGATATCGATATTTACGTTTCGATATGGATATTTGGTCCGATTTATCGATATATCGATATCGAATATCGCCCAACACTAGAGTCAACTTCAGTATATTTTGCTTCTGGTGAAGGTAATTCAGTGGCGACCAAACTTTTTTTCATGCGTGTAGGATGTGCTAAGAATGAAACTTGGCAGGCTAATTTATTTAACTTGGAAAAAGTCAGTTTCCCCATCAGACCCTCTGGGAGTGCAATAGAGGTATGCTTATTTGAACGTTCGTTGACTTCGAACTTTGCCATTTTCATGCACTTGCTGTGGCTAAATACATGTACCAGTTAGCCAAAGTAGGTAATTAAGGATTGACAAGATTGGTTTATACATTCTCATTTTATAGAGCCAATCACATTCCATAAATTACTCATCTGAATCACAAAGTACAGAAAATACTTTGGAGCAAAGCATATATTTTCATAATCCCCGTGAGCCCATGATCATTTGTGAAACGAGGGTTTTGCTTAAAAAAAAATTTCCCGCTCCCTTAAAGGACCCCTCGCACTATTCACTCCTTAACTTAAAGTATTTTAAAGTATTTGCATACTTTAACTATGATGTGCTTTCAATAAATAACCAACGGTTTGGCTGTTTTAAGCCTTTTCCGAGACCCGTTGACTTGTAGCGAAACACTGAAACAATTTACACAGCCGTTTTCCTGATGGAAAAACTTCTCGCAGACAACCGTCGACAGCGTGATACACATCGAAGGTAGCAAAACACGGCAAGTGAGAGAATCAGCGAGGTTTTCTTAAGAGGGGTTAGAATGTACCGCACGAAACGTGGGTCTCCGTGTTTAAAAATACATGTAGTGGTTACGGATGTAGGTTGCATTAGTATTATAGGTAAGACAGGTCCTTTAAAATGCACATCTTATCGAAAAAGTGAAAAAATACTTTTGACCAAACGATAAATATTCATGATGCCCAAGGGCCATGATAAATTTTGGTTCAAGGGTATTGCTTACAAATGAATTCGTTAAAGTCCAAGAAATAGTTTGAGCAAAATATACATTTTCATGATCCCCATGAGCCCATAATCATTTTTGCCTCAAGGGTTTTGCTTTCAATGAATTTCTAGTGCCCTTAAAGTGCAAAAATAAAATACTTTTTACCAGACCATTCTCTTGATTTCCAAGGGTCCATGATCATTCTTATTTCAAGGGTATTGCTTATAAATAAACACAAGAAACCCAAGAATTTGCGAATTCCTAAATTTCATCCTCTGACCCAGCCTTACAAGTACCATATGAGCTTCTAGTTCTTGTATTCAACCCAAGCTCATGAACATTGTAGACTTACTTCATTCTTGGCCAATATCTGATAAAAATTTGTTTACATGTACATCAGAAATCATGGTTTACCGCAATATTTTAATTTGAAAAAAAAACCGCGGCATCGGCTCGGCACATCGGCACGCGCCACTTGGTTTGCATCGTTTTTGGGAGTCAGCGACCCCTCGGATGGAACTGCGATCGGTACATCGCACTTGGCCGGAGGGCAAGTGCCATAAAACGGGACAACACCAAAGTGTTGCTCTCGCAACACAATTAATGGCATTTTTCCGTGACAATCCAGATTGACGATTCACAATCCGGATTCTCCAAAATACGTTTTGTCTGACAATCCAGATTGTGAAAAATCGTTTTCTGTGACAATCTGACAATCCGGATTCGTGCTTGGATTGTCGATTCGAGAATCTTGCAACGGAGCAAGATTCTCGGATCGTCGTTTGTACAATTTGGGATTGTCGATTCACTGTTTCTCTGATGAATCAGTTATCTAGGATTATAATCCGGGATTGTCGCGGAAAAACGCCTTAAGAGTTACCTTGATTGCCTGATCCTTTTCAAATCCGAGGTCTGCAAGCGCAGCGATGAAAGCTTCGTTAGGGGCGAACTCCTCACTTTTTGGCTTGTCTTCCATACCTAAGGCAAGAGCAAAACTGGACGATCAGAATATGTTAGCCAACATAATTAAATGTTATTTTAAATATGCAAACACCTGCTCCACTTGTCGAAATTATGTCATAACCATCCACTGAAGGAGAAGTTCAAAATTCAAGATGCAAGTGATACCCTAATGGATGTTTCTTCGTCGCTAGCAAAAATCATTGACAACAGAGCCCAACCAGCGCACGACCCTCTCCACTGCTTCCTCGCCGAAGATTGAAAATTAGTGTCTTTTCCTGTACCTTTGTGTTTTATTTATTCTTTCATTTACTCCGCTTTTTGAAATGGCGGGTTATAAATAAATTACTTACTCACTTATAAAAATATCTTAATTTCGTCCCTGCTATCGACCTATTCAAAATGCTTTTACAATACTCAATATGACTAAGTCCAAACCACGCCAGTGATTCTCAGGAAGAAGGAGTAAACGTGTCCGTAACGACTCAAACTCAACGACTCAAATCCTAAGTCAGCGCAGCTTTGACACCGTTTCTTCCTTTCTTCCGCAGGTACCCAGAGATTGTGCATCGGCAGGGAGAGATAGTCATCAAGAGTATTCACAGCATCAACATTCCTTTCTTCCATAACTTTGCTAGCGCTACATTCTTAAGTCAGCGGAGATTTCTGCTAGCCATATTTAGGCCCTTCCCGGCTTCCGGTCCTCGTCAGACTGTAGCTATACAAGAAACTAAACAACAAAATATTGCATTAGTTGCGTTTTTGATCGATGTTTTGTTCGCCGTTGGCTTACCCGGCTGCTTAATTTCCCTTTTCAAACGCCGTCGAAGTTGACCGTTTGCTTAATTGGCCTTATTACAGTTCAGCGCTTCAAGTGGACTAGTTTCTGTTAGTCCCCCGTTGCCTCATAACCAACACTAGTGTAGACATAGAAAAAGTCGAATCCATAGGGTAGTAGGTCACTTTCACTTTCTGCTGCTGAGACATATGCAAAACCTCCATTACCTGGGAAAAAGATGACAGATTTTCCACTCACTAACCTGTGGATCTATTTTACCATGTCTGATCCAAGTACTGACGGTGAGGCATAGGAGGATTAACAGAAACTAGTCCGCTTGAAAGCGCTGAACAGGATTATGGCCAATTGGTGTTTTTACGACTCCGGTGATCCTTGTCTTGTCGCCGTTTCTTCAACGTCCAAACTTCGAACTTGCTAGCTTACTAAGTTCGACGGTCAGTGTTTACGGACAAAGAAATTGTGACCGGCGACCATAAACGGTATTTAAACAGACACCTTTGACTTCGACGGTATAACTCCAAACTTTCCCCGGTCAATCCTTCGCCAAGTGGTGAGAAACAATCGCAATTCGAATCGTTTCCAGCACGACCGCCGTAACCATGGCAACAGGTTGCAACAAACTACAAAGCATTTTAGGGCCCAGCGAAAATATCTTAGTTTCGACACACCTCGCTTACAATATGATCCTTAATGGGAAAGAAAATGTTTCTAAAGCTTTCGAGTTCAGAAAGCGAAGCGAAAGACTGGATTGGAATCTATTGGGTAAATCTCTATACTTTTTAACGTGACAGACATAGAGTTAATTCCTATCTAGTGGATAGATAAGAGGATGTGATGTAGATCTAAACCGCCCGAAAAATCTTATGATGTCAAACACTAGGGGTGTTAGTTTGTTTTCGCTAAGAACCTGGATCTTTCCATTATACAGCAATGTGATGGACAGAGAAATAAGACAACAAACGCTCCACTCTAATTAGCTATTTATTTATTAATAGAAAAAGACGCTAAACCGAAGCTTCTCTCTCTAATTAGCTATGACTCCATGACTCCAAGCTCCACAGTGCGGAGAGATGATTAGAACATGGCGTTTACAGAATTATCATTTCTATATGCTGCGACAGAAAACCGAATTCCTAGTAAGATTTTCGGCACCATCGCCAGTTCCATACAGAAAAATTGAGTTTTCAACTTCGTAATGAAATTGAAGAAAACTCGGCTGGGCGGTCGGTGACCTGTAATTCCTGCCAGGATTTTCAGCACCGTCATCAACTCATCACAGAAAAGCTGAGAATTTGTCAACTTCATGACGAAAGTGAAGAAAACATGGCCGGGAAAGCATGATTGTCTGTTCGCAGCATTGTCAGCACCATCATAAAGTCGCTTAAGAACGGTTTCAAGTCTCGTAACTAGAGACTCTACCGGGCAGTTGGTCAGGCGACTCGTCGGGTCGATGAGATCAGTAGAATCCCACTATAGGCGTATTCTCGACGTTCCCCGAGGACTCCACTTCCCGGGGACTCACTCCCCGTGTTCTCGCGAATCCCCACGGACGGGCAATGCTCCGATTATTATCACCATCATCAAAAAGGACTCCCTTTCAGATTCGGTGGGGAATCAATTTTTGCTGGTATAAATTTAATTAAAAACAATCAGAATAAACAAAACCAAAAATAAAGTGGATCCAGACTAATTTTTTTTTTCTAACAAAATCCATTTGGAACCATTCCCCGTGTTCTCGCTGTCTCTGTACGCGGAGGCCGCGTAGAGTGACTCCCTCTGTTCTCCCCGTCCCCTTCGATTACCCGAGGAGTGCTCGGGGAACGGCAAGAATACGCCTCATAAAACATTTGAGAAATGTAGCCTACCATAATGGTAGTTTTTGCGGTATGACACAGTAAAGGCTCGACCTTGCTGGCACACTCTGCGTTGCAATGAAAACAGTATCAACGGTATTCAGCTCATGAATAACCATTATCATTCATAGAACATGAATGCACTAACACGTCCAGCGCTGGCACTTTCTTTAATTGCGTTTTTACGGTAACCAGGTGTCAGTTACTCTGACGAATTGTTGTTTTCGCAGTTATAGGGTATCCGTTACCCCGACGGATTATCGTCTTCTTAGTCACCCAGCAACATGTTAGTAACCCTGGGATCTGGTAACGAGTAACCCTGCTGAGACCGGGCACTGTAAAAAGTCTCTCCTACATCGGACTTTAGTGGTTGCACATCACCGAATTCGGTGATTTTTGTTCCGAATTCGGAGAGTTCAAATCCGAATTCTGAGTGTACAAATCCGATACAGGATTAAAACGTTAGAATGCAAAATACTGCAGATTAAGGTATCTATCTGAACTCTCCGCATTCGGAATAAAAATCACCGAATTCGTTGATGTGCAACCATTGAAGTACCATGTAGGAGAGACTTTTTACACTGGGGTTACCGGAATTCAGTAACCTAGTAACCTAGCAGTAACCGGGTGTCTGAAAAAGAGAGCACTCAGTTACCGGGTAAGAGTAACTCTAGGTTACCGCAAAAACGCAACTATTGTATTAATTCTAGTAACAAACAATCTGCCATAAGAAGTTTCGCAAAAATTTTGATTGTTTTCCCTAACAATACAAAAATGTCGCACGTCTGCAATACAAAGCAGTTTCGTTCACAAAATATTCCATCTTGTTTATCGTGGGGTAACAACCTTCCGTCTGACCCCTTTGAGAAACAGTTTAACCCTTGGTTCACACTGCTGCTTCGGATGCGACCGGATTGTTTCTTTGATGTTCCGACGTGCGACAGAATCGCATGGACCTTCCCACTAACACGCAGACGCAAATGGAAAACAAAATTTTTCGAAGCGATTATTCTGCAAAAGGACAAAGAAATCCTTGGGCAAACAACCTCTGAAGATGCTGGGAGTTTACCCATCTGAATACCACCCAACATTAGGAAATTTTCAGTCAAACCCCTTATGCCATCTTGTTCAAAACAGGTTAATACAAATACAAGTTTATTCACAAGATATTTTGCATTCAGCCATACTAGGATTACAGTCAGAACAAGTTCGAGCAATTTTTAGTCTTGAAAATTAACTAGTCTTTGTTTTTACTTTTCTTTCCCTCAAGAATCGCAAGCGTTGTCGGATCAGTTGAAATATTTCAACGCATCCGACACAGCGACAAAACGCAAAGTTCTGCGTTGCTTGTCGCACGATTTGTGTCGTATGTCGCAATTTTGCGCGAAATCGCAGCACTGTGAACCAGGGGTAATAGAGTCGAGTCGGAGCAGACCCAAGGTAGGGGTTTGTGTTGGCCCGACCCACATATAACGAATATTTATCTTTCTTACTATACGACCATCCCCTACCCTGAACGCAGGTAGGGGTTTTCTGTTACGATTACACAGAAATTCAAATTTTGTCTGGGACTGAAACCTTTTGGCCAATTCTTTTTTTCTTTTTCCCCTCTGAAGAGCTAGCGTAGGACTTCTGTGGTGACCACACAACCACACACGTAACGATTATTTCTCTTCTTTTAATATAAAGCCGTCCCCTATACCCGAACACAAATATGGGTTGTGTGGTGCCCAATTGTCCAATGATAAGACACTGCTTGTTTACAGTCGGAACCCACGTGGGTTTCAAGTTTATGGGGTGCATAATCCCCTCTGCCACGGCATTACTTCTTTAAACAAACTTACTGCTTCAAGAAAACTTGTTCCTCGGATCTAGTTCAAATTTGGCAAATATCTGGCAAATTTGCCAATGCATTTGCACCCGATGAAAAATTTTCGAGAATTAGTTGTACGAAAAGGTAGCATGCAAAACTAACTGTCAGGGGCGTCACGACTGGGGGGGGGGGGGGGGGGACGCCACCCCAAATGGTGTCGGCCAGTCGATAAAAACAACCGAGGCGGCGCGAAGCGCCACGATTTTTCGTCAGAACAGTTGATTTTTTCATGAAAACAGTCGTTTTTCTGAAAATCAGTCGATTTTTTTTTAAATGTATTTTTTTCTTGAAAACAGTCGTTTTTTCTGCAAAACAGTCGGTAAATGCCTTGCCTCCCCCCCTTCAACATTTTGGCTAGTAACGCCTCTGGTAACTTTTGCCACTGCATGCTACTACTAGCAAACTGGATGCTACTACAGCAAGATTGGATGCTATCGGATAGTACTACTTAAGATTAACCCAGTCGGAGGCATGTTAAATCGAAGTATTCTGTACTACTACATATCAATACATGCAACTTTTTCGTACAACTACCATACAACTACACAGTCAAAGAATTTTTCATCGGGCATTGCCTCCATGGACTAGTAACTCCTGGTAAAAAAAAAAAATCTCAACTGATCCTACCTGGGCTACTATTGCCTAATTACTGATAAAGATAGTGAAAGATCATAAATCCTCAGCGAGTGAACCGAATCACGATTGGTCATCACTGTTCCTGTAGGCTAATTACGCAGATTGTTTGTTTCGTTCATTGTTACAATTCCTGTTTGTGCTCATTTTTCGTTTTATTCTGTTAACTCCGTCTTGATGAGGGCATTCTCTCTTGTATTTAAAGGGTGATATTTAAAGGTTGTATTTAAAGAAATAAACCGAACTGAAGTGAATTAATAAATTTTTTTTTAGCAAAAACTGATGTCAATTTTATCTTCCACACCGTTGAACTGGAAACACTGCAAGAAAACATCAGAAACGTGGTTTGTTGCTGCTTGGAAAAAGAATTCGACAACTGCGATTTAAACCCGAATGTCTCAAAACTCTTCCGACTAGCTCAACTAATTATTGAATATTTGCTCTTTTCCCAAGAAGTCCTCAAAAAGAAGATTTCTAATTTAGAGGATAGACTGCAAAGTGAGACTAAAGAAAGAGACAGTCTCCAGAAAGAACTAATTATAAAATCCGCGCTTGTGAAAAGTATGAAGTATGAATTAAACAGGACAAGAAAGGGACAGAAACTGCCCCAGTCCGCGAACTATTTTCAGGTAGGTTTCCAGGTATACTCCCCAACCGATGAAATTTTTTTCTCAAAACAGTAGTATGAAGTTGTACGAAAAAGTAGCATGCAGTACGAGTGATGCTGCTATATGCTTCTGCGTCAAAGCTACCGTGTATACTGCATTCTAGGCTACTGCATGCTACTATTAGCAAGACTGGATGCTACTATAGCAAGACAGGATGCAATTGGACACTACTGCTTAAGATTGGCCCAGTCCGAGGCACTTCAAATGATAGTATTCTTTACTATTACATATCAATACATGCCACTTTTTCTTACAACTATCAGACAACTACGCAGGCTACAAATTTTTCATCGGGCAGCAGGGGTGTCACTTCTGGGAGGAGGGGGGGGGGGCGCAGCCGAAAACATTTTGGCTTTACTAGAAATTTCTCGGCCGGCAAGTTTGTCTCGCTTTAAATGACACAAGCACGGTGGGCGGAGCTACGGGTATGCGAAGTTTACGAAGCATGGAAAACATAGGTCTTGAAGCAACTTCCTAGTGTTATTTTGCTCTATTACTCTCCTAGGTGGACGAGCTTCTACAATCACTAAAGATAGCATTGAAAGAACAGCCTTGTAAAATAGTATATCTTGCCCTTTTCCGGGGACCCCCCCCCCCCCTCCCCTAAAACCCGATATGACAGCTAGCAAATGGTGCACGCCGGTGGCTTATCCAAGAAACATAACTAATACCTTATCACCTTGAAACAATTTCAACAGAGTATTGATAAACCTGACAGATAGACCGACCATTTAGTTTATGCTCCTGCAGAACAGCCTCTCTGTGTAGAACCAAGAACAAATAAGCACCAGAAGCGCCGTCTCCCTATTTCTGTAATACGACCATGCGGAGTCGAATAGATTCCTATTCCCTGCCCCGTGCAAACGATCACAAACGATGCAAACACCACATATCGCAGTAAAGCTCCGGAGAATAAATTTCCAAAGTAAAAGCCGATTGGTTGTCTGGGCGCGCTGCAGGGCGGGTCAGCGCCTTTTCCACATTTTCCTCTGATATGCGCAGCGGCGAAGAGGGAAGTAGGCGGGCATCAACTCAAAGCTCAACAAGTACCTCTAGATCAGCTCAGTTTTGTTGGGGTATCCATAGTCGTTGCATGGGACCACCCGTATGGAAATAATTCAAGTCATCGTATTATTGGACATTTTTCCAATCGTAAACAATTGAAAACAATTGGAAACAATCGTAAACAACTGTTTTTTTTACGATTGGAAACTGTTGCTTACGATTGGAAACAGTCGTGTACGACTGGAAACAGGTATTTACGATTGTAAACAGTTGATTCCAATTGTTTACAATCGTTTGCGATTGTAAACAGTTGTTAACGATTGTATTTTTACGACTGAGACCGACTGTTTCCAATCGTAAAATACAAACGGGCAAAATCGGAGGTTCTACTTCTTATTAGAAATAAGAGTTTCGCTCGTGAACCCACTAAGGCGAAGGGAAATTTGTTGTTTTCAATTTATTTAGTTCTTGCTTCAATTTAGTGCGTCTACTGCGACAAAATGTTCGTCACACGTGCCTTCCTGGATTCGCACAGATCTCGTAAGCACAACGAAGAACTTCGATCCAGCGACAGTCCCGTTCAACACCAAAAGATTCTCGACACAAACATCGAACAAAAGACCGAGAACGAAGCTATGAGGAAAGATTTCAACGAGCTTCAGAACGAGCTCACCAGAACAAAGGAAGAGCTTGGAATGGAGAAGGAGACAACGAAGGAGCTAACCAATCAAGTAGGCTGGGCATAGCGGGCAACGGGAGGGAAGGTAGAATGGGAAAATGTTGCCAAAATAGTCAGGAGAAAACGGGCCAAAGGCATATTCACTATTTCCGCAGTGGGGCATGAAAATGAGATCTCAATTACAGAAGAGAATAACCTCAGATCTGACTGCAGACAATTTTCGATAATACTTGTCTGTCAGAAAAGAACATGTGCTGGAATTACAATCTGTGTACGAAGATTACAACTGATATATGTAAGATTAGGTTAAGCATTGTCCTAATAGGTGTAATAAGGTGTATTACCGCGTATAAGACTTATTACAGATTCCTCTTTTCCTCGGAGCGCGCTGTAATAACGTGAATAAGGAGAATAGACTAGCGTTCCATTCTGGCTTATGCAGGGCCAATCAGATCGCTTGGTTGGTTCTGCCAGCGGGCCGAGAAAAAGAGCAGCGTCGTCAGGGTTGCCACGGGAAGCAGTAAAGTTCTACTTTGTTGGAAGCTGAAGAAACAACTTTTCTTCAAAATAACACGTTTTGTTCTGCTGCGACTGCTTAATGCTACTTCGAAGACCAATGCTGGCCATCCGCATATTTAACTGCTTTTTACAATGTATTGGGCGTCAAATTGTACTAGTGTACTTCAAGTAACACTAAGAACACTTTTCTGATCTTCAGAAACTCGAAACACTGTATGACCTTGGCAACACTGCTCGCTGCATTGATAAGAGCCTCTCGGGTTCGTATTTGAACGGGCGTGTGTATTAAGACGTAAACATCGCGTATAGCGTCATTCAGCTTATTACACCTATTAGGACAATGCTTTAGGACAAAAAAAAATATCGAAATCCCGTCCTCTAAGAAACCATGGGCCCCAAGGCTTATCTTGACCAAACTTCTCTTTTTATAACCAGTGTAAATTCAATTTTATTCGCACCATACGCACACCTTTACACAGGAACCCATAAAATAAAAGCGATATGATAACAACAGTGCATACCCATTAACTGCTAAACAAGCCATAATGATAATTATGGTCATTTGTGAAAGAGAATCAAAAGAATACAGTAAACTAGTAGTGTGACAAACAAAAACCTAAAGCCCAATAAACATGTAGGAATGATTAAATGTAGTCTGAGCAACAAGATTATGCTTGGACTGCATTCATTGGTCCAAGACACTAATTCTCAACCAAGGAACATTCCCCTTTTGTCTGGTAAACAAAAACTTGGAACTGAACACCTTTATCTTCTTGCAAGCCCTGCAAAGCGTCGGGATCTTCAACAATGTCAAGCTTGCCCTGATCAAACTTAGGGTAAAACACATCAGACTCATATTCCTTCATGATCTTCGTCAGATAGAGTCGGTAAAAGTGGCTTGACTTCATGGCTTCTCGATAGATGTCAGCACCACCGTGAATCCAAACTCTGCCAATATTCTCCTTAAACTCATCAGTCTGAAGAAGAGCAACTGCATCTTCAAAGGATCTTGCAATATGCACGTCTTTGTATTTTGCTATTTCGCTTTGATCCATTTTTCTGCTGACAATAATGTTGATGCACTGGGACATGGGCTCGAGTTTCAAGGCACACAACGAATCCCAAGTTTTTCGACCAAAGATGGCAACATTGGGTTTTTCTGGGTCTTCTCTTTTCTTACTGAGACGTGTGTAATATTTGAATTCTTTTGGTATATGCCAAGGCAGTCGTCCTTCGAAGCCAATCCCCAAATTTGCTTCTACTGCACAGATTAGCTCAAGTTTAGGGAAGGGAACTTTGGCAGCCATTTCTAAAAGATTAGATGTTCAAATTTCACTCTCAAAACCAGCTGAACAAACAAACAGTAAGCACAGAAATCGCTCGTTCAGCACTTCAATCACTTATGCTCTAATAGGTTATCACTTACATCAGTGAATCCACCATCTTGTAAATCACTTATGCTCTAACGGTTTATCACTTACATCAGTGAATCCACCATCTTGTGAAATAAAAGCATTCGAATTTTAAATAAGGCCAGTCGTCGATTGTATTCAACAGATTATTCCAAAATGGTATGGGTCTTATTTTGTCAAGTTGCAAGCCACAAGACAGTTGCAACCACTTCTATGCCACCGAACAATGAACATAAGCCTTTCGTATTGTAACCCCATCTGCTAGCCAGTTTTTGGCACAACCCAGTCTAGTCTTGGTTTTTGAATATCCAAAAATCAAGGGCTTGATTTGGTGACTATGGTAGACTGGCTCAACCCCTCTTTCCTCATGTAAACTTTCCTACATACTAGAAGACAATGTTCCTGGCAGCAGCCTGGCAGAGATATGGTTATCAACTCTAACCAAAGACACAAAGCCTATTATTGGGAGAATGGGAGATATTCTAACCCAAAGACTCTTGACAAAGGTTCTGGAAGTTCTCCAACAGACTTACGCATCAGTTAATAACTACACTAGCATAGTTAATAACGAGCCCTTGTCACCTAATAAGAAGGAAGGTTTATGTGAGGCTAACAATCCACTGACACTTACTCCGATTTTTTCTGATCTTCTATCTAATACTCGTATGCATTGCCCTAATATGTGAATCATTTACTGGAGCCTCTACTATTTTTGTCGAACTCTATTTCTGTAGGCACCCGAGGAATTTAGACGCGCATTACCTGTCATCAAACCTGTTTAGAATTTTTTTTTTTTTTTTTTCAAAACATATTTAGTGATAAATCTTTCTCAATGGAGAAATTTTGGCACTGTTGTGACAGAATTGGAGTTGCAGCATCATGCATTGTTACAGTAAAAGAAAGTCTATGTCAATGCCTGAAAACCAAAAAGACAAAGAGCTTCTCTTAAAAAGAAAAAATAGTGTGGTGGTGAATACCTATTCGTTTCTAACAGTCACATAGTTTGTTTCATTTTTTTCTAAGTATCTACAGTTTAAAGATGGCGATGTGACCAAAAGAAAAGTCCATTGACTTTTGTAATAAGGTATCAACTAAATCTCAGCTGATTAACCAAGGCTTGTGATGTCACGAAAGAATTCAATATTTTCCCTTTACAAACGCCATTTCATAAACCTAAAGGAGGGCCAAACATCAATTTTGAGCCCCCATCCTAGATTTTTTTTTTTCATCAGATTCAACATTTAATTGCTCTTTTTGAGTTAAATTAAAGCCGTTCTTGAATATACCATAAGGAGCAAATGCGAGAGTCACATGTTGTTCAAAGATCCTTCACGAATAAAAATGTTCACTAGAGCATGCTGTGAGCTGGAGTTTGAGGCCTGCCCTTATGACAGAATAAGCTACTTTAAACCCTCTAAGGCTTTCGATCGAAACCCCATCGAGATTTGCAGCGATCGCAGCAGATTGGATTCATAAAATCTTTTGAATTCAGATATGGGGTTCTTTTGAGTTCAGATATCGGCTGAAACCCCAAAATAAATAAAACCACACCCTAATGATGTGCAGTTCGAATGTATCGAGAACACCAAGAAAGGCACTGCAGGCAAAATTTTATGAAACACTTACGATCAGACCATCTTTTTGGAATCCGAAACAAAAGCAAGGGTTTGCCTCTGTGCCCACAATAACTCTCAAACGGATGAGGTAGTTTGCCAGAAGTTGGTACCCTGACAGTGGTATTCCATACAACCCTTGAGTAGCAGATTTAGTAGATCTACTGAAGATTTGTTCTGAATTTCTATGAAAGAAATATGTGGTTCTCAATGCTTACATTGTTGAAACCTTACCATATAGGACAAAATATTTAAAAATCAACATATTCCGCTAAAATTCAAAGACTCAACACTAAATTATACTGAAACTGAGGACCGTAGGCAATAATTAAAAAAAAACCAGCCTGTTTTCTGCTAAAATACAAAGATTTGGGTTCAAAACCAGATTACAAACTGTGCGATACAGTGTGAAATTCACGATTGGTAAATGCCTGTAAATCAGTATGTCAGACAACAAGGAATATATATAAGAAAAAGTCCCAGAGTTTTTGGGACCCTTTCAAAATTCCCTGCCCCCTCCCCTAAATGACGGCATTATTGTTTACAAATGGAATAGATTGTCCCTAGAACAATTTATAATGTAAACGCCTCCACTGAACTCTATACATGTATAGATACAAAAAAATTTAGGCCTATTCTTTAACATTCATGCACTAAAATTTCCTTATTTCTTTCATCAAATGACTTGAATGCTGCATGAATTTCACAGGCCTTGGATAATAGGCTGAGATTTGGTTATGACCGTAATAAGGTCTCCAGAAAAGTTTTCTTGCAGAAATTCATGTTCCAGACATCCAGGGTACCTCAAAAGAAAATGTGGTACCTTGGAAGAAAATGTACCTTAACATGCTTAAAAAAGAGCCATTTGGTTGCTTTCTAAACATTTTTTTGTATAATTAAAAATAATCGAAGTTGGAGAACAGATTCGACAAGTTGAGCTGTAACAGAAACAGAATAGGCTCCAGAAGGAATCTGGAGAATTACAAAATAATGATTGTCCTTTAGTTAGGCTACTTGTGACAACTCCAGTGAGGTTGTGCATTTTCCTGATATGAAAAGTATTCAATACAGTTATTACAGATTGATTCCCTTTATTTGTATGACAACTCTAGCTACTGTGCGAAGATAAGGAGTAGGCTACATACCGAAATCAGAGGATTGCTCTACAAGAACGCAACGCCGTGAAGTATTTTTGAAAATAGAAAGGTTTAAAATTGTGTCATAGAGTAACAAAAGACATTCGAGAATATTTGCCTTTTTACCGAAGTTTTGTTGGCCGGTTGCTTGCAGGTTGCTTGATTTGCCAAATGCTGTCAAAGTTCAAATCTTTTTTTCTAGACCGAAGATCCTTGGCCGATCGCCATTTCTCCACCTTGCTTTTGCAGGCAAACTTTGAACTTGATAGCTCACCAAGTTCGACATTCAAAGTTAAAGGAAAATAAGCAAATGAAAGAATAATCGCCCCGAGTTGGTCAACGATAAAGACACACTTTCTGAGATTCATCCCCATGTACAATAAAGATTGTTGCAAGAAGATAGGTTTAGTTCCAAAATACAAAATTTCGATTTTGCTAAAAGTTAACGTTGACCAGCTACAAGGAAACGGCGACCAGCGACCAAAAAAGGTAAGCTTAGACCTTCTGATTTTGGAATTGAAGGTAACCTCATACTTCGATCAAAACGCAGCTAAAGGAACAACGCACCGCACTGCTACTGCACTTGTCGCTGTGAAATTTTACTTGTCTGACAGAGGAGTAATACTTTTCATCTAGATGAACCTTCTTCGGAGTCACGTGGATGATCTTGAACAGCAGCTGCCCAAAAAAGTAGAAGAAGTTTTGGTCCCAGCCTTCGACCGCTCGGTTTTATCGGCGTCAACCACGCAGCTGAGTGGAGAAATCGAAAGCCAGCGCAAAATCATAGAAGATTTGAGGGAGCAGCTTAATACGAGCGTGAGTTTATCCTCAACAGGTGAAACTATCTTATTTATTTGGTTTATTACGTTTACACACTGCGCAAATCTGACTGTATCCGATTGTACTTTACGCACGTATAAATGAGCTTGAAGTGTGTGCGGTCGTTGTACAACAATGTGAACACCTCGTATGGAAATAATTCAAGTCATCGTATTATGGGACATTTTTCCAATCGTAAACAACTGAAAACAATTGGAAACGATCATAAAAATTCGTTTTTTTACGACTGGAAACAGTTTACGACTGGAAACAACTGTTTCCAATCGTAAAAATACAATCGTTAACAACTTTTTACAATCGCAAACGACTGGAAACAATTCGAAACAACTGTTTCCAATCGTAAATTACTGTTTCCAGTCGTAAACGACTGTTTCCAATCGTAAGCAAATGTTTCCAGTCGTAAAAAAACCATCGTTTCCGATTGTTTCCAGTTTTTTACGATTGAACAAGTGTCCCATAATACGATGACTTGAATTATTTCCATACGGGACTGCTCAAGTCTAGCTCAAGCAGTGACCATAATACCGTTAATAGTTTGAGTTCACCCAAGAAGAGAACTTCCACGCTGGAGTGGGGATTTGTGACATGATGGTACAAGGTATGGGTATGTTGGGTATATTACAATGGGTATGGAGATACTCTTTTGTTCTTACGAATCCGCGTGAAAAGTCATTCTATTCAATGATGATGCCGAAAAGCCGGGTAGGTTTGGTTCCCAAAGCCGAAGTTCATTTCCGGGTAGGACATCTGATCTTCCTCACACTGGTGTAGATCTGGTGCATGGCACGGCCAGACGAGCAGATTTTCCTCGGCCGACATAACTGGAGACGGTGCCGAAAATCATGGTAAGCAGTGGTTCCAGTCGTCGGCCGAACGACCCTGGTCGTCTCTCCAAATTGCCAACGGCGAAACCTTGACTCGGTGAGATGCAAGATGCAGGACGCATCGAGAAATCGTTTGCCGATCTGTACTAATCAATTAATCAAACAATCAACTTTATTACAAAATAGCTTGAAGCTAGAAGAGGTCGTCGAAAGACATGCGAAATAGTTACAATAGACGATTAAAAACACAAATTCACTAATGCACTTTATGAGAAATAAATGCAGAATAAACTATAGAAATCTGGTTGACGTAGGAACAAAATTTTTGGGCCAAAGCTGTTTGCGATACATCCAAATCTCCAAGAAGGAGGAAATCCGCATCCGACTGCAAAAACCATACTGTATGCAGACCTATTGACACAGAATCCTAATTTCTTATGTGGGACGCCAACTTAAACATCCGAATTTCGGCCAGCTAGTCGAAACCGATCCGAAGTTCGCACAGGAATCTCTCTGAAGCCAGATTGGTAGGGACAGAACGCAAATCTTTTCCCTGACGCGACACAAATTTGACACGGAGCTGAAATGGCGTGGTGCAAATTTTGTTCACTAGCGACTTCGAATTCACCTACGCGCATGCGTTCTGTGAGCACCAAGCTGAACAAAGTCAATACGGACGTTATGCTATTAATTTTCTCGATTCTGTAGGTGGAGCAAACCAACCGCATCGTCGAGGAGAAACTTGAAAAGCAAGCTAAAAAATTGGATGAAGAAGTGATCATCTTACGAAGACACTTCGAGGAAGAGCTGACTGCCCAAACTGCCACCTTAGCTAATATTCGCGAAGCAGTACACTCGGAACCAAAAGACGCGGAGCGAGCCGTGCCGAACCCGATCCAAACGGAAAAATCAAGGACAACTCTACTGACCCAGGTCACTCCTACCATGGAACCGCCCCTTCCCATGCCCCGAACACGTAGACGATTGGCGGAGAAAGCAGGGGCTCCTCTTCCGAGTGCTCGCCGCTTCGAGGAAAGCCTGACAACTTACGAGTCGGAAGACGAGTATCCCAAGGAAGAATTGCCAGAGGATAGCTCAAGTGAAGCCGGATCAAAGAGGCCGCAAGAGAAAGATTCGGCTCGGAGAAGAGCTGTGGAAAGAAGCGAAAGAAGTCAGGTAAGCCAAATGGTCTTTCGAGCTTGGAAGACGTCAAAACAGGTAAAGTCAAAGTTATCAGCATCCGCTTATACATGCCTAACTGGCTTGGATGATCTCCAATTCTCTGCCCTCAGTGAGGATGCACAATAGGCGTTTGGGGCTACACTGTAAAAAGTTTCTCCGAGTAAGGATTAAAGGATTAAAGCGAACTGCAGTTTTTACTATTGGGAATAATCTTATCTCTGCTGAGATAAGATTTATACGAATTCGAGATAAGATTATCTTTTTAGAGACAAGATTAATCCCAGTAGCAAATACTGCAAGATTTTTTTTTACAGTTTAGCCTTCCTAGCCCTTCTTATCACCTTTCACAGATTTCTCTGGGTACCCATTCGAAGCTGGGACGACTTTGATTTGTCTTAAAGGGTTACGCCACAAACCCCAGCCCCAAACACCATTGGCACCATTGACACTCGAACAAGCGACCCTTTGCTTACAAGTTCGGTAGTTCGCCTTCGAGTTTCGCCTACTATAGATTTGGCCAGGACGGACTTCGATGTCAAAACAGCAGACTAGGCGATGACTGTTTAACTTATAATCTTGGTAACAATCATTAGACCAATGAAAGAGCAACAGACACTTCGTCTCTAAGTCCTTAAAGGACCTGTTGTACCTAGTATACTGACGCTAATCTACTTTCATTATCGCTCCATTCATTGTTAAACTCGGAGACCAGTATTTCATACGGTACATTCTAAACCCCCTAATGCAACAAAGCTCTTCTTCACTTTTCTTGTTTGGCTATTTTCAATGCGTTTGCTTCTGACTGTTTGCGAGAAGCTCAGTCGACAGAAAAAACGGTTATGTAAAACCTTCCGTGTTTTTCTAGGATTCAACGGGCCTGGAAAAAAGCTTTGAAGTATTCAACTATTCTGAAATGTTAAACATAAACAGTAGGCCTAAATACCGCTAAGGGTCCTTTAACTTCCTGGAATAGAATGTAGCGAGGCACAGTGCTAGCGGCGGGGAAGGGATGGTTCATTACAAGGTCTAAACAGTGTTCAAGGAAACATGCTCTGTTCTTGAGCACTATACACCTGATTCCCGAAGGTATCTTTTCTTATTAGTTACGTTTTTGCAGATAACACGGTATCTGATACCACGGTCAAAAGGCGTGTTGATATCTGGGCATTTATCGTTGTATCTGATATACAGATACCAAGGTCCGACCGTGGTAGCTGATCGCAGTATCCAAAAAAGTCACCTCACTTTCATCATTACCAACAAAAGAGCCTAGGATTTTGTCAAATTGGCGAGAAAGAAGTTTGTAGCTTAGTGTTGTAACTGGATATCACTTTTTCTTTAGGGATGACTTCGAAAAGCGCAATTCCGGCAACTGTTGTTTTTGCAGAGCAATCGTGGTATCAGATACCACGGTAACTGCAAAAACGCAACTATTGTCTGCCAACAGCCGTCAAACTGGAGGCTCGTACTAACTTCTGTAATTTGCGAACGTGAAGGTCGACGCTTGTAGGACTGCAGCCTATTCAGTTAATATCTGCAGGATTAGCAGTGGGGTGATTGACTTGTTGAAAAAACTGAAAAACTGTGTGAAATAGGGGTTGAGATCGAAGCGAAATTTCAAAGCGAAAAAGGGAAGTCGCATCCGTTGAGACAATCGTACTTTGTGTGCATGTACACACAGAATCTGAATACCAACAAATGGGACGCCAACTTAGAATTTATTTAAATAATGTATACAACGGATACGTCAGCTACGATGCTTCATTAGCGATGAAGCATTGTAGCTGACGTATCCGTTGTATACATTATTCGAATATATGTTTCAAAGTCAGCATGGGCTCAAAGAATATTTAATTTAAAATCCGGCCGGCCAGCCGAATCGGTGTTGACCAAAGTTTAGCCGATTATCTATGGCTCGTGACGTAGCAAGAAAAGTCAATATTTTCCATTTACTAACGGAATTGATTGTCCCTAGAACGGTTTGTAAGTGCAAACGCGTCCGGCGCCTCGCTGGCCGCTCGGCTCCCTATATACAGATACAAATATATATTCTGCAATATTAATTTAAAGAATTTACCCATTTCTTTCATGACGTCACGCCAGTTGCGTTTTTTTTTATGTAGTTTCGGCGTAGTTTCGCTTACCAGCGCTTTTTTTGTAAAAAAAAAGGTTTTGGTTCATGCCGTTTTATTTGCCATTTCATTTGCTGTAGTTTCGAACCTGAAACAACGCAGCTCAAACTACAAACTACCTCAAAAATGTGTTTGACTAGTAGTTTGGGTTTCGGAAACAAGAACTCAATAAAATGCAAGTAAGAGAAAACAAGAGCCAAACTACAAACTTTGACGAAACAGAAGTGAATCCAAAAACGCAACTTAAGCTTTGTTTGTTTCCACCGTAGAATCAGAAGACCTTTAAACCGGATAACAAAAAAAGTCTTTCTACCACACACAATGATAACCATCCCTACTGCCACTATGAATGTTCAAAATCACAAAAAAACACCGTCAAACAATGAGCAAATTACAAAAAAACACACCAAATTTCCTATGTTTAAAACATTTCGGTCTGGACTAAATCTCAGCCGATTGTCCGGGACAGCATTTATGGCACGTAGGGAGCCAAGGATCAAAATAATAATTTCCATCTAATGCTCCAGCTGTTTTATTACAGAGACATAAAAAGAATAATCAATTAAGCCTTATTTTTCTTTGCTAATCAAATGTGGGAAATTTCGTGATCTGGAATAGAAGACGTTCTGCGTGGGTTTTTTCTCGAGCAAAACAGCAACCCGGCAGGGGCGTAATTTCGTCAAAATCCTGGGGGGGGGGGGGGGGGGGCAAAGTTGGAGCCGATTTTCCCAAGTGAGCAGTTTTATTTCAAGAAGAAAAACGTAATAAAAACAAAAAAAACAAAGAGATATTTTACTAATCGACCAAGGCGAAACGCACTTCTTCCAATTTGCGAATCTTGTCGGCAAAAAATAACCGAGTCGGCGCGAAGCGCCGCGATTTTTCGCCAGAACAGTTGATTTTTTCATTAAAACAGTCGATTTTTCTGAAAATCAGTAGATTTTTTGTCAAAATAGTCGTTTTTTCTTGAAAACAGTCGGTAAAAATTACCAGCCGGTCGGTAATTCTTTGCCCTCCCCCCCAAACATTTTGGCTAGGAACGCCTCTGCATCTGACATAGACGTGTTTAACCCTGCATAGCGCATGTATATTGCTATAAAACTTTCAAGACTTCCGTGTTCCAATTTTACCATAAAGACAAATGTATACTAAAGAAAACCGATCTGTTTCTGTGGATGCTTGAATTCTGTAGGCCTATCTTCGTCTCGACGAGAGTTTCAAAGACGCTAAATTTCAGCTGGGGGGCAAACATCAAGCTGGGGGGGGGGCAAACTGGGGTCTGGGGGGGGAGGCAGTTGCCCCCCCTGCCCCATAGCAAATTACGCCCCTGCAACCCGGCAATCAAGTTCAAATCTAAATAAACTGGTGGCTTACGATCAGTAAGAGAAGGTAAACAGAATGTTTGGATTAGCTTTTTAAGCATCCTAACTATTCATTACTTCCAGGGGGATCATGGAGTCACTCGGCGCAGGGAAATTCTGTCCCGGCGCATTAGCAGTCAAGCATCAACTATTTTACAGAACCACTTTCGAAGTCGCGCTAGTTCGGAGACAGTCATCACCGAACGCCAGAGCCAATCGCAACGGATTGCGCCGAAACGGAAGACACTGGTGACATCTATCATTCATTCTATCAAGGCTGCTGGCAGATACCTCCGAGGTAAGAAAACACTTCGCACGGAAAGTTTTCTCAGAAACCCTGCTGTTTTAATGGTAATGATAATGACTAATTGCCGTATACTATCTTTACAGATAAATGAACAACTTTTACAGTTATTCACAGATAAATAAATAAACATATTCAGTGGCAGTTGCACTCCGTGTTCACGTAGTGCACAAAATCTTGTCTTAAACGTCGCCTGCATCGGCAACAAGACCAAAGGTTTCGATGGGATCCCAAAAATTCTATATTTAATCCAGACAATTGGGTCTGTCTTCGCCAGACTCCTTGAATATTTTAACTATTAAAATTTAGAAACAGATTAAGGCCAAATAGCTAATCATCTGAGAAACCCAAGTTCAGATATGGATTCAGCATGTGAGTTTACCCCTATAAGTGATATCTATTTTCACGAAATAGATCGAAACTCCCTGCCTTACTCCTGCCAATTTTCCGGTTTCGGCCGAATTCCGGAAATGAAACCGGAAAAAATAAATCTCAGAACGAATTCAGCAATTATAAACCCCTATATCGAACATCTGATCACTTCAAATAAAAATTTAACTTGTAACAAATTTTCTGGTTTCAGCCGGGTTCCGGGCGAACTATATGTCCGGGTAAAAAATTATTGTCATAAACAGATTCAGCATCTCTCCTTACCCCTAAATCGGTCATCTAATCAACTACAAATAAAAGTTTTGCTTTTAACAAATTTTCCAGTCGGGGCCGGATTCCGGTCGAACCACTTGTCAGGGTAGAAAATGATTTTCACATAAGTGTTCAGCATGACTTCTTACCCTTCAATCGAACATCTAATCAACATTGAATACAACTTTTACTTTTAGCAGACTTTCCGGTTTTAGCCGGATTCCGGGCGAACTGCCTGTCCGGCAGGAAAATGGTTTTCATAATCGTGTTCAGCATGTTTTCTTACCCCCTAATCGACTATCTCATTAGCCGATTAAAAATGTTTTTTTGCCCCTTAATCTGAACCCCGTCCCCCACCCCTAAATGTAGGGCTACATAGTCCATCTACGAAGTCTACCATTCCCTTGACCCTAAGAATCCTCACACCAAGTTTCATCAAAATATCTTATTCCCTTCGAGAGTTATAGTGCTCACAGACGGACGGACGGACAACTTTTGCGATGTCATTGCTATACGTTTTGGGATCCCACAAAAGGTCTTTGCATACCGGACACCGTACAGTGACCATAGAATTTTAGGATTGGAATACCTCTGTAAGACAATCCAAAGTCCGCCCAGCTTTATATGGGTACCCCAAGAAATCTGGGGAAGGTGACACCAGGATGGCTTGCCGTATTGATACTCATACCTTTCCCTTGTTCCTTATTTTCGGATCCGCATTCTTAGATACTCTATATGATACACACGCCTGTGGACCTCGAGAAGAGCGAGAAATGTCGTCCGAACGATGACTCAAATTCTGCACCAACCAATCAACGGCGTTCGTTGGGGACAGCTGTGGTGACGCTTCCGGCTCTTCCGCAAGGTGCACGGCGGTTCTCCATCGGTACGAAGAGTTAGTAATCAAGCAAGAATATTCTGCACACAAGCTGTTCAGCTCTCCCTGATGACGAAAGCTGTCAGCCGACTGAGTCGCGGTTCTCTCATCAATCCCAGTTTGGCCAAATTTGCAGACCGGAATAACAAATTTGCCCTCACCCCACAAAGAACCAAATTGGTATTCAGTATTACTACTCCTATTAAAACTCTTTCCCAGATTTTCCGAAAAAAATACTTCTGGCAACGGATCCTGGAATTACGAAGTCATAGAACTCCGTAAACTTTATTTTGGACCGGAAAAGGGGATCGGCACCTGCAATATGCACTTTATAGGCCAATGCATTTACCCAAGCCATCGGACCAGAACAGCATACGCTGGAATATTTGTTCTATCCTGGAAAATACTACTTTCTCTGAATAACGCCTAGTCAGTGAATAACATCTAGTCACATTTTTTCTCCAAAGATTATCAAACTGGACGAGAAAATTATTGGAAGTGTCCCCAGCGGGGAACCAAGTTGACAAATTTGGAGTACCTTTGCTTGTCCAAGTTCAGTGAGTTAGCCATAGCCGAGATGTACGGATACTTAGGGCGTGTTCCACCCTACTTACTGTAGTTACTACGTATGACGTCACGGATCCTGGCTTCTTGGCGTCAAGGCTGGAACAAATTTTTCTATTTTTGGAAAAATATCGGGCCACTGGCTAATCGGGCCAATCACGTCACAGACACTGTAGTTACCACACTTACGACGCTCCTGAGCGTGGTAAGCACATAGTCCCGATTAGGTACTATTTCGAGAGGGTTGGAACGGTCAGCGTGGTAGCTTTTCACAAGGCTGGAACAAAAATAGTAACTAGTAGTTACTAATGTTAGAAGGGTGGAACACGCTCTTAGGATGATAGTGTTTAAGTAAACGGCAAAATGATCTGACTCACGAACTTTCAGTGTGAATGGAATAGTACGTTTTGTACAGGTAAACCTGCCAAGCGAAAACCATGGAGTTCGACCTTGTCCCTACCAGTCAACAATGGCACGAATATCGACCTGGTGATACCCAGCTCAGAGTTACCATCTACGTCACGGCCGAAACGAAGCAGTAGCTCCAGGGATCGGCGAAGGGTGCAGCAGAACGTCTACGATGAATCACCCTTAAGCCCAGCTTCCACCAAGGTCAGTGAACTTATAACTCGAGGAAATAGCGCCAATATTTACTTCTTCTGTTCTGTGGCAATGTTATCAAGATTCACGTCTACTCAGGTACAGAAAAGCCTCTAAGCAGTGTGGGATCATCTACCGATCTTTATTGGTAGTTTCTGTCTGATGTATGCCAAGCTTGGATCGAAACGAACAAGACCAAAGGTTTCGATGGGATCTCCTGTCTTCGCCAGACTCCTTGAACATCTTTACAATTAAGGTTTAGAACAGAAGAAGACCGATGGCTAATCATCTGAGAAAACCAAGTTCAGATATGGATTCAGCATGTGTGTATTTACCTCTAGGTTATACGTCATATCTACTCTGACAAAACTGAACAAATCTTCCTGACTTACTTCTGCCAAATCTCCGGTTTCGACCCCGGGCGAACTACTTGTCCGGCAAAAATTAAAGCTCGGAAACGAATTCAGCGTTTCTCCTTACCCTTATATCGAACATCTAATCAACTTCAGATAAAACTTTAACTTTTTCAGGGCGAACTATATAGGCCTATTCGGGTAGAAAATGATTGTCAAAGCGAATTCAGCATGTCTTCTTACCCCTAAAATCGAACATATAATCAAATTTTCCGGTTTCGGCCGGATTCCGGGCGAACTACTTGTCCGACGAGAAAATGATTTTCATAAAAATGTTCAGCATGTCTTCTTAAACTTACATCGAACATCTAATCAATTCTAATAAAATTTTTACTTTTTGCAAACTTTCCGGTTTTCGCTGGATTCCGGGTGAACTACTTATCCGGCGAGAAAATGGTTTTCATATTCGTGTTCAGCATGTCTTCTTACCCCTAAATCGACTATATCAATAGCTGTTAAAAAAAATGTTCGCCCCTTAATTACACACCCCACACCCCTAAATGTTGAGCTACAGAGCCCATTTACGAACTCGACCTCTCCCTCGACCCAAAGAGTTCTCACACCAAGTTTCATCAAAATATCTCATTCTTCAAGAGTTATCGTGAGCACAGATGGACGGACAACTTTTACGAAGTCATAGGTATCCCTCCAGTAACGTTTTCGGATCCCAAAAATAGGAACGTCACTGCCAACCGATCAGATAGCGCAGAGCCATCAGCGTATCAGAAAAACTCTTCTCTCTATAGTGGTCAAAACTCTTCTATCTCTATAGTGGGAGTAATAGAGCCAATTTGAACAGAAAGTCTATATGGGAAGAAATTTTAGAGGCTCTTTGCAGCTAGTAATGTGTCGGGGCTGAAGGACAATTAAAGATAGAAAATAGTAATAACCTGCCAATCAGATAGTGGTAGTCAGCGGCTGAGCGATAAACTTCTCGATCTCCAAATAAGGACAAAAGACAAATTAAAGTACCCCTGTAACTGGAAGTATTTTAAGAGGCACTACGTTTCCAGGTTGGATCTGACCCTCATTCTCCCAGCATCCGTGCTTGGAGCGAGTCCGACATTTCCAACATCGAAAACATTAAGACAACAAGACGAGGATCGACGGAACGCCAACCAGCAAGCGTGCCGGAAACTGGATATCGACCAACCGGAAAGTTTCCGGTAAGTTCCGGAAAAGTTCAGCAGATGAGTTCCAGCGAGGATGAATCCGAAGAGAGCAAGGTTTCACGAAAGTCAAGAACGGAAAGGGTTTCGGTGACGGTGGATAGGGAGGATAGCCCGGTAGAGGGCCGGACGGCGGAAATACTTAGACGTGAGTCGTCTAGAACTACAACAAGGAAGCAAGCTGGAAGAAGGATAGCCTTCAATGAACAAGTTGAGAAGTAAGTCGTGCGCCCTAAAGTCTGGCTTATCAGGCTTATCTACCACGAACCGTCATTTCAGAGTAAGGCCGACTTAACGTCAGGTGGAGCTCCCTATGGTGTCTTGGGCGTTTTATATTATTTTGACATGGTCTGTGGGACTGATCAGAGCTGATCCTGATCTATCGGATATATGTACGCGCACACACAGTCCAATTTCCTCTGTTGGATGCGAAATTCTTCCTCCGCTCCAAAATATTGGCGCAACGCTGAACAGGGTTGCGACAATTCACACTATTGTCGCTCTATTTTGTTTGTATCACTCATGTCCTACGTATGACATAAAATTCACTTTATTACAGAAAACGTACAGATGTGTCATTTTTGCATCAGGGATTCCGACCGGAAGTAATGATTTCCCGTTTTTTTCATGAAGTAAAATTAACACGTGTCATTTTTTTACAGCGATGACTCCAACCAAAAGTGACCATTTCACGTTTTCCATGAAGATATTTGTTCACTTTCTGTTTTGGTCAAAATTAACTCTCTAAACTGTGGCAACCGCTGGCAATGCATGGAGTTTCCCATAGTGACGCGAATTTCAAATGCGAAATCTTGTCGGATGGTGTGTGCACGTAGCTTAAATGGCAGATCTAGGGTATTCCATGCCAATCCTTTCGACTTTCCAGGACCCCTCCCCCCTCCACCCAGCTCCCTCAGTAGTTGCCGGATTTATCCATGATACATTTAGTCCCGAACTCTATTAAACATGACACCCTCTTCCAACTACCTCAGTTGGCCAGATCTGGTCTCGACCTTTAAAGGACCTGTCTTACCTATAATACTAACGGAACCTACTCCCATAATCGCTCCATATATTTCTAAACCCGGAGACCCCAATTTCGTACGGTACATTCTAACACCTCTAACAAAATCACGCTGATTTTCTCACTTGCCGAGTTTTGCTAACTTCGATGTGTACCACACTTTTGACGGTTGTTTGCGAGAAGTTTTTCCATCAGAAAAACCGGTTATGTAAAAAGGAAAAGGCTTAAACAGCCAAAACCGTGAGTTATTTGTTGAAACCACGGCCTAGTTTTAAAGTATGTTTTCTTTCTTCCTATCTTTAATAATTCTATATAAGCCGCTTTCAAAAGCCTATTATCAGGCAGTTGAGTTAACTTCGCCCAAAACCTTAAGAATTTGGGACTTAGTTCACCTTTAAGAACTTGGGTGTGGGTTGTTGGGTGCAGCCCATATACTCTTTTATAGTATTGCAGCTAATATGCATTTGGTAATATATATTTTGAGACCCAAGCGGCCAGCGGGTGCCGGACGCGTTTATATTCATAAGCCGTTCTAGGGACAATGAGTTAGGGCTGGAAATGGAAAATATGCTCATGTAACGAGCTATTACGTCCCGAATCTCGGATAATCGACTGAGATTCAGTCGAAACCCTTTCGGCAGGAGGGATCATGACATTATCACTCCAGCAAATGGTTTAATGAACTATGAAAGAAGACACTTGTTCAAGCCGGTTGTTCTGGTTTTGTTTTAGCGAGGAAAAAAGTTACGAAATACTTTCTCCTGTCCTTTCAACAAGTAAATACGAAGAGGAGAAGGCAGCGCTAAACTTTCGGATAGAAGAGCTTACAAGGTCTATCGAGGAACAGGTAAGCGAAAGTTGAGCCCTCCAGCAAAGGCTAAAAAGCGTTTTCATGCAGCGGCCACCGCGTGATCAGCGACCCCGTTAAGCGGAATTCACACAGAGGGCGTCTAAAAATCGCCAGGCAAAAACACGACTCGCGACGTCTAGGCGAAATCGCAGGGTGTGTCAGACGGAGAGCGAATACGCCTGAATTTTATTTCCAGAAATATGAACAGAAAAAAATAGAGAGGTGTATGGAGCCTAGATGAGTAGCTTGCTTTGCTACAAAACAGCCCAAATCCATACAGCCTGTACAGCTGGCATCTGAGCACAACCTAAAAATGAAGGACAAAAGCTTCCTCTGACTATACTGCTGTACTGTCCTACATGTCTCTACTGTACCTTCTTCTCCGATTCCTTGGCTAATTTCTTTCCAGGCATTTCCCCTAATTACGTTGTCTTTGTACTCCTTGATACCAGTATCGTAGATTACTGGATAACTCTGAACTAGGCATAATTAGCTGTTTCACATCCATCACAAATTATTTGCCAGGCGTTGCGATTTTTTTCGGCTCGGAGCCGAAGCCCGACGAAGCGTTTCTTTTACCTGGCGATGCGTTATTTTAAGGCCTGGCGTGACGAATATCGCCAGGCGTAGCGAAATTCGCTCTCTGTGTGAATTGGTCTTTAGACTTCGTTTTCATGCATCGGCCGCTGCATGATTAGAGACCCTTGTCCAACTGACTTAAGTCCAAAACACGCCAGTGATCCTCAGGAAGAACGAGAAAACGTCGCACTAACGACTCATACACAACAACTCAAATCCTGTGTTAGTCAACCACGGCGATCGCTGAGGACAGCTGCGGTGCCGCTTCCGGCTCTTCCGCTAGGTACACGGCGAATTTGCATCGACAAGGAGAGTTAGTCATCAAGAGTATTCCTTCAACTAGAAAGGCTTGCACTATCAAAGAATGACACCATCTCTCGACGGAGCTAGTTGAGTCTAGTATCGGACGTTTAAATTTGACTGAAGGATTGACTAAGGTAAAGAGATTCCGTCACTCCCTGCTTCCAGCTAGAAAAGTGCTTTATTATCCTCACGATGCCCAGAAAAACCATCGTGTCGGGAAGAACGTTTACTACAAACGTTTGAACTCCACCGGTTACTACAACGACTTTTTACAGTAGTACAGCAATCCTCCTCATGATAGGACGACATAACCTTACAGAAAGAATGGAAGGAAAAAATAAAAACAAGAAATTAAAAAAAATATACGTAGAGATAGAGGAAAGTGCAGGTGACGCTAAATAGATAGGCCGGTCACGCGTGATCACGTTTTAAAAATTTAAGATTGATAAGACCGTTGGCGTCACCGAGGGTATGTGGAAGCGTAGTCACCTGGCCAATCATACTGGACTGGAAGAACAGAAAAGATACTACGCGGCATTAAAAAAAAAAAAAAAATAACCTTACAAGACTATATTCAAACAATGCATAAAACGGATACGTCAGCTCTATGATGCTCTTGCAGCGATATTTGTGGTCTGTAGAAGCTTCAGTTATTTACTACAGGTTCATTCCTTCCCCAACGTTGTCCTTGACGTTCAACAGCCTGAGGACCCTTGCTAAGACGGGCCGAAATATCGCTGACAAAGCATCGTAGCTGTCTCCGGTTCCGTTTTATGCATTGTTTGAATATATGTTTCGGGGCTCAAGGAGTATTTAATTAAAAGACTATCTCATTGGTTTCCCAGGGGGATAGGTGATGTTTTTAGCTTGTCTTCTTGTATTGGGCTATTCAATATGGATTTCCTTTTTCCGGATTCTAAGAAGCTTTGCAAGCTTCTGCGCCTACTACGAAGCTACGAAACGAGACAAACCAAAGTGCTGCTCTCGCAACGCAAATAATGACCTTCTGAAAGTCGCCCGACAAAAATATGACCCGAACAGAAGTACGAATTCAGTATTTATTAGCTTCACGTAGTACTACGAGAAGCACTACAACGATAATATCCTCAAATCGAAGTGATAGCTCATCATGTGTGTTCTTCATGTTGCGTCTTTTTGTGTCTTTCATCTTCTTGTTTGACGAAACCCATGTTTTGCATTGTGATAAAGGGAAAGAAAAAAGATTATTATTATTTATTATTTAATTTCAACGCACTGAGATACACGTCCATCTAGCGGTCTTCTTTTCAGAAGGCTATACACCTCTTATAACTTCTTCTATTTCCAGCTCAGTTCCCGGACTGGCAATGCTCCAACTGGCGGCGTTCAAATCTTACGAAAGGCGCAACCAAGACCCTCCATGTACCAAGACGCTAGCGATTCGTAAAGTAAAATGAGCGAAAAATTATATTTATAATTATAAATTTTTTGCCCTCTGACCCTCGTGCAAAGTTATCTTCAGTTGCCCAGGACCTTCACATTTCTGCCCTTGGCCATTTCTCCGTATTCCATTTAGAAAGAAGATTTTTTAGACCCGATTAGTCCCTTTTTGGGATCCCAAAACGTAAGTGGAGGATACCTATGACATAGCAAAAGTTGTCCGTATGTCTGTCCGTCTGTCCGCACGATAACCCTCGAAGGGATTGAGATATTTTGATGAAACTTGGTGGGAGGATTCTTTGGGTCAAAGTACAGGTCAAGTTGTGGGCTGTGTAGCCCTATATTTGAGGGTGGGGGATGGGGTTCAAATTAAGGGACGAACAAAATATTTTTAAGCAGCTAATGTGATAGTCGATTATGGGGTACGAAGACATGCTGAGCACGATGATGAAAACCATTTCTTGTCGGACAAGTAGTTCGTCCGGAATCCGGCAAAAACCGGAAAGTTGGTTAAAAGTAAAAGTTTCATTTGAAGTTGATTAAATGTCCGATTTAGGGGTAAGGAGACATGCTGAACACGATGGTGAAAACCATTTTCTTGCCGGACAAGTAGTTCGGCCGGAATCCGGCGAAAACCGGAAAGTTGGTTAAAAGTAAAAGTTTCATTTGAAGTTGATAAATGTTCGATTTAAGGGTAAAAAGACATGCCGAACACGATGATGAAAACCATTTTCTCACCGGACAACTAGTTCGCCAGGAATCCGGCCAAAACCGGAAAGTTTGTTTAAAGCGAAAGTTTTATCTGAAGTTGATTAAATGACAGATTAGGGGTAAGAAGAGACGCTGAGTCTCTATATGACAATCATTTTTCACCCGTACATATAGTTAGTCCGGAATCCGGTTGTTACCGGAATTTTTTTTTAAGTCAAAGTTTTATTTAAAGTTGATTAGATGTTCTTTATAGGGATAAAGAGATCCTCTGGATTCGTTTCTGATTTTTTTTTTTTTGCTGGACTAGTAGTTCGCTCGGAATTCGGGCGAAACCGGAAATTTGGCAGAAGTAAAGCAGGAAGTTTCGGTCAGTATCGTCAAAATAGATATGGCTTATAGAGGTATATCTGAACACGGTTTTCTCTAATGGTTAGTCTGGCGAAGACTGGATCTGGCGAAGACAAGACCCAATTGTCTGGATCAGTTATTAGATTTTTGTTATTATTTGTTATTAGTTGTTATTAGACTGTAAAACAAGGCTCTGCTTTCAACAATTATACACGGCTTTGGGTACTATAAACCTTTCCCAGGAACATTGATTTGTAGCAAGAGCATTCAGATAACCGGTTTGACGCATGAACTACATGATACCCAAATACTTGTCGGGAGCATGACACGCATGGAAAATAGTGAAACGCGGCAAGTGTGAAAATCACTGAGGTGTCGTTGGCAGGTTAGTGTTGTTAAGTTATATCTAGGATTTTCACTTTTTGTTTTTATGGTAGTTGCTATGGCCAGTTGGCTTTTGGCAACAAATGTTATATCATATCATATGAAAGTCGGGTCTCCGGGCTTGAGAATTAATGGATGTAATCATGGAGCTAGCCTACATTTGCAATGTATTTGATTTTGGTAAACGGATACGTCAGCTGAATTTTATTGGAGCTATATTTCGGCCCTTCTTGGCAAGGGTCCTCTTCAGGCTCAAAACCGCTCAAGTTGGAAAGACGCTAGGCTAGAATCTTTAGTTTTGTGTTTCCCACAAGTTCGTCTTTCCAACTTGAGCGGTTTTGAGCCTGAAGAGGACCCTTGCCAAGAAGGGCCGAAATATAGCTCCAATAAAATTCAGCTGACGTATCCGTTTTCCACAATCAAATATGATTCGCAGTCAGCTTGGGCTGAAGGAATATTTATTTGCAATGTAGGTACGACGGGTACTTTAAGATTGAGATATTTCTATTTTAGAATTCTAAGTGCCGACATGATTGCATACATAAGTGAGGCTTGCGCGGTCAGCGCCTTGAGAGAGTACGACAAGAAAGTAAAACAAGAAAGTAAAACTTAATTAGGGTTGAAGAAGACTGCAGTACAGCACAGGGGGGAATTTGCCCTCGCAAAGACAGACATATCACGAGCCTTTGCCAGTATATATGTCAAACTAGAACTAATATTTCACACTTCCAAACCACTTTTTTTTTGTTTTTTTTTCGTCAATTTGTATAAAAAGTCTTCAGTATAAACGATAGTCGAAGGTGGGGCTTACTTGGCAGAAAATTGGGATGCATCGGCTTTCTGCTGAACCATTTTTCCCCATCCTCCGCGCCCCATGTCGTAGTCAGTTCGGTATTCATCTCGGACCTAAAAGAAAACGTTTAAATGATGGAAGATATAGTTCATGTACAGAAGCTTAAAAATGTTTTCACAAATGTTTTCGGTCCCAAAATTTCGCAGACACCGTTAATTTAGTTAGATGTCTGGTATTCGATAGCCTATCATTATTATTATTATCGCCTAATCGCTTCTTGTTGTTACTAATACTAAAAACAGTAGAAAGCTTTTTAAAAACCCTTTGAAGAACTTTTTTAAGATGCAAATTGGATTATTCGAAGTTACGATTGTCTCTAAATCGGTGATGAACCTGTTTTCTCGTGAAGTAAGAGGCTTATACTTATTTTCTTTTTACTTCCTTTTTTCACAAAAAGCGCCCTGATCAGTTTGTTTATTTTGAGGTTTGCTTTTTCCATTGTAGTTCGTTGTAGATTTAGCAGGCTAATTTATCTTTGACGGTCAGCTGTTTATTAGTATGTAAGTGTGTGTGAGTTCGATTGAATATTGTTGTTCCTTTTTATACACAACTCTTCAGTTTTGAAGGATTTAAATAAATAAATAATAATAATAATTATTAGATACTTATTTCAAATGATGTTTGGGGGAGGGGGAATCAGAAAGCAGCAGCGTCTCTAAAACAAAATTTCAGCAATGGCTCTACCCGCTGAAAAATTTATGTCAAAATAGTAGTGTGAAGCTGTACGAAAAAGTAGCATGCAGTACCAGCTGATGCTACTACATGCTTCTACGTCAAGGCTACCGTGTTACTGCATTCTATTGCATGCTACTATTAGCAAGACCGGGTGCCACTATAGCAAGACAGGATGCTACTGGATAGTACTGCGTAAGATTGGCCCAGTCTTGAGGCACATTAATGATACTATTCTTTACTATTACATATCAATACATGCAACTTTTTCGTGCAACTATCATACAACTACGTAAGCTACAAATTTTTCATCGGGTACTCTACAACAATTCCTAAAAGTTACCGCTCTAGAATTTTCGATACTAGAAACCAATCATATTCGATGTCGCGAAAGTCAGCTAAGATTTTTTCAAGCGATATTTCGGCCCTTCTTGGCAGGGGTCCTCGTCAGGCAGGACCTGACGAATGGACACTGCAATAAAATACAGTAGGATTTTATTGCAAGTTATCTTAGCTTACTTATCCGTTTGGAGCCACCAATTATTTTTTTGTATTTCATAAATATGTTATTCCTCTTCTAGCTTTCAGCTATTTGCAAATAAATTTGATTGACTAATTGATTGAAATGAATCGAAGTCCTCTCCGACTGAAGGAGTACACTGTAAGAAGTATCTCCGAGGAAGGATTAAAGTTAACTGCAGTATTTGCTACTGGGATTATTCTTATCTCCTCGGAGGTAAGATTAATACGAAATAGATCCCAGTAGTAAATAAATATTCTTTGAGCCCAAGCTGACTTTGAAACATTTATTCAAACAATGTTTACAACGGGTACGTCAGCTACGATTCTTCATCAGCGATAAATATTCTTTGAGCCCAAGCTGACTTTGAAACATTTATTCAAACAATGTTTACAACGGGTACGTCAGCTACGATTCTTCATCAGCGATATTTCGGCCCTTTTTGGCAAGGGTCCTCGTCAGGCTGTCAATCCTCTGGTTCAACTTTGGGGAAGGAAACAAACCTGTAATCTAATAATAACAGGTTTGTAAACAAACCTGTAATCTAAACCTGTAAATGATTACAGGTTTGTTTCCTTCCCCGAAGTTGAATCAGAGGATTGACAGCCTGACGAGGACCCTTGCCAAAAAGGGCTGAAATATCGCTGATGAAGAATCGTAGCTGACGTACCCGTTGTAAACATTGTTTGAATAAATTCATCAGCGATATTTCGGCCCTTTTTGGCAAGGGTCCTCGTCAGGCTGTCAATCCTCTGGTTCAACTTCGGGGAAGGAAACAAACCTGTAATCAAACCTGTAATCAAATACTGCAGTTAACTTTAATCCTTACTCGGAGATACTTTTTACAGCGTACTTAGAAACTTTAACTGTTTTATCGTTCGAATTTTTTTAGACATCTATTTTATTTTTTTATATATTAGATTAGTAAGTTCAAATTTTAGCTGCGGCATAATGAAGCCCCTTATCAAGGAAGGTCCAAATATTGACGGCTGACTAATCCGCCTTCTAAAAACGGAAGGAAAAACAGGGTTCATCGGTGCTTCCGAATTTCCGACAATACTTTTTTCTGTCGGAAGGCCATGATTCGCAAGCGGATTATTATCTGTTTGTCCCCCCTCGCCTCGCTATCAGCATCAATAGCATAGATACAGTGCGGCAGATTCTTAAACGACACCTCGCACTTCATTATTTATAGTTGTAGGGCAGACAGTCTGCCGCTTGGGGAGAGAAGGCGGTATCCTGGTAGGGCAAAGGGTCGGTCCGGTTCCGTCCTCATATCCGATTTGTCGTAGAACTTAAAACATTTGTTGTCTGAATGCGAAAATTTGAGGGAACTTGGGTTAGAAATTTTTGGAGTAAATGAAAGAGGGGTGAATGAACAATGAATGTGCAGGGTCATGGGGAAAAGTTGTTTTCTAAGTATTAAACAGTTGCCGAGGTTCCTCAGGGTAGCCCTAGACCATATATATGTTTATATATTTTATTCGTAACCGGCCAAATACACAAGGTGATAGCGGAGTAAAGAGAAGAACGAAAAACAACACAAGATAAATAACAGTATAAACACACAAAATGCAGGCATAATTTCTAACTGGGCCTGAAAAACTACTGAAAAACATCATGTACTCGATGACCAGGACGACGAGATGTACATGAAATGTTGTGCGGCATTTATTTTGAAATTAAATTAAATTAATACATAATAGTGGCCCTGACGGTTTCTCTAGTGAACGAATGTCATCTTGGAAAATTAGGGACAGGTGCTTACATAAGGTATTATTTTTGTTTGTTTTTTGTGTATTTGCCATGGCCTTTGGCTCTTGGTGTAAATGAAATATTATCTTATCATAGTGTTTCTGCTGAGATGTTCCGAGATAGCTGTTTACAACCAAGTTATGCTTACAGAAAGTTACACACGGCTTCGGCTTTTTTTTAGCCTCTTTCCATGTACCTTGCCTTGGATGACAATCTTGGCAAAATTTACATCCGTTCTCCTGACGAATCAGCTCCTCGGAAACAATGGTCGGGAATGATGAGTCAGGTACAGAGAACAAACGTGATAATCAGCTTATTGTTAATAGAGAAGACAGGATACACTTATGAGGTGCAGAATCTCGGGGACGAGAATGGACGGAATTACTACTGAAGCAGAATGAATTACTACCAGGGGCGTCACGACTGGGGGGGGGGGGGGGGGCAGGGGGGACCCCCCCCCCCCCAATGCTGTCGGCCAGTCGGTAAAAAACAGTCGATTTTTTTCATGAATACAGTCGGTTTTTCTGAAAATTGGTCGATTTTTCGTCAAAACAGTCGGTTTTTCTGAAAATCAGCGCATTTTTCTGAAAATCAGTCGATTTTTTTCAAAAATGTCATTTTGTTGCTGAAAACAGTAATTTTTTCTGCAGAAAAAGTCGGTAAAAATTACCAGCCAGTCGGTAAATGCCTCGTCCCCCCCCCCCCAAACATTTTGGCTAGTAACGCCTCTGATTACTACCATAATACAAGTACGACGCGGAAGATAGCTGATGGACAGAAAAGAGAAATTTCAATTTTTAAAGTGACGGGTAGTGCAAAACTCTCATCCCTAGAAAAGTTCGCACCTTCTTTTCGTCTTCTGAAGCAATCTCACTATCAGCTTCCATCACACAAATACTTCTGCCTAATGTGTGGTTGTGTGGACGAGAATTTGTTTCATTTTATGTGCGAATGTGTGGAACTGAAGGATTTGAGAGTTGAAATATTTGGGGAGCAAATTTTCGGGGAAGGTTGGTTGGTGGAAAAGTTTAAGGAGAAAAGATTGTTTGGGGTTAGGCAGCTTTGGAGGTTTTTGTGAATAGGCTGGAAGCATAGAGAAGAGTTATTGTAGATAAGATATGTTAGAAAAGTTGATGTTTGTTTTTTATTTGTTTTGTATTTTGTTTTGTATGCGATGGCCCTCGGGCTTTAAGCAAATATATATCATTCCATGTATCATATAGTAATAGTACAACAGATCCATATGTTAGTGAACAGAAAAGAGAAAATAAATTTATATAAATATTATTATAATTTTTTTACTGAATATAATGAAACACATATCCTACAAGAGTCGACGATGCACTATCCGAAGTTTCATTACAAACCGCCGGAAAAACATCTGCTGACTTTTTTGTTTGTCATGATATCGGAAAAGTCAGGAGGTCCTTTTTTCGGAGTCCTGGCAATGCTTGTTCTGCATAAAGTTTGCAAAATCCTCACAAACAACATCCCAAGTGTTATATGTTAAAACTGCAAATCCTTATGTTATCTCTTATGAAACTTCTGACAGTTCGGAGATCACCATTGGGGGAATAATAAATATTCCTTCAGCCCAAGCTGACTGCGAATCATATTTGACAGTGCAAAACGGATACGTCAGCTGAATTTTATTAGAGCTATATGCCCTTCTTGGCAAGGGTCCTCTTCAAGCTCAAAGCCGCTCAAGTTGACCATCAACATCCTCGCTCTAATAGAATTCAGCTGACGTATCCGTTTTGCATTATCAAAAAAGGGGGAATAATAAACAGGAACTAAGCCACATGGTGGCTCTGAACTCGAATACTGAGAATCAGCTTTAGCTGAAAGAGTCCTTATGACGATGGTCTTACTACTCAACGATCAAAGAGAGCACATGAAACGAACTAACCCCCTTCCCGTGTCCGACGAAGTAGAGCATGTACACAAAAGAGCCGTTTCAGCTATACTAGGTGTAATATTAGTACTTAATGCTGCGACCCAGTTTGTTCATTCACTTTAAGCTTACGCCCAAAGCTCGTGGGACTTTCTTAACTGATTTGAGATTGTATTTAAAGTCAAGTGTAATGTCATTTATTCTTCAATCGTTTGGTGTCTGTAAACCAGTGCAGATGTCTGTAATAAACCGTCCATAGCAACCAAACCTGGTCCTTTCAGTATCCATATTATATGACACTAGGTCAGCTCAAGTTCTTATGAATCTCTACTAACAGACTTATCCCTCCCCTCATTGCATGAACGTCGTATTACACCAATTTCCAAATTTGACTATAAAATCGTTGCATCTGTCTAACACCCTACTTTCCTCCCACCTGATGCGCCCATAAACAATCGTACGCGTTCGCAGCTGGAGCCAGTTAAAATCAAAACAAAGAGGCAAATTAATAGGTTTGTGCCGTTTTTCATTAACATGTTTAATAAATTGCTTGTGAAACGTTAGTATTAGTATTGTGTACCGTTATGTAACTTGCGAGTGTTAAAAAGAATGATTTTCGTAAAAACATTCAAATTACCTCGCTAGCAAGTTTTTGTCATTAACCTTACTTACTTACTTCCCTTATGCCTCATTAAACGACCAAAAAAGTTCTTACCTGACCCCCACTTTTGCCTCGTCCATACTGCCGACCTTCCAAGAATCCTGCGTCCCAATCTGTTCGCACAATCCTATCATCCAATCGAGTTCCATTAACGTACCTCATAGCCATTTCAGCATCAGTACGGGTGTAGTACCTGCAAAATAACCATTGTTAGACAAAAAATCAACGAAGAAACCATGTGATACGTGAGGCCAATGTGGTTTACGAAATAATCTTAACCACTGTTACGATGTAAGTTGTACAAGGGACTTAACCAGGACTTGACCGTAACTCTGCTTCATACTAACTCATCCTTTGTTGTCGAGTCTTACGAACATTTGACGCATAACAGAATTGGCAAGAATCCAAGAGTTGCGTTTTTGCAGATACCATGACATCTGTTACCACGGTAACTGGATCTGCAATTAGTCGTTTTTGCAGTTATCGTGGTATCTGATACACGGTTGCTCTGCAAAAACGACTTTTGCCGAAACTGCACTTTTGATTATTGATTATATATTGGAATACTTGGAAAAAATACTTGGAACTACAAAACCCTCCAGAAGTTTACACTTGTTAAGAGGTTTAACAAACCCCCTTTGGCAGATTAACCTACATAACACTATAATAGAGAGAGAAATAAGAAACAAGAGCTACGAGCTCATATGGCACTTGTTACGAGTAAGTGGTACAAGAAAGTAAATGAGAACGTCACAAAATACCCCGCCACCCAAAAATATGGTTCGCGCCTAGAAATAGGATATATAGTTTCACTCAAGTCTGAGCACTTCCGGCATCGCCTCGGAACATCGCGTACAAATGAATTTTCTACCTTCCAAGTTTCAACCCAACAGATCCACTCGTTTGGTCCCTAGACATGCAGCCCGATTTCCGATACCCCCATCCTACTCCCTCTACCGCAGCCGAATCTGGTTCGAACTCCTAAATGGATCATCCAAAGCATTTTATCTTACCAACTATCAAGTTTCACATGAATCTGAGCATTTTGGGGGAACTTCCAGTAACTCCTCCCCCCCCCCCTCCCGTGGTCGGATCAGCTTCGAAACCCAAAATAAGTAATCTACGACATATGACCTCTCTATATTCCAAGTTTCATTCAAATCCCTCCACTTGTTTAACCCCTATGCGAGCCACAACATTTTCGAGACTACCTTTCCAACGCCCCCCACTGTGGCTGGATACGACTCGGAAATATAAATGTCGCATCTCTGACATCTCCTCTTCCTGTCCGTCAGGTTCAACTAGGATCGAAGCACAGCATATCTGCAAACTGCAAAACTTGCATCCCATTCTGGCCATCCGTTCAGTTCTTGTGCATGTCAAAAAGTTTCCGCCCCCCCCCCCCCCAACTCACCCAAGCGTGGCCGCATGTGGTTCGGACGCATGTTTTGCTTGTCTAGGTCATCAGTTCTTATCACCCATAAAGTTTCATTCGAATCGGAGCACCCGTTCGCAACTTACGGAAGTCAATAATTTCCGGATCTCCTTCTCCAAAAGATGGTCGGATCCTGGAACAAGTTTTCCCAGGGCATTGTGTTGGGTCCTTAAGTCACCTGCAATGTTTCATCGAGGACAGTGGCGATCACCGAATTCCGGCAAAGGCCCTCCAACTCCCCCCACAGAGCCCCGAAACGATCTGGTTCTGTCAATTACGTATCTAGGGCTAATGCTTGTTCTTCCCACCAAGTTTCATCCGGTCCCTCCACTCTAAGCGTTTCCAAAGATTTACGGTTCCCCCCTACAACTCCCCCGAATGTCATTTGATCCGGTGCGGATTTAAAATGGGACGTCTGAGGCACGAGGTGTTTCTAAATATTAAGTTTCATTTAAATCCCATCACCGGTTCTCAAAGTGATTCTCATTAACTACGGATCGCCGGAATTCCGGACCCCCCCTCCAACTCCCCCCACAGTGTCAGTCCGGTCCAGTTTTGTCAGTGATGGACCTAGAGCTTGTGCTTGTTCTTACCACCAAGTTTCATCCCGATCGCTCCACTCTGAGAGTTTCACATGATTTCCGGTTCCCCCCTCCGACCCCCCCCCCCAGATTCATTGGATCCGGTTCGGACTTGAAATGAGACATCTGAGACACGAGATATTTCCAGATATCAAGTTTCATTAAGCCACCTCCGCCACCTCCCTCTCCCCCCACGATGGTCGGATCGGGCAAGTGACTATTTCCAACGTAGTCTGGTCGGGTCGCTAATATGCCTGCCAAGTTTCATCGTCCTAGCACATCTGGAAGTACCCTAACTCGCGATCACCGGACTAACCGACAGACCGACCGACGGAAAAGTGATCGGTATATGGCACTTGGCCGGAAGGCAAGTGCCATAAAAATGAAAATCACGCAAGCTAGTGTAGGGAGAACGAGTTCGTGATATCTGTCAGAGACTGAGACAGGTCATAGAGGATCAAATAGTCTTAATTATTTATGTTTCTTGACTATGTCCAGGTTAATCAGGTCGGTCCCCGATTCAATCTTTAAACAATATATACTCCCGCATTCGCTCCCCAATACATCAAATATTCCTGCCAAGTTTCATTATCATAGCTTATGTGGATCAGTATCACGAGATTTGTTTAGTTTATCCAGTTTCTATTTACTCCCGCATTCGCTCTCTCACTGGCTTGACGTCTCAGAGGTCCGTGGTTCGATCCCGCATTTGGGCAGTGCTCTTTTTGCTACGTTTCGCTCCGCTTTTGCTTTATAGTTTCCGGACTACCGGATCCGGGGAAAGTCGGATTGGGGAAGTGCTTATTTGTAAGTTGCTCTGGTCGGGTCCCTGATACGCCTGCCAAGTTTCATCGTCCTAGCTTATCAGGAAGTGCCCGTACTAGCACTAGCCGACCGACCGACCGACGGACGGACAGAAATTGCGATCGCTATATGGCACTTGGCCGAAGGGCAAGTGCCATAAAACGAGAGGAAGAGAAAAGAATAAAATAAACAAAATTATGCACTTACTCGGTTCCTGGTCAAACACCCAACAACAAAAAAACTATACACTCAAAAATCCGATCTCCACAAACAAACAAAACCAAACAAATAAATAAAGTATAAATGGATAAATAAACATAACGGAATCTGGGCCAGTCATTCCAAAAGAAAAACCGATATCCAGTTATCACTAAGTGCTAAACTTCTTTCTCACCTATTTGACGAAATTTGATGAAAGTGAGATGACTTTTCAGACACCACGATAACTGGCCCGATACCACGATAACTGGAAAAACGCCTTTTGACCGTGTTATCAGATAACTGCAAAAACGACTTTAGACCGTGGTATCAGATACCATGGTGTCTGCAAAAACGCAACTAAGGAGTGAAAAGATTTGATCAGCACATGGCATGTGGTTTGATCATTTTATATACCCCTAAAAAGACGTGCTCTGTCTATGGTCGCGCGGTTGCTCTTCAACATTCTCTTAACCAAGTCATCTGTTTAATGCTCTGGTAACACCACACCCTCTTCTTGTTACCCTCTGATCCTTGTGCAAAGTTATCTTCAACTGCCCAGGACCTTCATGTTTCTGCCCTTGGCCATTTCTCCGCATTCCATCTAGGAAGAAGATTTTCTAGACCCGAATAGTCCCTTTTCTTTATTAATGTTCGTTTTTTGACCTTGTGCATTTACTACATACTGAAAGCTCAGTGTATTTTTTCCTTTTATTTGTCTGTACTGCGCTATTTTCCTCTTCACAAGTGCGTAAATAAAATTTCATCAACATCACCTCTTTATGTTTCACCATACAGGACAATCTTGTTAGAGCGAAGAAAGATGAGGACAAACTATTACAAATTAGCAAAATATCTGCTAGGATTGCTACCATCGCGTTTGAATTCTGATGACACGCGTGACTTTGGAATTTTTATCGAAACATCAAATGAAGGTATAGAAAAGCAAGCCATAAAGCTCTAAAAAGCTCCTTCCTTCTCTTTTATTTCGTTCTGGCGATAACGCATGTTCTGCGTTAGAAGTACTAAAAAAGATAAGGTCGTGCTACTTTAAATTTGCAAAACACCTGCCACACCTCTTACAATTATGCCACAGCCGAATGCTAACGGATAAGTACCAAGTTCAAGATGCATGTGTTACCCTTTCTAAAGTCTCCTCATCTCTACCAAAAATCATCAACAACTGGACCCAACCAGCGCATGACCTTCTACCCTGTCTCCTGGCAGATTAGAAAAATGAGACTAAAAAAATAAAAAAATGTGTTTACTTATGTATTCTGTCTTTGTTCTTATTTATTTATTTCGTTTCTTATGCTCCGCTTTCCAAAATGGCAAGTGAAAAATAAATTACTTGATTACTTAAGCGGTCAATCAGGCATCTTACCGAATATACACTACTCGCCTCATGTAATGACTAGCTAGTACTGAATTACTGTGTATTTTAAACTGTTTCTGTTTATTTTTTATTATAACTCCGTCTTGAACGGACAACATTATTATTAATAATAATAACAACAATGGCAATGGTCGAGTCACTCATCGCGCTTCGGAATGCAAAGACAACCCAACAATTCATAGTCCGTTCTGGAAGGTCCAGCTCCTAACTTCTTTGTAAAGGGCCAACCATCTTAATAGCACGCGTCTATCTTGCGACCATAGTCCAAAGCTCTTCGGTACCTTTGTTTCAAGCCATAGAGCAACGATCAAACCAAGCAATTGCTGTTGTGCGCGACAGTAGGCGGCAGCGGAGGCCCATGCGGGGAAACCCACGGACTGGCAGGCGGATTCTGACTCGGTGGGCAGACTCACGCTGGGACGACGAACATGTGAGCGAACTGACGGGAGACCGTAGAGGCGTCGGGTGGTCAACTGACAGGTGGTTGCAGAGGCCTTCGTGGCCAACTGACGGGTGGACTAACTGTCGGAATCTGCAGTGGACGAACTCTCGGAATCTGGAGTGGAAGAACTGACGGGTGGGCGTAGAGACGGTGACCCGTAGTTTTCGGTTTATATGGTTCTCACTGTCAGAAGTTTCGTAACAGATAACACAAGCATGCGCAGTTTCAACAGATAACACTTGGGATGTTGTCTGTTAAGATTTTGCAAACGCTATGAATCAAACGTTATGCACAACAAGCACTGCCCGGAAGACCTAAACAAGAGCTGTAAGCTCATATGGCACTTGCATTGGTAAAGATGATTTGATTGATCAAAAGTAAGTTTTGACTTTGCGGTTGAGAAGCGCACTCTAAGGGAGCTGGAACTTCATTTGTAAGCAAAACTAAAGCTAAAAGGCCTTCTTTCATCTACCGATTTCAATGAATGTCTTAATGCTCAAGACATAGACGTCTCTACTGATTCGTTTTTGAATAAATTTACTACAGCTCTTGATAAAGCATGCCCGGCACAATCTAAGAGACAAAGAGACCGTCAACCAAAGAAACCATGGGTAACCCCTGGTCTTTTGCGTTGCATAAGACGTAAAAATAAATTATTTCGGAACTTTGTTAAGGATCCAACAGATGAGAAGCAATCCAGATTCAAAGAATACAAGAATATTCTTACCAAATTATTAAGACGGGCAAAGATAAGTTTTTATGATCAAGCGTTCTCCAAAGCCGAAGGATCTCCCAAACGTACTTGGGCGTTGATAAACCAACACCTAGGGAAGACACCAAGCCGCAGTACCTTACCCGATGAGATGCGATCCCCCATTTGAATTCCACCGTGTCTGGCAAGCGTGAAGTTGCCGAACTGCTAAACATACACTTCTCCCAGATTGGCGAGATTACTTCCAAGTCCTCATCCACGGATGACAATGCACCTTCGCGTAACTTACGTGAATTTCTACCTCCATCCAGTGAGAAATCAATGTTCATGACACCAGTTATTGCTGAAGAATTAATATCTACTGCTAAGCTACTGAAAAACGGCTCCTCCCAAGCCATGGACGGTACTTCAACTGAACTTTTAACAGCAATTATGCCTGTTATAGTGGATGTACTAGTGCATATAGTGAATTTATGCTTTAAAGAAGGTGTCTTTCCTAAGAGCCTCAAAGGTGCGAGAATAATAGCCCTGCATAAAGGAGGCGATCCGGCTGACCCATCAAACTACCGCCCGATTTCCATACTTTCGGCATTTTCGAAGGTAATTGAGAGATGCATGTATAATAGAATTGTAAAGTTTCTAAATGCTCAAGGATTTTTCAGCCCTTCCCAATTTGGATTTAGACGCAATCATTCAACGGAACACGCGATTCATATGGTAACCCAATTCGTCCATGACGTTCTCGACAGTGGTGAGATCCCCGCTTCTATCTTTGTAGATATCAAAAAGGCATTCGACACTCTTTCGCACTCTATTCTACTGAAAAAGCTAGATAGATATGGTATAAGAGGACCAGCAAATCAGCTCATCGAATCTTATTTGCACAACCGAACGCAATATGTGGATGGAGGCGATGTAGAGTCTTCTGAGGTGATGCAGTCCAATCTTGCTGGAGTTCCCCAGGGATCAATATTAGGCCCTCTACTATTTTTAATTTATATAAATGATCTTGCTGATGCGTTGAAGAATTTGGGCCTCACTGTTCTCTTCGCCGACGATACCGCACTTAACTTAAAAGCCACCGATGAAGCGAATCTGAAAAGTAAGCTTGCCAATTCAGCCCTTCAGCTAATGGATTGGTTTCACAGTAACAGCTTATGCGTCAACTGGGATAAAACCAAATTTATGATTTACTCTCGGTCCAAGCAAACGTTTCCCGAATTGAAAATTGTAGCCATGGATGGCAAAATCCCGATGAAAAGAACCAGCAACATAAGATATCTGGGTGTATTGCTGGACTCAACGCTATCATTCAAAAACCACATAGAAAAAATACGAATAACACTAAGCCGGAATGTTGGAATTATGAGATGCTTGCGACACTCACTACCATATCACGCAATGAGAAGTATATATTTTTCCCTGGTACAATCATATCTGAACTACTGTGCACTGTCGTTCATGAATACATTCAAGACACACTGGAATCCACTACAGATTCTGCAGAATAAAGCACTAAGGGTCCTAGTTAACTATCTGCCTTTACCTTCAGCCTACCCAAAGTCATCCCATACGAAGAGCATGTACAAATTCTTACAGATACTTCCAGTTTCACTTACTGTGCCCTATGCGTCTGTGCTTCTGTCAGCGAAGCACTTGAAGGGTTTGCTTCCATCGCTATTTTATATACTTGATCTTCTACCCCTATCATCCACCCATAATCATAACACCCGGCAAACAGATTTGGTTAGGCAGCCTTTGATCAGATGTGAGCGGTCGCGATTTTCATTGAGGAATAGTATGATAATCAGTTATAATAAATATAATAGTAAGATCCAGGTTGGTTCTTCTGTAGAATTAATAAAGAAGAAATTTAAAGAAATAATGATTATGAATTATTAAATTTATTTATGATAAAGAGTGGTTTTCTCCTCTTGAATGGTCCGGAAGGTTGCATTCCCTTGCAAAGGTCCACAGGATTGAAAAGTTGGAGGTGCAAGTCTGGTCTGGTGAATGTGGTATTTGTTATTTATGTTGTATTTATGGTATTGCGGATGATTACTCGTTACTTATTTAAGTTAAACTGTTTTTTTCATTGTATGTTGTTCCCGAGCATTCGAGATGCCTCTCTGCCGGGAAAGAAGTGTTATTTATTTTATAAATTTTTTACGTAAATATATAAACCTGAACCTGAACCCTTGAGGCAAAACTGCTAATGGGCTGATGGGCATCACGAAAATGCATATATTGCTTAAGAGTATTTTTTTTACTTTGCAGTCAAGATTGGTACTTTAAGGTATAATCGGATTTGGGAAGTAGCAATTTCTAAGCAAATGTTGTTGAGTCTCCAATATTCCAGCGAAGTTTCATCGTCCTAGCACATCTGGAAGTACCTTAACGCGCGATCACCGGAATCCCAGACCCCCCCCCCCTCCTCCAACTCCACCCACAATAACCGGAGCCAATCCGGTTCTGTAAATGATTAATCCAGAGCATCTGTTTGTCATTCCCACGAAGTTCGATCCAGATCACACCAGTCTAAGCGGGTCAAGTATTTTCCGCCCTCCCCCCAATAATTGCCGGATTCGGGCCGGAAATGAAAAAGGTCACCAGAGAAAAATGTCCTCTGTTTAACTATTAAATTTCACTCGAATCCGATCACCCGTTCCAAAGTTACGCATGACTCAATATTCCGGATTCCCCTCCCTCAACTCCCCCCCCCCCAAGATTATCATATCGAGGATTTTTTTTATTCCAAGTCAGTTTGACCGGGTTCCTGATATGCCTTCCAAGTTTCGTCTTGAAAATCCCCCAAAAAACGGAATTCCAGGAAACCCCCTCCTCCCCCCCCCCCCTCAAGTGTCCGGATCCAGTCAAATTATGTAAAAGATTTACATGGACCAGATGTTTGTTCTTCCCAGCAAGTTTCACTCCGATACCATCATTCTAACCGTTTCTCGAGATTTCCGGTCCACCCCCCACCCCCCCCCCCCAGCTCCCTCGCGGTGCACGTAGCCAATCCGATTCAGCAAATGACTTACCTAGAGCATCTGTTTGTTCTTCCCACAAAGTTCCATCCCGATTCCTCCATTCTAAACGGGTCACGTATTTCCCCCCCCCCTCCCCCAATAGTTGCCGGATCCGGTCCGGATATGAAAAAAATCATCGCAGAAATGTCCTCTGTTCAATTCTTAAATTTCACTCGAATCCGATCACCCATTCGAAAATTACGCATGACTGAAAATTTCGGATTCCCCTCCCTCCACTCCCCCCACCATTATGTGATCGACAAAGTTTTTATTTTGAACTCAGTTTGATTGGGTCCCTGATATGCCTGCCAAGTTTCATCGTGAAAATCCCCAAAACTACCATCACCGGAATTCCGGGACCCCCCCCCCCCCATAAGTGTCCGGATCCAGTACAATGGTCTAAAGGACTTATCTAGAGCAGATGCTTGTTCTTCCCAGCAAGTTTCACTCCGATCCCTCCATTCTAACCGTTTCTTGAAATTTCCAGTCTCCCCCCCAACTCCCCCCTGGCTACCGAATCCGGTCAAGACTTTAAACGGGACATTACAGATATATATTCTATACAGTTATGAAGTTTAATTACAATCCGATCATCCGTTCGAAAGTTACACACTTCTCAATTTCCCGGACCTGCTCTCCACCCCCCCCCCCCCCCCCCCCCAAATGGTCGGATCAGAAAATTGATTATTTCTAAGTTTGTTTGGTCGGGTCTCTGATATGCCTGCCAAGTTTCATGGTCCTAGCTCATCTGGAAGTACCCTCACTCGAAAAAGTGTGACAAAATGCCCTAAATTTTCAGCGCCCCCACTCCCCCGCATATGGTCGGATCGGGAAACTGATTATTTCCAGGTTCGTTTGGTCGGGTCCCTGATATTCCTGCCAAGTTTCATTGTCCTAGCTCATCTAGAAGTACCCTAACTCGGAAAAAAGTGACAAAATGCCCTAAATTTTCAAGTTTCCAGCGCCCCGCACTCCCCGCATATGGTCGGATCGGGAAACTGATTATTTCCAGATTAGTTTGGTCGGGTCCCTGATATGCCTGCCAAGTTTCATTGTCCTAGCACATCTGGAAGTACCCTAACTCGGATAAGTGGGACAAAAACTCGGACCGACCGACAGACCGACAGACGGAATTGTGATCGGTATATGGCACTTGAGCCAGAGGCTGCAAGTGCCATAAAAACCACCGAAAAAGCATCTGCTGAGTTTTCGATATCACGATAACAACGAAAGTCAGCAGATGTTTTTTCGGCGGTATTGTATGCCTCACGTTTAACGTGTCGTCTTGTATGCCACACGTTTTAACGTGTAACCTTCGGAAAACATAACAGTTAACATCCTAAGTTTTACCTGTTGAAACCGCGCATCCTTGTGTTATCTGTTGTGTAACTTCTGACAGTGCAGTACGTTGGTACCCCTGACAGTCGAATACCAAATTCGAAAAGTGAGTAAAACGCCACTATTTAAAGCTTACTGCGCTTTTGTTATCGTAGGTTTTGACTCGGCACAGAAAAAAACTTACTCTACAAAGCAGAAGCCGCATGGAGTCCTGTTGACTTTGTCCAAACCCATAATGATTCTTCGAACGTCACCGCATTTTGAAAATAACTCGTGAATCTGCTCTTCTGTTGTATAGAAGGACAGGTTTCCAATGTAAAGTGTTGTTGCCTGGAGGAGGGCCCTGTCCTGCTCAGCTCGAGTGCCCTAAAAAGATATAGATGCTTAAAGTACACCTGAACAGCTACATAGCAACCTGTTCGAGTCGAGTCCCCAGTCTACCACAAACCCCTGATTTTGGGAAAGTCTATGCCAAACGCTGGGTATACCTAACGTTTGGTATACCCTATGTCTAAAGCTAGATACACTATGCCAAATGCTGGATACTTGAACCCAATAAAATATTGATGATTTGAAGGAAGGTCAGAAATCAACCAATCAGAATTCATCTATAGTGGTGTAGGTCAGGGTTAGAGTACGAACAGCTATCCAGCGTTTGGCATAGGGTATCCAAAAATCAAAGGTTTATGGCTGCCTGATTCAACCCAACTTACTTTTCGCGCTTAAGTTGTTTCGTTTTCCCTTTCAATAGTTTCTCCTTGTGTCTTCGTTGCGATCTGAATACTCATGCGATTCTGTCGTATGTCGGAAAATCAAAGAAAAAATCGTGCCGGATACAACGCACCAGTGTGAATCAGAGGTTACGGGGCCTTCTAACATTGATTCATATACTGAGCGTCAGAGTAGACAGGAAACTTTCAGGCCCGGGACACCGCGACCCACGAGCCCTAGGAAGTTAAATAGTAGTCAATAGGGTCGGTGCCCCCTCTTTGGAAATTTAACAAGAAACAAACTTTAGGCTGTTTTTGTTTGATTTCTATTTCGAGAAGGCTGGAACGTCCAAAGTAGTAAATTTTCATGATGCTGGAACGAAAGTAGTAAGTAATAGTTACTATTCTTAGAAGGGTGGAACACGCTCTTTGTGTCTTTTGCCTGACAAATGCTAGTGCTAGTATTCCTTGGAACAAAATGTAGGGGAGACTAGCAGAAAGGAAAAGGGTGGTTCCAAAACTCCCCCAAAAACTCACTACTCATAGATTACCTTATAATGCTGATCACGATAGGTGCTCAGGTTAGCAAAACTACAAGTTGCAATACGTTTTTCTCTTTCCATCGGAGCTGAAGGAAGTGAAGACTTCCAAAAAAGAAAAGAGGAGTGAAAGAAGGTTGCCATATCTGTAAACTGTTGACATGGTACAAATAAAAATATTTAGGCCTTAACGCTGGATTAAGTGATTGTGTGTATTTTACCTGACTACGCCAAGCGGTAGCACTGCTAACTGCTAGTACCCTATTCCTAGCAAAAAATGTCGGGGGACCCAGTGGATTATGGATGCTTTCAGATGAGGATGAATACAATGTCACAACTGTCATCACATTACAACTTCACTGCCTCTAATCTTAATTATCAATGAAAGAAAATGTGGTGTGACAAACCACCATCAACTTCTGACAAGGGCAACAAAGAAAGAAAATAAATCCAGAAAAAAAACTCCAGGACAGAGCTGAGATTGTCACTAACAAAACCCCACAGATACGAGTTTAAAGGTCCCGACAGCCGAAGGGGGGGGGGGCGAGGTGGCGCAGCGCCCATGTCCTACGTTCTGGGCATTCGGTCACGTTTTCGCCTTCTCCGGTCAAAACGGGCATCGCGGCGAAGTGATGCTTGTTTTATAAAATTGGGTGATTTAACGTGTTTATTGGTTCCTATTCTTTATCGAATTTGATAATTCATCCAACTTTTGTTCAGTCCGCATCAATGTCACCGACTTCGGTGCGTCCCTTCGTGAATTCGGGGATTTAACGTGTTTATTTGGTCTAATTCGTGACCGAATATGGTAACTCACCAGACTTTCTCAAGCCCGTCTTCGTTCTGTCGCATTTCGTCAGTTCATTTCATAATTCGGTGATCAATTGGATTCATTCGGTTCTGATTCGTGACCGAATTCGATAATTCACTGGGTTTTTGTTTGGTCTGTATCTATTACCATACTCGTCACATTCGGTTGTTTTAGGTGGTTCTAACAAGAGTTTTATTCCATTCCGAAATCCGGTTCTTTTACCGATCCCGATCTTTTCCTATTTTATTTTGTTAGATTTCCGGTAGTACGAGTTACGAATTCATTATCTGGTTCAACCCTGTTACTGAGCTCGGTAATTTAATTGGCTTTTATGTAACTCTTGTTCTTTATCATTTAACAATAGCTTCAGCTGGTTGCCATTCATTACCATTCATTCCCACAATTAAAGTCGAGAGCTCCCATTCTAAGTCGGCAAGAGGCCATTCCAAGAAGCTCCAACTGACCAGCTGTAAACGACGCGAGCTGCACAGTTTTTTCTTGGTACCGAGTGTTCCACTCTGGAACAGCCTTTCCGAAAAAACTATCAACGCTGCTACCCTGGATGGCTTCAAAAAAGGTGTGGAGGAGAACTGGCAAAATGCTGAATGTCGGCTGCACTGGGATTTCAATGAGCTGATGAGACAACAACATCTACCAACCAATGTATGCCAACTACACTGGAGTGCCAGTGAGCCGATGTTACAACAACAATCTGACAATCAAGCTGCCAACCAGCGAGAGACTCTTCAGGAGGATCACACCACCTTATCTCGCTGGAAGTGCGATTTAAGGTAAAATAACTTTTACTTCCAATGATTTGCAGTACTTCAGGAATAAGCACGTGTCTTGACATGAAAACTAGCCTACTTTTGTTAACTGCAAATTCAGAATAAATGTACTTTGTATCTACTTTACCCTGGATGGCCCTTTTTTTCGCCAGACAGCTCTGTGGTTTAATAGGTAGTCTTGGCAAAAAGGCACTTTGATTATCAGTGTTTCCACAAAATTTCGCCTGCAGTGCATTCTGCAGTCTTCACTATTTACAAGAAGGGTGCGTCATTTAATTGGCGTTTTAAGGCTTGGAATTCTGAGGCGCTTGAACCACATTAAAAGCTAGAATATGCATGGAAAGTAGTTAAGTGCTGCCAGAAAAAGAAGGCGGAGTAAGAATTTTTTGCCTCCACCACTTTAATTTGTCCTATGTACATCCGTTAGTGACGTATGCGACAGCGGCGTTTTGAAGCTTGGGTTGGAGGAATATTTATCCTCGAAGAATGTAATTTGAAGTCAGCAGCACCTCCTATAAACAAAGCATATTAAAAGTAGGGTAATCATTAATAAATTAAATGTAGAGATAGAGGAAAGTGTAGGTGATGCTAAATATATTGGTCAGTCATTAAAACAAACACAAAAAAAATAATAATTTAAAATATGAGATGTTAGGACCATTGGCGTTACCGAGGGAAAGTGGAAGCGTTGTCAACTGGCCAAATCATATTGGACAGGAAGAACCGAGAAAAGAACCGAGAAAAGATACTACGTAAAAAAAATAAAAAAAAATTGCTGAATTCTGAGCCTTTGACTAGCCTACTGAAATATAATTCTCCCAACTTTTAGCTTTATTTTGAGATCAATATTACCTCTCTAACTTGCACCTGAGTATCTTAGATCTTCTTTAGAAAAACAATAATCCCTATTACAGCCACGACAGCATGTTAAAATCATGTGGCAAATCTAATTTTTGCAGGAGAAGTTCACAAGACCCAAAGAAGATAGGAAACAAACCAAGGCAAATCCTTAGCTACATGAAATTGGCAAATTCATGATATCAGGAACAGAATGAAGGTGAGGGCCATCTGAAAGAGTGAAAGAATTTTTCCAATCCCGGCTGTTTTTAACAGTTTTTCTGGGATACTGGTCAAGCTTGTGGTTTATCAATTTGGGAGCATCCTACTCCAGTCTACCACAAATTACTCTTTTTTTGATGGGCTATGACCATGACGCACTTTGTTTACAAACAATCACACTTTAGAATAGCTGAACATTGCTAACTCTATTCAAATACTGAGCCCCTACTGCATGGACTAGAATGATCAGCCATGTCAAAAAATGGAAATGGTGTAGCAATCATGGTGTAGCAATATCCATTTTCGTTGGGTAGGGTGCCTCTATTGTCTGCGAATTCAAGGAACCATAATAGGCCCTTTCCTCCTCGCTGTGTTCTTAGTATCTCACCTTAAAATGCTGATCCCGGTAAGTACTGATTGCTGCGCTTCCACCAGGACCACCACCAGCTGGCATTTCCTAGAAACAAACACAAATCAGGAACTTTTTTTCCAACAAACCTAACTAAGGGTTTTCTTCTATCTGAGTTAATCAACCACAATTTAGTTTCTATTTGTCCAAGATATGTGCTTCTTCTGTCCATACTCCTCCGTTACTTGCATACTTTTGTCGGCGCTTCGCGGGGAAAAGCTTATTTTGGGAAAAACTGTGCAGACACGACTAAAGTCTTTCTCAGACCATGACGGGGAGGGGAGTTACCCTCTAACTCCCCTCTTAGCTACACGCTTTTCGGTCTGGAAGGAGCTAGCTAAACAGTGAGATTGTTAGATTGCAGGCTACCCGGCGAAAGCGGAGAGGGGTACAGATAAAATAATTTAATATTCTGATGTAGGCAGGATGTAGGCTATACTAGCTTTGCCAAAACTATTTTTTTTAGTTTTTGAGTATCCGTCGCCACAACCTAAATTCGACTACGACGCGGGATAATCGCAACACAAACGTGGCTTTTCAGCGGACAGTGGCGAAGATTGCTTAGTGCCTGAACAAAAAAAAATCATAAATCTTTCTCGTGTATACAACAAAATACAAGCGCATAGAGGTACCACAAATCACATGGAAATTCCACTATTTGAAAATTGGTTATTCTTGAATACCGGAACAACGAAGTAACGCATTTTCAGAGGGTCTTCAAGGCAATTTAAGTGGCTAAGTGATGGGTAACTATATTGTCCTATCCCAGCCCTTTTCGGTTAAACTTCAAAGTTTACACCTCACGATCTTACTTAATCTGTTCCCTTTCAAGGATAACATAGAAATATCCGTTTTCGTTGGGCAGGACGCGATCTCTTCATTAAAACCTTGTAACATGAGCTCCAGCATAGAGGTCTCTTTCCTTCCGTATTTTATGATAATGATAGCTAATGCTATTATTCTTCAACATTTCCTAGATGTCCCGGTCAATTTTCTTTAGCTCCCCAGTCACAACTGTCAATCACACTCCCTTTTATTCCTATTCCAGTCAATTACATATTTATCTGGTCTACCAAATGTTTTGCCTCTATGACACCTTCCTAGATATTTGGCCTTAGGCCCTCCTGTGCCACCAGGCACCCACGGCATTCCCGAATACTCTATATGACGAAGTCCAAACCACGCCAGTGATCCTCAAAAGGAACGAGAAAACGTCGCCCTAACGACTCAAATTCAACAAGTCAAATCATGTGTCAACCAATCACGGCGATCTTTGGGGACAGCTGTGGTGCCACTTCCGGCTCTGCCGCTAGGTACACGGCGATTTTGAATCGGCAAGGAGAGGTAGTTATCAAGAGTAATAGGTGCCAGTTTTCCCACTCGTGGGCTGTTATAATGATATCTTCTGAAACAGGTTGCAAGCTTGCGTGGAATTTTGCAAGGTCCCTGTGGTGCCTGCGACGGACCGTGTTTCTCTCGGTCTCCCTCGTCGACGTCTTCATTTTCGCAGCCAGTGTGAGATGCGGAGTTTGAGGAGTCCCCGCGTTTTGGTTTGTCCCGGGGACTCACGCCCCGCATCCTTGCGAGTCCCCACGGACGGGGAATGCTCCAATTATTACCACCATCATCAAAAAGGACTCCCTTTCAGATTCGGAGGGGAATCAATTTTTGCTGGTGTTGGTGCAATGTAAAATTAATTAAAAACAATCAGAATAAACGAAACCAAAAATAAAGTGGATCCAGACTAATTTCGTCAAGTGTATATTTTTTTTCGAACAATTTTGAAAGCATTCCCTGTGTTCTCGCTGTTTCTGTACGCGGAGTCCACGTGGAATGACTCCCTTTATTCTCGCCGTTCCCTTTGATTCCCCGAGGAGTCCCCGGGAACGGCGAGAATACGCCTTAAGTATCGACATCTTCATAACGTCCGTTATCATCGGCTGACAAGTAAGACGGCGTACCTTCCAGTTTTCATGTGACATCATGACACCTTCCAGTCTTCCAGAATCCAGGGTGTCCGACACTCCTGACTTCCAGACGTTTTTGACCTTGCTTCACCTTCCAGATTTCGGCCGCGTATTTGGGTAGCGGAGAAATAGCCGATCTCGTCGAGACGGACTGTGAGTGAAACAGAAAGTGAGAAATGTAATTTATTATTGCGTATAATATAATCAAAAACACAAAAAAACTGTTAAAGATTTACAAGACTAACTAGTCAACACGAGAAAAATTAGCTCACTCTGGAAGATACATTTTCTAGCAAAAACAACAAAACAATAATAAGAGATGCACACTCCAGTCACTGGGCAGTGCAAGCGCTGAAAACGGGATTAGGCAATCTAGAACAGAAACAGCCCCATCACAAACCTAAAAAAGTACGCAAGATGGAGTAGAACAGTAAAAAGTTATGTCAATAACTTTCAATTAAAGTAAATCGATGAATGATCAACCAATACATCTCTTATAGTATTTGGTCTCCCTATTTAAGGCGTTTTTCCGTGCTCCCACAAACAGTTTGTCGGTTTATTGTGGCTCAAAAAGAGTGTTTTCGCTGTCTTTTGTGCCACCCACAAATGTTTTTCCGCGACCAACAAGATTCTTGTGACTCGAATTACCGAGGTGATTGTCGATTTTGTGGCTCGATTCTTGCGGGAAATTCAAATTTAGCAGCAAAATAACGCAAAACAATAAAAATAACTACTTTCACAAGCTTGTAGACATGAAACTGAGGATCCTTTTTGCACAGGATGGTAAGGACGAAAGCCTGAAAATCTATTATTGAGATTTTATCTCAATTTTATTTTTATTTTCAGACAATTAAAATTACCACCCGAAAAATAGACAAAACGGCGTTTACTCGAGTCTCAACTTGTGGCTCGACTGTGTGGCACACAATCGTGTTTCCGCGACAAACACTGGGAAGTGTGTGGAACACAACTGAGTCGCGGAAAAACGCCTTTAGGAAGCTTTTGGGTTCATTTCACCAAAACACAGACTCTTGCTTGAGAAAAGAAAAGTTGGCTGTCTATACTCTATATGACTAAGTCCAAAACCCGCCAGTGATCCACAGGAAGAACGAGGAAGCGTCTCCATAACGACTCAAACTCAACAACTCCCTTAATACAGGGAACTCCTATATTGCTTTCCTACAAACTGTGTCAACCAATCATGGCGATCGTTGGGGCAGCTGTGGTGGCGCTTCCGGCTCTTTTGCTAGGCATACGGCGATTTTGCATGGGCAAGGAGAGTTAGTCGTCAAGAGTATCTTCAGCAAGGAGTCGCCCTGTATGCAAGTATCGTAACACGACGCGATCGAATAGTATCAACCGTTGAAAGAAAGTAAGATATTCAGATCATTCTCTTATTCCAAAACTGCCGTGTCCCAACCCACACCTCTCCACATTACAGTCAACATTTTAAATTCCCTCAGTTTTTTAAAACTGACTTTAGCAGAGCTCGTGTTGAGAGTTGCAGAACTCGCGCTCTAGGAATGGAGTTTACCCAGACCCTAAACGGTGTGTTTGGGGGAGGGGGGGGGGGGGGAGGATTGGCATACGGACGGAATTCTTCCATACCGTCTCTAGAAAAGTGAGATTCTGAACATGGTTAAATTCCTCACTAAGGTACGACTAGTTGGCAAGATCAGTCGACTATAAACTCCTGGTAATACTGAACAAAACAATAACTTGTCAGAATAAAAAAAAAAAGAACGTTCTAAAAATTGCTCTTACCCTCACCAACCTGCAAGCCACGTCATCTAGGTTTGCTAACACCTCCTTTGGAAAATATTCAAGCAAACGTAAAACATAACAATAAAATAACAACGAGGAATCTTTAAAAGTTGTGCAGCACTCCCTCCATTTTAATGTTTTCCTCCATTCTAATCATTACGTAACTTCAAAGAAAAGCACATGGCTTCTACTCTTTTGTTGAAGATTGAGACTTTGTTCGCTAGTGTCCAAAAACAGAAGCAAGAAATTGCATAGTCCGTTTTCGCATCAGCTGCTTGGAGAAATGTGCGTTGCAGAAAGTTCGAAGGATCTTCGAAAGAGCCGATGATGGTAGAAGTAAGGGGTTGCTAATTCTTGCCCCCATAAAATTGTCGCCCCTCCCCGAATGTAGTACCTTGCTTTTTACATATTCCTATTGTTCGCATACGTCGCTGGTCACTTAAAAGACGAGAGTAATATTTTCCTGCTAGTCTCGTCACCCCCTTAGAGGCCACACCTTACAAGAATTTCCCCATAGGATCGGAACACCACATGACTCCACCCCCAAGGCGGGAACCTGTCACTTGTCACGACTTGACTCCTCCCAAAGGAGGAGACGACTCATATCCATCAGCCAATCGTGGGCCTCGGAACTAACTGAGTTTTGGAAAAAATACGTACCGCGCAAAGGCGCAAAGGGTACATTAAATTATCCTTCTTTTACTTGACCAAGGTCTTAGAAACCCCACACGAATCGGAGAAATGTTATCAGCGCACTTCCTCTAATTTTCATCAGTCGACAATAAGCAGGCTGCGGTGAATTAGGGCGCGGCTTCATCGCTGTCCCATCCAGCTCACTTTTCATCATCATGCCAGACAGGGCGAGTGACTGCTGCAGCGGTGGATGACGGACAGTTTTACCACAAATGCTCACTAAGTACACTGTCAGAGGTTTGATAACAGATAACACATTTTTGGGCATCCTTTGTGTTATAAGTTTTGATTACGACCATTTTAAATGGATTTTTTTCGAGAAATGTAACACGTGAAGGCTCATAACAGATGTGTCGTCATAACATTTAACACAAGGATGCGCACACGTGTGTTATCTACTTCTGATAGTCTAGAACCCTGAAGGAAACGCTCCTACGGACTAAAGCTAGGACACTAAAAACTAAACAAATTTAGCAGGAACAAACTTTTCTTGTCGTCACCTCGCGCTATCTTTTACCCCCCCCCCCCCCACTTTTGCTCGGGCCTTTCCAATTAGCTGCACCAATTTTGTAGATTATGACTTACATCCTCGGAGAGAAAACAAGACGACAGGAATGGTTCAACAAATCACAAACCAAGAACGATTACGTATTGAAAAAAAAACAAAACCTAACAGACTCGACACACTCTGATATGCAATCAACATTGTTCCTTTTACAAACGACTTCAGCATTCAAAAAACAATAAAAAGCCACAGAATATATAGGAAATTCAGAGCTTGACTGAAAATTAGTTTCTATTTAACTATAGGGTTTCCCGATGAAAAATTTGTAGCTTGCGTAGTTGTATGGTAGTTGTACGAAAAAGTTGCATGTAATACTATGTAGTAGCAAAGAATACTATCATCTAATGTGCCTCAGACTAGTCCAATCTTATGTACTAGTATCCAATAGCATCCTGTCTTGCCATAGTAGCATCCAGTCTTGCTAATAGTAGCATGCAGTAGTATGCAGTAACACGGTAGCCTTGAAGTAGAAGCATGTACTAGCATCCGTTAGTACTGCATGCTACTTTTTCGTACTACTATTTTGAGATAAATTTTTCTTCGGGTTGGGCCGGAACACAAGTTTCCTGAAGAAACTTCCGAAATGTCAGTCTTCGTTAGAGAATGTACTGTTCCACTGGGCGAAAGAAAAAGATATGCAGGAAAAAGTATGCTGCGTTCTGGTGCTTACTTTCGCCCTATCTGCGGTTTATAGGTGGGGGTGGGGGTCTTGCGTGGAATTTAAAGACGGAGGATAATTAGACAAGAAATGGTGGGAGAGGATGGTAAATGATTTTTAAAGACAAATTTTGGTGGTTCTTCATCGGTCCGGATGGTTTCTCAGACAAGCCATGGATTACCTGGAGCTTATTTTTTTGCTGTTTGAGGGTCACGGGAAGGAGCGGAGACACTTGTTTCGCCTTTATAATATTATGATTATCATTCTTGAGTTTTTTGTTAAATTTTCTGAAGGGCAAACCTGCTTAATGAACTAGTGATTCTGGGTCGGGTGAGGCCTCACTAGCTGCGTTCTTTGTCACGGGAGTTCTCACCAGTGGTCTCCGGTTTTTCCTATAAGCCGTTTTTGCATCCACCGGTGACTTCTCACCAGTCTTATAACCCGTTTTTGAACTAACCAGTGTCCGGTTTTATCTCACCGGTGGAGACTAACCAGAACCTACTCGTGAGCCCGGCTTCAGCGAGGAGTTAGCCAGTTTTCATCAACTCACAGGTGAACCAAAAAAACGCGTTTTAAGGGAAGAACCGGACACTGGTGACTAAACACCGGAGACAGCCCGGAGTGCAACGAACGCAGCTACTGTGTGATTATTATCGAGCATATTCGCTGACAACAAATGAAAAAAAAAACAGGTCCTGGTCTTCTGGCTACACCCTACCGAAGACCCTTGCTAAGACGGACCGAGATATCGTTTGACTTAGCCCTTTGAACTTGTGAACTTAGCTGCCTTATCCGATTGGCAGCTAACGAAGACTGACACTTCGCGGATTTTCCAAAGTCTTTACTTCAGAGCTACAAGGTCGCCTACTATTTCAGAAAGCTTGAGAACAAAACGAAGACTTTCACAAAACAGATGGCAGCACTGAGAAACGAAAAACATCAAAACCCGTTATCACTTTGAGTAGAAAGTGTCAGTGTGACGTGCTTCTGTGTGGCTATCCGAACCCGTTCGACTCGCCGGTCTGCCAAACAACCAAGGGCCCATTATTTGTTGTTCATTCCTCCAGTTGCCATTGTGGTATCGGAATGGCTGAGCTACGCGCAATTACGGGGTAAAAGACCGATAGAGGTTATCATGGAGTGGTGCTCGACTTCTCGAACCCCTCGACCCTCAAAACAGCCTCTAACTGGCAATTAATTTGTATATAGTATAGTTGTATATGCATATAGTATTAATTATTGTAACTTAAAATCTTATTTCTTTTTCTCATTCTTACTGCTCCCGTCAGTGACACTAGTTGCGTTTTTGCTGATACCATGGCATCTGTGTCGTTTTTGCAGTTATCGTGGTATCTGATACCACGGTCAAAAGGCGTTTTTGCAGTTATCGTGGTATCTGGCCAGTTATCGTGGTGTCAGATATTCAGATACTACGGTCCGACCGTGGTAACTGGTCGTGGTATCTGAAAAGTCATCTCACTTTCATCACTTAGTGATGTAACTGGATATCTGTTTTTCTTTTGGGGTGACTTCGAAAAGTGCAATTTCGGCAATAGTCGTTTTTGCAGAGCACCGTGTATCAGATACCACGATAAATGCAAAAACGACTTATTGCAGATCCAGTTACCGTGGTAACAGATACCACGGTATCGGCGAAAACGCAGCTACTGTATATACAGGCTGACACTAATTTATTCATTCATTCAGATATTACTCTTGCAGAATCACTGCGAACCATATCTTGTTTTGCTATACTTCCAAAACACCCCAACATTGAACGCTGGGCATACCCACAGTTCAGTTCGTCTATGCCAAACGCTGATTCCCCTTTGCCAAGAGTTGGGCACCCTAGACCTGAACAGACCTGAACAATTTTGATTGGTTGTTTTCTGAGGTTTGCTTAATTACTACTATTATTATCACTATACTATATTTCAGTCAAAAAGACCATAACAACTCAACGCAACGCAACAACTCAACGAACATATTGGTACATTTTTGTGTCGACTTTCAAAATTCAATTCTACTTCATCTGCTATAAATTTGTACCATTTGAAAGATCCACTTCAGATTATACGAAAAAAGCAACAAAAATTTCTGTCGAAAATGTCTTCTCTTACTCATAACCTATATTTAGCGGTTAAAGAGTTAATATAGTTTAACGCGTGTGTATTTTTTTTTTTTGTATATTTAGTATTATTTGGCCAGATTGTTTTTTGCAGTATTATACGTTGGGCCCATTTGTTTGCATTTATTTTATTTTATACTCTCCGATCTTGGAGGTCAATAAAATATTTGAATTGAATTGAATATACTAACCGGAAATGTTTCCCTATACCTGCATTGTCTACAACTTGCAAAGCTGAAAAGGACCGAGCACGAGCATAAGGAAAGAGGGAAAAGCAAAAAACTGGTAACAGTAAGTCTTGAAACGGCGAACCTTTACAGGCTCTTCTACTGTAACAAACTTCCAAACGAGGGCATTAGCACTTTTCGAGATCGATATTTTATGGATTCCCAGCATTTGGTATTTTGTAACACGGCATTAGTCAGTCAGGGATCTCTGGTAGACTGAGAGAAGACTCTATTGCTACCCCCCCCCCCCATATGTTGTCGGCCAGTCGATATAAAATAACCAAGTCGGCACGAAGCACCGCTGTTTTTCGTAAAATAGTTGATTTTTTCGTAAAAACAATCGATTTTTCATGAAATCATTCGGTTTTTCTGACAATCAGCCGATTTTTCATCAAAACAAACGATTTTTTCTTAAATTAGTCACGTTTTCTGAAAATCAGTCGGTTTTGCGCATCGTTTTTTCCTGCAAGAAACAGTCGGTAAAAAGGACAGCAAGTCGGTAAATACCTAGCCCCCCACCCAAACACAAATGCTAGTAACGCCTCTGATTGCTACATCAAAATTTATCAACGAAAGGTACTGAAATTTTAAAGTGAGCGATTACAAAATTCAGCATTAACCGTCATCATAGGGGGCCCATGTTCAAGACACACGATTTCACAAGGCTCTGAGCAAAATGGAGTTTTGCAAACAGAATTGCTGGCCCTTGAAACAGCCTTACCAAAGATGCGGTTAATGCTGAATCGATTACTAGTTTAGTCCATATAGATAAGATATTGTAACTGTCCTCAGTATGATTAATCCCAATTTATTCGAGTTATATAAAGAAAAAACTCTTTTCTGATGGAGTATATTATTATTATTACTGTTCTATCCAACCATTCAGCGCATACAGGATATGTTTGGATGTGGATATGTGGACTGTGGACTCAACGTACTTCACTTTTTAACGAAAAGTTGGAACTGGGCGGTTTTGTCGTGCGCCATATCAGGCAGTGGATAATATGGGCCCTTAGAAACTGGCGAGCATATCGGCCTGTTGAAGAATGTATACTGGAAGGCATTTGTATGCCACGAACAACTTAGTATGGGCCCTTGGTTTTAACTTGTTCAGCTTCTTCATCAACCTATATGTCACGCCCCGCAGAACTTTTCGGAGTCTCGGTAAACTGCTGGAGAATCTGCTTATCACCAAGACTTAAACCATAAACCAGACATAAATATGGCCTAATTAGTCAAAACCTACAGACAGGTGAAAACTGAATTTGTTTCACACTTTGGAGCCTGGCAATTTTTTGAAGGAAGAGGTAAACCGGATTCCAGCCGGATTCTATGTATCTGGATCGCCAAGTCTACTTTACACTTTGGCCTCACATCGGAAGCCACAGAAGCCCGACACACTGTTGGCAACATGTTTTTAAACATTTAAATTGCCCGCCTTTAGTAGACCCATGACACAGGGACCCACTGCGGGAACATTGCCAGTTTCTCAAACGTTGTTTCGATAGTCTGTATCGTTTCCTCGATATCGTTATTCACAACGGTCATATCGAAGTGGTGTCCATACGTGCTTTTGAGGGTGTCACTTTCCTTGATGAGACGTTCCAGGCTGCCATCAAACTAGAAGAAAAGATGATATTGTGATATGTAAATGGCTGTTCCTAAGAGCTTGGTCACACTGGGCTCAAAAACCAGCCTATTCGACAAACAACTGAAAATCCCTAGGGGACGTGAGATTTAATGTGCTTTCTGAGCTTGGGGATAATGAGCAGACTACAATTGGGGGTCAATTAGGGTTCCTGTAACATAATTATACACGCTGTTTTGCTCTAACTGATCTCCTCAATCTAAAATGACAACATTCAGAATTAGTTGTGTCTTGTTCTTTTTCTTTTTTCTACTTTCGCAACACAAAAAGCCAGGAAATGAGCCAAGTGTGACCAAGCTCTAAGACTAACATCGTCAGAAGGTCAATTTTTGGTACTTAGGACAACATATATATATATATACAGTAGAGGTATGCTTATGTGAACAGTTGCTTTAATGTGAACAGTGCAGTTTTGGGCTAAATGGTAGAATGAAGATCCAAAATACCTATAAAGCTGTTTTCAGATGCCCTTAATTACCTACTTTGGCTAACTGGTAGTTAGCTTTAGACACAGCAAGTGCATGAAAATGGCAAAGTCCACTGTCAACAAACGTTCACATAAGCATACCTCCACTGTATATATATGTATTTGTACACAAAAGTCCCCAAAGGACCATGGTACATAAAACAACACAAAATAACAACAAAAATCTTGTACCTCCTTACAGAAAATGGGACCCATACAATAGTTGCGTTTTCGCAGATACCGTGGTATGTGCTACCCCGGTAACTGGATCTACAATTAGTCGTTTTTGCAGTTACCGTGATATCTGATATACGGTTGCTCTGCAAAAATGACAATTGCCGAAATGGCACTTTTCGAAGCCATCCTAAAAGAAAAACTGATATTCAGTAACATCACTAAGTGCCAAACTTCTTTCCCACCAATTTGACAAAAACTAGTGAAATTGAGATGACTTTTTCAGATACCACGATCGGTTACCGCGGTCAGACAGTGGTATCTGTATATCAGATACCACGATAATGACCGCGGTACCTGATACCACGATAACTGACTTCAGACCTTGGTATCGGATACCATGGTATCTGCAAAAACGCAACTTGCTGGGGGACGAGACACACATTTCTGGACTAAATCTGGGCTTAACCTTCAAGATTTTTCTTCCGGATTCTAGCCATCCATTTTCGTCGAGATGGATCATAAGGTGACGACAGGCCAAACACCTCGGTGTTGGACGCCCTAGATTCCGAAACCTTGAAGGTGCATCACAGAGGCAACATATTTGAGAGACAGAAAAGGCGTATTCTCGCCGTTCCTCAAGGACTCCTTTCGAGGAGTCCCTGCGCTTTCGTTTGTCCCAGGGACTCACTCCCTATATTCTCGCTAGTCTCCACGGACAGGGAATTCTCCGATTATCATCATCATCATCGAAAAGGACTCCTTTTCAGATTCGAAGGGGAATAAATTTTTGCTTGTGTTGTGCAATTTAAAATTAATTAAAAACAATCAGAATAAAGAAAACCAAAAATAAAGTGGATCCAGACCATCACAATATTTCCGGTTCGCATCTGAGACACGAGGTCTTTCCAATAATAAGTTTCATTAAAGATCCGATCACCTGTTCGAAAGTTATAAACACCTCAAGATTCCGGTTTCCCCCTCCATTCACTCCCATCACGATGGCTCCCTTGTAAGCCTGCCAAGTTTCATCGTCCTAGCCCACCTGGAAGTACTTTAAGTCCGGATCACCGAAATTCCAGAATCCCCCTTCAACTCTCCCCACAGTGCCCGAATCCGGTCCGGCTCTGTCTCTGACGATCTAGGGTTGTGCTTGTGCTTCCCACCAAGTTGCTCCACTCTAAGCGTTCAAAGATTTCCGGTTCTTGTCGGATCCGGTCCGGACTCGAAATGGGACATCTGAGACACGGGTCTCTCCAAATATTAAGTTTCATTAAGATCCGATCACCCGTTCGAAAGTTATACACACCTCAAGATTGCAGATTCCCTCTCCTTCCACGATAGTCGGATCGGGGAACTGACTATTTCCGCGTGAATCTGGTCGGGTCCCTGATACGCCTGCCTAGTTTCATTGTCCTAGCCCACATGGAAGTACCTCAGCCCCGGATCACCAGAATTTCGGAACCCCCTCCAACTCCACATCAACCAAATCCGGTCCAGTTCTGTCAATGATGTAACTGAGGTTTGTGTTTGTTCTTCCCACCAAGTTTCATAACGATCGCTTCACTCTAAGCGAGTCACAAGATTTCAGGTTCCCCCTCCGACTCCCAGCCCACATTAATCGGATCCGGTCTGGACTTGAAATGGGAAATCTGAGACATTAGGTCTTTCCGAATGTCAGGTTTCATTGAGATCCGATCCCCCGACCAAAGTTATGCATGCCACTAAGTCCCGGATTCCATATCCCCCCCTCCCCCCCACGATGGTCTGATTAGGCAAGTGACTATTTCTAACTTAATCTGGTCGGGTCCTTGATACGCCTGCCAAGTTTAATCGTCCTAGCACATCTGGAAGTACCCTAATTCGCAATCATGGGACCGACCGACAGACTGACGGAATTGCGATCGGTATATGGCACTGTGCCATAAAAAGTGCCATAGAAAACATCTTATTTTTATACCTTGGATTTGTATACACTTAGTTGTTTTGACTCTGCTAAGCGATCTTTTACTTTTTTGGGGGGAAGGATACCTTTGACTTCGTAAAGTTTCTCCGTCCGTCTGTCAAGCCTGTTAAACGGAATTCACACAGAGGGCGTCTGAAAATCGCCAGGGAAAACTGCGCCTTGCGACGTCTAGGCGAAATTGCAGGAAGTGTCAGAAGGAGAGCAAATACGCCCGAATTTTATTTCCAGAAATATGAGCAATAAAAGAAAATAGAGAGGTGTATGGAGCCTAGAGGAGTTGCTTGCTCTGCTACAGCACAGCCGGCATCTGACCACAGCCTATAAATGAAGGACAAGAGCTTCCTGCTGACTATACTGCTGTGCTGTCCTACATGTCTCCACTGTACCTTCTTCTCAGATTTCTCAATTTCTTTCCAGGCATTTTCCCTAATTCCGTTGTCTTTGTACTCCGTGATACCATTATCGTAGATTACTGGATAACTTTGAAGTAGGCTAATTAGCTATCCTGCTTCCATCTCAAATTATTTGCCAGGCGTTGCGATTTTTTTCGGCTCGGGGCCGGACGAAGCGTTTTTTTTACCTGACGATGCGTTTTTTAACGCCTGGCGTGATGAATATCGCTAGGCGTGGCGAAATTCGCTCTCTGTGTGAATTGGGCTTTAGCACGACAACTCTCGAAGGGGTTTAAATATTTTGTTCAAACTTGGCATGATAATTCTTTGGGACAAAGTACAGGTCAAGTTCGTAGATGGGCTTTGTACCTCTATATTTAGGGGTGGGGGTTTAAAATTAAGGGGCGAAAAAATATTTGTCAAAGCTAATAAGATAGTCGATTTAGGAGTAAGGAGACAAGATGAATCCGAGTTTGAAATTTATTTTCTCGCTGTACAAGTGGTTCACCTGGAATCCGGCCAAAACCGGAAAACTTGCTAAAAGTAAAAGTTGATTAGCGGTTCAATGTAGGGATAATGAAAAATGCTGAATTCGATTCTGAACTTTTTTTTTCTGGCAGGACAAGTACTTCAAATGAAAATCCTCTAGTTTCGGTTAAAAAAGGAGTGAGACAGGGTGCAGTTACGTCACCTGATGCATTCAAAAATAGTATTATTAAACCCCAGTCGAGTTCTTTGATCACTTGTGTATTGAATGGTATCGATCTTTCGCTTGTTGGGTATGCTGGTGACGTCCTAAATCTAGTGCGTGGTCTTGAGGACAATTTCTAGGTTCTGCAAGAACAGTAATGTCAAGTTGGTCTTCAGTTTAATGCCCAGAAATCGGAGGTTCTTCTTTTTTAACGAAAAAGTTTTGCCAGAAGAGATATCAGCCCAGCTAGGTAATGTTGTGCCTACTGATCTAGTGACTTATTTGGGCCTGCCTATTGGTCGTTCACTGCTTGAAACGCGTCGGTTGCTGCTTGGTCATTTCCAGAAAAAGATAGCGCTTGCTTATAGCATGATAGTGGCTAATAAAAGACGACTGGATCGAACTATTTTGGCTCGATTGTACAACACTGTTTCGCTTCCACATTATCTGTACCTTAGTCCGTTTTGGCGAATCTTTAGCCCACCTAATAAGCGAAAAATACGGTGTCTGTACTATAAGTATGCGAAATTTTTGCTGCGCTTACCTCCTTGGAGCAGTAATCGTTTTATAACGAGAAATTATAAAGTGGCAGATCCAGATCGGTACTAGAAGCCCAAATAGCTCGCCATAATTCTAAAGTTGCATCCCACCCTTGGGCTTCTTTGCTGAAGCAGTAGGTGTGCCCGTCTTTGTGAATTTTGAATTGTTTATCAGTTCTGTGTAGATATATAACGTTTTCTGTTTTTTGTCTCTTTCTCTCTTATACTCCATCTGTTTGTTTTGATGGGAAATAAATGATATATATATATATAGTTCGAACGGAATCCGGCCGAAACCGGAAGTCTGACAGGAAGTTTTAAAACGCAATGATATATAAGGTAAGGAGACATGTTGAATCCAGGTGTGAAACTAATTTTCTCGCCGGGCAAGAAGTTTACCCGGAATCCTGCCAAACCGGACATTTGGTAAAAACAAAAGTTAGTTCTTAATTCGATTAGAGGTTCATATCGGGGGTAAGAACATTCCATGAATCCATCTCTGGACTTTATTTTGCAGAACTCCGGATATAATCGAATCGTTCTCGGTTCGCCTCTCGATGTCACCAGCTCTTTTGCTCTGCAGGCAATTGGCTCGGAATACAGCTAAAACGAGGAATTTGGTCAAAGTAAAAGACTTTTCTAACGTGGATCAGAGCTGAGGTATAGGCTAGCGGTAAACATGTATTTTGCATCTATACCCGAACTTGGTTTTTCGGCCGTAACTGTCAAAAGCACCAAAACGGTACCAGTTCTTGTACAAACGGCTGAGCATCGATAAACAGTAACATGTTAAAGGGGTCTGGCGAAGACTGGGGTCCCTCCGGAACTTTGGTCTTGTTGATCTTGGGCTCTAGTAGTGACGTTCCGATTATACAGTGGTGGCCCGACAAGACAAAATTCATCCAGACGACAAAAATTTCGACAAAATTTTACAAACGACAAAAAATTTTGACAGAAAACGTGAACTTCACAGGTTAATGAAGCGAAGCTCAGGAAATGTTCATTCCAGTTTAGACGGTCACTTCTGAAGAACAGTCCGCTTATTGCGTGTGACCCAAAAATGATTTATTTTTGGCAGTCCTTCACCCTTTTTGTTGCTTAATGTTTCAAGCATAGATCCACAGGTTCAAATAAAATATCTCAATCGTGAAATCAATTATATGAATAGTGTTTCAAGTGTTTCAATAGTGTTTCAAGCATAGATACACAGGTTCAAATGAAATATCTCAATCGTGAAAATTAATTATATGAATAGTGGGGCATCGAAGTAACGCATTTTCATCGGATCTTCAAGCCTATTTAAGTGAATAAGTCATGGATGCTAGACTATCATATCTCAGCCCTATTCGGTTAACTTTAAAGTAACTGTTGACTTTGAAGTCATTGCTTTGCCCTTTGGAACCTATTAAGCGGCAAGAAAAAGCAATGAGGTGGTGATTTTGAAACCTAGGGCAATGCCCCTATTAAGCGGCCCTATTAATGCCCCTATTAAGCGGCAAGAAAAAGCAATGAGGTGGTGATCTTGAAACCTAGGGCAATGCCCCCCCCCCCCCTAATTGCGCCTTAGACTAGGAGTGCGGCGAAACGCCTCTAATGTTGTCATTCCTCATCAGCGGCTGACTTAAGCAATAACTCCCTTCTTAATTCCTCGGGCTCTTGGCAATTTGTCATGAAGGGGATGACACCAGGGGCGTCACGACTGGGGGGCCCAATGCTGCCGGCGAGTCGGTAAAAAAATACGAATCGGCGCGAAGCGCCGCGATTTTTCGTCAAAACAGTCGATTTTTTTCATGAAAAAAGTCGTTTTTTCTGAAAAATGGTCGATTTTTCGTCAAAATCGTCGGTTTTTCTGAAGATCAGTCGATTTTTTTCAAAAATGTCATTTTTGTTGCTGAAAACAGTCGTTTTTCTGTAGAAAAAGTCGGTAAAAATTACCAGCCAGTTGGTAAATGCCTCGCCCCCCCCCCCCAAACATTTTGGCTAGTAACGCCTCTGGATGACACTATCATCTAAAGCACCGCAAATTAGTAAATGTAAAGACATCTAAGACGCTCCATCACCAAAGGCTTTCTTGTTATTACGCCTTTCGGATTAAGACTTTACGGAGATCAGAGAATGCCTTGTTGTGGTTCCGAGGGGTTGCCCACTCTCGATTTTGGTGTACAGCAAGTGCCCGTCGCCGGCACGGATTGCCACGTGTCTGAATGTCAAAAGTGCAAAAATTGTACAATACTCTGTATGACAAGTCCAAAACACGCCAGTGATCCTCAGGAAGAAGGAGTAAGCGTCTCCGTTACGACTCAAAATCAACGACACAAATCCTGTGTCAAACAATCACGGTGATCTTTGGGAGCAGCTGTGATACCACTTCTGCCTTTCTTCCGCTAGGTACCCGGAGAGGCCAGAGATTTTGCATCGGCAAGGAGAGACAGTCATCAAGAGTATTGAAAGTGCTTTGAAATGAAAAAAACATGTGAACTCCTTACGTCAGAAGGCTAACGGCGCCCTATCTCTCTTTTCAAACCTTAAGCGATTTGGTTTCTCTGCAAAGGTGCTGTTATACTCTTTGTTCGACCACTTACCAAATACGCCTTGTCAAATTTGGCCCCTGGCCTAACCCAGAATCAATCCTCGAGGATTAACAAGACCAAAGGTTTTAATGGGATCCCAAAAATTTAATATTGGATCCAGACAATTGGGTTTTGCCTTCGTCAGACTCCTTGAACATTTTTACTATTAAAATTTAGAAACAGATTAAGGCCAAATAGCTAATCATCTGAGAAAACTAAGTTCAGATATGGATTCAGCATGTGTTTACCTCTATAAGTCCTATCTATTTTGATGAACTGATCAAAACTTCCTGCCTTACTTCTGCCAAATTTCCTGTTTCGGCCGAATTCTGGGCAAACTACTTGTCAGGCAAAAAAATAAAGTTCTGAAACGAATTCAGCGTAATCTCCTTATCCCTACACCAAACATCTAATCAACTTCAAAATAAAACTAACTTATAACAAATTTTTCGGTTTCAGCCGGATCCCGGGCGAACTATGGTCGGGTAAGAAATGATTGTCACATACGGATCCAGCATCTCTTCTTACACCTAAATCTAATCAACTTCAAATCAAGCTTTTGTTTTTAACAAATTTTCCGGTTTTGTCCGGATACCGGGCGAACTACTTGTCTGGGTAGAAAATAATTTTCATACAAGTGTTCAGCATCTCTTCTTACCTCTAACTCGAACACCTAATCAACTTGAAATAAAACTTTTCCTTTTAACAAACTTTCCGGTTTCGGCCGGATTCCGAACGAACTACTTGTCCGGCGAGAAAACAGATTTCACCATCGTGTTCATCACGTTTTCTTACCCTTAATCGACTATCTCATTAGCTGTTTAAAAATATTTTGTTTGTCCCTTAATCTGAACCCCCACTCCTAAATGTAGGGCTGCAGAGCCAATCTACCAACTCGACCTTTCCCTTGATTCAAAGAATCGTCACAACGAGTTTCATCAAAATATTTCATTCCCTTCGAGAGTTATCATGCTGACAGACAACAACTTTTGCGGTGTCATAGGTATCCCTCTACTTACGTTTTGGGATCTCAAAAAGTACAAAAGCGTGATCTCTGAATCATCCTTGGCGACAAATACCTAGACTATGACCCGGCATTGGTGAAGCTAAGCTTAACATCCCTTGCCGATAGAAGGCATGCACTAACCATTGGTATCCATTGCCTTGAATCCGATCAGCACCGCAACATTCTACCAAAATAAACCGAATTGCACATATGAAGTTTACTATAGTTAAGACCAGACATACTTGTAAATATGGTCCATGGCAAAATTCTTACGAGCCTCATACACATTCAACTGAGCGATTCTTAAAAACATTTGTGTCGTATTTTAATAAGTTTTATAACGACAAGCCTTGAATATCATTCACAATTTCTTGTTCACCTTGTAGGTTTCTATAGTGTCAACGTACCAACGTTCTAATTACTATGCATTTGTATCATGGTGAACAAATCTGAACTGAACTGAATTGAATATTAAAATCAGCATGCTTAAAGATGAGTCGCCTAATTTATGGCCGGCACGGGGACCCGTCTATTCGTCCACCCGTCATTTCGTCCAGCAAATCCGTCACATCCTCCACTTTTTCCGACAGTGTGCTCATCCGTCGATTCGCCTACCCGCTGATTCCTCCAACCGTCGATTCGTCCACCCGTCAATTCGTCCACCCGTCGATTTCGGACGGTGCCGGGAGAGGGTGCAGAAGTGCCGGGGGTGGTAACCCTCGTCCGGGGAAATCTCGTTGAAGCTGATAACGGACTGTCAACTGCCCATTGTCACTAGCCTGCCACCTACACAGGGGAGATCTGAATATCTGATTGAAGCAAGCTTAAAGACCTAATCCAAACATTCTGTTCACCTTCTCTTAGTGATCGCATGCCACCACGGGTTTGTTTAGATTCGAACTCGATTGCCAAGTTGCTGTTTTGGCTCGAGAAAAAACCCACGCACAACGTCTTCTTTTCTAGATGGCAGAATTTTCTAGGATTGATTAGCAAAGAATCATAAGACCTAACTGATAATTTTTGTATGTCTTCGGAGGTACCAAACTGGTCTTGGTTTTATAATTTATTTGTATTTGTAATAAACAGTTGGAGCATTAGATGGAAATTATTATTTTGACCCTTGGCTCCCTACGTGCCATTACAGCTGTCCGGGATAATCGGCTGAGATTTAGTCCCGAAAGTTATTTCAAACCTAGGAAATTTGGTGTTTCTTTTTTAATTTGCTCATTGCTTTACGGTGTTTTTAGTGGTTTTGAACATTCATAGTGACAGTAGGGATGGTTAGCATTGTGTGTGTGGTAGAAAGACCACTTTTTGTGGCCCGCTTTAACAGTGGAGCTTACGACAGTGGTCTCGCAGGGAATCTCTAGCAGTACGGACGTAATTGGGAAATCGGTCCGTTTTGTATCTAAATACGTCCGTATTGCTAGAAATCTTTTCAAGCTCAAATACGTCCGTCAAATACGCCCGGATTTTACGCACAGTGTGTAAACCCACCATCAGTGGCCAAACGTTTAAACGTAGTTCACAGGCACTCACAGCGCTTTAAACAAGCTATCAAAGACTGCATTGGAAATTCCAGACACCGTATTGATTCGTAGAATTTTGTGGAGAATTGCGTCTATTTTTTTCTATCAATAATAATAGTAATAATTATTCTCTAAAGGTTCACTGAATAAGGATAAAATCCGAAAATCTAGTTACGAATCAGTATTCACTTAAGCAGGCGAATATAATTCTCACTAGGTACGAGCGAAACTTTCAATTTAACCAACCTCACCGACGCCGCAATCATTCACTCACTATACGTTTACTTTTTTGTGTCTTTTCCAAGAATCCTCCTACTCTCCAGCTTATTTTCGATCATACAAAAATTATTCCTTCTTTCATTCACAGTACCAAAAACGGGCTGCTAGACATAGACGGGCTCAATTTCGACTCCACCTCATAATTATTCGGTCGATTTTTCCTCGGATTCATCAATTCTCAGGGAAACCACCTGAAGCAAAGTCAGCCTCGACGTCTATTTTTATTTCGTTCCAACTAGAGCCTTTGTGGAGACGGGACGAGCAATTTGGAACAATAGAAATTACTTTCCTCTGAAACTGGGCTAAAGGGGAACAGCACGTCCTAGTCTCCAGGATATGTCCTCGGACACAAAAGGATACTTGGTGAAACGTGACAAAAGGATTCGGAGGGAAATAAATACACCACAGAGGCAGAAGATATGGAATGATACCAGCGATGAGTAGCTGGTAGTGTGTTAGGCAAAGCTTTCAGCAAAGGAATGGCAGACTTAAAACCTACAAACCGCGAAAATCCGAGGGAGAATATCTCCTTTCTGAAAGCTATTTAGCATGGCGGACTTAACGACAATCCGTAAACTGTTTTATAAGGATGCTAAGTACCTACTAGGCCCCCCCCCCCTCCATGGGCTCGTAACCACAAAGTAACACCTACTAGCCGCGAAAATCCAAGGGAGCATATATCCTTTCTCGAAGCTTTTTAGCATGGCTGACTTTACGACAATCAGTAAACTGTTTTATAAGTATGCTAAGTACCTACTAGGTCTCCCCCCATGGGCTCGTAACCACAAAGTAACACCTACTAGCTGCAAAAATCCGAGGGAGCATATCTCCTTTCTGCACGATATTCTGGAAGCATGGCTGACTTAACGATAATCTGTAAATTGTTTTATAAGTATGCTAAGTACCTGCTAGGTCTCCTCCCATTGGCTCGTAACCACAAAATAACACGAATTTCCGATGTTACTGATCCATTTGTGGATGTGGACCAACGCCGTGCTGAGTTGTTTCTTCTCTAGGCCGGGGCCACCCATATTACAGTGCGATTATTTAGTCTAGTCTGATCTTTTTCTTTTACTGTTTTTCAAATACTCTACATGGGTAATTTTGTATGGGTCGATAAAATTATAGATTGATTGATTGCTATGACCAGACCGAAAAGTGATAGTAAAATAAAAGGCGTCTTTGCTCTTTGATTCAGCAGCAAGTCTCGGCCCTGTCTTAGGTGAATTTATTGACTGCGTTTTATTTTATTCTGCATTTTTATTTATTTTATTTTTATACCCGACTGTGAAATTCAAAGTTTGATGGCTACCTTTATGTTATCCTGTATCGAACGGGTTTGGGGTTAAAAATGTCGAAAATGTATTCGACAATCCAAGAAGTGTATTCGAGAATCGCTCAAATGTGTTCGAGAAATAGGTGTTTGTCTTCGAGAATCGACGAAAATCTTTCTTGGTCTTCGAGAAACTACAAAAAGTATTCGAGAAAAGCCGAAAAAGTATTCGAGAATTTCCAAAAAGTGCTTGTTATTCAAACCAAAATTAGGTACTCGAGAATATGAAAAATGTATTCGAGAATGACAAAGCTGTCTTCGAGAATTTTTCTAGACATTTTGTGATTCTCGAATACATTTTACGCATTCTCAAAGACATTTTTGGTGTTCTCGAAGACATGATTTACCGGAAATTGTTTTGAAAAAGAAAAATTCTCGAATACATCTTTGTCATTCTCGAATTCATTTTCGACTTTTTTAAACCCAAATCCATTCCATAATCCTGACAAGCGACTGATATTCTGACAAGCTCAAAACATACATACAACTGACAGTAGGCGGAGGAGTAGAAGGATTGAAGTCGAACTGGACCGAAGTTCGGAATTCGGGATAATTATATAGCACATAATTACGGACTGATATTCGGGATTCGTCAACATGCCGTCAGCGGTTGTGGTAGAACAAGAGTGCATGATCTTGATCGTAGGCTTGAGGCTAGGGACGGAAACACTTGCCCTTGCCCAGTCCGGTTGCATGCCGATACGGTTTCTTCCATGTGCGGTGAGTTCTCTGCTATTCGTCGAGAGGAAGGGATAACGGGCGAGTATAGTTCCCAAACTGGTTTCGGAACACCATTTTATCCGGAGAAGTTAAATTGTATTAGAAAGTCCGTCAGAGAAGAACAAAAGATGCCATGACACCAGTCAAGCAGGAGGAGTTGCTCACCTGAAAAGGCTAAATAAATCGACTTTAAACCTTGACAAGGCAAGAATTTAAAGGACACCTGAATGAAGAGTACCAAGTATCATCCCTATCTGTATGACTTCCGTTAACATTGCCTACAGAAAACCCAATCCAAATACGAAATAGTGTTTCCAAGCTATGATTTTTGCTCCATTTTGCATCTGTCCTTATTTCAGTACCGGACAATTTTAGAAATGGACAAATGTCTCCAATCAACCCTTCTTCTGGAATATTTTTTAACCAGTTAAGCCCAAACGTATATCTAGAAGAAATTCCAATACGATCCGGCCACTGCTGTACAAGATTTGAATGAATTGCGCTTTTTGTCTTAAGAGTCTGCATGTGCAAACCTCAAGAAACGAACATCCCTATTTTGAAAACGTCACGCTCAGGAGAAGAATGCTCTCCGTGGCCATGTCTGTAAATGTATTCTCCATCCACCAAAACAAGGACACAACTCAAACGCAGATTGATTCGCTTGGAGCCCTGAACTAGTTTAAGGTCAATTCTAACACACATTCTTCATGAATTCAAGGACCCGTCGAGTCCGCCATTAAGAATATCGAATAGACCCAGTAAGCAGTGCCTTTCATTGAGATCGAGACCGGTTCGTTAACGCCAATGTTTATCAAGTCTAATCAATAGAAGGATCTAATTTGCAAGACTAACAAGAATTTCCGGCTTCAGATACGAAGCAGCGGTTCATGCCGATCACGTTTTACCCAACTTACTGGTCAAATAATATAGTCTCCAATCACAAATAATACTCCTTTTTTTCGCGTGTATCTCTCGTCTCGAATTCACGCTCTAATTGGCTATAAATGCAAGCCTTGACTAAGACTTTGCTCCCTTCCGACATGACTAAAGTAAGCAAATCTCCCGAAAACTGCATTTCTCGTGCGAAAATTCGCCATATTTTAAAATTTTTCTCTGTTTTTCAATTTTGCGAAATATTTCAATTTTTCGCAATATTCGCAATTTTCGAGAGGCCTCTGAATTTTTCAATTTTGCGAATATTCGACTGAATTTTTCAGTTGCAAAATTCGCTTTTTACATCTATAGCCATTGCGGACCATGAAAACCTATCGTTTGATCAACATTACTTTTTAACACTTTACAGCTGCTTTACAGTTATGATGCGCACTTTTCAGGGGGCTAGGAATCCATTTGTAAGCGCCCTTGAAGCACTTGAAGCACAGATGAGCACTTGAAGGAATCCATTTGTAAGCAACAACCTTGAGGCAAAGATGATCATGGGCCCTTGTAGATCATAGAACTATATTTTTCGAACAAAAGTTCTTGGTTCGCTTTGAGGTTAAGCTGCGCACTTTAAAGGGACTAGGGATTCATTTGTAAGTAAAATCCCTTGAGCACACATGAGAAACATCAAAAGCATGTACTCTTCAAAATTATCAAGTTTCATTAAGATCTGATCAATTGTTCATAAGCTATGCATGCCTCAAGTTTCCGGATTTTCTCTCCCTCCATTCAACCCCCCCCCCCCCAAGATGGTTGGATCTAGGAAGTGACGATTTCCAAGTCAGTCTTGGTGGCTCTCTAATGCGCCAGCCAAGTTTCACCGCACATCTGGACGTACCTTAACTCGATCGCCGGAATTCTGGACCCCCTCCAGTCCATTTCTGTTAACGATGTATCTAGGTCTCGTGTTTGTTGGTCCCGCCAACTTTCGTTCCGATCTCATCACTCTGAGCGTATCACAAGACTTCCGGTTCCCCCCCTTAATTCTCCCACAGCCACCGGATCCGATCCGGACTTGAAATGGGATTCTGAGATACGAGGTCTTTCCGGATATCAAGTTCAATAAAGATCCGATCACCAGTTCAAAAGTCATACATATCTCAAGATTCCGGATTCCCCCTCCGTTCACTCCCCCATGATGGTTGGATCGGGGAAACGATTGTTCTTAATTCAATCCGGTCTGGTCCCTGATACGCCTGTCAAGTTTCATCGTCATAGCACATCTGGAAGTACCTTATCTCGGGATCACCAGAATTACAAAACCCCACTCAAACTACCCCACAAGGCACGTAACCTGTCCGGTCCTGTCATCTATGTATCTAGGGCTTGTTCCTATCCCGATCTCTCCACTCTTAGCGTTCCACACGATTTCCGGTTTCCCCTTAAACTCCCCCCAAAGTGACCGGATCCGGTCCGGACTAGAAATGGTACACCTGAGACACGAGATCTTTCCAAATATCAAGCTTCATTAAGATCCGATATCTTGTTCAAAAGTTATGCCTATACCTCAAGATTCCGGATTCCCGCTCCCTCCACTATGGTCGGATTGGGCAAGTTACTACTCCCCAGGTATTTTGGTTGAGTCCCTGATACGCCTGCCAAGTTTCCTCGTCCTAGAACATCTGGAAGTAACCTAACTCGCGACCACCGACAGACGGGCGGAAAAGTGATCGGTATACGGCACTTGGCCGGAAGGCAAGTTCCATAAAAACCGAAATGAGCCTTTTATTTCAAATACTGCAAATTCCTTGTATACCTTCCCCGACTCTAAGAACTCCCACGAAGCTTCTAGCTTTGGCCGGATTCGGAAAATACTGTCCATCCGAGGATAAGTTAGTTTCAGCTTTCAAGTCTTCTGGTATATATTTCAACCGAAAAATCCTAGCTTCCCTTTATAACTCCGTTGCAATACCCCGATTTCTGTACCTACCTCCCTTCTGGCAAATATTCTCAGCTAGTAAAAAAAATAAACTCCGTTCCACCTTTTTCAGATTCTCAAAATACTTACTTCGGCTCCCCCCTTGGACAAGAAATACTAAAATCATGAAAATATATAACATAAGAGACCCTGAGCTTGCTATCTCTAACCTGATTAGCAATTACAATTCATAAATCCAGTCCCACCCGTTGAGCAAAATTCTCAGAGTTTAAGTGTAAAGGTATGCAACCGTGTTCAGTTTTTAGTCAGTCAGAGAGTCTTAGTTTGTAATTGTCGATTTTTTGTGTGTTTACTATGAAAGTTTTACGTTTTGCTTTTGTCTTGTTTTTCTATTCGTTTTTGTACTCCGCCCTTTTTCTGTTTGAAATGACGGGTGATAAATAAATAAATAAATATCACTCACTGGGAGCCCATATGCAATCCAGATTTTCAACCAAAAGTTGACCAGAGTTTTGGCCTTTTTAACTTCAGGGCAAACCTTCAAATAGGGTATCATTTAGGTTATGCATAACTGCAAGCCTCATAATTTATGCAGTTTGAACCGTGTTTCAGTTTCAGTTTATTTATTAGCAAAAAACACTGTAGACTAACTCCACCCTAACTGAGCACTGACCGTAACGGGTGACAGTGTTCTATCATTCGTCACAAGAAAAGGAAATAAAAGTAAAAAGATAAAAGAAAATGTTCCTCTGACTCCGGGAATCTGCAGAACCATTTATCCCCACACCACCTATATTGATATAGATGTTGTGTTACGTGTGCTAAAGTTTGTTTGTTCTTCTGTCAGTGTGTAATTATGGCCCTTGGCTAAAATAAAGGTATAATAATAATAATAATATAGAAACCACAGTAAAAAAAAGGACTTACGTCAGCAACATTATGCATAGCTGGAGCTGCGACGAAAACAACGTAGGGGGCAAACTCAGCTGTCCGCAGAATTTTGAGCGCTTGTGGCTCCACGTCCAAAATTGCCACTTTGCCTTCTTGATGAATGTGACGAATCGTTTCCAACTTTGTCCCGTACATGGCATCCTCATGGGTTCCTGAAAAGACCTACATGATCATACTTGCTACAAGATTCATCTGTCATCTAGCTTAGGATACTGTGCCCCCCCCCCGTTGGAATCGACTAAAAAAAACCGGTAAAAAACGGTATGGCGCAGGAGGCACGGGCAATAAAAAGAGATTAGCAAGTAGCAGAAGTAGACAAGTAAGTGGGAGTTCTTAACTCCAGAGCCTAGAAGAAGGCACGTTAGAACATTGTCCCTGCCCCTCAGTCTGAATCCTGAAAGGGTCCTTTTAGTTTTCGTGCCTCTTTTTGGTACTCGTGTCTCCTACACTATGCCGTGCCGGAAAATTTGTAAAAAGTAAAAGTTGAATCTGAAGTTGATTAGATGTTCGATTCTGGGGTAAGAGGGCATGCTGAATCCAAATATGAACATAATTTTTTCGGGACAAGTAGTTCGCCCGGAATCTGGAAGTTTAGCATGACACTTTAAAATTCAATAATATAGTAGATATAGAGTGAGGAGACATGCTGTTGCAACTTTCGAACATACTAATGATAAACAAAAAGTGTATGCGATCAACCCGCATTTAATGGGTCGAAAAGTCAAAATGCATCCGACAACTATCTGGTAACAATTTAAACAAATCTGTTGACCAATTTTCCAGTCCCTACCCTATGCCTTTACTCACACAGGCGAAAGCTCTGCGCGTCAGTGACGTCACTTAGTTTAATCTATGGACCCAGGAGGGATGGTGACTTCGCTCGCGTGTATACGCGCAAAGTTTGTTGGTTTTAATAGACGATTTAATAGACGATTGTCGGGGGGTCGAAGGGGTTGATATAAGGGGTTGATATATGTTGTTCAAACTTCGTATGAGGATTCACTGGAAAAGTACAGGCCAAGTCCGTAGATGGGTCCTTTAGCCCTATATCTAGAGGCAGAGGAGGGGGTTTCGAATTAAGGGTAAAAACAAAATAGTGTTATAAGCTAATGAGATATTCGTTTAAGGGGTACTGCATCCAGGCCCACTGAATTCATATCTGAACTTAGTTTTCTTGCCGGAAAATCATTCATCAGGAATTCGGCCGAAACTGGAAATTTGGTTGAAGCTCAAAGTTGTTTCTGAAGTCGATTAGAGATTCGGCATCGGCATAAGGAGACATGCTGATTCGAATTTTGAGCGTTATTTCCTTGACGGATAAGCTGGCAAAATTTGCAAAAACCTGGCAATTTGGATTGGAAGGTTCGGCTCTCAATGTCACTAGATCTTTTGCAGTGCATGCGGTTCGAAAAAAAAGGTTAGAAAAAAATTTTTCTAAAAGACCTTTTTGGAGTCGATTAGAGATGAGATACTGGAGTATTTCATTAGCTGTTTGGTCGTAAGCAAAACAATTCAAAACGGTAACATTTTTGTATACATATTCATGCGGTTGATTATGGATAAATAGCAAAAATGTCAAAGGGGTCTGGCGAAGACTCGGAAATGTACAAGATTCGATTGTCTGGACCAAGAGTCTAATAAATATTAAATTTTGGGATCCCATCGAAACCTTTGGTCTTGTTCTCTAAGAATCAAGTATGCTATTATTATAAAAGGCCAACTACGGCCAGCTTATTAAGACTTAACACTAGTGAAACATTTCAAAGTCCAATAAGTCGGCGACTTGTTCGTTGACGGCACGAAACAAGTCCAATGTGGTCCAATCAGGTTAATGTTGCAAAACAAGGCTCCTAACGGGTGCGTGCCCCTACGTAGACACAACATTAAGTGGACAAAACCCGACACTACACGGACACATTCGCCGACATTTGGTGGACAAGAAAAAATCGACACTACGAGCGTGTTCCACCCTACTTACCGTAGTTACTACGCAAGACGTTACCATTTCTGGCTTCTTGGCATCAAGGCTGGAACACCTTTTTCTCTTTTCGGTCAAATATCATGCCACGGGCTAATCGGACCAATCCCGATTCACAGATTCGTAGTTACCACGCTTACTACGCTCCCGAGCATGGTAAGCAAATAGTCGCTATTAGTTACTATTTCGAGAAGGATGGAACGGTCAGCGTAGTAACTTTTGACGAGGTTGGAACGAAAACCGTAACTAATAGTTACTATATTTCATGGTGCAAACGGATACGGCAGCTGAATTTTATTGGAGCTATATTTCGGCCCTTCTTGGCAAGGGCCCTTGTGTTTCCCACAAGTTTTTTTTCCAACTTGAGCGGTTTTGAGCCGGAAGAGGACCCTTGCCAAGAAGGACCGAAATATAGCTCCAATAAAATTCAGCTGACGTATCCGTTTTGCACCATCAACTATGATTCGCAGTCAGCTCGGGCTGAAGGAATAATAGTTACTATTGCTAGAAGGGTGGAACAAGCTCTACCTGGAAACGTCAGTAAGCCGTACTACGCGACGGAGATACGATGGTATATCGCACGACACTACGTAGACATACCAGTCCCTCGACCGACACTATGCAGTGTTGCCATTTTGGTGGATTTTACGACCGACGGGTGGATTTTTTATTTTTTATTTTGCTGGCGTAATAAACTTTTCGGGTTCTGTTGACAATCCTTGTGGTATTTCTTGCAATTTTGGGTTAAAAAGAAGTTTTGGCGTATTTTTCAAAGACAGCGTTGTATTTCTTGGATCACGATCTGTCAACACTCGATACTATGTGGACACCTCACTAACAGGACAAAATCCGACACTACGTCGAAAGCCAAAAAGTGCCAATGTAGTGTCGCTATTGATACCGTCGTGTCCATGTAGTGGCATCAGAACAGGGGTCCTGCATTTCCTTGTTTTTCGCGGGGACTGCCGCACACCCGTGGTTACCAGTACTATGTGCCCAACGGATGACCACTGATTAACTCGCCCTTTGTGATTTACTTCATCTGTAGTGCATATATTTTTGTCAACAGGCTCTAAGTATTCTAAAGTATCTCTAAGTGTCCCAAAGCAGCAATGAGTATCTCAATGTATCTTGAATTTTTGTGAAGTATCTCTAAATATCCCAAAGTATCTCTGAGTAGCATAATGTGACTCAAAGCATCTCAAAGTATCTCGAAGTAGCTCTGAGTATCCCAAAGTATCATGAAAGCATCTTTATACTGCAGCTTGCACACCGTTGTTCTTGGGGACCAATCCTGGGCTCTGATCCCAAGAGGATTTGCTGTTGACGACCGCCCTTTCATGATGTGTCTAAGACAATCAAGAGTCTAAGTGTCTTGGTACAGCATGTAAAGTATAATTTTTCACATCATCTGTCATTGATATTTTGTCATTGATCGCTAATTGTCTTTTCTCTCTTTTGCTCTTTATTTCTTTTTTTTTCCGTTTACTCCTTTCTTGTTCAGTTTGAATGTAACGGGTTATAAAGAATATACATACATACATCATTTTAAACGTCAACCTCGCTCCGTCCAAGTTCGCCGAATCGGAACAGACAGACAAAAACGTGATAGTCAAAACGGGGCCCCATATGACCATACCATGCAGTCTGTCGGAAGCAATTATCCTGTTCTGGACGGATAGAAAACAATTCTATTAGCTATCTGTGACTAACAGGCGTCATCAACCGAAACCACTTCAGGATGAGTGACGACGAGTAGATAACACGCCCACCTTTACAGAAGCTGTCTACCAGAAGCTCCCAAAGCTGGTCACCAAAAGTTCCTTCACACACCCTAAAAGGTATCCTTAAAGGACCCCTCGCACTATTTACGCTTCAACTTACAGTATTTTAAAGTATTTGAATAATTTAAAACTAGGCTGTGCTTTCAACGAATAACCCACGATTTTGGCTGTTTCAGGCCTTTTCCGAGACCCGTTGACTTGTAGCGAAAACAGGGAAATAATTTACATAACCGGTCTTTCTGATGGGAAAACTTCTCGCAGACAACCGTCGATAGCGTGATACACATCGAAGGTAGCAAAACACGGCAAGTGCGAAAATCAGTGTGGTTTTGCTAGAGGGGTTAGAATGTGCCGTACGAAATTGGGGTCTCCGGGTTTAGAAATACATGGAGCATTATGAAAGTAGGTTGCGTTAGTATTATAGGTAAGACAGGTCCTTCAAGTATCTCTAAGTATTCTAAAGTATCTCTAAGTATCCCAAAGCAGCAATGAGTATCTCAATGTATCTTGAATTATTGTGAAGTATCTGTAAATATCCCAAAGTATCTCTGAGCAACTTAATGTGACTCAAAGCATCCCAAAGTATCTCGAAGTAGCTCTGAGTATCCCAAAGTATCTTGAAAGCATCTTTATACTGCAGCTTGCACACCGTTGTTCTTGGGGACCAATCCTGGGCTCTGGACCCAAAGAGGATTTGCTGTTGACGACCGCCCTTTCATGATGTGTCCAAGACAATCAAGAGTTTAAGGGTCTTGGTACGGCATGTAAAGAATAATTTTTCACATCATCTGTCCTTTAACCTTCAACTCCTTTTCCACTGAAGACCGTAGACCACTGTGCACTCGGTAGGACATACAAGAATTGAGAGAATCCTCCCGGGGGGGGGGGGGCACCACAGGTGAAAAACTGTAAGAATTAAAAAAAAAATGTTTTGTTTTTAATTAGTAGTAACATAAGAATGGCAAACCCATCATGTCACCTAAAGCGAGCGTAGACACGTTTTAACTTTACGCAGTCTAAGAAAGTTCTAAATCTTTTTCGACCGTCGGGAAACCTCGCTCGTAACTGGGACTAGCAATCTGTTATCAGTCTGGTCCCACTGTTTTCCCGCCCATGAAAAAGAATGATAAGAAAGTTTCCCGATTTGGCAAAACGGCTAACTTATTACGTCTTCTTCCTTCTAACAGAATGTCATCTCAAAGCCTGTCATGACAGGCATATCCGTAATATTTCTTCCCTTTTCGGAGATCCAATCTTTAGAAAAAGAGACAGGAGATACAACAAACGTGTCATGGCGTTCTGTTCGGGATGCATCAAAATTTCATCTCGAGATGGAGCTATCGTCTGAAAGGTGATAAGATACGGTGCATGAAGATGGAAATGGGCCCGGGTGAGACATTGACCAATCCGAACTGACGAATCGTAACAGGATCAACCACGATCAATCGAAAGTGTCCCGAGAAAATTATAGAGGCGAAAGCCTTATTATTGCAATGATATTATTATCGGAGCGAATCTCGGATCGAATACGTCTTTTACTTCTTATCATGATCATACTGCAGGGACGAACAAATGCACGTGGGGACGACCTTTGACATGGATATATGAGTCAGGGTCTATGATCCGCAATATCCTTTTATACCTCACTAGCCTTTTGTCGCAGATACGCCCTTCATAAGATTCCTTCCAGATTAGTTCTTTTTTTGCCACCAGATGCTATAAAGTAAACACTGACAAGTTACTTCTTGGTGTACTTTTAGAAAAGTTGGTTTGGCCATTTTCAGTTCCTCTTAGGCCTAGCTATGTTTAAAACTGATCAATATGCCTCTGTCTCGTGATCTCTACCCAATTCTGTTCTGTCAAACTTCATCAAATCTGTCAATTCTGGCTTCCAACTTCATTGCTGACTGCTGGCTGACTTTTCCGCGGGGCCAATGTGCTACTCGGTATGAACCGAAAGCCTAATCGCTTATTCCCATGTAAGATAACTTATGCCAGAGAATACCAAGATCTAACTTGTGATTGTCATTGTTTCTATGTCAATCTGGCAGCAATTCGCCATTGGATTTTAGGGGGTCGACTAAAAGCAGGAAGGGAAGGGAACACGAGAAAAGCAAGAAGGCATACTAAGACCAGGAAGGGCATACTAAAACGAGGAAGTACGTCACCAGAATTCAAGGTTGCGAAAAATTGGAAAGCTGCACCGTTCCCTTCCTCTGTTTAGTATTCTTTGAGGGGTCGGCAACTTTTCATTTCAAAGTTCACCATCCCTTCCTCGTTTTAGCATCCTGAGATGGTTAGGCATTAAGTTCAGTGAGGGGTCGGCAACTATCAAATTGTAACCTTGAAAATACTAAAACGAGGAAGGAAATGGTGGACTTAAAATCTTAGTTGCCGATCCCTCGCTGGACTCGGAGGATTTTAGTTGCCTTTGATAGTTGCCAACCCCTCAAAGACGAATAATTTAAAATTTCCTTCCTCGTTTTAGTACTTTCAAGGTACTATAACGAGGAAGGAAATCGTGGACTGGAAATATCTTAGTTGCCGACCCCTCGCTGGACTCGGAGGGTTTTAGTCGCCTACCTTCAGAACGAGAAATAAAAAGGTGAATTACAATTTTGATAGTTGCCGACCCCTCACGGAACTTAATCCCTACCCTTGTCACGACACTAAAACGAGTAAGGGATGGTGGACTTTGAGTTTGAAAAGTTGCGGACCCCTAAACGAATACCAAAAAGAGGAAGGGAACGGTGCAGCTCGCCAGTTTGTCGCAGCCTTAATTCTGGGGACATCCTTCGTTGTTTTAGTATGCCCTTCCTCGCTTTAGTATGCCCTTCCTGGTTTTAGCATGCCTTCCTGCTTTTCTCGTGTTCTCTTCCCTTCCTGCTTTTAGTCGATCCCGAAGGGCGTATTACGGTGGAGCTTACGACATTGCATCTATGAAATGATGTGCGCACAGTCTGCGCCAAAGCAATTTATTACGTTTTTGCAGATACCATGGTATCTGTTACCACAGTAGAAAGTCGTTTTCGCAACTAACGTGGCATCTGATACCACGGTCAAAAGGCGTTTCTGTAGTTATCGTGGTATCTGGCCAGTTATCGTGTATCTGATATTCAGAAACCACGGTCCCACCGTGGTAACTGATCATGGTATCTGAAAAGTCATCTTACTTTCATGAGATTTTGTAAAATTGGTAAGAAAGCAATTTAGAACTTAGTTATATAACTGGATATCAGTTTTTCTTTTGGGATGACTTCGAAAGTGCACTTTCGGCACTAGTCGTTTTTGCAGAGCAACCGTGTATCAGATACCACGGTAACTGCTAAAAAGACTAATTGCAGATTCGGTTACCGTGGTAAAAAATACCATGATATCTGCAAAAAAGCAACTGTTGTAACGTTTGAACCACGACTGGGGTTGAAGAACACTGAAGTACTGGAGTATAGGGACAAACTAGTCCCCATCTCTTTTTCTCGCCTTGACACTTAAGTAGTAGGTATTGCTTGTTTTCTCACTGTTTTTCCAGAATGTATGCTCCGCTGTTCCGTCTGTATGGCCAAATAGCGACCGTAATGTCTGTTTAGCTGTCCAGCTTTTGCTAATTCCGGCACTTTCAGAGAAGCAAGGACGACGAAACTTGGCATGCACACAAAGGACCCGACACAATGCTCGTGTCAACCTTCCTTTTCCGGATTCCACCATCAGTTGTGGGGAGGGGATAGAGGGAGAATCCGGGATCCTGTCCCGATAAAAAATTTATCTCAAAATAGTAGTATGAAGTTGCACGAAAAAGTAGCATGCAGTACTAAGTGATGCTACTGCATGCTTCTACTTCAAGACTACCGTGTTACTGCATTCTACTGCATGCTACTATTAGCAAGACTGGATGCTGCTATGGCAAAGACAGGATGCTACTGGATACTACTGCTTAAGATTGGACCAGTCTGAGGCACATTAGATGATAGTATTCTTTACTATTACATAGTATTACATGCAGCTTTTTCGTACAATTATCATACAACTACGCAGGCTACAAATTTTTCATCGGGGTGAAGTAAAGTAAGCTGAGGACGCGGATCCGATACTAGTGAAGCTTGATAGATCGTAGGAGTAGAAGGCCTACATAATCCATTCATGTACTCAAACAGGATTCGGGCACGATGGGGGGGATCTGGAGGGGACTCCCAGCAATTTTGTGGCACGCATAGGTCGAGCTCTGCTTCTGGCAGATTACCCACGGCTTTGGCTGTTTAAAGCCTTTCTCCAGATCCGATGACTTCTAATAAAAGCACGGAAAAAATTACACAACCGTTTTACCCGACGACTGAGGTTCTCACAAGCAATCGTCGGGAGCCTGACCTTCAACGAAATTAGCGAAACGCGGAAGTATAAAATCAGTGTGGTGTCGTTAGAGTGCTATGTACCTGATGAAATTGAAGTCTCCGAATCTAGGAATCTATGGGGCGACGCGGCTTTCAACACTGGAAAATTTCATTTTCTAGTCTCAATTTTTTACACTAAGTCTTACCGTATTCCAGGTACTCATTGGCAGCAATATCGCTCATCATCTCATCGTGGCTGACGAACAAATAATTCCGTCCGTTTTCTTCGTCTTTTCGTGGTGCTCGCGTGGTATCTATATGCAAAAACGAAATTAGGATAGCCGGGACCGTACTACAGATTGCAACTTTAAAAGCAACGGATCAACTTCGGTAACAATCGCGATCGATAGAGCAGCTAGGCCCTTCTGAAGAAGGTGAAAGTAAGCTTTCAAAACCAAAACCGTTAAAAAGATAGAAAGAAACATGTCGTCCTTAATCTTCTCCTGTCGAGCTCATTGCACCATCAACGAGTTCAGAGACGTGATTTGGACTGAAAACAGGGTAGAGGCTTTTCAACGAGACTACGTGAAAGGTGAAGACTAAGCCAAAATCAATTCAGTACGTGCAGGAGCGGCAAGGTCAGTGTTGACGTCTCCCAAAAGAGCCGAAGAGTTCTTTTCGAGAGAGGTTTTGATTTGTCGAGATATTTTGATTGTTCCGGCAAGTTTTAGCCACAGAGTATGAGGATTCCGAATCGTGGCTTTGTGGTTTAAATGAAACGTGTCCCCATTTTCTTTTTAAGTGCCCACTTACATCGATGAACGTCTAGATTTGATGTTCAATCTTAACAGAATTAATACACTTTTTTTCTTTGGTCCTGATATATGGGCTTTTGGGACCCCAAAACGCAAGTGGAGGGATACCTATGACATCGCAAAAGTTGTTCGTCTCTCCGTCCGTCCGTCTGACAGAACGATAACTCTCAAAGGGAATGAGATATTTAATGAAACTTGCTGTGAGTATTCTTTGGGTCAATGGAAAGGTCGACTTAGTAGATAGGCTCTGTAGCCCTATATTTAGGGGTGGGGGAGTGGGTTCAAATTAAGGGGCAAACAAAATATGTTAAACATCTAATGAGATGGTAGATTAAGGGGTAGACATGCTGAACACGATTATGAAAACCATTTTCTCGCCGAACAAGTAGTTCGCCGGGAATCCGGCCAAAACCCGAAAGTTTGTTAAAAGTAAAAGTATTATTTGAAGTTGATTAGATGTTCGTTTTTTAGCTCTATTTTTTTGCCGGATAAGCAGTTCGCCCGGATTTCGGCCGAAATGGGAAATTTGGAGAAGTATAAGGCACGAAGTTTCGATCAGTTTCGTCAAAATAGACATGTCTTATGGGGGTAAACCCAAATACTGAATCCATATCTGAATTTGGTTTTCTCAGATGATTAGCTATTTGGCCTTATTCTGTTTGTAAATTTTAATTGTAAAAATATTCAGGGAGTCTGGCAAAGACTGGATCTGGCGAAGGCAAAACCCAATCGTCTGTATCGAATATTAAATTTTTGGGATCCCATCGAAACCTTTGATCTCGTTAATTTAGGAATTTCAGAAATTTGTCCGTGACGTTTTACATAAGAAGAACTAAACGCTATATAGAGAGATTGCACCCTATCCGATGAACAAGAGCTGTAAGCTCATATGGTACTTGCATGGGTCAAGATGATTTGATTGATCAAAAGTAAGTTTCGACTTTGCGGTTGAGATGCGCGCTCTAAGGGGGCTGGAACTTCATTTGTAAGCAAAACCCTTGAGGCAAAACTGCTAATGGGCTGATGGGCATCACGAAAATGCATATATTGCTTAAAAGTATTTTTTTTACTTTGCGGTCAAGATTGGTACTTTAAGGAATAATCGGATTTGGGAAGTAGCAATTTCTAAGCAAATGTTGTTGAGTCTCCAATATTCCAGCGAAGTTTCATCGTCCTAGCACATCTGGAAGTACCTTAACGCGCGATCACCGGAATCCCAGACCCCGCTATCACCGGAATCCCAGACCCCCCTCCCCCTCCTCCAACTCCACCCACAATAACCGGAGCCAATCCGGTTCTGTAAATGATAAATCCAGAGCATCTGTTTGTCACTCCCACGAAGTTCGATCCAGATCACACCAGTCTAAGCGGGTCAAGTATTTTCCGCCCTCCCCCCAATAATTGCCGGATTCGGTCCGGAAATGAAAAAGGTCACAAGAGAAAAATGTCCTCTGTTTGATTATTAAATTTCACTCGAATCCGATCACCCGTTCCAAAGTTACGCATGACTCAATATTCCGGATTCCCCTCCCTCAACTCCCCCCCCCCCAAGATTACCATATCGAGGATTTTTTTTTATTCCAAGTCAGTTTGACCGGGTCCCTGATATGCCTTCCAAGTTTCGTCGTGAAAATCCCCCAAAAAACGGAATTCCGGGAAACCCCCACCTCCCCCCACCCTCAAGTGTCCGGATCCACTCAAATTATGTAAAAGATTTACATGGACCAGATGTTTGTTCTTCCCAGCAAGTTTCACTCCGATACCATTATTCTAACCGTTTCTCGAGATTTCCGGTCCACCCCCCCCCCCCCCAGCTCCCCCGCGGTGCACGTAGCCAATCCGATTCAGCAAATGACTTACCTAGAGCATCTGTTTGTTCTTCCCACAAAGTTCCATCCCAATCCCTCCATTCTAAACGGGTCACGTATTTTCCGCCCCCCCCCCAATAGTTGCCGGATCCGGTCCGGATATGAAAAAGATCAATCGGAGAAATGTCCTCTGTTCAATTCTTAAATTTCACTCGAATCCGATCACCCATTCCAAAATTACGCATGACTGAAAATTTCGGATTCCCCTCCGTCCACTCCCCCCACCATTATCTGAACGACAAAATTTTTATTTTGAAGTCAGTTTGATTGGGTCCCTGATATGCCTGCCAAGTTTCATCGTGAAAATCCCCAAAACCACCAGCACCGGAATTCCGGGACCCCCCCCCCCCATAAGTGTCCGGATCCAGTACAATGGTCTAAAGGACTAATCTAGAGCAGATGCTTGTTCTTCCCAGCAAGTTTCACTCCGATCCCTCCATTCTAACCGTTTCTTGAAATTTCCGGTCTCCCCCCCCCCAACTCCCCCCTGGCTACCGAATCCGGTCAAGGATTCCCCTGCGGATCCCCCTCCCTCCACTCCCCCACCATTATCTGATCGACAAAATTTTTATTTTGAATTCAGTTTGATTGGGTCCCTGATATGCCTGCCAAGTTTCATCGTGAAAATCCCCAAAACCACCAGCACCGGAATTCCGGGACCCCCCCCCCCATAAGTGTCCGGATCCAGTACAATGGTCTAAAGGACTAATCTAGAGCAGATGCTTGTTCTTCCCAGCAAGTTTCACTCCGATCCCTCCATTCTAACCGTTTCTTGAAATTTCCGGTCTCCCCCCCCCCCCAACTCCCCCCTGGCTACCGAATCCGGTCAAGACTTTAAACGGGACATTACAGATATATATTCTATTCAGTTATGAAGTTTCATTACAATCCGATCATCCGTTCGAAAGTTACACACTTCTCAATTTCCCGGATTCCCCTGCGGATTCCCCTCCCTCCACTCCCCCACCATTATCTGATCGACAAAATTTTTATTTTGAATTCAGTTTGATTGGGTCCCTGATATGCCTGCCAAGTTTCATCGTGAAAATCCCCAAAACCACCATCACCGGAATTCCGGGACCCCCCCGCCCCCCATAAGTGTCCGGATCCAGTACAATGGTCTAAAGGACTTATCTAGAGCAGATGCTTGTTCTTCCCAGCAAGTTTCACTCCGATCCCTCCATTCTAACCGTTTCTTGAAATTTCCGGTCTCCCCCCCCCAACTCCCCCCTGGCTACCGAATCCGGTCAAGACTTTAAATGGGACATTACAGATATATATTCTATTCAGTTATGAAGTTTCATTACAATCCGATCATCCTTTCGAAAGTTACACACTTCTCAATTTCCCGGATTCCCCTGCCCTCCACCCCCCCAAAATGGTCGGATCACAAAACTGATTATTTCTAAGTTTGTTTGGTCGGGTCTCTGATATACCTGCCAAGTTTCATGGTCCTAGCACAACTGGAAGTACCCTAACTCGAAAAAGTGTGACAAAATGCCCTAAATTTTCAAGTTTCCAGCGCCCCCACTTCCCCGCATATGGTCGGATCGGGAAACTGATTATTTCCAGGTTAGTTTGGTCGGGTCCCTGATATTCCTGCCAAGTTTCATTGTCCTAGCTCATCTGGAAGTACCCTCACTCGAAAAAGTGTGACAAAATGCCCCAAATTTTCAAGTTTCCAGCGCCCCAACTCCCCCGCATATGGTCGGATCGGGAAACTTATTATTTCCAGGTTACTTTGGTCTGGTCCCTGATATTTCTGCCAAGTTTCATTGTCCTAGCTCATCTGGAAGTACCCTAACTCGAAAAAGTGTGACAAAATGCCCCAAATTTTCAAGTTTCGAGCGCCCCCACTCCCCCGCATATGGTCGGATCGGGAAACTGATTATTTCCAGGTTCGTTTGGTCGGGTCCCTGATATTCCTGCCAAGTTTCATTGTCCTAGCTCATCTAGAAGTACCCTAACTTGGAAAAAAGTGACAAAATGCCCTAAATTTTCAAGTTTCCAGCGCCCGCACTCCCCCGCATATGGTCGGATCGGGAAACTGATTATTTCCAGGTTAGTTTGGTCGGGTCCCTGATATGCCTGCCAAGTTTCATTGTCCTAGCACATCTGGAAGTACCCTAACTCGGATAAGTGTGACAAAAAACTCGGACCGACCGACAGACCGACAGACGGAATTGTGATCGGTATATGGCACTTGAGCCAGAGGCTGCAAGTGCCATAAAAACGTATATTGCTACTCCATCATCACGGGAACATTAAATTGTCGGCGTTTCATAATCATTTTGAGCCCGCCCGATGAAAAATTTGTAGCCTACGTAGTTGTATGGTAGTTGTACGAAAAAGTTGCATGTAATACTATGTAGTAGCAAAGAATACTATCATTTAATGTGCCTCAGACTAGTCCAATCTTATGTAGTAGTATCAGTAGCATCCTGTCTTGCTAATAGTAGCATGCAGTAGTATGCAGTAACACGGTAGCCTTGAAGTAGAAGCATGTAGTAGCATCAGTTAGTACTGCATGCTACTTTTCCGTAGAACTCTTCGTACTACTATTTTGAGATGAATTTTTCATCGGGTGGGACTTGCTGGAACGATAATTCGGCTATTCCTTAATCGTATAATCCTATTTCTGCAAATTTCCATGGAAGTCAGAGGTGCAAAATTGACGTTTGAAGGCTGCAAAGTTTGAACACAAAAACAGAGTCTCGAATCCTATTGGTCGGTTATGACGTGTCATTAAAATACCAACCAATAGGAAACATTACTCGTTTTTGTAGTGAAAGTTTCAAGCCTTCAAACTCTCATTTCTGATCAAACTTTTCTATAAAGCTGTGATTATACAGTTAAGAAAAAACTAGGAATCCTTTCCAGCTATTTACAGGCTTATAAGAGTAATAAAACACGGATAATTTGGTCTCAAAGCCGAAAGCCCTATACTACACAATGTTAAATTACTCTTTTTCTACTCCTATTCGGTTTCGTTGGGAAGGGTGCAATCTCTCTATTCTGATTTACAGTTTTACTTGGGAAATCTTATAGCTGATTGTCTGTTTCTTAATTTTTTACAAACCGAATTAATCGCGTGTAGAATTTAGTTTTGCGAGGTCTTTTATTTCCTATTTAGACTGTGTGAAAAACGGGCATGTAGTTCGCTTTTTTTTCCTCCTCCTCCTATCAGTGACACAAGTGTGGCACCTACTCTTTCCATTTTTACTTTAAAATTCTATTCTCTTTACTATTCTATTCTGAATCTAGCTTTTTTCCGTAATATTTAAACCTTTTCGTTTTGTGTTTTGTGCAACTGCGGAAATTACGAAACGGCACGGCACTTACGAACAGGCCCTGGAACCACAAAAATGCGAAAAAACGGTGTGTGAAAAAACGGACCTGTAGTTTGCTTTAGACGTTTTGGTTGGGTCTTTTCAACTGCGGAAATTACGAAACAAATTCATTCACACAATGTTTCGCCTATGGCATGGGAAATACATCAAGAACAAGTTTGCCAAAACGGCAAGGGCAGAACTCTTGGTAGACCTTACTAATGTTACCTTGGCTCAAGGGCCTATCCCTTCTTCTTTAGTGAATTTCAGTGTTCTGTTCTTTTTCATTGTTTATACTCCGCTATTCTGTTTTTTTCAGCGGGTTATAAAAATAAATAGATTTTAAAGTAGGCAGAGCCAATTGCCTATTATCGTTTCATTTCTATCTGAAGATAGAACTTATACGATTCTATTAGTTTAACCCAAAAACAGAAATGTGAGCCCTGGACTGTCTCCAAGGCTCCGACGACCAACACCAACACAGAAACCTTCCAAATTCAAACTAACTAAACTAACTAACAGCTGAGCTGAGCAAAAGAAGGGTTTTTGCGAAATTCCGAAATCACTTTCCAGCAAGCGAAGCGCATCGCCAAAGCTGTGGAAGGCAATTCCTGGAATCGCTTTCCACCTCCCACACTGGACTGATCGCCAAAACCCATGGAAAGCTGAAATCACCGGGAAAATGCTGACTTCCAAACTTTTAGAATAAATATAGTTTACTGGAAATTCCTTCGAGTCTCATATATTCCAACGAAGTCATTCTGACGCTTGGCGATTTTTTTTTTGTTAGTGACACTTGCATTTTTTTCCCCCACAATTTCAAAATTCCCGCCGAAGTATTCAACTTTCCGCGGAGCTTTCCACTAACTTTCTGAAATCACTTTCCAAGAAAGCTGCTTTGGGTTCCAAAGCACGAAAACCGGTTGGAAAGTGACTCTGATTTTGCTTTCCAGCTTGCGAAAGCCTTCCAAGGACATTTAACCCCCACCTCTCCCAATTGGATACACACTGTAAAAAAAAAAAAAAAATCTTGCAGTATTTGCTACTGGGATTAATATTGTCTTTACCGAGATAAGATTATTTCTAATTCAGATGAATCTTATCCCAGTAGCGATGAGATTAATCCAAGCAGCAAATTCTGCAGTTAACTTTAATCCTTTCTCGGAGGAACTTTTTACAGTGTATATAACGGATGCCTCCACCCTAGCCTCTACAAAACCTCGCACAGCCGCTCGCACGTCTATCGAGTTACACTGTTTACAGTAACTCAAGGCAATACGACGTTCTCGATTTTCTTTCTGTTTCTTTTCACTGAATTTCTGACGATCATACGCTCGATTAGTCGCTTTCAATTCCACGAAATTCATATTTACTGACAGAATTCCCAGGAAAAATGCGAAATGCACTGTAAGTGGGTTTACCGACTAGGAAAATGAAAACATTTCCTACGCCAAGGATTGGAGCGGGGGGTAGGGTTAATCAGCTGAGAAAGTAAGAACAGAGGAAGCAGAAATCAATTCCTTGAACAGTTTTCGAAACTGTTCTATTTAACAAACACACACACATAAAAAACAGCCCTAATTTCGCGGAAGTGCCTAATTATTTTTTCTGAGTAGGCTACCTTAAAACTTACTCGTTCATAACAAACTCTACCAACATCACCACAAACACAAATGTTAGAAAAATCTCATCAACTTAATGCAGTATTAAAGAAGTGACACGTTTTTGTGATACCAAACGTAAGTAGAGTGATCCCTATGACTTCGTAAAAGATATCCGCTTGTGAGCACGACCACCCTCGAAGGGAATGAGATATTTTGAAACTTGGTATGAGGATTCTTTGGTCAAGGAACAGATTAAGATCGTAGATCTTAAGACCATAGCTATATATGTAGGGGTGGTTTCACATTAAGAGGCGAAAATAAATATTTTTTAAAAGCTAATGTAGTGTTGGGCGATATTCAATTTTTCGATGTATCGATATATCGATATTTTCACTTTCGATATTCGATAATCGATATATCGATATCGATATTTCGGTACCATGTTTCGCTATAGTATACGTCTCGTTTCACACGAATTTAAGAGCAAAACTGTCATAAAAAAGCTTCTTGCATCAACTCGAACTTCGACTAAATATAAACTTAATTACGAAGAACACATTGTTCCAATTTTGGACATATAAATTTAACTTATGTTGAATTATTTACATTATTTCAAAGGAAGAAATATCGTTTTCGATATCGATAATTACGTTTCGATATTCGATATCGATATTTGGTCCGATATATCGATATATCGTTATCGATATCGAATATCGCCCAACACTAAAGCTAATGTGATAGTCGATTTAGGGGTAAGGAGACATGCTGAGTCCGAATATGAAAATTATTTTCTCGCCGGACAAGTAGTTCCGCCGGAATCCAACAAAAACTGGAAAATTTGTAAAAACTAAAAGTTGAATCTGAAGTTGATTAGATGTTCGATTCTGGGGTATGAGGACATGCTGAATCCGAATATGGAAATTGCGCCGCACAAGTAGTTCGCCCGGAATCCGGAAATTTAGCACGAAATTTTAAACCCAATGATATAGTCGATATAGGGTGAGGAGACATGCTGTTGCAACTTTCGAACATCCTAAAGATAAACGTGTATGCGATCAGTTTAGTTATCTCCAAAGTCCCAACCGGCATTTACTGGGCAAAAAATACATTCGACAACTGTCTTGTGAGCGATTTAATAAAATTTGTCGACCAATTTTCGGAAAAACCAAGTGGCTATACCAGTTCCTACCTTATCCCTTTATCCATGGAGGCGAAAGCTCATCGCGCGGCGAGTTACGACACTGTTTAATCTGTGGGCGCCGGAGGGATAGTGGCTTCGGTAGCGTGTTCATGTGCGCAATATTTCTTGGGTTTGATCAAAGACTATTTACCCCTAGCGTACGTATTCTTTGGGTTTAGTCATGGCAGTCTGTCGTATCGGGTGGTCGAAGGGGTTGAGATGCGTTGTTCAAACTTTATGCGGGTCAAGTGGCAAAGTACAGGCCAAGTTCGTAGCGATGGGTTTTGTAGCCCTATATTTAGAGGCAGAGGAGGAGGTTTCGAATTAAGGTTAAAAAAGTATATTTTATAAGCTATCAAGATAGTCGTTTAAGGGGTAAGGAGGCCCGCTGAATCCATATATGAACTTCGTTTCCTTGCCGGACAAATGATTCATACAGCATTCGTCCAAAACTGGACGTTTGGTTGAAGCTCATAGCTGTTTCTTAAGTCGATTAGAGATTCGGTATCGGGACAAGGAGACATACTGAATCGAATTTTGAACTTTATTTCCTTGACAGAAAAGCTGGCAAAATTTGCCAAAGCCCGGAAATTTGGATAAAAAGGTTCTCCTCTCAATGGAACTAGCTCTTTTGCTCTGCACCCAGTTCGACGGTATGCTGCTAAAATACGACGAACTTGGTCAAAATAAAGTACCTTTTTGATGTCGATTATAGATGAGGAGGAAACATCCTTGCTGAATCCATATCTGAACTTGGTTTTCTCATCTGATTAGTTGTTTGGCCGTAATTTGCCAAAAACTCGAAAACGGTAACATTTTTTTTCGCACATGTTCAAGCGGTGGATTATGAATAAATAGCAAAATTTTAAAGGGGCCTGGAGAAGACTCTAAAATCTACAAGATTCGATTGTCTGGACCAAGAACTCCAATAAATATTAAATTTGTGCGATCCCATCGAAACCTTCGGTCTTGTTCGTATAATGCACTGTATTTTTTCTATTTCTTCTCATCGGTTAAGGGTATAACTGTAACGGTCGACGTATTTAGTGCCAAATCGGAGCTATGAGCTGAATCAATAACAAATATATTATCTTCATCTTCCCCCAAAATCCCCTATGAGCAGTGATTTTGTGTATGGCCTAACGGCTAAATTAAAGTATCTATCTATCTATCTATTTGACAGTGCAAAACAGATCCGTCATCTGAATTTTATTGGAGCTATATTTCGGCCCTTCTTGGCAAGGGTGCTCTTCAGGCTCAAAGCCGCTCAAGTTTTAGGACCCTTGCCAAGAAGGGCCGAAATATAGCTCCAATAAAATTCAGCTGACGTATCCGTTTTGCACTATCAAACATGATTCGCAGTCAGCTTGAGCTGATGGAGTATTTACCCTATGAGCGGTTACCACCCTTCTTACAATAGTAACTATTAGTTATTATTTTTCTGCGATGATCGTCCAACCTTCCCGAAAGAGTAACTATTAGCTCATGTCTTACCACGCTCAAGAGCGCAATAAGCGTGGCAACTACAATCTCTTTGACGCAATCGGCGTGATTGGCACAAGGCGCGATATTTACCGAAAGTAGAACAAGAGCTACGAGCTCATATGGCACTTGTTACGAGTAGGTGATACGAGAAGTAGATGAGAACGTCACAAAATGCCCCATTCAATCACCCTAGGTTCGAATCTAGAAATAGGATATCTAGTTTCACTCGAGTCTGAGCATTTCTGGCATCGCCTCGGATCATCTAGGGAAGTAATTTTTTTTCTTTCCAAGCTTAGACCCACTCGTTTAATCCCTAGAAGTGTCTAAAACCTCCTCCACCATGCCCGGATGCGGTCCGGACTCTAAAATATACCATCTACGGCACTTGACTCCTCTACTTTCCAAGTTTCCTTGAAATCACTCTACTCGTTCGACCACTTTACCAGCCACAAAATTTCAGGACTTTCCCTCCAACTCCACCCCCACCCCCCCGGTGGCCGAATAGGACTCGAACACATAAACGTCGCATCGGCCCTAACATCTCCTTTTCCCGTCCATCAAGTTTGACTCGAATCGGAACATATCTGCAAATTTACGGCCGTAAAATCTAGGCCGCATAAACTCGATACTGTCAAACTTGCATCCCGTTCGGTCCATTCGTTTAGATTTTTATGCATGTCACAAAGTCCCCCCCCCCCCCTCCAACTGCCCCAACCATGGCCGCGTATGGTTTGAAAACATGTTTTCCATCCCTAGGTCATTGGTTCTTAGCGCCAATAAAGTTTCACTCGAATCGGACCACCCGCTCGTAACCTACGGGAGTCAGTAATTTCCGGATTACCCTTCCCTCAGTTCCCCCAAAAATGGTGGGATCCAGGAACATTAGTTTCCTAGGGCATTGTGTCGTATCCTTAAGTCTATTTGGTCGGATCACTAATATGCCTGCCATGTTTCATCATCCATAGCACATCTGGAAGTATCCTAACCTGTGATCACCGGAATTCCGAGACACTCGCTCCAAATGGCTTCAACTCCCCCCCCCCCCAAAGAGCTCTGATACGATCTGGTTCTGTCACGAACGTATCTAGGGCTTATGACTGTTATCGGCACAAAATTCCATCACGATCCCTCGACTCAAGCGATTCACGAGATTTCCGGTGTCCCCCTCCGACTACCCCCCACAAGAAGCGCATCCGATCCAGAACTGAAACGGAACATCCGAGACGATAGCTTTTTCCACTTGTTAAATTTCATTCAAATCGGATCACCCGTTCAAAAGTTATGTCTGCCACTAGATTCCGGATTCCCCATTCCTCCACTCTCTTAATGGTGGTTGTATCGAAGGAAAGACTATACTCAAGTCAACCTGTTCGGGTCCCTGATATACATCAGGAAGTACCGAGCTCGAGGGATTGCCAGAACTCCGGACCCCCTTCCAGCTCCCCCACAGTGTCCGAATCCGGTCCGGTCATATCAGCGATATATCCAAGACTTGTGTTTGTTCTTCCCACCAAGTTTCATCCCGATCCCTCCACTCATTTAGCGTTTCCCACTCTTAGCATTTTCTTTTGACAAGTTCATTTTCCAGTTTGAGCGGCTTGAGCCTGAAGAGGACCCTTGCAAAGAAGGGCCGAAATATAGCTCTAATAAAATGTAGCTGACTTATCCGTTTTGCACCGTCATATATGTTTCCCAAGATTTCCGGTTCCCCCCTCCAGCTCCCCCCAAAGCCGCCTGATCCGCCCCGGAATTAGGTCGTCTGATACACGGGACCTTTCCAACTATCAAGTTTCATTAAGATCCGATCACCCGTTCGAAAGTTATACATACCTCAAGTTTCCGGATTCCCGCTCCCTCCCCCCCCCCAGATGGTCGGATCGAAGAAGTGACTTTTTCTTAAGTTAATCTGGTCGGGTCCTCAATATTTGTGCCAAGTTTCATCGTCCTAGCTTATGTGGAAGTGAGCAAACTAGCAAAACCCGAACCGACCGACCGACGGACGGACAGAAACTGCGATCGCTATATGGCACTTGGCCGAAGGTGCCATGTGAGTTCGTTCCAGCATTGACAGCAAGAAGCCGTGACGACGTACGTAGTTACTACGGAAAGTAGGGTGGAGCACAACCTATATGTTCAGACAGATCAAGGTCGGCCGGTCGCGGACTGAAATTCCTGCGAGGATTTTATATAAGGTTTGAAGCCAAGCTGACCATTCATTGTAAACAAAATAGAAAAACGAGATTTTCAGTTTTTTGTTTCTTAATCACACTGTCAGAAGTTTCATAACAGATAACACGAGGATGCGCGATTTCAACAGATAATGCGTAACAGATAACTCTTCGGATGTTATCTGTTGTGTTTGAAAACGTTATGCATGAAAGCCTAAGTGAAGAGCCTAAACAGCATTTACTAACTTTATTCCTTATCGTCGTGACTCGTCAAAACTCAGCAGATACTTTTTGGCGGTTTTTCGGTTCTTCCTGATGGTAACGCTTATTACGCATACATTTTGAAACACAACAGATAACATCCGAAGTGTTATCTGTTACGCATTATCTGTTGAAACAGAGCATCCTCGTGTATTCTGTTATGAAACTTCTGACAGTGCAGCTAGTTACCCCACTGAGATGATGTGCGAGGGATAACTAAAATTTCGGATATTTCGATTGCACTTCCGGCAAACCGTTTTGTTTGCGAGGATTTTCGGAACTATCACCGATTCTGCACGGAAAATCTGTTGTTTTATTTGCTGTCCGACAATAATGAGGAACATCCTGCAAGAAAATCTGACTATCTGTCAACACCGTATCCATAACAAACATGACTTACGTGGTATTGGATAGGCGTATTTCTCCGGATGGTTGCCAATCAGCGTATTCTTAATATGCCTCCGACCTACGCCATGAGCTCCAAGAAGAACAAGCGTTTTTCTCTTAAAAGACGGCAGTCTTAACACCTCCTCGTAGGCCCGTAGATCCAATTGATCAAAGATGGCGTTGTGTTTCGACGCATTCTTTTCTTTAGACTGCTTCTTCTTCTTGATGAAGAATGAGCAATTGACTGAAAAAAACAGAACTAATTAGCTGAAAGCAAAACAAAGGGAAACCGCAACTACTTGCTGTAGGTTTTCGCGCTCACTGAATCTTGCCAAGCTTTCCGCAACGACGTTTTGCGGTTCTGAAACTATTGCAGAAATGCACGGCAGAATGGTGGTGGAAAAATTTCGATAGAGATGCCCGTCTGATAAAATTTATTTTCCGCCCATTTCCAAATTGGGTGATTCAAGATGTTATTGGTTCCCATTCTTCACCGAATTCGGTAACTCACCGAACTTTTGTTTAGTCCGCATCCATCCCATCGCATCTGTCCAGCTGCAAATCCGGTGATTTATAGTGTTTATTCGGTTCCCATTCGTTACAGAGTTCGGTAATTCACCGGACTGTTTTTAGTCCGTATCTGTTCCATTGCATCCGATCAGACCATTTATTGATTCGGGGAAAGGCGCTAGAGATTCATCTGTAATGAACACTCTTGAATCAAAAATGATGATAAGCTCACGGGATCATGGAAGGGTCGCTGTCACTACACCCACCCGTCATTTCGCCACTTCCAAAATCCGACAGTTCGCCCACCCATGACTGACGGGGTGAACTACTTGTCCGAGAAGAAAATAATTTTCATGCTCGGATTCAGCATGTCTTCTTACCCCTAAATCTACTATTAAAAAATATTTTTTGTTTCATTTAATTTCAAACCCTCCCCACCCCTAATTACAGGGCTAAAGAACCCATCTTCGAACTTGAACTGTAGCCTACTTTGACCCACAAGTTGACCCACAAGGCCAAGTTTGATCAAAATATCTCAACACCATCGAGAGTTATCGTGCTAACAGACGGACAACTTTTACGAAGTCATAGGTATCCCTCTACTTACGTTTTGGGATCCAAAAAGAGGCACGGCACGGCACGGCATGTCGCAGGAGGCACGCGTAATAAAACGAAATTAGCAAGTACTTGAAGTAGACAAGTAAGTGAGAGTTCGCAATTCCATAGCCTAAAAGAAGGCACGTTGGAACATTGTTCCTGCCCCTCACTCTGAAGCCTGCAAGGGCATTTTTAGTACTCGTGCCTCCTACACTATGTCATGCCGTGCCGTGCCTCTTTTTAGTCGATCCCAGCGGAAAGCTTGGCGGAAGCTGAAAAATTCGGGTAAATAGGTTGAAAACAAATTTACAAACAGTTCGAATCTGGATAATCGTTGGAGCATACTGCAGAGATCTAACATAACCCTATGGGCAGCAACCATTCAATTCTAGAGCTTGGAGTTGGAACAGTTTCGCCCAAAAGTATTTTCAGAAGGGTAGCGATAGGAGTAGGACTGATTATAAATTTACAAACAATCCGAATTTTGACTTCGCTGAAACATATTAATCCAAACATAATCCCGTGAGCAGCAACCCATCCATCTCTAGAACTTGGACTTTCCATGGGTTTTCACGGAAGATGAACATGGGAAGTGCAAAGCGATTCTGGATTAGGTTTCAGGCTGTTTGGGATACCAAAATGTACGTGGAGTACGTGGTACCTATGACATCGCAAAAGTTGTCCGTCCGTAAGCACGATAACTCTCGAAAAGAAGGAGATATTTTTATGAAACTTGGTGTGAGGACTCTTTGGGTCAAGGGAGAGGTCGAGTTCGTAGATGGGCTCTGTAGCTCAACATTTACGGGTGGGGGAGAGGTTTCAAATTAAGGGGCGAACAGTTTTTTTTCAAACAGCTAATGAGATAGTCGATTTAGGAGTAAGAAGACATGCTGAACATGAATATGAAAACCATTTTCTCGCCGGACAAGTAGCTTGCCCGGAATCCGGCCTAAACCGGAAAGCTTATTATAAGTAAAAGTTTTTATAAAGTTGATTAGATGTTCGATTTAGGGGTAAGAGGACATGCTGAACATTTATATGAAAATCATTTTCTTGTCGGACAAGTAGTTCGCCCGGAATCCGTCCGAAACCGGAAAATTTGTTAAAAGTAAAAGTTTTCCTATAAATTGATGTTCGATTTAGTGGTAAAAAGACATGCTGAATGCGCTTCTGACAATCATTTTTTACCCGGACATATAGTTCACCCGGAATCCGGCTGAAACCGGAAAATTTGTTAAAGTTAAAGTTTTATCTGAAGTTGATTAGATCAGTGGTTCCCAAACGGTGGTACGCGTACCCCAAGGGGTACGCGAGACCCTTGCAAGGGGTACGCGAAGGAACCAAAATTTATTTAGTCTGTAACTTCAAAATCTCGTCTCACTCATTTATGATCGCCAAAAGCCTAATATTACCAGCAGAGTATCAACATCCAAAATGTATCTTAAGGGGCAAGGTATTTTTACTGACCGACAGGTCATTTTTTCCGACTACTCTTTTTTTTAAATAACTACTTTTACGAAAAATCGCGGCGCTTCGCGCAGACTCTTTTCTTTTTATTCGTCTGGCCGACCTTTTTGGGAGGAGGGTTGTTGTCAACCTGTGCGTGACGCCTCTGATTACAAGCCCTAGTGAAAGTCAGTGAAATAATGTTGATTCCAAAACAGCTAGTCTACTGCCGTAGAATCTGTTCCTTCGTCAAACAATATTATTTCAAGAAGAATCGAAGACATTGCAAGTGATATTGTCATTCAGGTTGCGAACTGAGAAAACGAAAAAGTTTGCGATGTAGCTTGATGAAAGCAAGGAGAACATCAAAACCAAACACAGAAAAGCCGAGATTTGACACAAATTTTAGCCACAAAGCAGTCGCTAGTGATTGCCTCATTGATTTTGTATATATTTCTACACATGTATGCCTTATCATCTATGATAATAAATATCGAATTTTTCACGTTCTGAAAAAGGGGGTACGCAATCTTTTCGAACCTTGATTAGGGGTACGCGGTACGGAAAAGGTTGGGAACCACTGGATTAGATGTTCGATATAGGGGTAAGTTGATACGCTGAATTCGTTTTTAAGCTTTAGTTTTTGCCGGACAAGTAGTTCGCCCGGAATCCGGTCGAAATCGGAAATTTGGCAGAAGTATAAAGTCAGGAAGGTTTGATCAGTTTCGTCAAAGTAGATATAACGTAAAGCCTAGGGGTAAATACACACATGGTGAATCCATATCTGAACTTGGTTTTCTCAGATGATTAGCCATTGACCTTCTTCTGTTTCTAAATCTTAATGGTAAAGATGTACATGGAGTCTGGCGAAGACCGGAAATCTACAAGACCAAAGTGTCTGGATCAAACATTAAATTTGTGGGATCCCTTCGAAACCTTTGGTCTTGTTTTGAGATGAGCTCAACGGTCGCTGGAAAGTGGGATACTTTCGCCTAAACTCTCTGAAGTATTTCCAAGGCCTCTGGGACCGGTCAGATTTGTTTCTGCTTTCGATTGGAAAACTCCTTTCTAGCAGGCAAGTAGGCAGGCACCGGCCTACTTGACACTTCTAAATATGTTTTGATCCTTTTTATATCTATGCATTCCAGTGAAATTACATTTGACGTAAAGATTAAATTCGGAGAGCAGGATGTGAAAGAATAAATCTTTCTATTTTTATTTTTTAAATTAATTTTAGTACTAAGTAATTCTATTAATGTTCTCAATAATTCCTTGGCAATTTGTTTGCCGAAAAGTCTACAGTGAACATTGTCTTTACAGAAGCCGATTGTATATTTTATGCATTGGTTATGATCATTACTGAAATGACGAACTGATTGACTGTACCTATAAATATATGTATTTCAGTGTGATTCTGTTTGACGTAAAGGTCAAACTTGGCGAATGCGGTGTGAAAGATACCTTTTATGAATAAAACTCTACTCTACTCTCGCAGTTTCGGGTTTGAAGCAGACTAAAATCTAAGGGTACTGAACATGTGCGACAGTTTCCTGGCCTCGTAGCCGATATAACTTCTTCGAGCAATAAACCGAAATTTCTGGAAATAAAAAAGTAGCATTTTTCCATGGGTTCTAAGTGTTTCCATCTACCATTAGAAGCCATCTCTATTCGTGGTTTCAGTTAAGTGCATCATTCCATTTCTGCGCTTGGGATTGAGACTGAGAAATGGTATCATATGTGTCTGCTAAACTAGAAAGCTGTCTCACTGCTAAAAAAATTGCTCCTTTCCAAGTGACGGTTATTTGAAAGATGGCTTACGGCACGAAAATTAACTTTTAACTAATTGGATTTGCTTCTTCAAAAGTTCTTTCTTGGGATACTTTAAAGTTTGGAGGGCCTTTCAGTGATAAAACGGTAGCAATGAAACTAAACCAAAACTCAAATATTCCTTCAGCCAAGCTTTCTGCGAACCACATGACAGTGCAAAACGGATACGTCAGCTGTATTTCATTCGAGCTATATTTCGAAATATAGCTCTACCAAATTTGAAAACTTTCTCGGGGGGAGGAGGGGGGGGGGGGCAACAATTATGTCAGCAGAGTCGGCCGACCAAAATTTGCTGGAACACATCACGTTGGCCACACAACGTAAACCTAGTGTACGTTTTTTACAACGACTGATCTATAGGTAGTACGAATGAAAAGATGGTGATCAAGCTAAGTCACTTTTCAAGACAAAAATGTCAGATGATGATATTCAAATGCTGGGATAACCGCTAATGACGATGATCATCTACGAATTATTTGACGTCCGAATTTTGAATCCTTTGGCAATTTGCAGGTCCGCGAATTGAGTAAGGTACACTGTAAAAAGTTTCTCCGAGTAAGGATTAAAGTTGACTGCAGTATTTGCTACTGGGATTAATCTTATCTCTAATCCGAATTAGAGATAATCTTATCTCATTAGAGACAAGATTAATACCAGTAGCAAATACTGTAAGATTTTTTTTACAGTGTAAATCTAGGCTGTCGATATTTTTCAGGGACTCCATAGGCTGACCTTAATAATGCCGTGCGTAGGTGAGGGTCTCCCCTACACGTGCCGGTGGGCGTAGTTTTTTCAGGCTTAAGTCGCTGCGTTACCATAGTCTCGTCCCCAAATGTAATCCTATCATGTGGCTCCCTAAATTACACACAAGAAGGATCGAGACAAAAACACGAATAAGTACTTTCAAGCACCCGAAAAAAAGGGGGATGTTTTCAGGAGAGGAAAGAAAAAGCTGGCCACTGAAATGAACATGTTCCGACGCCCACACTGTCAGAAGTTTATAAGCGATAACACGAGGATGCGCGGTTTCAACAGATAATGCGAAACAGATAACACTTCGGTTGTTATCTGTTGTGTTTCAATATGTTATGCATAATAAGCGTTATCATCAGGAAGAACCGCCAAAAAGTATCTGCTGAGTTTTCCGACATCATGACGATAAGGAATAAAGTCAGTACACACTTTTTTGGCACTTTTCATGCATAACGTTTTCAAACACAACAGATAACATCCTCGTGTTATCTGCTACGCATTGTCTGTCGAAATCGCGCATCCTCGTGTTATCTGTTATGAAACTTCTGACAGTGCAGTCTGGTGCTTCGTGTGTCTGAAGCGAATTTCTGGCGAGAAAACCCATCCTATCCCAGTTGGGCCGATCTTGTTTTCGATCCTCGCGATTTTTTTCAGGCAGAATTGGGGCCCTACACAGTTTCCCACAACATCAAGACGGTCCAAAAATTACTGTTTGTGCTCAAAATCGGCCCTACTCTCTATTTCCTTACACCTGTAACTTTTCATTTCATCAAAGTGGCATAACAGAAAGTATGACAAAACTGCAAACACATTCACTTCCTTCAGTTGTTAATGATAATCTAAACCCCTTATGAATCGCCTGCCTCTCTTTTCGCCGAACTTGGCGATACCGTGGTTCCTCAATAGCTTCCGTAATGAATCATCTGTGAATAAGAGTGACAACACCATTTTTGGGAGTTTTACACACCACCTTGTAAACATCTAATCCTTGCGAATGTGGACGTCTTCTTTCATTTTTGCTTTCTGCCTTCATCGAAATGTGTTGCTACTGAGGACAGGAAATTGTGATGCCTAAATCTACGTTCGAGTTGACGGTGACCCTCAACAGAGAGTGGACTTTTGATCTTTCCATGACATAATGGTTGAGAAGTATCGTTTTTCAAAAAAAAAAAACGATACGTATGGTGAACCGGGGTAATTCCCGATGTGGGGTAATTCTGGACATCGCAAATATCTCGGTAACCATCGTTCAGAAACTTTCCATTTTTTTTTTAAATATAGTGCCATCGATGATCATCTTCAATTTATAATCCGCACAATCACCGCCCCCCCCCATTCCCCTTGTTCTCGCTGTTTCTTTACGCGGAGTCCGCGTGGAGTGACTCCCATTCTCGCCGTTCCCTTCGATTCCCCGAAGAGTCATCGGGGAGCGGCGAGAATACGCCTGTATCATTTAGTGCAGTGGTTCCCAAACGGTGGTACGCGTACCCCAAGGGGTACGCGAGACCCTTGCAAGGGGTACGCGAAGGAACCAAAATTTATTTAGTCTGTAACTTCAAAATCTCGTCTCACTCATTTATGATCGCCAAAAGCCTAATATTACCAGCAGAGTATCAACATCCAAAATGTATCTTAAGGGGCAAGGTATTTTTACTGACCGACAGGTCATTTTTTCCGACTACTCTTTTTTTTAAATAACTACTTTTACGAAAAATCGCGGCGCTTCGCGCAGACTCTTTTCTTTTTATTCGTCTGGCCGACCTTTTTGGGAGGAGGGTTGTTGTCAACCTGTGCGTGACGCCTCTGATTACAAGCCCTAGTGAAAGTCAGTGAAATAATGTTGATTCCAAAACAGCTAGTCTACTGCCGTAGAATCTGTTCCTTCGTCAAACAATATTATTTCAAGAAGAATCGAAGACATTGCAAGTGATATTGTCATTCAGGTTGCGAACTGAGAAAACGAAAAAGTTTGCGATGTAGCTTGATGAAAGCAAGGAGAACATCAAAACCAAACACAGAAAAGCCGAGATTTGACACAAATTTTAGCCACAAAGCAGTCGCTAGTGATTGCCTCATTGATTTTGTATATATTTCTACACATGTATGCCTTATCATCTATGATAATAAATATCGAATTTTTCACGTTCTGAAAAAAGGGGGTACGCAATCTTTTCGAACCTTGATTAGGGGTACGCGGTACGGAAAAGGTTGGGAACCACTGATTTAGTGGACCTGGAAGGAAAAACATCGCTTGAAAAGTTTGGTTGTGTTCACTTTTTGGGATCCCAAAACGTAAGTGGAGGGATACCTATGACATCGGAAAAGTTGTCCGTCCGTTCGTCTGTCCGTCCGTCCGTCCGTCTGTAAGCACGATAACTCTCGAAGGGAATGAGATATTTTGATGAAACTTGGTGCGAGGATTATTTGGGTCAAGAATAAAGTCGAGTTCGTAGATGGGCTTTGTAGCCCTATATTTAGGGGTGGGGGAGGGGTTGAAATTATAGGGTAAGCAAAATATTTTTAAACAGCTAATGGGACAGTCGATTATGGGGTAAGAAGACATGCTGAACACGATGGTGGAAACCATTTTCTCGCCGGACAAGTAGTTCGCCCGGAATCCGGCCAAAACCGGAAAGTTTGTTAAAAGTAAAAGTTTTATTTGAAGTTGATTGGATGTTCGATTTAGGGGTAAGAGATGCTGAATCCGTGTATGACAGTCATTTTGTAACCGGACATATAGTTCGCCCGGAATCCGGCTGGAACCGGAAAATTTGTTTTAAGTTAAATTTTAATTTGAAGTTGATTAGATGTTCGATATAGGGGAAAGAAGATACGCTGAGTTCGATTTTAGCTTTTTTTTTTTTGCCGGACAGATAGTTCCGGAATTCGGCCGAAACTGGGAAATTCGAAGAAGTAAGGCAGGAAGTTTACGTCGAAACAGATATGACTCATAGGGGTAAACACAAACATGCTGAATCCATATCTGAACTTGGTTTTCTCAGATGATCAGCTTTTTGGCCTTAATCTGTTTCTGAATATTAATAGTAAAAATGTTCAAGGAGTCTGGCGAAGACTCGATCTGGCGTAGACAAGACCCAATTGTCTGGATCAAATATTGGATTTTTGGGATCCCATCGACACCTTTGGTGTTGTTGTTCTATAAGTCTTGAATGGTTTGATAGATCTAAGAAACGAAGAAGTGTGGTAGTATAAGAATGAGTAGGGAATCTTGCGAATTGTCTCGTAATTTTCACGGACGACAGTCGATTTTTTCTTAGAAACAGTCCATTTTTCTTAAAAAGAATCGTTATGTATATAATTATTTTATCTGAAAATCAGTGAAAAGTGATAAGAGCTTATAAGAGGAAAAAGAAGACCTATAATTCTTTAGGGGTTTCTACCGAAATGTCGCTATGGCATGCTTGCGACGTGGAGTCCATGTATCTTTTAATGAACTCCTAAAGGTCACTAAAGGGCTTATCGTACGTTTTGACACAAACCAGGGATGCTTACCCGATGAAAAATTTGTAGCCTGCGTAGTAGTATGGTAGTAGTACGAAAACGTTGCATGTAGTACTATGTAATAACAAAGAATACTATCATTTAATGTGCCGCAGACTCGTCCAATCTTATGTAGTAGTATCCAGTTGCATCCTGTCTTGCCATAGTAGCATCCAGTCTTGCTAATAGTACCATATAGTAGTATGCAGTAACACGGTAGCCTTGAAGCAGAAGCATGTAGTAGCATCGTTAGGACTGCATGCAACCTTTTCGTACTACTTCATAGTACTATTTTGAGATAAATTTTTCATCGGGTAGTACTTTGGCTCGACATCTTAAGAAGTTGGGCCTCAGCTGTACAGAGGGGCTCACGAATTCCGTACTTTTCGCAAAGCCTAGTTATGTCGCCAACTAGATAGGCTAACTGAAGCAAACAGCATACTTAATGATTCACCATATAAGGCTGAGATACGACAGTCTAGGTACCCATCACTTATTCACTTAAATAGCCTTTAAGATCAGATGAGAATACGTTACTTCATTGCTCAGCAATTCATATAATCGAACTTCACCAAATAAATTCTTTCAGAATGGTGGTATCTCTATGTGCTTGTACCTCTGTGACTAAAGTATTAAGATATTTCTTCAGCCCAAACTGACTGCGAATCATATTTGACAATGCAAAACGAATACGTCAGCTACATTTTATTAGATCTATGTTTCTGCCCTTCTTGGCAAGGTTCCTCTTCAGGCTCAAGCAACTCAAGCTGGAAAATGAACTTGTGGAAAAACAATTTAAGATTCTTCCTTAAAGCGGACCACAAGAAATGGCCTTTCTACCGCAAACCATACAAAAATATTCAATTGAGTCTTACAATTCTTTGCTAGTCAAACGTGGAAAATTTCGTCATCTGGAAAAGAAGACGTTCTGCGTGGGTTTTTTCTCGAGCCGAAACAGCAACCCGGCGACCAAGTTGGTAAACAGAAGATAAACAGAACGTTCGGATTTAAGTATCTGATTTTGTGAATGTCTTCCTTAAAAATTGCTTGGAGTTAAAGCTGGTGCTGTGATTTCATTTTGGACACGGCTGCTGTTTTTGCTGCCTTATTGGGTCGTTGAAAGGGTAAAGATTATTCTGCGTTTTGGTTTTGGAATCACCTGTATCTTCTTCTTCTTTCCAGCTAAGATGGATAATAGTCGGATTAGTCGGCGGCATGTCTGGGCGTTTTTAAGTTCCGTACTTCGGTGTTATCTTTCTTCAGCACACGCTGACTGCGAATCACATTTGACAATGCAAAACGGATCCGTCAGGTAAATTTTATTATTTCAAGCTCAATCTCCCTTTAACTCCAAATCGCCCAGACATGCCGCCGGCAAGTATCCATCTTAGCTGGAGAAAAAAGAGAAAGAGACAGGTGATGTGATCCCAAACCAAAATGCAGAAAAACCTCCCTCGTCGGTGCAAAAGCGGGCTGTGTTCATTATTATTGGCGATCGACAGCTATCTTATGGTGATGCGCTTGTTAAACTCGATCTTCCCACGTTGGCCTAAAGATACGAGCAGATTATCCTGAGGTTTGGGAAGTTTCTTCTCTCTAAACCCCAGCATCGAGACATCTTACCGCCCAGTGCACCGCCCAACAACCGTACGCGTCACCAAAATAAACTGGTTCCAGTAGCTTCGCGAACGAACCGCCACGCAAATTCGTTTGTACCCTTTTTTACGGATTTACTAAACAAAGCCGAGTGATATTTTCCTTTTTTTGTGTGATAATTTGTTATTTAGTATAGTGAAGCAAAGCAAACTAGACCCACGTTGCCTGGGCAACGTGAAGTGTTGCGGCAACCTTTGTGCGGCTTCGCCGACTAAAGTGTTGCGAGAGCAACACTTTGGTTTTGTTTCTTCGTGTCGGTTAAATGCTGAAGTTGTCAACTTATCAAAGCTTACAAAACGGTATGTTCTAAGAAGAACACAATCAGTAATCACATGATCAAAGGCTATTCCTCAGCGTTGTACAAACAACAACAAAAGAACATCAGAAGAACGGACTAAACTGACTTTGCAGTCAGTTGAACTTTATCGTTTTCAATCGTAGACATCGTGACGGATGAAAACTTGGGACAATGTCTTATATAATCTAGTTGGTATCATAAAGCTATGCGTAACTTTTCAGGATTAAAATACCATAGATGACACTATTAATTATTACGAAACTACCTCATTGTTTTAAATTATGTTTGTACCCGTTGCGTAAATAGTTAATCCTAGTTTACAGCGGTAGACCATCGATGCAAACTTTCTTACCGTTAGATTTATAGAAATCGACTACGATGTGCACCAATTTGCACAAATTTCTAGCCGCTCGTGAACCGATTCGTACTTACAAGTCCCTCTCCCATGATAGACATCAAGTTCACCTGAAACAAATAGTGGGTAGGCTACACCAGCTAGCAAAAGTTGCAAACCCCTCATCGCTTAAGATGGTAACAGGTGATTATTACTTACAAGTCCCTTTCCTATCTTACAATTGGGAACCAAATTGTTCTTACCATCGAATACACCAGAAACAAATAATAGGTACACCAACTAGCAAAAGCTGCAAACCCCTCATCACTGAAGATGATTGTGGTCTAACAGCCGACTGTTACTTACAAGTCCCCTACATGTCTCACAATTGGGATCGGCCTAATTTTGGTTTCAGTGTGTACCTTACTACGGAAGTTGTCAACCCCTCTTAAACTTTCAAACTGTTATATCTCATGAAGGAATTTTTGTACAAAAAAATGGATGACATATACTTTGATCAGCTCACCAATATCTATCGACTGCCGTTGAAAAAAAAAAAAATCTATCTGTATTAGTTCAAAAGTTGACTTTTTTGCCGTAGGCCAACTTTCTAATATCACCACTTAGAAAGGAGCAAAGGGTAAGCTCTAATTTCTTTAGCAGTGAGAGAACTTTTAAAGTTTAAGAGGCCCATCTGATCTCACTTCTCTTCCTCACTCCCAAGTGTAAGAAATGGAATGATAAACTCAGCTGAAATCGCGAACAGACATGGATAGAAACAATAGATGGCAGCACTTTCGGACCCGTGGGAAAATGACACTTTTTTGTTTCTGTAGATTTTTCTATTTATCACTCAAAGAAGACATGTTGGCTGTGGGGCCGGGTAACTGCCGCATATATTTAACACTTATAGATTTTAGTCCATCTTCAATTCGAAACTGGTGCCTGCCTGCTTGCGTGCTAGAACGGAGCTTTCCACTCGAAAGCAGAAACATGGTTTGATGAAACGAAAGGTTCGCTACACAACTTCAGATAGTCCTCTCTGACATGGACTATATAACTCCACTTCACTTCGCACACCGTAGGCTCTGGCTCGAGGACAAGCAAAAACCATCCTTATTGGCCCCAGGCAAGAGTTCTACGGAGCTTTCCAAAATGTAATGTCATATTCATCAATCCGGCCTAAGGTCCACACTTTCCGTAAAAACCGCACAGGTTAGACCCTTACCAGTTACTATGAATAAAATGAAATCGGAGTCATAGGAAAAAAAATAAAAATAAGAAAAAACCAGGACAAAACCAAAGTGTTGCTCTCGCAACACAATTAGCTGTCAGCTACGATGTTGTTTAAATAAACCTCTCTCTCTCTCCCCTTTACTCTCCCCCCCCCTACCCAATCGAGCAGCAAAAATGGCAGCCGTGTCCAAAATGAAAGCACTGCACCAGCTTTAACTCCAAGCAATTTTCAAGGAAGAAATTCCCAAACACACAGTTATTTAAAGTTTAACTGAAAAGCCAACTTATTTTTGTGTCATTTAATTGAATACACTGAACTATTTGGACTGGACTTTGGAAGGGATTTTTTTATTCTCCACTGTCTGCTCTAGTTATGACGTTAAGAATATCTGCGGCCGTCCCAACAACATAAATTCTACTATGACGCGGTAAATTTTAATCTCAACACAACCGCGGATTTTCAGTGGGTAGTGGTGAGATTGGTCAAGATTTCTTCGTGTCTGAGCAAAACAAAAATCATAAATCTTTCTCATAAGGCATACAACAAAAAATACAAGCGCATAGATGCACACAAATCAGACGGAGATTCTACTATTTGAAAATAGATTGTTCACGTATAGCGGAACAACGGCGAAACGCATTTTCAGCGGGTCTTCTAAGGAAGAATCTGTTTAACTGAAAAGCCAAATTATTTTTATATGTTTGATTTGAATACACTGAATTATTTTGACTCATATAAGGGATTTTTGTTTTTTACGTCGCGTAGTCTGGTAGTGGTGTTTAGAATCTCCGCTGGTTGCACGACAAATAACTTTACGGCGAGTCGCGGAAAATTTGAATGTCTGCAAAAGCGTGTGTTTCAATGGCTAGCAAAGCGAAGATTTTGAAATGTTCGATTCCAAATTGCAGAGTCACATCCGTAGCCCTCTGTTCCGTGCTACCCCGAATAGGTTTCCTTTGTGGAAGGACACAGTCAACAGAGAATTTGGCCAGCATTCCACCAAGTAAATTAGCAAGTTCGAGTTTTCAACTGGTCATGTTCTTCCTTCGTGGCGAATGCCAAGTTCTTCCTGGTCACTTTCACTCCCATGTTACTTTCATCTTCCTGGCTTGAAGAATGTAAATCCGCCACGACTTGTTATTAGGGCAATTGGCTGCCGCTGTAGTTGCTAAACATTTCAGAGCTACGTCCGTATAAAGGTACAACAGTTACGGAAGAGAAATTACGTCAGCTAAAATTCAAGAATCCTGGATAACAAAGTAACGAAGTAACGCGTTTTGGTCGGTTCTTCTAGCCTAATTAAGTAAAAATATGATGGGTAATCAGACAGTCGTATCTTAGCCTTATTCTGTTAACCTTTAATTGTTTTTCCACAAGTTCATTTTCCAGCTTGAGCGGCTTGAGTCTGAAGATGACCTTTGCCAAGAAGGGCGGAAATATAGGTCTATAAAATGTAGCTGACGTATCCGTTTTTGGGCCACAGGCAATAGGTGGCTTTCTTCAAAAGGGACTTAAAATCTGGAACTGTACATTTCGTGAGCTCCGCTTCATTGGCCATCTAAATCCACATTTGTCTTGTAATTCAAATTCTTCGCATCGTGGTGAACTTTGTCAACAATGCATATCCGAAAAATCACTAGCCTACTAAAGCCGAGGGTGGAAAAAAAAATCCATTACACAGAATCAAAATAATTCACTATATCCAGATCAGAGATATAACAAGACCAAAGGTTTCGGTGGGATCCCAAAAATTCAATATTTAATCCAGAGAATTGCGTCTTGTAGATATCCGGTCTTCGCCAGACTCCTAACACATTTTTACTATTAAATTTAGAAACAGAATTAATGACAACGGGGAATCTTCTGAGAAAACCTAGTTCAAATGCGTATTCAGCATGTCCGTTTACCTATTCGTCAAATCTACTTCTATGAAACTGATCGAAACTTCCTGCCGTACTTCTGCCAAATATCCGGTTTCGGCCGGATTCCGGGTGATCTACATGTCCGGCCAAAAACTATAGCTCAAATCTAATTCAGCATCTCTCCTTACCCCTATAACGAACCTTGAATAAACTTCAGCTAAACTTTAACTTTTGACGAATTTTTAATGCAATTTTCCGGCCAACTCTAAGTCCGGGTAGAAAAGTATTGTCATATTCAGCACGTCTTCTTACCCCTAAATGGAAGATTTAATCAACATCAAACAAATTTTCCGGTTTTTGCCGGATTCTGGACGAACTATTTGTCCGGCGAGAAAATAAGTTTCAGATATGGATTCAGCATGTCTCGTTGCCCCTAGATAGACTATCTCACTGGCTTTTTAAAACATTTTCTGTCGTCCCTTAATTTGAAATCCCTCCCCCACCCCTAGAAATGGGGCTACAAATCTCATCTACGAATTTGACCTGTATTTTGACCAAATGGATCCTCATACCAAGTTTGATGTTGACGCCTGACAGCCTTCGAGAGTTTTCAGACAACTTTTAGGAAGTCACAGGCATCCCTCCACTTCCGTTTTGGGATCCGAAAAACAAGCTGGATTTTCGGTTAAACTTTGAAGAAAACATCAGAGCCAGCATTAACAAAGAACAAGACAGCCGAAGACCATCCAACCAGAAAATCAACCAGAAGCAGAGCGTAGCAACAGACCCGTCCCTTACCAAGACCCACCTTATTCACTCCGGATTTCGAGTAATTAAGGTAAACTAATTCGCAAGTCTTTCTTATCACTTCCCGTAAAAATGTCCTCTTTCAAAACAAACTCACAAATTACTGGAATGCACCTCACTCCAGCTGTGATCATGTAAAAAGAGTCAGGGGATACCCTAAAGAACCAGCGGACTGCTTCTGCCCTGGAAGTGTTTCAAAACCACTTTTTCCCACGACTTATTGAGACGTTAACAAAGTGATGGGCCGCTGGATCGCCATTCCATCTGAAGCAGTAACGAGCAATTCTATCAATCTTTTCAAGAACTCCTCCGACAATCTGTGTTGCGAAAAGAATCTGCAGCAAACAGTGTACAAGATGAACTCTGAGCGCGTTCCACCCTACTTACCGTAGTTACGACGCATGACGTCACGAATTCTGGCTTTTTGCCGTCAAGGCTGGAACGATTTTTCTATTTTCCAGCAGGATATAATGCCACAGGTGAATCCGACCAATCACGTTCCAGAGATCCGTAGCTACTACTTTCACTGCGCTCCCGAGTATGCTAAGCAAATAGTAACTATTAGTTACTATTTCGAGAAGGCTGGAACGGTCAGCGTAGTAACCTTTCGTGAGGATGGAACGGAAATAGTAACTAATAGTAACTATTGTTAGAAGGGTGGAACACGCTCTGTGTCTTGGCCAATGGCCTATTTTGTACATTGTATTCTTATTAATCAGGGGCTGTCTTGTTTTTACAATAATAAACAGTAAAGACCTCGTGGTTTATTTCTTCGAAAAGTTTTATTTCTGTCATCATGTCGAGAGCCAGAGAAGGTTCAAAACTTAAGTCTGTCTGTCTGATCCCGATGAAAAATTTGTAGCCTGCGTAGTTGTGAGATAGTTGTACGAAAAAGTTTCAATTCTAAAGAATACTATCATTTAATGTGCCTCAGACTGGGCCCATCTTAAGCAGTAGTATCCAGTAGCATCCTGACTTGCTATAGTAGCATCCAGTCTTGCCAATAGTAGCACGTAGTAGAATGCAGTAACACGGTAGCCTTGACATAGAAGTATTATTATTATTTATTTATTTATAACCCATCAACTGGCCGAGGCCACACAAGACGGAGTATGGAAAGAAATACAAAAAATAAATGAATAGGTAAACAGATTAAACTGAAGCACAAAATAACAACAAAATCCAAACAAGCTTGAGTCACGTCCGTGCCAAGGGGCTCCGCATTAGTAGTTCGTAGACTTCGCAAACTCAGTCACTTTCGAACAGAGTAGGCTGTACGTAGGGTGTTAGGCACTCCCGCAATTGGCGGACTTCACAGAGGTTGAGGGGCACGGGCTCTCACGGCTGGATTCGTGCCCCCCCCCCACACTTAGAGCATTTGACGCTGTTCTTGTCGTCAGAGGCTAAGTACTGATGTAGTAGCATCAGTTCGTACTGCATGCTACTTTTTCGTACAACTTCATACTACTGTTTTGAGATAAATTTTTCATCGGGATAGTCTGTTTGTCAAATCCAGACGTCCCACAGAATCCAAAAAAGTCCCTCCAGATCCAGGTGGTGGAGCTAAACATTAAAGTGTCTGTACAGCTACTAAAGGCAGATTTTTAGGAGCTGTGAAGCAAATTCGAAATCTAGCGACGCCAAAGTAGACATGAGGCATCCCAGGAGTGCCGGAAGCAGAGTTTTTGGATACAAAGGCGTCTACTTCAAAGGTTATACAGGAACAGTTCGTTTACTATTCATGGGACTTTTAGGGAGTTTGGCATAGACCCAGGGGAACAGCATGATCCCTCTATCCCCTCATCCATTGCTCTTAGCTATTCGCATTTATCACACACGAGCGAGTCCGATTTCTCGCTCGAGGGGACAGCGAAGTAATAACTAGGAAAATATCAGCAAGTTGTTAACCTTCAAAGTAGGGATTTTCCAAGCTTATGAGTTCTTTCGTTATTTCTCACTGCTCGCATAAGACTACGCAGATGAACGCAATGCTGTCATGGTTTGTAAGCAAGATCATGCAAATATGAATATTCCTTCACCCCAAGCTGACTGCGAATCATATTTGACACTGCCGTTCTTGGCAAGGGTCCTCTTTTTTGTTTGTTTTTTCACAAGTTCGCTTTTCCAACTTGAGCGGCTTTGAACCTGAAGAGGACCCTTGCCAAGAAGGGCCACAATATAGCTCTAATAAAACTCAGCTGACGTATCCGTTTTGCACTATCAAATATGATTCGCAGTCAGCTTGGGCTGAAGGAATATTTATTTACAAGAATCATTCAAAAGATTACTGATTATAGCAATAAATAAATTTAAACCGACAAATATATATGGTTGGTGTCAGGATATATATATATTTATTTACACAACTCCTCGCTGGACTACCCCTAAACATTTATCCTCGATTAATTTAACTGGCCCATCCTCTCCTAGAATTTCCGACTGATGCTGTCCTAGATATTTCGCGAAACGATAACGATTAAAAGGGTCATATCAAACAGCTGCTGATGCTCCTCAGGGTAGCCATAGCCCATAGAGATAGCTGCCGGTACGGGATATCATTATGTTGGTGTTGGCGTTTATTTACTATGTATTTGAGACGGCCGTTTGCTCTTAGCGCAAATACGATCTTACCGCTCCGTTTTTATGTTTCTCTTATGCATTCGGGGCTAGAATACCTGGTGGAAGCTTGGCACTTTGGCCTTACGAAGGACAGGCTTATCGGATTGAAAAAATACAGAAACGTGCCCTACTGATTCATGTCACGATCCCCCAAAATTCCTTACAATGAGCTCCTTCAGAAATTTAAACTAGAGTCCCTTGAGTCCCGTAGGTTGAAAGTGTGCATGGCTTCAGGTAAGAAAATGCTTGGGCACCCTACCCATAGTATTATATGCCGCTTCTCTCCGGTCACGGACAATTGGATTAGTAATGGATGCTAGCCCAACGGTATCGCTGGACATGAAGATTGAACTGTCCACGACCAAAGTTTTTTGCCTTCCTCCACTCTTCCCCCTTTTTTCTTTTTTTTAATAACTAAGGTACACCATGCAATGCACCTAAGCCTTCGGCCTTACCATGCCCCGACGCTTGATCATCAACTGGCTTGTCCGAGACCTCCGAGGAGCGGCATAGTATTATATGCCGCTTCTCTCCGGTCACGGACAATCGGATTAGTAATGGATGTTAGCCCACGGCTACTCTAGCCGTTCTATCACAGTATTTAAACCAATACTCTACTCCAAAACTCCAATCCTCATCTCACACGTAAAACAAATATGTATACCCTCCGAAATCGATTACAGACTTCCACTTCAAATCTACCTGCTCAACCTTCAATCAAAATGTTTTACTCTTTTAAGTATATTCTTCCGCTACCATTCGATGCTGCTCGCGAACGACCTGCAAGAGCTGCCTCAGTGGTGATCCCAAAGCTCCAACACGTAACATGTGGCCGTGTACGGTATGAAAAGACGTTTGTACCGTCTTTCGTTAAAATTTTTAATCTTATTTAGTGTTTACTTTTATACATGACGTTGACATATTTATACTGACATATTTATATATGAGTGTTTACATGTATATATGACAATTTCGACAATTTGGATTTCACCATGATAGTTCGAAAAGATTAAAAGCGATATCTATCTATCCTATCTATATCTACCTGTCATAACTTATATTAACAGAAATATCCTCGGGATCTAATAACGTCTGACATGAGGATGTGAAACCGTATGTTATATGTTATTAAACTTCTGACAGTGTACCAACGCCATAACGACCATCGCTCGAAGCCGACCCCTTGTCACCCCCGACAACATCCTCCTTCACCCCTATTCCACCTACCTCCTTCAATACCTCTTCGAATTTTATCACCTTATCAATTTCCAGGTAGAGCTACATCGCTAGGTCTTTGTCCCTAGCTAAAATCAACCTCTTTGCTAATCCGATGATAGGCTCCGAATGAGTTTCACAGCCTGAGGACATTTGGCTGAATTAGTGCTGGGCACGGAATTCCTCCGTAATCCATAGACCACAACTGATTTGGCATCTTAGGGGAATCCACCTTTCCTCTCTAACTCTACTAGCTATTTGGAATTAACCCTGGCGGATTCCCCTGTAACATGACTACGTACGTTCTCTACTTCGAGTTTCTACGGTAAAATTCTTGGTAAAACTTCAGTAGAATAATGGTTAAAATTTAACAATGCACTTTTGGGATAAATGGTAAAATAAAGACCCAAAAGACCTATCCAGGTGTTCTTACGCGCCCTCAATTAGCTACTTGGCTGACTGGTAGAGTAGACGTAGACATATGCTTATTTGAATATCACCTAACTTAACTGTGAATGAAAATCTTGCAGTATTTGCTACTGGGATTAATCTTGTCTCTAAAAAGATAATCTTACCTCTAATTCGGATTAACCTTATCTTGGTAGAGATAAGATTAATCCCAGTAGCACATACTGCATTTAACTATAATCCTTACTCGGAAGAACTTTCTACAGTGTTGGTACGGTCGCCGAAAACAACTAATGAAACTCATTCAACACAATTATTCTGAAAACTACTTGTCGAAAACGTTCATTTCATACCCAGCTCATCACGTAGCCTACGTACGTTAGCTGGATTTTGGTTAATTTCCTTCCGTTTGTTTTTTCAAATTGTGCCTCTTTTGCTAACCGGCGCGTAATTTCACCAGGTAGATGGTGCTCAAACTAAATACGCCGATGGCAGAAGAAGCATATTTAGAAGCAAACAAAAAATACTATTCCAACTTACTGTTTGTGCCAGAAGCAATTTGGTTGTTAGCCGTTTTGTTATGTTTCCTTTCCAGCTTCATAAGCAAGAAGCAAAACATATTAAGATAGTGAAGGATTTACGGAAGTGTTCAGATACGCATACCCGAACTGAAAAACAGAATACTGTGAAAATAAGACGCACGGCGATGAGCCCTCACCATTAGAAAAATTTCGGAACAGCCCCCACCACCATCAGAGAAGTTGTCGGCCCCTTTTCCCACTGGAGCCATGACCTAGAAATCCTCACTCCTCTTAATGATTCATTCCATGTACTATCTAAAGGCGTTCCGGGAAATTTCATTCCCCATAAATCTTAAGTTCAACAGATGCAAATGATAATAGGAGGAATGGAAAATTCGAAGCCTGGAACAGCTCTTCAGTGAAACCATGGGCGTGCATTTGTTTTAATTATGCTGATGTGCCGGAAAATATTTTCTCACATCCTGCAAGATGTCGGAATCCGGCGGTTTAATCTAATGAAAGAAAACTGGCGATAAAGTGATAGAATTTTGGTGAACTTCAGTCGAGAATAATAAATCGAAAGGTTTCGGTGGGACTTCTAACTGAGGTATCTTATGGCTTTCTTGATGCAGCCAATATCGGTTTTGCAACAAAAAAAGATATAAAATCCCTTCAAATAATAATAAGTATTTAATATATTTGTGACCCGACATTTTGAAGGGAAGGAAAGAACAGAAATAAAACACATAGTGGAATACAACATTCTGGCCAGGAAACAGTAGAGGATGAAACGCTGGTTGTAAACTAAATATAACTCATTAGAAAGAATCTTCAAAGAAAACCTTTAAATAGTTTTGTAACCTCCCAAGTATGCACGTTTGACCGCAAGCATTTTCATATACGTTTGAAAAAATAGGATACGGAAATAAGTTGTGAAGTTACTATTCTTGGCTACTATTCTTGATATGCATGTACAGTAGAGGTAGGTTTATGTGAACAGTTAATTTAATGTGAACAGTGCAGTTCTGGGATAAATGGCAGAATGAAGCTCCAAAGTCCACTGTAACTCTACTGTATGTTCATGTGAACAGTTACTTTAATGTGAACAGTGCAGTTTTGGGATAAATGGTACAATGAAGATCCAAAATACCTATTCAGGTGTTTCAGATGCCCTTAATTACCTACTATAAATGGTAGAATGAAGATCCAAAATACCTATTCAGGTGTTTTCAGATGCCCTTAATTACCTACTTCGGCTAACTGGTAGTTAGCTATAGACACAGCAAGTGCATGAAAATGGCAAAAATCAACGTCAACAAACGTTCACATAAGCATACCTCTACTGTGCCAAAGTGCAAATCACAGCAAATAAACACTATAGGCGTATTCTCGCCGTTCCCCGAGGACTCATCGCGGAATCGAAGGGAACGGCGAGAATAGTCACTCCACGCGGACTCCGCGTACAGAAACAGCGAGAACACGGGGAATGCTTCCAAAATGGATTTTGTTCGAAAAAAAAATATGCAGTGGACGAAATTAGTCTGGATCCACTTTATTTTTCGTTTTCTTTGTTCTGATTGTTCTTAATTAATCTTGCATTGCACCAACACCAGCAAAAATTGATTCCCCTCCGAATCTGAAAGGGAGTTCTTTTTGATGATGGTGGTGATAGTTGGAGCATTCCCACACGCGAGAATACGGGTAGCTAGTCCCCGGGACAAACAAAAACGCGGGGACTCCTCAAGTAGAGTCCTTGGGGAACGGCGAGAATGCGTCTTATATGGTGCAAGTGTTATCATACCACCCTGAGCACTGGCGCCACCTCCGGTTCATTTCAGATGCAACTTACCTTGCTCCTTCTTTCCCTTATCAATGACGGAACAGGCATAGCGGTACTCTATAAGTTCTGGGGAGGGGACGAGGCCGGCATTACCACCAGGTCCATCCGCATCACGACGAGCCTGCCACCATCTACCGTCGTCTTTGCTTATCACCTGCAAATAGAAATTTGTTTTCATTTATTTATTTAAACCCATAACCGGCCAACAAGGGCATAACAAAAGATAAACAACAACACAAAACGAACTGTAGATGGCGCTACACGAACAAAAAAAACGATTGTTTTTCTAGCTATAACCTGAAGAGGGTCCTTGCCAAGCAAGCCCGAACTACCGCTAGAATAAATCTTAGCTCCCTAGCTGTTAAGCACCGCCAATTACGATTCGCAGTCGGCTTAGGCTGAAGATTAGATTAGATTAGATTATTTTATTGCTAAATTGCATAATAACCCATCATGATAGGTAACCGCCCATGAGAAGACATAAATGCACTGGCACTGGGCGGTTACCACAAGAGAAATTTTCAGATTGTCAAATCTAGGCATAGCAGGTATGCCTATTTGAACACCTCTCAATTTTTCCATACCTTGGTTTCATCTCTAGCTTCCAAACGTTCAAAATTGAAGGGGAAACTAGATCTACGTTGCCTGCTCCGTATACCTTGATAATACCAGCTAGGTTACATAAGATATTGTTCGAAGTTTTCGCCAGTCACAATGTCTACGATTGAAAAGGATACAGTTCAACTGGCTGCAAAGTCAATTTAGTCCCTGCTTCCAGTAGTCTGTTTTCCTTCGACGCTGAGAGATAGCCATTTGATTACTGATTGTGTCATCAGTTCAGAAAAAAAAACTTCTTGGAAAATACAATTTTGAAAACCTCGATAGATTGCAACTTGAGCACTGAACCGATAGCGAAGAAACAAAACCAAAGTGTTGCTCTCGCAAATATTTAGTCGGCGAAGCCGAACAAAGGTTGCTGCAACATTTCACGTTGCCCAGGCAACGTAGGCCTAATATTTTCTTGAATTAAAAAAAAAAAAAAATCTTCCAAATCGTTAATCTAAACGATCAAGCAACGAGGTATTTTTCATAGCCTCCGCGTAGAAAGATCCTGCTGCCTTTTCATCGACTGGTGGACTCTCACGCCTCTCGCTAGGCGGAATAGTACATTATGCTGCCTGTTTCGGTGCTTCAAATTACTCCCCCCCCCCCCCTGCTACCTTCACATCCCATAACTGGGGAGTTTTGGTGAAGAATATATGATCCATAGGGACCATGGGAGCACAGATGGGGACCTGCTTATTTGGTAACAACAGTGCCAAATTGTTTGAATACAGAAATGGAGATGTACGAGTTTGGAAAAAAACTGGAGAAGACGGCGGCGTCGTATACAGTAAAAATCAAAGAAAAGAAAGAAAATTGTCCATACGTCCGTTGATTTGAACGCTATCTAGCCACGAAAATGAACTTCCGATCAAGTTCCACCGTGGCATCACCTATTGAAAATAGTGTTCTTAATTTCGAACCGGTAGGTGTCATGATTTACACAGAGCAAAACCCGAATGAAGAAACACTTGAAAAAATGGCAAATATTTCAATTCAATTCAATTCAATTCATTTATTTGTATCCGCCAAAGCTGGCGAGTAAAAAAAATATAATAAAATTCACACAATTGGTCTACAGACTAATAACTAGACCATATACTCTCATACAAACTCTACTTCATTTAAAAAAAAAAAAAAAAACAAAAAAAAAAAAAAACAATTAGCCTACTCAATGAAGTCTACCTAAACTTTAACCAAAATACAATCAACGCAACGCATCGGTCAAAGTGTGCTTTATGGAATAAATTTTTGAAAAACATGTTTCCCGTTTCTTTTTCAGAATATCAGTGGGGTTTTTTAAACCATAATTTTCCATCATAAAAGAACTGGATTAGTATTTCGAAAACCGGCATAAAAATTTCCCAAAATTAAAAAAAGTAGTTTTAATATGAGATAAATTTGTCAACGTTAAAAAAGGTAAAAAAGAAGATGCAAGCAGAGCCTGTGGAAGAGCAACAGTGTTAAAAATCTTTGCAAGATTGCGTCTAGATAGGAAATCCCTGAGACAAATCACCGCCCCGAAACTAGAAGAAATACGCGACTCCACATCTTTTACTATTAGGGCCCTCGTTAATGACAAAGTCGGGCCATAAGGGATTCCCAGATATCTTAAAGACTCACATGGTTTTAGGACTGAATTATATATACGGACAGATACTGAAAGAGAAATTTTTTCAAGGGGTTTTGGACCAAAAACCATAAACTGGCATTTTTCAGGTCGAAAAATCTGGCCATATTCTTTAAAAGACTTAACTAGATAATTTACATTATTCTGAAGGCCCGATAGAGAACGGCTAATAAGGAGTATGTCGTCAGCATACGCTATAAGAGAAGCTAGGATACCTTTACCATAAATAAAAGAAGACTGTACACCATCAAGACATGCAGCGATAGTTATATTGAAAATCACTGGAGAAAGAATCCCACCCTGACGAAGACCCCGTTTTAGAACAACATCAAAATCAGTGTAAGAACCCTTCCAAAGAACTCTAATTCGAGAAGCTCCAAACCACCGAGGCAACATGAGTACTATCCTCACTGGTACACCATTCTTCAACAAAGATCTAAGGGCCCAAGCGTGGATGATACTATCGTATGCTGAAGCAATGTCTAGGGCTAATACATTTACTCTATTACTATAACTACAAGAACTCAAAATACGAGACAGAAGAGTGTGAGCCAAATCAATATTCAATCCTTTTCCCTTAAGAACATCTCGCACTACTAAGCGTTTCTGCTCTGCAACCGTTGACAACTTTAAAACTAAGCTATGCTCACAGAAAACTGCGCACGGCTTCTCCATGTCCCTTGGCTTGGATGGCAATCTTGGCAAAAATTTGTATAACCAGTCTCCGGACAACATTTTCGCGGCAAAAATCGAGGTAGTGTAAAAACGAGGTCAGGTACCCCTCTTGTACTACTGAAGTAGAGTGTGTTACTATCATAATTACGAAGTGTCATTGAACGTTTTGGCAAGTATTTGGCAGTAAAAGTTGCCTGGTATTGTTTTTAGTGTTTTCTTTGGCGACCGTTCAATATTAGGCGACATAAAAATGAGCACATCTATGCATTAGGATAGCAGAAAGATAAGGGGAACACCTGATCTATGCAGTTCGACGAGGTCTAAGTCAGTAACGTTTTCCAATTCCCGCCTCAGTTTTCGGGCAGCTGACGCAGAATTGCCACTTGAGAACTTCGTTCACTCGAACGCTTCTCTCGGTCTATTTCTAGGAAAAGTTTCATCTCTTTCATCAAATCGAGAGCCTGAGAAAGTTCAATATTTAAGCTGTCTATCCGATAATCGGTTTGTCAAATCCCAGACGTCTCTGAGCATCGGTTCAGATTCGTGGAGTTAAACCCAACATGGCTGGACAGTTACTAAAGGCAGGTTTTTAGTCGACTGTTCCTTGGAACAATCAACTACTGCGAGCGCTGTAGCAGCTTTCGGTTTTCATCGTATTTTGTGGAGCTCATAACTCGTCACTCGTGAACCAGTGCAAGTATCAAGTCAAGCTTGGTACACTTGTGGGTATTATGTGGGAGTGCTCGGATCCAATCCGGTTATGTAAATGATTTATCTAGAGCATTTGTTTGTTATTCCCACCAAGTTCAATCCCGATCTCTCTAGTCTAAGCGGGTCACGTATTCCCCCCCCCCAAAAAAAAAAAAGGTTGTCGGATCCGAAAAGAACACCGGAGCCTTTGTTCAATTATTACCTTTCACTTAAATCCCATCACCCGTTCCAAAGTTAGACATGACTCAATATTCCGGATGCCCCCTCCCTCCACTCCCCACACGATGATCGGATTAAATATTTTTTTTTATTTCCAGGTCAGTTTGATTGGGTCCCTGATATGCCTGCCAAGTTTCGTCGTGAAAATCCCCAGAACCACAACCACCGGATTTTCGGGAAACCCTCATCCACAGTGTCCGGATCCAGTCTAATTGTGTAAACGATTCAGCTAGAACAGATGCTTGTTCCCCCCAGCAAGTTTCACTCCGCTCCCTCCATTCTAACCGTTTCTCGAAATTTCCGGTCTCCCCCCCCCCAAACAAAAATCCCCCACAGCTGTCAAATCCGGTCCGAACTTCAAACGGGACATCAGAGATAGTCTATGTCATCTATTCAGTTATTAAGTTTCGTTCCAATCGATCACCCGTTCGAAACTTACGCACTACTCAATTTTCCGGATTCCCCCTCCCTCCACTCCCCCTCAGATGGTCATATCGGGAAACTGATTATTTCCAAGTTAGTTTGGTCGGGTCTCTGATATAAGTGATATGCCTGTCAAGTTTCATCGTTCTAGCACATCTGGAGTTATCCTAACTGGCCATCGTGAGACAGCCCGCCCGACCGACAGACGGAATTGCCATCGGTATATGGCCCTAGAGCCAGAGACTGCAAGTGCCATATAAATCACCACGACAGTTGTTTGTCGAAATTCGAGCCACAGAACACACTCACGGGCAACACAAACGACCACTGAAACTCTTTTCGAGCCAGTACCGAGACGCTAGCACTTTGTGGGGTCGTGGGATCTAAAACTCCTGTGGTCTACTCTGGACGACATAACCCGGAAATTCCAGGGATAACGGACATTGCTTGATACTGTCTTCGACGGGAAAAATATAATAACAGTTGCGTTTTTGCAGATACCATGGTCTAACGTAATGTTCGCAGTTACCGTGATATCTGATACCACGGTCAAAAGGCATTCTTGCAGTTACCGTGGTATCTGGCAAGGTACCGTGGTAACTGATCGTGGTTTGTGTAAAATTCATCTCACTTTCATCATCACCAACACAAGCGCCTAAGCTAGTGTCAAGTTGGTTGGAAAGAAGTATGACACTTGTGATGTCAGCGGATGTTAATATTTCTTTGGGATGACTTCTAAAAGCGCAAATTCGGCAACTGTTGTTTTTACAAAGCAACCGTAGTATAATGCCACGGTAACTTCAAAGACGAGAAAATCCAGATCCAGTTACCGTGGTATCAGATACGTATGATATCTGCAAAAAAACAAGTAATATAAAGCAAAAGAAAAGGCTTTCGTCTCTAAATAAGCCAGCAAACCTATTCGTTACAGTCTTAAGAACCAGTTTGGCGTGACATTGGCACCTTAATCAACACCACAAGAAAAGATTCATTAGCAGTTTCCCCCAGTGTCCCAGCTGTCTCCAGTTCTTTTCCAATCAGGAAATCGACGAAAAAGTCTGCCAGAAGTAATTGCTCTCTCCAACGCTGGTGTATTCAAAAGCTTCTACAATTGCCAACGCTTTCCTGATTCTTCCAATATGTGCAGGTAGTATTTAGTAAGTCTAGGCATTTTAAGAAAAAAACAGAACCAGAGATTTCGGCAGGATCACAAACGTGAATATGTGTTTGACTTCTAAAATAGAACAGCATAGAAAAGAATAGCAATTTATTCGCTCACGCTTTCACGGTAACAAGACGAAAATTGGTGAGTATTGTCATGCACAAATTTGTGAATATTGCAGTTACATAAATACGTACAAATGGTCAAAGGCTATCCAAAATTTCAACGATCTTTGGTATAAAACTATTTTGCCAACGGCTGCTGGTTGAAATTTTGGCACCTTCTAGAGACTGCTTGCTCTTGCCTTTCCCTTACATTATTATATGGGAAAGGGATGTGGGGTGGAATTTTTTTTTTACCGATCCCGAGGCATAGGTTCTGACAATCGCATATTGTATATTTCTGGTCTCTTCTACCCTTCTTCTTCTTGGAATTTCTCAGCACCTGGGTTCCAGGGTGGACCCTTTCGGTTCCCATCCTGCGTGACCTTGGGGCATGGTCTGTTGCATTCGAAGTAACGATGTCGCAATGTTTCAATGCATCTACAGTGGGAATCCTGTCTTTTCCTCCGACCTAATTTGGTTTTTAGTGGAGTGTTCCCTGGAACAATCCCCTATTGCGAGCGCTGTAGCAGCTTTCGGCTTTCGGTTTCCGGTTTTCGGTTTTCACCGTATATTCTGGAGCTGATAACTTTTGGACCAGTGCAAGTATCAAGTTCACACTTGGTACAATTGTGGATATTGGGGTCTAGTTGTGCCTTTCGGGCCCCTCTCCAACCCCAGCCCGGTTCAGGGGCAAATGGGCCCAGATTGCCCAGCGAATAATGTTCGTAACTAGACCAGAACTGGATACAGGACGATGAAATTCCTTGTACAAGTAAATACTAGGGCTGGGAAATTGCTTTAAAGTTGCACCTACCCCACCGTGGTGTTCATGGGCAACTGGGCCCAGATTGCCAAGGAGTAAAGTTCGTTGCCCGTGACAGGAATCAGCAGGTATCAAGTTGAAACTTGGTAGGTTTGTGAGCATTGGGGTTTCTTTTTACTTTTTACGGGTCCCAAACCCCACCCCCACTTGGTTCACGGGCAATTGGGCCCAAATTGCCCTTTTTTTAATGTTTTCAACTTGGCAATAACTGGAGATAAGGCGATGAAATTGCTTTGTGCTTCTGGATCATAGGGGTTGGGGAGATATATGTGGAGTTGAACCACCCCCCACTCTTCCCGTTCATGGGCAAGTGGGCCCAAATTGCCCATGAAAAAAGTTTTTGACCCGTGACTGGAATCAAACTCTAAGCTGGTATACTTGAGGAACAAGAGATGTAAATACGCGTTTTGATGGGTCCCGCCCCCCCCCTCCCGTTCATGGGCAGCTGGGCCCAGATTTCCCAAGTTCGTCTATGACAGGTCTTAACTCTTTTACATTTGGGGAGATATTTCTATGGATGATATATCTGAATGTTCATGGATGTTCTTAATGAATTGTGACAGAAGGGGTGCTAGGCTGCTACGATTTGGTTTATTGCACTTGTTATTACCTTGTTAATGGAAAAGAGATTTAAAGGGTCGGACTGTCTGGCAGATCATTGTTGGAACTCAAGCTATTCGTGCAAGATCTTCAACATTTCTTTGGATTTATACTTGCGGTTTGTTTACATTCAAAGCTTTTACAGCCGGATGATTACAAATTAGGTTATTTCAACAGTTGTTTGGTTATTGTGGAAGTGAAATGTCTCCGTTCTAAAGCTGTTTGTATATAAAATGTGATAAACATTTTACTTTCGAACTCCATGTCTGAGCGCTTGCGCACTTGTTCTTGTTTTTACAGCATTACTCTTGAATCGAAGGTAGATGCAGTTTTCTTCCCCAGAACATATTTTTTTATCAATATAGATGGCGCTTTAGACAAAGGACTTGTAACGTGACCAATACCATAAAAAATTCTTCGAAATAATTTAGAAGTCTAGGACTCCCTTGTCGGAGCCACGTAGACAAACCAGGACCCACAAGATGGGGTCTCATGGTGAAAACCAAATAAAACCAAATATATAATTTTAATGGGGAAAACGCCCTTGAGATGTAAACATTTATAAGTAGTGAACTGATAGACAAAAATCCCGGCTGAGGAGCATTTTTGTCTATCAGTTCACTACTTATAAATATTTTTTATCCTTAACCCAATCCACTAGGTAACTTTGTACTGTCTCCGATCCGGTTTAGCCCAATCGCGACCAGATTATCAATAGAAAATACGAGTAAAAAACTCATGGAATATCCTACAAAATGTGTGCAATAAAACAAAGACTTGGAAGCCTTCTGTATAAAGTCGGTCGCTCTTAAAAATTCACTCCTGATTTTTGGGGGAGTTTCTCGTTAAAATCGGGATTTTAAAACGACAATCTCCGAACCAACACGTGTCCTAGTCAACCCCGGTCTCCCCTATATGTATCGCCTAATAAGTTTTATCAGACGATGTTACTTTTTCCAGGACCACCTTACACTGGATTCAAGCCGTACCAGGCGTGACCTTTTAAACTGGGGGGGGGGGGGGGGAGTCTAATGGATCGCAGTGTTTCTTCGTTGAAATCACATTATTTGATCTCCAGCTACAATTCCTGGTCTCAGCTAATCTCACTGAAGATATTCAGTACCTTATTATGGCGAACTGTATCTCTGGATTAATTCAGCAGAAGGCTCGGGCCATTATGAAATTGGGATCTCGAACATCTTCTACATATGATAGAAACTGGGAACGCAAAGTTGAGTTAGGATTTATGCGTTGATGAAGGAAGTCAAGTGACGTCTGGAAATGTGTGCACCGACTGGGCACAAGTGGACACCGGCTGACCCCACTTACTGTATATACTCATATTTTGGGAGTGAGCAACCCCTCAGAAAATGTACCCATCATCGGCAGCAGATTATTGACTTTACAATAAATGATGCCAGTTTTTAATAGTTAAATCAACGTAGACCGTTCTGATACAATCATCCAGCAGCAAAATGACCAAATGTAACGCAGACGCAAAACTTCCTACACCGAAACTAACACAGACAGACTACCGATTTTCTGTTTTTACCGTAACAAGAGCGAATCCGGCCCAACTAAAGAAGCGGTAGAAAACGTCAAAAGTTTGAAAATCGTTTCTTCCCGCTATACTAGTCCTACCGAATTTACCATTTACCCCAGATTTCGTACGTATGGTACTAACCCAACAGGAAAAGGAAGAAGGCAAATCAGTTCAACATGTTAGGTTCCTGGAATATCGACCATCCTACGACCAAAATTTTCGACGGATCGGTACAATTTTTGGCTCTGAACCCCCCCCCCCCTCCCCCCCCAACGAAAATGCACTTGCGACGTTTCTGGTTGTGACCCCATCTTTTTCTCTCGTATGACGCCGGGTCTAGGTGCGACCCCCCCCCCCCCCAATAAGGGACTACTAACTGTGTGTTTGTTTGTTGGGGGGGGGGGGGGGGGTAGCCGGACCCATGACGCCACCCCTGATGACTTGGACAGGCTAAGGCGACCACCTGAATACGTTCGCTTCGACAGCTCAAGGCTCTTTCTGAATGGATTGTATTCATTGCTTGGATCGGGAAATGAATTAGATTGGATAGAACTATTCAGGTTGACTTGGATGAATAGTCTAAGCTAAAGTAAATGTATGTATCACACACCTGAAAACCCTGTTATTTTTTCGTACTCGTATTACTTTCACACTTTCCATGTTTGAGGGCTTGCGCACTTATTGGATTTACCGTTGTAGTTGCTAAATTTTAAGAATAGAAGTACAAGCGAATAGAGGTATCACAAATTCAAAAGAAAAAGTTCAATCTATGAACATGGATTCTATGGATACCGAAGCAACGAAGTAGCGCATTTTCATCGGGTCTTCAAGCATATTTAAGTAAATGGGTTATGGGAACTAGACTGTCATTTCTCAGTGATTATTTGGTTAAACTTTAACCGAAGTTCCAATAGCTTACCGGAAGATACATATTGAAACAATATATAAAACGGATCCGTCATCTACCGATGCTCAGCGATATTTCGGCCCTTCCTGGCAAGAGTCCTCGTCAGGCTGTCGAACGTCTGGACATTATTGGGGAAGAAAGGAACCTGCAATCAAATATCGCTGCCAAAGCATCATAGCTGACGTATCCGTTTGATGTATTGTTTGAACATATGTTTCCCAGTCAGCTTGGACTCAAAGAGTGTTTACTCACCTGAAGAATATCACCGGCATGGAAGGAGAGTCCAGCTTGAGCACAGGGTATCAGGTCGTCGTCCAACGGATCATATTCAAATTGAGCACGGACGTAAATCTGAAAAACAAATAACATATAGATGTAATTATAATCTATATGTTAGTATTGTTACTCTAGTTGTTTATCATATATATAAATCATGCAGAATAGGCCACCGATCAAATCGAAATATACTAGATAATTAAAAAAGTACACCGATTCAGGACCAACTGTGCCCTAATAGCTCTATTACTTCGGCTCGCAACTTAACCGCGCCTGGAGTTCGGGCGATAAACTTATAAATCCTAGGGTCTGGAAGTATCTATTAAGAGTTATACCCCCCCCCCCCCCAATTCCCGTTTGTGGGGAAACCGGCTCAGATTGCCCAGTGACTTAAGTTCATCTCTTGGCAACGGGTGCAGGAGGACGACGAAGTTTCGTGTACTCACAGACATTAAGACCTGAAAATGTCTTTGCCCCTCGAACCAGGGCAACTGGGCACAGACTAGTTGGCCAACGAAAACTTTCTCCAGATAGACAGGGTCCCAACTCCTTCCCTCCATTTGGTTCACGGGAAACTAGACCCACGTTCACTAAAATCGGTGATCATCAACTCGGAAAACTGAGGACAAAATGAATAATAATAATAATAATAAGTGTATTTAAAAGCCCAGTGGCCATATACATAACACAACAATAGTACACATTACAAAATAGAACAACAACATTATTTTTCTATGGCTATGAAGCCTCGCTACTAAGCTTGGTCGCTCTTAGCTTCAGCGCTCCCTCGATAAATTCGCACACCTTTGTTATAACCCTTTCCGAAGTGCTATTCAGGATATCCGGAAGAAGCAAAACACTCCCCTTAAAATAAGATCCCCTTAACTCCGAAAGCTCCTGGCATCGATTGAGAAAGTGGTCCATGTTTTCCTCTACCCCTGCTTTGCAAAGTTGGCAATTATACCTGACATCTGGACCAGTCCTATGCCTATCATACACTCTAAATCTACCAAACAGGGGGAGGGAATTAGCTCTAGCCTGGATCCACAACTTCAAAAATTTTTGAGGTAGATTCATTTTAAAATAAAACTCAGGCCCAAACACCTTCTTAATCTCACGGTAAAACTCCAAAGTTTCGGACTGACTTATTAAAGCTCTCCATTTTTGAATCTCTTGGTCATCCAAAATCCTACTGACTCTACGCAACAAATTATCGTCATCTACAGGGCCACGGCCACTATTCCAAACATAAGATAGTCCTAGATCATCAAGTAGGGCTTTAACTCGAGATGGCCACGTATTTCTTTTCCCCATAATCAAAAGTTCATTATATTCTCACGGCAAAACTCCAAAGTTTCGGACTGACTTATTAAAGCTCTCCATTTTTGAATCTCTTGGTCATCCAAAATCCTACTGACTCTACGCAACAACTTATCGTCATCTACAGGGCCACGGCCACTATTCCAAACATAAGATAGTCCTAGATCATCAAGTAGGGCTTTAACTCGAGATGGCCACGTATTTCTTTTCCCCATAATCAAAAGTTCATTATATGACGCTCTCACCAACCTAGTCTCATGTAACTTAATTATATTTAACCAAAATCTTAAAATCTGCAATACCCTATCTTTCTTCATTGAAAATATTTGTCCTACGCTGCCATGACATTGGCCCAGTGTTGCCGTATTGGCGGATTTTACGACCGACTGGCGGATGTTTTTTTTGCTGGCGTATTAAAATTATTTCGGTTCTATTGACAAACCTTGTAAGTATTGGAAGATTTCTTGCGATTTTGGGTTTAACAGTAATTTTGGCGTATTTTTCAAAGACAGCGGCGTATTTCTTGGGTCACGATCTGTCAACACTGCGTTGACCATGCGTGCATGCAGGGTTAAAGGGTTGAGGTGGTTAAATTCGTGGGGCATCTTCAAACTTTTATGGCTTCACTGCTAGGCTATTAAAGTTTAGGTGAAAAGGCAGCTTATTTTGGTATATTCTTTGGGATCCCAAAAATCCTTCTCGTAAACCGGAAGTACCGAGATACCTCCGTGCCGTTCTGGAACTGACGAAAGCTATGTCGAAAAAGCTGGTGACTTTCCGATGAACTTTGACTCTCACGGGGTAACTTCCACCGGAAAAAAGTCTTGTCAGTAATTCGGAAGCACCGACGAATCCGGTTTTTCGTTCCGTTTCTGGTGCCTTTTATCGGAAAATCAGGCGGATGAACACCATACTCTAGGTTATTTTGAGCGTGTTCCACCCTCGTACCAATAGTAACTATTAGTTACTGAATCCGTTCAAGCCTCACGAAAAGTTACTACGCTGACCGTTCCAGCCTTCTCGAAATAGTAACTAATAGTAACTATTTGCTTACCACGCTCGGGAGCGTGGTAAGCGTAGTAACCACGAATCTCTGTCCCGTGATTAGTCGGATGCACCCGTGGCATGATATTCCGCTGGAAACTAGAAAAATCGTTCCAGCCTTGACGACAAAAAGGCAGAATTTGTGAAGTCATGCGTGGTAACTACGGTAAGTAGGATGGAACACGCTCTTTGACTTGAGCGATATTCAATTTTTCCAAAATAGGCTCTAGAAGGGACGTGGTGAATATAGATGGCCTACCAACAAGACCGGCTTAGGAACTAAACCGCTAAAGATAACAAATGCGATTTTCAGGCCTCTCCTCCGATAAAAGTCAAGTTTCATGGCCACTGGATCAGATATGGAGCTCTGTGGATACCAGCTGATACTAGAAGTTGCAAATATCAAACTGACAATTTGCATTTTTTAGAATTCATCTTATTTAAATACATATTTTCAGGGAATCGTTTACTCTTGTATTTTGCTAAAGATAGAGGTAAAGCACATACAGGTATCACAGGTCCCAATGGAACATTCACGAGAATCGACTATTCATGAATAGCGGAACAACGAAGTATCGCATATTTATCGCGTTTCCAAAGTTATTTAAGTGAATAAGTGATGGGTAACTAGATTGTCGCATCTCAGTCCTTTTAGTTTAAACTTGAATGTTTTCCAAATAAGAGGAAAAACAAGTGAAGTGACCGTTATGCGACTGATTTTTTGTTTATATGATCCAATCTTTCAAACTCCGCATTTGTGACCTTGCGCACTAGTTCACATTCGACCAGGGCGGAAAACCTATGGAGAGTTGGCAACTTCTTCCATCTCACGCATTAAAAAATTTACGAAACAGAACAATAACTAAAAGAACTTACAGAAAAGAAAACTAATATCCGCTTCTTTGACGTGATCACAATGATTTTTTTTTATTCCCGACAGGCCAATTGTAGGACTTTCCTTGTAAAATGGCAAAAGCACGTGCCCTCGAGGACTTAAGACCCCCCTCCCCCCCAAAAAAAAATCAGTGAGCTTAAAAGTACTGAGTCCTGTTTCTAACTGTTCAAATCCTGTCACTTGACCTTTTTTCTGACGAGTTACGTTCTTCCAAACAATCGTCGGTGGCCTCACAAGCACCGAAATAAGGACACAAGGGAAGTGTGCGAATCAGTGTGGTGTCGTTAGGAGGGATCGGGCCTCTAGGGGGTTCTAGAAGGGTTGGAGCGGTTACGGAATTATGTTGCATTTTTACTACAGGTACGACGGATCCTTTAAGGTCTAAATGCAACATATTTCAGTTTCTTTTTATGGCACTTGAGCATACTCAAGTGCCATATAGCGATTGTAATTTCTGTCGGTCTGTCTGTCTGTCGTTCTGTCCCGGTTTTGCTAGTTTGGGCACTTCTGTATAAGCTAGGACTATGAAACTTGGCAGGCGTATCAGGGACCCGATCAGATTAACTTACAAATAATCACATCCTTGACCTGACTTTCCCCGGATCCGGGAGTCCGGAAACTAGGAACAATGGTAGCAAAAGGGGAGCAAAAGGAAAAATGTCTAGATGCGGAATCTAACCGCGGACCTTTCACATAGAAGCCCGAGACGCTAGCGAACTGCGCTATTCAAGCTTGTCTTTAGAGCCGAAGCAGGGACCAATACGGCTCAAGGATTTTGGTCAAAACAAATGCTAAACTATGCTCTTATCTTAGAGTCGAGAGATCGGGATTAGATTTGGGAGGAAAGAACAAGCATAAGCCGTAGAAAAAATATTGACATAACAGGACCGGATCATGTCACAATCGGGGGAGTTGGAGAGGGTTTCCCACAATTCCGGTGATCACGACGTGGCTGTACTTCAGAATGTGCTATGACCATGAAACTTGGCGGGCACGGTTGTCAGTGAGCGGAATAACCATTTCAGATTACTTCATCAAGCCCATTTTCTGTTGAAATGAGTATCGGGAAAGAGATTTAGCCTTGACAACTGCAAACCGTATCTGACAAACATGCTAACTGTTCTTACAAGTGCCATATGAGCTTTCAGCTCTTTTTTTTTTTTAGCTGGTTTACTTGTTCGACATAATCTACTTGGACATCTAGACCAGTGGTTCCCAACCTTTTCCGTACTGCGTACCCCTAATCAAGGTTCGAAAAGATTGCGTACCCCCTTTTTCAAAACGTGAAAAAGACGATATTTATTATCAGAAATGATAAGGCATTCACGTGTAGAAATATATACAAAATCAATGAGGCAATCACTAGAGGCAGTTTTGTAGCTAAAATTTTGGTGAATCTCGGTCGACGTCATGAACGGCAATATTTTTTACAGTCAGCCTGTTTCTGTGTTTGGTTTTGATGTTCTCCGTGCTTTCATCAAGCTGCATCGCAAACTTGTTTGTTGGCTCAATTCGCAACCTGAATGACATTTATCACTTTCATTGTCTTCCATTCTTCTTGAAACAATATGTTTGACATAGGAACAGATTTTACGAGTAGGCTAGCTGTTTTGGAATCAACATTATTTCCCTGATTTTCACCAGGTCATGTAATCAGAGGCGTCACGCACAGGTTGACAAACCCCCTCCCCCCCAAAAGGTCGGCCAGACGATTAAAAAGAAAAGAGTCTGCGCGAAGCGCCGCGATTTTTCGTAAAAGCCGTTATTAAAAAAAAGGGCGGTAAAAATGACCTGTTGGCAAATCATAAATGAGGGAGACGAGATTTTGAAGCTGCAGACCAAATCAGTTTTGGTTCCTTCGCGTACCCCTTGCAAGGGTCTCGCGTACCCCTTGGGGTACGCGTACCACCGGTTGGGAACCACTGATCTAGACAACCACTCTTTGAACTTTGTACAATTTGTTATAAAAACGGTCTTCGCGGACGCGACTTCAAACAAAGTGGCTGGCGTTTCTCAAAAGACTTTGGCAGTTATTCTTTTTCCAAAAAACGCCCTTTCATATGAAATAGCAATGAGAGATTCTATCAAAATTTTCAAGAATTCCTTGGACAATATTAATAGACTATGTGAATAGTCTACAATAAGTTTAGTGTATACTTTGTTGACGTAAAATCAACTAGTCGGCTTACCACCGATTCAAGATTTTTAATGAATAAACTAAACTGAATCAAACTAAATTGAACGATGTTTAAGACTAACTTCGAAAAAGGCTGTCGGCCTATTTTCTGCGCTGTATTGTTGTTATTAAATTAGATTCTGAGACACGTGAAGAAAAACGAACTGGGTAACATTGGTAAGCGGTAGGAACAATTTCCTAGAAATGTCTGAAGTGTCCGAACCTAGGCCCAGGGGGTAGGGAGTTCGACCTACCCCCAGCTCTGAAACATAAAACAATAGTCGTTTTTACAGGCTTTGAACTCTGGCCTACATTCTCGTGTCACTGTTAATTATGGATAAGGTCCGACCCACGGGTGATCCCCCAACTCAAATTAATTCCTGAATAAGACCCTGGACCAATCAAGGCAACTGAAACGAATTCAAAGGAGTTAGTCTATCTATCTTTCCATCTTTGAAGTTCGGAATTTCGTGCAACGGGAATGGAGGTGCGAAGGGACGATCTGCAAAAGATCGAACGTAGCAGCAGGAACTCGAGCAGGAACAGCCAGTGAACTAAGAAACAGAAAAGCAGAGACAAAATGGGATCACATTACAGAACGAACAGAAAGACAGATAGTTTTCAAACCAATTTAAATACTAAACAACATACAAAACAAAACAACAAATCAGATTAAGATAAAAGAAAGTAATCATGTACTCAGGTTATGCGCTAACAACGAAACAAATTATATATATAAACAAAAGTTAAAACTGCAATGTACGAGAATGATTAATAATCATGCTAAAACCTACATTTTTACTCACAATAATTGGAAGAGGTTTGATCCTGAACAGCTGCGTGGGGAAAAACAAAAAAAAAATTAGCACCTTGCTTTTAAAGGAGTAGATGAGAGTTTTCCCGCAACCTTTTTCCTTGTTGCGAAACCTAGCGGGTCAGCAGAGACTTCGACAGCTCCGAACATTCATCCATCTAGTGGAGGAATTTCGAAATTCAAAACTAGGCGATCTGATTCCAGTTGTATACTCTCGTCTCAAAATTGACTGAAACACTTGAGTTCAAAAACAGATTCTCGAATTGACAAAATTAGTACTGTATAGTTTTTCGTTAGAAGAATATAAATATACTTGTCATTAATATATGTCAATAATAAATATATGTCATTTTGCCAGCCGCCTCACACTGAAGAATATGAATGGTTGCGTTCTGTTTTTTGTTATCTTTGCCATAAAACGTAAATATTGAAAATAATGAAATATTTGAAGTTCTTCCCATTTTATCCCAAATTACCCCGAAATCTGCAACTATTTCCTTTAATAATACCTATCATTTTTCCCAATGTAACTGTCAGACACATTTTGGTTTAATTTGACATATTTTTGTACACATAAAATATTTAAAACTAGGTTTTTTTCTTACCGCCAACCTCCCCCTAAAGAAGAGAAGAAAAAAGACCAGACATCTGAACAAATCAGCCGCTGTTTATGCTCGTATTTCGGTTGCATCTCAACAAGCTATTACGCAGCTCAAATCTTTAAAGGACCCCTCGCACTATTTACTCTTCAACTTACAGTATTTTAAAATATTTGAATACTTATAACCCACGGTTTTGGCTGTTTTAAGCCTTTTCTGAGACGCGCTGACTTTTAGCGAAAACAGGGAAAAAATTTACAGAACCGGTTTTTCTAATGGAAAACTTCTCGCAGACAACCGTCGACACCGTGATACACATCGAAGGTAGCAAGACACGCTAAGTGAGAAAATCAGCCTGGTTTTGTTAGAGGGGTTAGAATGCACCGTACGAAATTGGGGTCTCCGGGTTTAGAAATATATGGATATATGGAGAGATTATGGGGGTAGGTTGCAGTAGTATTATGGGCAAGACAGGTCCTTTAAAGTACAGGTAAACTCTACAAACGAAGTTTATCTTTCAAAATAGGCAAAAATGTACAGGAGGGGCTTCCAACCTCGAACTTGTTCCTAAAAAGGTTAAGAGGAAAGATCATTGCAGCCCTAACAAGTTCCTAACTGTCAAGAAAGAAACACTGAATGACCTAGGATAAATTTAGGACTGTATTTGTAGTATTTTCAGGCGAAGTTCGAGGTTATATAAATTCGAGGTCGGGTACCCCTCCTGTAGTTACGTTCAACGTTACGGAAAGAAAACAGTCATAATTCCCTTAAGTATGCCAGTAAGGCAATGTAAAAGCTCCTTTAAACAGAAAGTGATTTATTTTTTCTTTCCCTGTTCCCTGTTTTCGTTCCAAACCAGTAGCTTTCCATAAAGCCGCTTTCACATTGACGCGTCGTTGCGGTGCGTTTATCTTGAGTCGCGTACAGGTTTCGTAGCGTATCTTTCACACCTGCGCGAAAAGCTTTGATCCTGGATGCATATTTACACTTGCCTTTCTGGGATCGACTAAAAAAAAGGCACAGCACAGCACGGTATGGCGGAAGAGTCGCCAGCAATAACAAGAGATTAGCAAGTATAGTAGAAGTAGACAAGTAAATGAGAGTTCGTAAGTCCGGAGCCTAAAAGAAGGCAGGTTAGAACGTTCTTCCTGTCCCTCACTCTTAAGCCTGAAAGGGTCCTTTTAGTTTTCGTGTCTCCTACACTATGCCGTGCCGTGCCTATTTTTAGTCGATCCCTTCCTTTCTCGGTTTCTTCTGCTGGATTTTCGTTTCTTTCATCATTAATAAGTTCTTCTTCATCATTAGTAAGATTTTCTCCAGTGTTTCTTCAAAAACTTTCATTTTTCACGGAAAATCTGATGTGTACGCGTCGCCGCAAGCGCGACGCAGAGGTTGCGTAGCTCAGTGTGAAACAATCAACGCGTCAATGTGAGAGCGGCTTTAAGCCTTCTTTTTTCTTTAAGAGCTTATGCAGACAGAATTGCGTTGCGTCAACCCGTACACATAAAATTTTTCAGTGAAAAATGGAAGTTTTTGAAGAAAAAACTTAGTAATGGTGAAAGGAACGAAAACTCAGCAGAAAAAAAAACGAGAAAGGAAAACATAAATACGTGTCCAGCGTGAAAGCTCCTCGCGCAGGTGAAAAAGATACGCTACGCAACCTGTACGCAACGTAAGATTAACGCATACGCAACGACACGTCAATGTGAAAGCGGCTTAATGTTTCAACAGTTTTAAGAGGCTGCTGGCAACACCCAAATGATGAAACCAGGATGTACGTTACAGATGAACGTTCGCACAAGCAACGAATTAAGCTGCCTTCTACATTAAGCCCAAATTTTAAAGTTAAGCTGCAACTGGACGATAACTTTCATAACTTTCCCCTGATTCTAAAGTTCGGTCTGAAAAAGGAAAGTTCTAGTTCCTCTAGAGCACTGATAGAGAAGGGAATTAGCTCTGAGTCTTGCCAGCACTTAAAGGACCCCTCGCACTATTTACGCTTCAACTTAGGTTATTTTAAAATATTTAAATAATTTAAAACTATGCTGATTTCAACAAATAACCCACGGTTTTGGCTGTTTTAAGCCGTTTCTGAGACTCGTTGACTTGCAGCGAAAACAAGGAAACAATTTACATAACCGTTTTTTCTGATGGAAAAACTTCTCGCAGACAACCGTCGACAGCGTGATAAACATCGAAGGCAGCAAAACACGGCAAGTGAGAAAATCAGTCTGGTTTTGTTAGAGGGGTTAGAATGCACCGTACGGAATTGGGGTATCGCGGGTAGAAATATGTGGAGTGATTATGGAAGTAGGTTGCTTTAGTATTATAGGTAAGACAGGTCCTTTAAGTCACGCGATAAATCGGAAAGAAATGCAGTCAGTATGCTTTTTTTTACCCTTCAGTTGTGGACTGTATGGTAACCCCCCCCCCCCCTCCCATCTTCCTTGCGTCGATCCGAGAGGAACACAGGCAATCAATTTTCTCCATATCCTGCTAATTCTTCTGCTCTATTTTTACAGTTTTATCCCGTCATTTATTTCTGGTCGTATCTTGTAAGTGTATTAGTTAATCTGTTTTGTGCCTGTGTATTCCGTAAACATTTTTATTCCTCTTCTAGCTTCAAGCTATTTGGAAAATAAACTTGACTGATTGGAGCCATAAATACTCATTCAGGTAATAAATATTCCTTCAGCCCAAGCTGACTGCGAATCATAGTTGACTGCATTAAACCAAGAATAAATAATCAGACATAACCTCCGTCTCCCTATCTCTGTAATGTGACCAAGCGGAGTCGAATACTTCCCCCGTACCCTTCCCGATGTAAACGAGCGGAGATTAGGAGCTACGCGGCACATCCCCTTTCTTCCCATCACAAATAGCTATATCGCTGTGAAGCCGCGTAGAAGAAACTTTCAAAGTCAAAACCGATTGGTTCTCTGGACAGAGCGGGTCAGCGTGACTACTGTACTTATTGCTCTGCGATGAGCAACGTCGAAGACGGAAGTAGACGGGTATCAACTCAAAGCTAGAGTAAGTACCTCTATCTCCGCTCAATTTTGTCGGGGTATCCATAGTCGCTGCATGAGACCAAAGACGGAGGTTCTATCTGATTATTTGTTCCTGGTTAAACGGATATGTTAGCTGGGAGTGATATTTCGGCCCTTCTCGGCAAGGGTCCTTTTCAGGCTCAAAGCTAGGAAAGTGAATAAATATTCTTTCAGCTCAAGCTGACTGCGAATCATACCCGACAGTTCAAAACGGATACGTCAGCTGAAGTTTATTAAGAGCTATATTTCGGCCCTTCTTGGCAAAGGTTCTCTTGTGGCTCAAGCCGGTCAAGTTGGAAAATGAACTTGTGAAAAAAAACAACTAAAGGTTCTAGCTTAAGTATCTGATTCTGTGAATTTCTTCGTGAAAACTGATTGGAATTAAAGTTAGTGCTGCGATTTCATTTTGGACACGGCTGCTGTTTTGTTGCTCGATTGGGTCGTTGAGGGGTAGATTTCTCTACCTTCCCAAATGCAGCTCTGACAAAATTCAGCTGACATATCCGTTTTGCACTGTCAAACAGAAAAGTGAACTTGTAAAACAAGACCAAAGGTTTCGACGGGATCCCAAAAATTTAATATCACATCCAGACAATTGGGTCCTGTCTTCTCTAGACTCCTTAAGCATTTTTACTACAAAAATTCAGAAACAGATTAATGCCAAATAGCTAATAATCCGAGAAAACCAAGTTCAGATATGTATGTTTGTATGGATTCAGCATGTGTGTTTACCCCTATAAGTCGTATTTGTTTTGACGAAACTGATCAAACTTCCTGCCTTAGCTTACTTCTGCCAAATTTCCGGTTTCTGCCGAATTCAGGAACTACTTATCCGACAAAATAAAAAAGCTCAAAAAAGAATTATCGAACATCTAATCAACTTCAAATAAAGCTTTAACTCACGACAATTTTCCTGTTTCGCCCGGATTCCGGGTGAACTACGCGTCCGGGTAAAAAAAAACATCTTTTCTTACCCCTAAATCGGAATCTAATCAACTACAAATAAGACTTTTGCTTTTAAAACATTTTCCGGATTCCGGGTGAACTACTTGTCCGGCGAGAAAATGGTCTTAATAATAGTGTTCAGCATGTCTTTCTACCCCTTAATCGGACATCTAATCAACTTCAAATAAAACCTTTGCTTTTAACAAATTTTCCGGTTTTGTCCGGATTCCGGACGAACTGCTTGTCCGGCGAGAAAATGGTTTTCATAATTGTTTTCACCATGTCTTTATTTCCTTAAATCAAACATCTAATCAACTTCAAATAAAACTTATCTATTAACAAACTTTCCAGTTTTGGCCAGTTTCCGGGCTCACTACTTGTCCAGCGAAAAAACGGTTTTCACCATCGTGCTCAGCATGTCTTCTTACCCCATACTCAACCATCACATTAGCTGTTTAAAAATATTTTGCTTGCCCCTTAATTTAAACCCCCTCCCCTACCCCTAATGTGGGGCTACAGAGCCCTGTGACGACCAAGGGTCACCAAGTACGGTAACACCACTGGACGTCACTGCGAGGTCTCTAGCCTAGCTGGCGTACTAGACGCCGTCCCGTTAGAGACTTCAAAAACACATAGGCTAAGCCTATGTACCTTACAAAGTAAGGGGTAAAGAAAGAATACCTTTTATTGGCTCTAATCAATCACAATAATAACGCTCCTCAGATACTTTATACTGGATTAACAATATCTCTTCCAGAAGACCGAACTAACAGTCTCCTTTACTTAAACATTCTATTATTCATAATAACTATTATCTGGTTAACTTTTCTAATACAATTCACTTTCCTTATTTTTATGCATAATTTAACTATTATTTAAAGTTGACCATTTAATAATTATTATTCACTTTATTACATTTTCCCATATCTTACGAATACATTCACTGCTTGTGATACTTCACAATAAATCCGTGACAAGCCCATCTACGAACTTGACCTTATTCTTGACCCAAAGAATCCTCACACCAAGTTTGATCACAATATCTCCTTCCCTTCGAGAGTTATCGTGCTGACAGACGGACGGACGGACAGACTGACAACTTTTGCGATGTCATAGGTCTCCACTTACGTTTTGGGATCCCAAAAACTGTGATAGCAGGTTCAGTTTTCTAGCTTTGAACCTGAAGAGGACCCTTGCCAAGAAGGGCCGAACTATCGCTGAAAAAATTCAGCTGACACACCCGTTTAGCGCAGTAAACTAACCATCCAGTTGTTCTTAAAGTTTAAATTATTGTTGTATCATTTAACTGAAAAAACTGCATTATTTGGATTGTGTTCAGGGATTTTTCTATTTTTCACTGTTTGCTCATGTATGACGCTCAGAATATCTATGGCCGTCCTCACAAGCAAAGTTCTACTATGGCGCGGGAAATTTGAATCTCGATACAAACGCGGCTTTTCAGTGGCCAGTGATCATCTTGCGGAAGGTAGGTCTCTGAATGAAAACTTATTTTGCTTAAATCATCACCGCCGAGCATACAACACAGGTACAAGCACAAAGAGGTACCAAGAATCCGACAAGGAAATTCCACTATATGAAAATCGATTATCCGTGAACAGCGGAGCATTTTCATCGGGTCTTCCAGCCTCTTTAAATGATAAGTGATGGGTAACTAGATTATTCTATCTCAGCCCTTGTTGGTTAATTCTTAATTAGCTACCTTAGCTGGCTAGGGTGGATCGCCTTTTAGCATCTACGAAAGTTCCATCATAGGCCGTTACTAAAACATTGGATGACAGGTTTGTTTCCTTCCCTGACGTTGACCCAGAGGATTGACAGCCTGACGAGGACCCTTGCCAAGAAGGTGCCGAAATATCGCTGATGAAGAATCGTAGCTGACGTATCCGTTGAAAACATTGTTTGAATAAACGTTACTAAAACGCAGTACAGGATGGAAGACCAACACAAAAAAAAACGTAACCCCGTGTGAAGGGTTGCCAAGAGCTCGACTTATGAAAGTGTAAACATTCCTGACAGAAAGTGCTTTTTGACACCTACGAAATTTTCCGCTATGCGCATAATGTGAGTGATTGGTAGTTATTCTGAACTTGTAAGACATTTTTCAAACATTTCTTAAAGGACCCCTCGCACTATTTACTCTTCAACTTACAGTATTTAAAACATTTGAATACTTTAAAACTAGGCCCTGCTTTCAACAAATAACCCACGGTTTTGGCTATTTTAAGCATTTTCCGAGACGCGTTGACTTGTAGCGAAGACAGGGAATCAATTTACATAACCGGTTTTTCTGATGGAAAAACTTCTCGCAGACAACCGTCGACAGTGTGATACACATCGAAGGTAGCAAAATACGGCAAGTGAGGAATCAGAGTGGTTTTGTTAGAGGGGTTACAATGTACCGTACGAAATTGGGGTCTACGGGTCTAGTCAAATACATGGAGTGATTATGGAAGTAGGTTGCGTTAAAGACAGGTCCTTTAATTGTTTGATAGCAGTTTTGTCAGAAATGAGTGTTACGTAAGGCTTCGAACTGTTTTTGTATACTAAATCAGAGTAAAACACATATTTGTTGTTGTTGTGTTTTTTTTTTTGGGGGGGGGGGGTGGTAATCCGTAATTTTAGTAAAGTAAATGAAAATCTGCCTTTTCTGACCTAATAAGTGTAATTTGTTGAAAAATTGTCATGGTGTCATCGGGAGGCCAAAAGTGTCAAAAAGCGCCAAAAGTGTACACTTGGCAACACTGCCCGTGGGGGGATTCTATCTCGCTTGTGAGTTAGTCTAGAGACGGGGATTTTAAATACTTAGCAATACAGGGATAAATATCAGCAGGACAGGGGTCTACCTCACAAGGGGGTGGAGCATTCCTGAACGAAGGGACGATCTTGAAGGTGATGGAGCCACGGGCATCCCTCTGGAAAAAGAAAGACGATTACGACGGGTCCGAGGGAGCCTAAAGACTAATGAGGCGTGGCAAAGATACTGAAGGACACATATCAATGTACGTCTGGGGATTTGAATTCAATCCCACCATTTCACTTCCAACAATATTGTTGAGTAATTTAAAAATAAATACGCAGACATATCTATTTTTGGTCCAGTAAAAGTGCGAAAAAGTGGGCCAACCCTGACAACATGGCAACACACATGCTTTTCAAACATGCAATCCACCAAAATCGCTAGATGGATAACATTTCTGGGGCTGCTTGAAAGGGCGGAGGGAGTGAAAACATATTTTATTTAGGTTAAAATAACAAATAAACCTTTTACATGTTACTTGGAAACACCAGCCTACCGTTCGAAGTCAACAAATGTGACAAGACAAAATCCAATCATCACAGTACGCTAACGTCTGGCGTAATTGTGGTGAAATTTCGAAAGTCTTTGGACATACTGGAAATACCAGGGCCATGCCGTCAGGACGCGAAACACTAGCTAGACCACCGAACGCTCTGTGGCAACCGGAGGGGTCCAGACGAAGACGGCGACACTCTTCACCGCACCTACCAGTATTATATTCGCAACACCAATCCGTCCTTTCAACGCGAATCGGAAGATGCTTGTAAGCGCTGCTACTATCAGAGCCAACTGGCGTCAACTCTTCTAAGATGCCCGAAAATCCTCTGGGTTTGCAGCAGGAACTAAGGTAAGAACCAAAAAACCTTCCCTTTAAAGTTTAACTGAAAATCAAGCATGTTTCTGCTTCTTGTATTTGGATACACTTCATTATTTTGGTTCCCTTGAATTTGTTTAATTTTTTTCCTCAATAGCTCTCGTAGTGAAGCTGAGACTATGAACGGCTTGCCGACAACGCCAAATTCACAGTTAGACCGTGCAATTTGAATTTCATCGAGCACGTGTTTTTTTTTCATGCTGTGACGTCGCGAACGACAGAAAATCAAAGACGCGATTATTTGCTGGATAGCAAAATAATATCAGAAGACTCCCAAAATTAGCAGCCTAGCAAGTTTTTTCATTGATAGCAGGTAATTCAGATCTGTTCTTGGTATGAATATTTGTATCACAGAGAAGTATCACAGTTTGAAAGATTTTTCACAGAAATAACAAGAGCTGGAAGCTCATATGGCACTTGCAAGGCTGGGTCAGAGGATGAAAGTAGGTGTTCGTCAAATCGTGGCTTTGCTGCGATCATTTGCAAGCAGAACCCTTCAGATAACAATGATCATGCGTCCTTGGAAATCACGAGCATGTATCGTTCGTAAAAACTATTTTATTTTTGTATTTGGCTATGACGATGCGCACTTCAAGGGCACAAGAGATTCATCTGTAACGAACATTCTTGAAGCGCAAATGATGATAAGCTCATCGGGATCATGAAAATGCATATTTTGCTCAAAATTATAGTTTGTACTTTAAGGAATTAACTTGTAAGCAAAACCCTCGAGAAAAATGATCATGTGCCCTTGGGGACCATGAATATATATCGTTTGGTCAAAAGTATTTTTTTCACTTTTTCGGTTAAGATACGGACTTTAAGGGTGCTAAAAATTCATTTTTGAGCAGAACCCTGAAGGCAAAAATGATCATGGGCACATGGGATCATGAAAATGTATATTTTGATTAAAAGTACTTTTTTATAGGATTAGTACTTTAAGGGATGGTCGGATCTGAGAAGTGACAATTTCTAAGCCAACCTTGTCAAGTCTCTAATGTCCAAGCCAAGTTTCATCTTCCTAGCACACCTGGAAGTACCTTAATTCGCGATCAACGAGATTTCCGGTTCCCCCTCCAGGTCCCCCGCAACAGTTATCGGATCCGGTCCGGTTTGAAACTGAACATCTGAGACACTTTTTCTTGACACTTGAAAAGTTTCATGCATGTCCAATTACCCGTTCCAAACTTATGTATGTCACTAGTTTCTCAACTAAACTCTGACTCATGGTTACAGGATCATGAGCATACGAAACTGATAATCTACCATGAAAGTCAGAAGACAAGCAGATAAAAGTTTAGTTCAGCATTTATTTGTTGCCAAATCCTTAACTGTACTAGTATTGCATTCGGTTCTAAACACAAGCTACAGTGGCTTCGTGGGCTAGTATGTTAGGCTTCCACGAGAGACGAAGTCGGATCGATACCACATCTGGACATTTTCTTTTTGCTCCTCTTTTGCTACCCTTGTTCCTAGTTTCCGGACTCCAGGATACGGGGAAAGTCGGATCGGGGATTCGTACTTGAAGTGTGATACCTGAGACAGGAGGTCATTCGAAATATTAAGTTTCAGTAAGATCCCATTCCCCGTTCAAAAATTAAAAATACGTCAATATTCTGGACCCCCTCCCTCCACTCCCCCTACGGTGGTCGAATCGGGGAAGTAACTATTTCCAAGTTAGTTTGGTCGGGTCCCTGACATGCCTGCCAAGTTTTATCGTCCTAGCACTTCTGGAAGTATCCTAACTCGAGATGAGTGGCCTGACACGACAGGCCGACGGACAGACAGACAGACCGACCGAAAAGTGGAAATATTTGGGAATAGCGGAGCAATGGACTAACGCATATTTTATCGGGCTTTCATGCTTGTTTAAGTGAAAATGTGATTCTAGATTTTCGTGTTTTAGTCTATAAGTGAACTTTTATACTATATATTCTACCTTAAAAAACAAATGGTAGTTTACTGAAAAAGAAACACTAGCTAGTGCTGCATTTTCCCTGAAATTTTTGGTGATCTAACGTTAAGTTCCAACAATCACTGTTTTTATTCATCGATTCCACTTAGCAACATAATGAGTTCGCCAAATTGGAAGATTTCTCCTCTCTCACAGCAACCCCCTTCCCCCTATTTCACTTAGTAATAAACACTTAACAACTTTCCCGGAAATGCTCCCTCCCTTTTAATTCCGATCAGTAATTCCGCAAACCTGGATCCGGATGCGGAAATGTTAGAATGACTTCCGAGAAATGTTTAATTAACGGCTCTCCAGACCGTGATGCAATTGGTCCAACATCCTTGAAACACAATCGAGAGCGGGGATAAAATCGGATTTACTATCACCGGAATCGTTAGTCCTTGGAACAATGAATTATTGGTTCAAAGTTTATTATGATCAACCACTAAAGTAGTAAGCTTTAACATTATTACATAGCACTTTTTTATGCAAAAATATTTCGCGGTTTGGAACTGAGAGAAACTAGTTGTAATAGTTCAAACCTTGCTTGGACTTATAGTCCACAGTTAACTATAATGAACTGTGCTAGTGAACCAATAGTGAACCAACCACAGTTCACTGTAACGAACTGTGGTTGGAACAATGAATTGTTGGTTGGGACCTTACCGAAGGTGCTGGTGATCGATTAAATGTTTCGGGTGCACAGATAAGATGATTAAAGGACCCCTCTTGCTTATTCTGCCTTCTATAAAATACCCAACTCCCTTATAAAACTATAAGCTTTTAAAATACCCATCTTTCTCCATTGTTTCGTTTCGTGCCTACGAATTTCTAGCTCTTTTTCGGCCGTGCCGAGTTTCGCCTGTGACACAACGTTTAGTTGTAGAAATCTTTGACGTCCACTGACAACTCTGTCACACATAAGGGTGTGAGAATCTTCTGTTTTTTACTTTTTTTTATTGCTTAGTTCCCCGTCTTTTTAACCACGGCGTGTTCAGTTTTCAAACATTTTGCACCCAGTTGCCGGATAGAGTCGACAGGCGCTAACAAGAAAATCGCTAAATTCAGGTGGAAAGTAATGGTATTTTCGAAAAACGTTTTTTCTGGTCCATTTCATAGTGAAAAGATCATTTCTAGTAAGAGTTGTGCTTTAAGGCTTGGTGTTTTCTTCGTGGAAAAGACATGTCTGATTTAGTTGTATGTGCTGAACATACAACTATTTATATATATATATATACATATATATAATAATAATATTACATCAGATTTGAGATACGGTCAACTGAAAGTGCTTCACATTCATCCCCATACAAGAAATTCGTGGTTCTATTATAGCACATAAATATTCCTTTAGCTCAAGCTGACAGCGAATCGTATTTGGTAGTGCAAAACAGATACGTCAGATGGTATAGCTCTAATAAAATTCAGCTGACGTATCCGTTTTGCACTATCAAATATTATAGCACAGTCGTTTGACCGCAAACAAATCGCAATAGAAATGATAAAACCGTCTTGCAGAGAAAAGGAAAGTGCTCGACGTGTCAAGACCTGGAAACCTGTCTCACGTAAAAGCTCGTGCTATATCGCCTCAGGTTCAAGATATGTTCAACCTTAAAAACGTTTCACATTCATCACCATAGGCTACAAGAAGTTAAATATTCCTTCAGCCCAAGCTGACTGCGAATCATATTTGATGGTGGAAAACGGATACGTCAGCTGAATCTATTGGAGCTATATTTCGGCCCTTCTTGGCAAGGGTCCTCTTCAGGCTCAAAACCGCTCAAGTTGGAAAGACGACTTGTGGGAAACAAGAAGGGCCGAAATATAGCTCCAATAAAATTCAGCTGACGTATCCGTTTTCCACCATCAAATACAAGAAGTTTCTTTGGAACTCTTATTATCTATCGATTGGCGATGCTACCATGTCAAGTAGAATTCTTCAAAAATATCCTGTTCATCATCTCTCAATTACTGATTAAACTCGAATCACAGGTAACAAAATCACATTGGCAATTAAGGCTGAGAAAGTTGAGGCGTAACGCCTTCCAGTCCAGTGCAAGGATATTCACATTTTGTTCCACCACAGATCATTTAGAGTGCTATAGGAGGGTTTCCGCGGGATTCCGAAATCACCTTCCGGCGAGCGAAGCGCATCTCGAAAATAGTGGGAAAGCGATTTCTGGAATCGCTGTCCACTTTCCCAGTGGACCAATTGCAAAAACAAATGGAAAACTGAAATCGCCGGGAAATTGTTGAATTCTGGATTTCAACAGTTTCAGAATTCCCGCCGAATCATTCAATTTCCAGCGGAGCGTTCCACTAACTTTCTGAAATCACTATCCGGGAAAGCTGCTTCGGTATCCAAGCAGTGCGAAAACCATTGGAAAGTGATTCCGACTCTGCTTTCCAGCTCGCGAAGACCCTCCATATAGTTGGTGTCGTTGGAGTCGAGAGTCGTCATCGCTTCCCGATGAAAAATTTATCTCAAAGTAGTACTATGAAGTAGTACGAAAAAGTAGCATGCAGCACTAATGAGCTACTACATGCTTCTACTTCAAGGCTACCGTGTTACTGCATACTACTATATGCTACTATTAGCAAGACTGGATGCTACTATGGCAATACAGGTTGCTACTACATACTACTACATAAGATTGGACCAGTCTGAGGCACATTAAATGATAGTACTCTTTGCTATTACATAGTATTACATGCAACTTCTTCGTACTACTACCATACTACTACCCAGGCTACAAATTTTTCATCGGGTTCACGCAAATATTTTCGATGGGGCGGCTCGAACCTAGAATCCTAATCTTAGAATCCCGACTGTGCCCAAGAAGAACCTTGGGCCCCTTAAAGGACCCCTCTTGCTTATTCTGCCTTTTATAAAATACTTAGCTCCCATATAGAATTATAAGCTTCTAAAATCCCAACCTTTCTCCATTGGTTCGTTTCGTAACTACGAATTTTTGGCACTTTTCTGGCCTTCCCGAGTTTTCCCGTCACCCAACGAAAAGTTTACCGGAATCTTCATTGTCCGCTGACAATTCATTCACACATAGGGATGTGATAATCTTCTGTTTATTTTACCCAAGGCACGTTCAGTTTTCAAATGTTTTGCCCTCAGCCGCCGCGTCGGAGAGCAGGAAGGCTGGACACAGTCGACAAGCGCTAACAAGAGAATCGCTAGTTTCAGGGGAAAAGTAATGGTATTTTCGAAAACGTTTTTTCTGATCCATTTTATACCGAAAAGATCATTTCTAGTAAGAGTTGTGTTTTAAAACTATGAACGATATGACAATAATATTTGAGGGGGACCAAGACACCCATATAAAGGGAGACACCAAGGACTCGGCTGCTTACAGCTTGAGAGAACTAGAGGCCCTGAATTGCAGGATCGAAAGGGAAGCTGAGACTAAGATGGACGCAGGTTTTCATAGGGCTTTCATAATACTTCTAAAAAATACAGATTTTCACAGATCCGGCAGAGCATGAAAAGGCTGGACCTTGAATCATCGGTATAGATGTGCGAACGATTCCGCCAGTGGAGGCAGCCATCTTAAAGTACCTTAAGAAAGTGGTATCAAAGACGACCTTAGGTTTCGGAACCTACTTGCTAGAGACAACCTTCGGCTCGAAGTTGTCGCTAGAAGAGACGTCGCAGGGTAACAAGGCCCGACAAGAACATCAGCAAACACCAAACGAGGACGGTTTTAATATTTTTTTTATATATATACATATCTGTATTGAAAAACCCAAAGGCCATCTACAGGATCAACAAACAACTCATAGGAAACTAAACAAAATAACAAACCAAGAAACAGCACTTCTAAACTCGAGCGCTTTTGCAAAAAATTACAAAGAAACAATCACTCTTGGTGACGTAGAGCGTAAGATACCATGAAGCTGCCCACCATTCCCAGAAAATAATGGACCCCGTAAGTGCGAAAGCTCCTGGCACCGGAAAAGAAAATGATCCAGACCATCTCCTTCAAGATGGCAAAGAGGACAAAGAAGTACTCCATCCCGACACCTAGAATTTCACGAATTGCCACCACATAGTGGTAAACAGTTTGCTCGCACCTGAATCCAACACTTCAAAAACTTAAATGGTATTCCTAACCTGAAATAAAATTTGCTACCGAAAGACTCTTTAACTTGCCTGTAATAAACTAAACTCGGTGACTCATCTAATGTAGGCTATATAATATACATATATATTTCAGATTTATCATTTTATGTTGTAACGTTAGATAACTACGATGAATAGTTATCCAGCTGGGTAAGGCCGTCTTCGACCTGTTAAGACTACACTGTAAAAAAAAATCTTGCAGTATTTGCTACAGGGATTAATCTTATCTTTATTGAGATAAGATTACCCCTAATTCGGATTAATCTTATCCCAACAGAGATGAGGTTAATCCCAGTAGCAAATACTGCATCCTTATTCGGAGAAACTTTTTACAGTGTAAGCTTGACTCACCCCACACACGGGGATGAGTAGCCAATAAAACACAGCACTTTCTGTCTTAGGGTAGAAAACCGGCCTACATGAAAATGGATGGATTACACATATTGCAATTAAAATTTATCCAAGCTATACACAGTATCTGCCTATCACGGGCAAAATTAGAAATAGTGCGAGGGACGAAAAATGAATTTAAAATTAGTGACGTCAACCAAATACAGAATAATTAAATATTTTGTAATTATTAATAATAAATACAGCATATTTATTAGTTAGCCATTCAACACATCCATTTGGGTCTGTATTCGGTCCTAAGTTCGAACAGCGGGATAATATAATAGAAATATGGATTTCTTGAATAGTGATGAATTTGAAACATTGTTTATTCAAATAATGTATATAACGGATACGTCAGCTACGATGCTTCATCAGAGATATTTCGGCCCTTCTTGGCAAGGGTCCTCGTCAGGCTGTCAATCTTCAGGTCCAACGTCGGAGAAGGAAACAAACCTGTAATCATTTACAGGTTTTCCTTTCTCCGAAGTTGGACATGAAGATTGACAGCCTGACGAGGACCCTTGCCAAGAAGGGACGAAATATCGCTGATGAAGCATCGCAGCTGACGTATCCGTTGTATACATTATTTGAATAAGCATTTCAAAGTCAGCTTGGGCTCAAGGAATATTTAGAAACAATTTTGTTGGTTGACCGTATCTTCAATCTGATGTGATATTCGAATTCAGCACATAAAACTACACTAGAAATATGTTTCCCATGAAGAAAACACTAAACCTTATCCGTCTTGCATAGAGTGGTAAGGACGGAAGCCTGAAGTTCTATTTGCCGAGATTTTAATTGCGTTTTTGCAGATACCAAAGGCAACTGGATCTGCGATTAGTAGTTTTTGCAGTAACCGTGGTATCTGATATACGGTTGCTCTGCAAAAACGACAACTGCCGAAATTGCGCTTTTCGAAGTCATCCCAAAAGAAAACTGATATTCAGTCACACAACTAAGTGTCAAACTTCTTTCCCACCAATTTGACTAAAATTGATGAAAGTGAGATGACTTTTTCAGATACCACGGTCGGACCGTTGTATCTGAATATCTGATACCACGATAACTGGCCAGACACCCCGACAACTGCAAAAACGCCTTTTGACCGTTGTATCAGATACCACGTAACTGCAAAAATTACTTTAGACCGTGGTATCAGAAACCATGGTATCTGCAAAAATGCAACTTTTATCTGAATTTATTTTTATTTTCAGATATATGAAATTACCGTCCCAAAAATAGTCAAAAAAGCGTTTCCGTGAGTTTCAACTTTTGGCTCGACTTTGTGGCACACAATCGTCTTTCCGCGGCACACGGAAAAACACCTTACGTAAGATGACCTTTTAAGATGCACGCTGTTACGATTTGTGTGCCTGTATATATATTGCAGCGGGGAGCGTGTGCCCAGTTGCCCATGAACCAGGTGGAGGGGAGGAGGTGGTCCCTGTCGACCCGTAACAATCGTCAACCGACTTAGCTCGCGTCGTCCGAACCAAAACCGTTCTCAAGTTGCGAGGTTCAAGGTACTGGGCGATATGGGCACAATTACCCATGAACCGGGAGTGTGCGAAGACGAAACTTCCCAAACGTGCTTCCAAATCTCATGCTCGACGAAACACGAAGTTTTATCGCAGTACATCTACCTGTCGTCAAGTCACGAACTTGAGTCCCTGGACAATCTGGACCGAGTTGCCCATTAGCTGAGAGACTGAGGAGAGATACAACTCCAAAAGACACGTCCTGGGATATCAAAGTACAGGAAATCTCAAAAGTACATAACATCGAACGTCGTGCTGCTAACCACCGTCAAACTACAAACTTAAGTCACCTGGCGGTCTGACCACAGTTGCGCTTGAGCTGGGAGAAGGGGGGGGGGGATTATGCACCTCATCCTACTGCTTACCAATGCCAAGGTAAGAACTTTAGTCACTGGGCGGTCTCACCGCAGGTTCCCTTGAGCTGGGAGGATGGGGGGAGATAACAAAGCAAAAAGGAACTTCCACGCCCTAGGGGCGGAGCTGTGAGTAGGTACGTGAAATTCCGACATTCACCCTGCAGGGAAAAAAGGTAAGACCACAGTAAGAGGAACAAGTAAACCGCGACACATTCGCTATCTACAAACTAACCTATTGCAAAATACGAATGGATGAATATGTTTACTGCCCATCTTTATATAAAATGTCAATGATGGAGTATAAAGGAAAAGAAAAACTGAGAAAAAGGACCAACGAAGAAGATAGAGTTTTAACTTAGCAATACATAATTTAAAAAAAACTCTTCCATTCAAAAAATCCATAATCAAAAGCCAATAATCCACGAAAGAGTGTGAGGTACAAGCGCCACAGAAAATGTAAAGGGTGTGCACGAAAGATTGTGAAGTACGAGCACCATAGAAAATGTAAGGTCTAAGGGTGTGTTGTGGCTCCAAGTCCACTTAACATTTTTTTTATCATTTCCGAGGGTAAAAACACATACACCATCTAGGTAGCGATGTTTTTAATGCTGGTAGATGGTGTGGTTGTTATTGTTTCACCACAGTATAACACCTCGAAACAACATCAGGGTGACTCTGGCGTTCTCGCGGATTCACTTTCCGAAAAAAAAAGCTACAAGATGTCAGAGAAAGCCGCTTGTTACAGAACCAACGTTCCAAGGTGACTTTCCACTCCTCGTTCCACTCTCGTCGTGGATCTCTCCAAAAACATTCGCTTTTCTTTCCGAAGCTAGCGGAGCGTCAAAATAGCTCTAGAAAGCAAAGCGAGTCGCAAAAACAGCCGGCGAATAAACTGGCGAGCTTTCCAGACCGCCACAATCTCCATACTGTTTCAACTCCATACTAATCCACACATATTTTTCAAACTTTTCCATATATTTTCAATATTTTTGAATAAACAAAACATTAAACAATGGCTTAAAACGGGAAGTCAGCTACGATGTTCGACAGAGTTATTTCGGCCTTTCTTGGCAAGGGTCCTCGTCAGGCTGTTCGAGTAATGGGATCGACTAAAAAGAGGCACGGCACGGGATAGCATGGCACAGGAGGCACGAGTAATAAGAATACATTAGCAAGTAGTAGAAGTACACATGTAAGTGAGAGTTCGTAATTCCAGAGCCTAAAAGAAGGCACGTGCTGCCCCCCACTTTGAAGCTTGAAAGGGCACTTTTAGTTTTCGAGGCTCTTTTTAGTACTCGTGCTTACACTATGTCGTGCCGTGCCGTGCCTCTTTTTATTCGATCCCTCAAGTAACTGTCCAACATTAAAAACTTATAGTTGGCAGAAGCTTCATTTATTTATTGAAGATTCGTTTCTTCCAGTCCAGCAAAAGAATGACGAGGACCCTTTCCAAGAACAGCCAAAATATTGCTGACAAACATCGTAGCTGACTTTCGGTTTTTAGCCATTGTTTAATATATACTTCCCAGTAAGCTCGGACTCAAGGAGTATAACTAACACGAACTATTTGTTTACAACGCTCGGGAGCGTATCGAGCGTGGTAACTACAATCCCTGTGGCGCGACGGGTGCGATATTTTGCGGAAAGTGTTCCAGCCTTGACGCCAAGAGGCCAGAAGCCGTGACGTCATGCGTAATTTGCCTTGCTTACCGGTAGCTTGAAATCCACGAACGCCAACTTCATCGAGGAAGACTGCAAATATCAAGTTACAGATTTTAGACTTTGAACAGAAAGTTTAGCTTGGTTTAGGTGTGACAGTTTATTTTTGTGGTTATACATGTCTTTTATCTTGTATGGCCTTTTGGCTGACTAAACATACATTATTGCTATACTGCAAGTATACATTGAACAACTTGTACTTTTACCACTACCAAACATATGATTTATTGTCTACATTAAGGTTTATGTGGGTTTGGATTCTCAGCGGGAATGGGTTGTGCTAACCCATCGGCAAAAAAAGGATTTAATTCCCTTTATCGCGTTGCGGAGGTTTTCCATACGAAAGTCTTGCGTTGCGTCTTCGCAAACGCAGACTTGCGTAACTCAGTGCCAAAGCAATACTAATCCACGAAAGGGTGTTGTCAAATCGAAACGCCATTGAAAAGGTAAGGTCTAGGCTTTGTGAACTTACCAACATTTTCTGCAGAGCGTCCACAGTCTGGTGCGCCACAGGCTGTCCATTAATTTCTCTAATTTCATCACCAACGTGAAGAGTGGCTTGCCGGTGAATCATTCCACCGTGCATTATCCGTGCAACGATGCACCGGTTGTCCTCCGTTAACTTGAGCGTGATACCCTAGAAAAAAAACTTAGTAGGATGATAGAAGTCTTGCTGAAGCTAGGGTAATGGTCCTTCACCACTCTTTTCTACTCTCTCATTAGAAAAGATATACCTAGCTACCACATGTCCTTGTGAAGTTCTTATTGAAGGAGGAGCTCTGTGATGGCTAAAAAGGAGTTACACAGCAAGTTTGATGGATACGAAGTACAGTCATTGTGAAATTCTTATTGAAGAAGGAGCTCTGTGATGGTTTGAATGGATACGCAGTACAGTCCTTGTGAAGTTCTTATTGAAGAAGGGGCTCTGTGAAGGTTTGAATGGATACGCAGTACAGTCCTTGTGAAGTTCTTATTGAAGAAGGAGCTCTGTGATGGTCTGAATGGATACGCAGTACAGTCCTTGTAAAGTTCTTATTGAAGCAGGCGCTCTGTGATGATTTGAATGGATACGCAGTACAGTCCTTGTGAAGTTCTTATTGAAGAAGGAGCTCTGTGATGGTTTGAATGGATACGCAGTACAGTCCTTGTGAAGTTCTTATTGAAGAAGGAGCTCTGTGATGGTTTGAATGGATACGCAGTACAGTCCTTGTGAAGTTCTTATTGAAGCAGGCGCTCTGTGATGATTTGAATGGATACGCAGTACAGTCCTTGTGAAGTTCTTATTGAAGAAGGAGCTCTGTGATGGTTTGAATGGATACGCAGTACAGTCCTTGTGAAGTTCTTATTGAAGAAGGAGCTCTGTGATGGTTTGAATGGATACGCAGTACAGTCCTTGTGAAGTTCTTATTGAAGAAGGAGCTCTGTGATGGTTTGAATGGATACGCAGTACAGTCCTTGTGAAGTTCTTATTGAAGCAGGCGCTCTGTGATGATTTGAATGGATACGCAGTACAGTCCTTGTGAAGTTCTTATTGAAGAAGGAGCTCTGTGATGGTTTGAATGGATACGCAGTACAGTCCTTGTGAAGTTCTTATTGAAGAAGGAGCTCTGTGATGGTTTGAATGGATACGCAGTACAGTCCTTGTGAAGTTCTTATTGAAGCAGGAGCTCTGTGATGGTTTGAATGGATACGCAGTACAGTCCTTGTGAAGTTCTTATTGAAGAAGGAGCTCTGTGATGGTTTGAATGGATACGCAGTACAGTCCTTGTGAAGTTCTTATTGAAGAAGGAGCTCTGTGATGGTTTGAATGGATACGCAGTAGTCCTTGTGAAGTTCTTATTGTAGAAGGAGCTCTGTGATGGCTAAAAAGGAGTTACACAGCAAGTTTGAACGGATACGCAGTACAGTCCTTGTGAAGTTCTTATTGAAGAAGGAGCTCTGTGATGGTTTGAATGGATACATCCTTGTGAAGTTCTTATTGAAGAAGGAGCTCTGTGACGGCTAAAAAGGAGTTACACAGCAAGTTTGAATGGATACGCATTGGAGTAGATGGATGCTGCTTTGAAAACTTTTCTAAATTCTGGACTACTTTAGTTTCAACAGCCTCCAGAATTCCACACCTCAGGATAGGAACGTGTACTGCAATAGTGTAAGATGCTGAAGGAGGCTCTCCCAACCACTGGGAAAAGGCCTGCTAGGCCCTTCAGCAGACCTTCAAGGCAACACTAGGTTACTGCAGCTTGGAGCGCTTACTCTAATTTCTGTGTTTCTGTAGCTAGCAGGTCATTAAGGGAGCCAGGTCAAGTTTTCGGTTTTAGAAAGCGTGACAGCAGAAGACTGAAAAACAGCGGAGGAAACAATTTCATCTGGCAATACGTCGTGGAGTCATGTGAAACTTATTTCGACACAGACTGGAGCCCGTATGGAAATAAGTCAAGTCATTGTATTATGGGACATTTTTCCAATCGTAAACAATTGAAAACAATTCAAACGATCGTAAACAATTGTTTTTTTTTACGAATGAAAACAATTGCTTACGACTGGAAACAGTTGTTTGCGATTGTAAACAGTTGTTAATGATCGTATTTTTATGACTGGAAACAAACAACTGTTTAAAATCGTAAACAATTGTTTCCAATCGTAAATAACTGTTTCCAATCGTAAAAAACTGTTTCCGATCGTAAAAAACTGTTTCCGATCGTAAAAAACTGTTTCCGATCGTAAACAAATGTTTCCAATCGTGAAAAAATAACTGTTAACGATCGTTTCCAATTGTTTTCAATTGTTTATGATTGGAAAAATGTCCCATTATACAACGACTTGAATTATTTCCATACGGGAGTAATCGTGTCAGCTTTCTAAGCCGAATTTTAATCTTCACAGAAGACAACAGAAAACCAAGCGCGTTCACTGTAAGGCCAAAGTTACAATCTGGAGTCAGCTATAAGGTCTGCCCAAGTCGACATCTTCCTTTGTCGTTGAAGAGCTGTAGGTAACCAATAATGGGTCAAGTCAATGGACCAGGGAAAAGGCTTAAAACAGACAGCTTTTGATAATTTGTTAAAAGCAGGGCTAGTTTTACAGTATTCAGACATCTTGAATATTGGAACTTAGAACAGTAAACAGTGCGAGGTGTGCTTTATCGTTTGGTATTAACTACCGCGTTACGTTACTGCAAACTGTTCATCTGCTACCTGCCAGCTCCAAGTGAAAGAACCGCAATCGAGCGTCAGCAGATTCTCTGAGAAATGTGAGTTTCTTCCAGTCCCTAAGACAAGGGAGGGACAAATCAAAGAAGAATAGCAATCGGAAATTGACTTGCGGTATTAGTAGCTGACACGGAGAGATATGTGACTATTGTGAGAGCAAAGGGACGGGAAAAAGACGCCCCTTTGGTTGAGAAAGGATGTAATATCCCAAAGTGGAGAGGCCGAGCTTTGAATAGGTAATCTCGACAAGCAGGGGCGTCACGACTGCGGGGGGAGGGGGGGGGGAAGCCCTCCACAGTCCACAGTTACTTATTTTCATGAAAACAGTCGTTTTTTTCTGAAAATCAGTTTTTTTGCAAAACAGTCGGTTTTTCTGAAAATCAGTCTGACTTTTCTGTCATCTTTTCTTGAAAACAGTCGGTAAAAATTACCAGCTAGTCGGTTAAATGCCTTGCCTCCCCCCACCCACCCAAACATTTGGGCTACTAACGCCACTGCCAACAAGTGGTTGGAACTCCAGTATAAATGTAACCGATCGATAGTTTCTAGTATGACAAGTTTTTAACAAGAATACAAATTCAGATTAAAATTAAAACGTAAGAACGGCGTTATTGGTTTGAGGCTACCAAACAATAGTCTTCGTCATGTTATATTGTAGTTTATTTGGTATATCGAGTTAGTAGACTACATGTACATTTATAATTGGCCATCTTGTTTTCTTTTCCTTTTTAATTGTTTTACTCCGTTTAAGACGAACATTTAGCCACATAAATGGGTAATAGACTTACCATGGTCATCATATCTGCGATAAATCATATATAATTTTGCAACAAAACCCGAGCTGGAAGCTCATATGGCACTTGCAAGACTGGTTCAGAGGATGAAATACAGAACTTGCCTTTTCGTGGGTTTGTTCTGGTCATCTGTAAGCAGAACCTTTGAGATAAGATGATCATGGACTTGGAAATCACGAGAATGTATCGTTTGGTAAATAGTATTTTATTTTAGAACTTGACTGTAATGATGCGCACTTTAAAGGCGCTAGAGATTGATCTGTAAGCAAAACCCTTGAGGAAATAACGATAACAGGCCCTTGGGGATCACTAATATATATCGTTTGGCCAAAAGATTTTTTTTTCACTTTTCTGTTAAGATGCGCACTTTAAGGGTGCTGGAAATAAATTTTTAAGCAGAACCCCTATGGCAAAAATGATCACGGGCTGATATGTACCGTTTGATCAAAACTACTCTTCGACTTTGCGGTTAAGACGCGCAATTTAAGGAAGCTAGAACTTCATTTGTAAGCAAGACCCTTGTGGCAAAAATGATAATGGGCTCATGAGAATCATGAAAATGTATATTTTGCTTAAAAGTATTTTTCTTACTTTGCGGTCAAGACTGGTACTTTAAGGAATAGTCGGATTTGGGAATTGGCGATTTCTAGGCCAATCTCGTCAAATCTCTAATATTCCAGCAAATTTTCATCGTCCTAGCACATAGCACCCCTCAAACTCCCCCCACAGTCCCCCATTCCGGTTCTGTAAATGATTTATCTAGAGCATCTGTTTGATATTCCCACAAAGTCCCATCCCGATCTCTCCAGTCTAAGCGGGTCACGTATTTTCCGCCCCCCCCCCCCCTCAATAGTTATCGGATCCGGTCCGGACATGAAAAAGATCACCAGAGACATGTCCTCTGTTCAAGTATAAAATTTAACTGGAATCCGATCACCCGTCAAAAAGTTAAGCATGACTCAATAATTTCCAAGTCAGTTTGATCAGGTCTCTGATATACCTGCCAAGTTTCGTCGTGAAAACCCCCAAAACCACCATCACCGGAATTCCGGTAAAAAACCCTCCCCCCATCCGGATCCAGTCCAACTGTGTAAATTATTTATCTAGAGCAGATGCTTGTTCTGCCCAGAAAGTTTCACTCTGATCCCTCCGCTCTAACCGTCTCTCGAGATTTCCGGTCCCCGCTTAACTACCCCATAGCTGTCGAATCCGGTCTTTCAAATCGGACATCAGAGATATGTCATCTATTCATTTATTAAGTTTCATTCCAGTCCGATCGCCCGTTAAAAAGTTACGCACTACTCAATTTTCCAGATTCCCCCGCCCTGCCACCCCCAGATGGTCGGATCAGGAAACTGATTATTTCCAAGTTAGTTTGGTCGGGTCCCCGATATGCCTGCCAAGTTTCATCGTCCTAATACATCCGGAACCGTTTCCCGAGATTTCCGGTCTCCGCCCGCCCCCTAACTCCCACGTAGCTGTCGAATCCGGTCCAGACTTCAAATGGGACATCAGAGATATATACTCTATTCAGTTATTAAGTTTCATTCCAGTCCGATCAGCCGTTCAAAAGTTACATACTACTCAATTTTCCGGCCCCCCCCCCCGCAGATGGTCGGATTAGGAAACAGATTATTTCCAAGTTAGTTTGGCCGGATTCCTGATATGCCTGCCAAGTTTCATTGTCCTAGCACATCTGGAAGTACCCTAACTTGAAAAGTGTGACAAACTGCCTTCAATTTTCCAGATTCCCTCGCCCTCCGCACTTGAGCCAGAGGCTGCAGCACACTAATAGAAACTAATCAAACCGGCTAAAAACTGCAACTTTCCCCACGACAGTCAAATTGGGAGTGTCAGCCTTATCCAGAGCCGCCCAACCAGGATAACCAGCAACCGGTTCGCAGACTCAAGAATACGCTTCTGCAGAGAAAGAGCAGAAAAGCGCCTAATTTCTCGAAAAAAGAAAGAAAGAGAGAAAGAGGAAAATGGACAGACTGACAGACTTGAAAGTATCCAGAAAAGAATGGTGAAGGTCATCCTTGGACACTTCTTTGGACCAACGTACACTTCTTACGAAGGCGGATTGGCCAGGCTTGGTCTCTCTACTCTCTCTGATAGACGACACAAATTGACTGTGGTCTTCTGACTCAGTGCCTGACTTTAGACCTTCACATAACTAAACCGGAATATGAAGTACCAAACCAACTCGACCAAACACCAGACACAAAGCAGCAACTGCAAACTGTGTGAAAAACACACACATTCAACTAAGAGGTACCTAAAGTCCTCCATAACCTTCTTCGTAAACCACTTCAATTCTATGCTGTAATTAACAAATTAAATTGTAGATTACATTAAGTGAGCACTGTGGAAATTCAAATTTATTATCAAAATTCTTTTATATAGTCCAATGCTATCGCGAGTGAATTGTACGAGCTATTAAGGAAATTCAAGATCATTATTTATTTGTTTAGTGCGAAGAGCGTACAAATGCCAAAAATGTAATAATCACCCGCGTCGGCTTACGCGAGTCAACGGGAGCTTGCAAAATTTCCGGCAGCACTTCTTCCAGGTTGCCCTCAATTTTATCCAGTCTCAGTACGGGGTCAGTCCCGCAATTACGAAAGTGTTTGTGAGGCTGAGAGCTATTAATTTTATCCCGCCTCAGTCCCGCAATTACGAAAGTGTATGCGAGGCTGAAAGCCCTGGAGCAGAAGCACCTTTGGCCTAAGAAGCCATATTTATTTCAATGGCACACGACTGCCAAGATCCCACACCCGCGTCAGCTACATCGTGAATGAATCTCCACGGACAACACGAATCAAAGGGAGCTTGCAAAATTTTCGGCAACACGTCTTCCAGGTCGCCCTCGATTATATCCCGTCTCAGTACGGGGTCAGTCCCGCAATTACGAAAATGTATGCGAGGTTGAAAGCTGTGGAGATATCAACAAGATGCCACACCCGTGTCAGCTACATGCTGAATATAGCCCACGTCAACTACATGCTGAATGAATATCCACGGACAAGGCGGGTCAACAGGAGCTTTCAAAATTTCCGGCAGCACGTCTTCGAGGTCGTCCTCAATTTCATCCCGTCTCAGTGCAGGGTCAGTCCGCAATCACGAAAGTGTATGCGAGGCTGAGAGCTGTGGAGCAGCAGCACCTTTGGCCTAAGATGCCAGATTTATTTCAAGGGCACACGACTGCCAAGATCCCACGACACTCCAACTCGCAATTATAGTCCCTCATTTTCCTGCAAATGTCTCCCATCCCAACTTCTTTCCAACGATGAAAGGAACATCTTCCAATTGGTGGTCGAAAACCGCCAAATGCTCCCGAGCAAACAGTGATTCGTATCTTTCATCAAAGAAAACCAACATCAAAGGATTCGGAGAAATCAACCAAGACTGAAAACCAGATGCGGGAAGATTTTCTGTTTCTCCAGTTTCTAAAGGCATTCAAATCTTGGGTGGGCAACTAAAAGCGTGTTCCACCCTACTTACTACGCATGGCGTCACGGGTTCTGGCTTCTTGGCGACGAGGCTGGAACACTTTTTTCTATTTTCAGCAAAATATCGTGCGACGGGCTAATCGGACCAATGACGAAAAAGAGATTCGTAGTTACCACGCTGACTACGCTCCCGAGCGTGGTAAGCAAATAGTTACTATTTCGAGAAGGCTGGGACGGTCAGCGTGGTAAATTTTCACGACGCTGGAAAGTCGAAATGAGCAATCGCCACTCTGAGCATCAACCCAAACGATCTTTGTTAATATATATGGGACGGCGCTATAACAGATAAGTTTTATCGATATTTACAAGATCGCAGGCTCGTTTTTCTAGTTTGGGCCTTAAGAGTACCCTTGTCACAAAGGAATGAACCAAATCAGATACTTAAGGCTAAGCAAGAATCTTTAGTTTGTTTTTCCAAGAGAAAAATATCACTCGGGAGTAGCGCCAAGACTTGGGGCCGAGATAAGAATAAATCTCTGTTGGCCTATCCGTTTAGTGTCATCAAATATATTTTTTTTTCCGTATAAGTTAATCAAATTTATTTCCAAATAGCTCAAAGCTAGAAGAGGAATATAATATTAACGAAATACACAAAAACCAAACAAATTAATTAATACACTTAAAAGATACGACAAGAAATAAATTATTCTATGAAAGTAAGTAGAAATTGGACAAAAGAATTAGCAGGATATGGAGAAAACTGGTTGCCAGTGTTCCTCTCGGACCGAAAAAATGGACTGTTTTTACGAAATATCGAATTCGAATGCCAGCCTGCTTTGGCAGGAGTGATATGCGGAAATGATAAAGATTAAACGTCAGTTGAATTTGACTAAAGCTATATCTCGGCCCTTCTTGGTAAGGGTCCTTTTCAGGCTCAAGCTAGAAAATGAACTTGTGGAACAACAAACTGAATATTCTAACTTAAGCCTCAAGTACAGTACAGGACTGTGTGTTAATTTGAACAGTTTAAATGTGAACAGTGCAATTTAGGGCTGAATGGTAGAATGAAGATCTGAAATTACAATTCAGGTGTTTTCAGAGGCCCTAAATTACCTACTTTGGCTAACTCAAAGTTAATTTTAGTCACAGCAAGTACATGAAAATTGCAAAGTCCAAAGTCAACAAACGTTCACATAAGCATACCTCTACTGTGTCTGATTTGATGCACTCCTTTGTGAGAGTTGCGTTGAAACCTTTCACGTATAAGCCGAGACACAGGCGAGTACTCATTGCACTACCAGAAACATGGAACGGCATCATCAGTGGAAGGAAATTGGGAACCCCAGCCCTCCTCTACAACAAAACCCAAGTCAACTCAAATGCGGAAAAATCTTGCCCTATATCGATGTTCCCATCCTTGTCTAATTTTAATTGTTATTTAAATATTTATTTTGCTTAATTGTGACTGTGCCTTGGCCTTGCTCTCGGTTAGCTGTATGATTATTTAGCGGATGGACGTGATTGGGTATGATTCGTGATGTTTAAGTTAATTTGGTTTTACTTATGTTTTCGTGTGCGCTCGAGCTCTGCTCTCACCAGCGAAAAGTGATAATGATAGATTTTTTTTTGCAAATAAAGATAACCTTGAACCTATCAACGACCCAATCGAGCAGCAAAGACAGCCGCCATGTCCAAAATGAAATCACAGCACCAACTTCAACACCCAGCAACTCTCACGAAGGATTGCACCAAATCAGATACTTAAGGCTAAGTTAGAGTCTTTAGTTTGTTTTCCCAGAGCAAAATAACACTCGGGTGAGGCGCCAAGACTTGAAAAAAGTGACACACGCTCGAACAGCAGCGACACTAGCACCACTAGTGATAGAGAACGTTTCTACTGAAACAAAATCAGCCGTGCACCAGCGCTGACTCCAATAACTTATAAGTGCAAACACAGCAAAAAAAAGATACACGTTGTAGACCGCATGTTAGCTTTACTAGAAATTTATAAAAACCGCAAGTTTGTCTCGCTTTAAATGCCACAAGTGTTGTGGGCGACGCTACAAGTATTGCCCGGTTGTGAAGCATGGAAAGCACAAGTCTTGGCGCTATTCCTTAGTGTTATCTTGCTCCACAAGTCAATTTAAGGAAACAAACCTGTAATGATTACAGGTTACAGGTTTGTTTCCTTTCCCGAAGTTGAACCAGAGGATTGACAGCCTGACGAGGACCCTTGCCAAAAAGGGCCGAAATATCGCTGATGAAGAATCGTAGCTGACGTACCCGTTGTAAACATTGTTTGAATAAATGTTTCAAAGTCAGCTTGGGCTCAAAGAATATTTAACAAGTCAATTTTCCAGCTTGAGCAAACTGAGCCTGAATAGGGCCCCTGCCAAGACGGACGAAACATATCTCTAATAAAATACAACTGACGTATCCGTTTTGCACTATCAAATATGAGTCGCAGTCATCTTGGGCTGAAGATATATTTTCTATTTAAATAATGTATACAACGGATACGTCAGCTACGACACTTCATCAGCGATATTTCGGCCCTTCTTGGCAAGGGCCCTCGTCAGGCTGTCAATCTTCAGGTCCAACGTCGGGGAAGGAAACAAACCTGTAATCCTACAGGTTTACAGGTTTTTACATTACAGGTTTGTTCCATTCCCCGACGTTGGACCTGAAGATTGACAGCCTGACGAGGACCCTTGCCAAGAAGGGCCGAAATTTTGCTGATGAAGCATCGTAGCTGACGTATTTGACGGTGCAAAACGGATAAGTCAGCTACATTTTATTCGAGCACATACATTTTATGCTCGAATAAAATGTAGCTGACTTATCCGTTTTGCACCGTCAAATATGATTCGCAGTCAGCTTGGGCTGAAGGAACATGTAGCTGACGTATCCGTTGTATACATTATTTGAATAAATGTTTCAAAGTCAGCTTGAGCTCAAGGAATATGTATCTACGGAATGCTTTCTAATGCATTTTCGAAAACTTGGAATCGAAATTTCGCTGTGAAATCTGTATTGAAGATATCTTGAAATCCTCATCGCGATCGAATATTCGCATTTTCCGTTGTAACCAGCATTATGATTTCCTCACAATAATTTAGTAGTATTGTTTAGTAACGTTCTAGGGGTTGCCAATGCGACAAACCTCCATTCATTCCAAATTATAAGTAGTGTGAGCACCACTAGGATAGGTAACATCGCTACTGAGACACAATCAGTCGTGCACCAGCGATGGCTCTGATAACTCCATTTTCCAAACACACGAAAAAAAAGATACAATCTCCCCTGTCTCTTCAGTGTGTGTGTGCAGACAGCATCTTAGCTGTACTAGAATTTTCTAAACCCGCAAATACTCTCACTTTTCAATGTCGCGAGCGTAGTGTACGGCGCTACGATTCAGGCCCGTTTCCGATTCACGGAAAGCAGAGGTCTTGAAGCTACTCCCTAGTGTTATTTTGTTCTGCTTGCAACGAAATTGCAATGGAGGACGTTTAGCCTACGCCTGCAAATCCAACAAACGATTTTACCTTAGCGTTTTCCCCTGGACATTCCCTGGCAAAAGGCATGACAGTCAGATTATGTGTGCACGCGGCTTAAAGGTACGACACCTATGTTTTGGGCCTTCCGGCTTGAGTTAACACCCGAGAGATGGCGAGTCAACCTAGCTCTCAGCCCACCGCCCATCCATTTATGACAGATATATCCAAAGCAAAAGTTATCACAACCACATTATGCGTGCACGCGGCTTAAAGGTAAGACAAAAGTCTGGGGCCTTCCGGCTTAACACCCAAGACATAGCGGGTCTACTAGCTCTCAGCCAGTTGTCCATCCATTCCATGGGGCAGGCAAAACACCTATGTTTGGGGCCTTCCGGCTTGAGCTAACACCCGAGAGATGGCGTGTTTACCTAGCTTTCAGCCCATTGTCCGTTCACTCATGGCTTATATATCCAAAGCAAAAGCTATCACAACCAGATTGTGCGTGCAAGCGGATGAAGGTACGACACCTATGCTTGGGGCCTTCCGGTTTCAGTTAACACCTGAGAGATGGCGGGTCTTCTAGTCTCAGCTAGTTGTCTATACATTCCACGGGGTAGGAACGACACCTACGTTTGGGGCCTTCCAGCTTGAGTTAACAACTGAGTGATGGCGTGTTTACCTAGCTTTCAGCCCATTGTCCGTTCACTCATGGCTTATATATCCAAAGCAAAAGCTATCACAACCAGATTGTGCGTGCAAGCGGATGAAGGTACGACACCTATGCTTGGGGCCTTCCGGTTTCAGTTAACACCTGAGAGATGGCGGGTCTGCTAGTCTCAGCTAGTTGTCTATCTATTCAACGGGGCAGGAACGACACCTACGTTTGGGGCCTTCCAGCTTGAGTTAACAACTTAGTGATGGCGGGTTTACCTAGCACTCAGCCCGTTGACTTAGATATCCTTACTGTTGGCACAGGATAGCAAGGGATTTCCTAGATGATCTTTCCCAACTTCGAAATGCCCCCAGTGTTTGAGCAACTCATCTTCAAAGCGACAGGTCATAACTTAACCAGAGGATAGAGTGAGATATATCGTGTGCCATTTTCGCCCGGACAACTGAACGGCTTAAGGGGAAAAATATCAGCTTGGATCCGCAGTTAATCTTTGCAAAATAATCCCAAGGAAAGCGTATAGTTTATCAATCATGACAAGGGGTGCTTAAAGCGATTTGGCGGAGTGTGTTTCGTTGCTAAGAACCGACAGCCAAAACTAAGCAAAAAAGACAGATACAAATCGGGCAGAGTAGTCTCAAGAAATCCTTTAATTTAGAGTTGTAAATCCCCGAGTAAGCAAGATTGACTGTCAGCATTTCTATCTGAGCTGGAGAAAAACATTTTCAAAGGATGAAGTGTGATAACTGATATACACTAGAAGAAATATGATACCCTGAGAACTTTCACAAATTATAAAACCCTTCTTCTCAGTGGAAAAAAGTCTTCTATCAGCTTGAAATGTGCCTTTGGTCTTCTTAATTTTTTGTCGTTCTTTCATTATTTATCTATTTATTATGCGTATGCTGGATCATCATCGCATCCAAATTTTGGAGGTTAACGTCCAGGGTTTATTTAAACAGAAATGTAAGATAATTATCGTGTAAAGGAATAAAGTAGGTAGTTGTTAAATTTAATTCTTGTGTTTAGTAGGAGATCCCTACGAGCTATGCTTTCGGGGGAGGGCGGGGGAGCTGATCCCTCCTGGGACCTCCACTGCCTCAAAATTTGGTAGTGTATGCATAAATAGTAGCTAATACACGGAAATGGTATACGTAGGTAGAAAAGACATTGTCTTGTCGACATTACGAAGATGTGTAGCAGTTTCTCGCGAAATCAATGAACACAATCACGTTTGCTGAAAACACACATGTTAGACATGTTAATTTTAACTCGGGATAAATATTTCTTTTTTCTTTATATATATAAATCGCTAAAGAAATGGCATCTTATTCTTATGTCCAACAACTGCGTTCTTGTCCGCTTTGTCCAACAAGGCGGACCTTGATGTAGGCCTACCTGTTCAGTTACTTATAACCTATTGCTATCATCTTTTTACTCTAGCATTGGTGACCAATCCTACCATTAAGAGTCTTAGCAATGTTATGTATGTATAGCGCTCGTCTCAAGGAGATGCCTCACTTTTGAGGAAATTCGCCGTAAGGCTATATTTATTATCATCATCATAAGTGTATTTAAAAAGCCCAGGGGCCATAATACATAACAAAACAATAAGACACATTGCAAAAGAAAACAACAACAATATTTTCATACGGCTATGAAGCCTCACTACTAAGCTTAATCGCTCTTAGCTTAAGCGCTCCGTCGATATACTCGCACACCTTTCTCATAATCTTATAAGGAGCGGCACTTCTGTCAAGCCTTTTGGATTCAAATATTGAGGTTATGCAATTTGCTACGAAGCCAATTTTTCATTGTTTGTCTGTATGGCAGTCTCTTCTTGTTGCAACGCAGCAGTAGGAATAGTCTGCATGATTTTTGTTGTTGTTGTTGTGTTTTCTTTTTTGTGGATTTTCTCTTGTTTTTCTTGTTTATGGCAATTTGCTGAATTAAAGTGTTTATTCATTCAACCCTAACTGGAGTTCACTTTCACCTACCCGGTAGGCTACTCTCCTTGTGTCTTTGTGCGCCATGTCCCAACTTCCGTCAAAACATCTCACTCAGCTCGGGAGGTTACGAAGTAAATGAATTAATGAATCACTTTAATTCAGCAGAAGCCTTATACCTGTTTGACCCGCTTGGTCACAGAGGTACGGTGAGTTTTAAGGCGATCTCACGGATTCGCTTTCCAAAAAGCAAAGCGAGAATCCGCCGAGCGCCAGAACTAACAGAAAGCGGTTGCGCTTTACAACTTCTCGCTCTTCCGCAATTTTACACGTACGAAGTGGATTCACTTTCCACGTCACTTCAGAACGTTACAGCCTCGGAAAGCGTAGAGAATTTTGGCCGAGTAGAAAGTACACACGGCGGATACGCCAACGGAGCTTTCCAGACAGCCAGAATCAACATCTAATACTCTTAATGTCTTTGATACTCTGATCACTTCGCGCTAATAAAGAATCGCCGTGTGCCTAGCGAAGGGCCAGGAACGTCACAACAAAAGTTGCTTATCGGTTGGTATTTGGATATACATGGCCTTAAAAACCTAATCCAAACATTCTGTTTACCTTCTCTTACTGATAGCAAGCCAACAGTTTATTTAGATTTGAACTTGATTGCCGGGTTGCTGTTTTGGCTCGAGAAAAAACCACGCAGAACGTATTGTTTTCGAGATGACGAAATTTTACACGTTTGATTAGCAAAGAATTATAAGACTTGACTTGACCACATGCCTGGTTTTGAACATTCATAGTGGCAGTAGGAATGGTTATCATTGTGTGTCTGGTAGAAAGACCATTTTTTGTGGTCCGCTTTAACGTCGGATTCCTTCAAAGACTACATGCCTAAGGGTTCTTTGCCAATCAAGCTTCTCTGCGCATGACCCAAAAATCGCTTTTCTGCTAGTAACATCCTGTCGTTTTGTTCCGAGTTCCCCCATATGCTTATGTTGCGAGCATGTGTGAAATGTGGAACAAAAGTAATCCCTGACTGGCAAACAGGATTGCGACATATTTTTTTTTTTTTTTTCTATATTTTCTTTCGTTGTATTGCCATGGCCCCCGGGCTTTACACTGTCCGAAGTTTCATAACAGATTGCACATAACACTTTCAAGAATAACACATTTTCAGTTAGAAAAAAAAAGTTATGACCAATCAAGTTTATACTATTTCGTGCCCAGATCTCCAACAACAAGGTAAAAATTCTACACTGTCAGAAGTTACATAACGACAACAGCAGGATGCGTGGTTTCAACAGATAACACTTTAGGATGTTATATGTTATGTTTCTTTCGTTCCCGTTAGTATTTTTACCAATTGAAGGTGTTGTTGGAGATCTAGGCACGAAATAGTGTAAACTTAACTGGTCATAGCTCTTTATTTCTAAGTGAAAAGGTGTTATTCTTGAAAGTGTTATGCGCAATCTGTTATGAAATTTCTGACAGTGTAGAGTAATAAATATCAAACCGTATCATATCATATCGTATTACTATGTGTTTCTATTAAACCAACCGAAACCAACAAGGAATTTCAAAGAAAACCAGAGGAAATGCATCCTTTGTATTTCTGGAGCGCTGGTATGGTTCCAAAGAGCTTGGAAATATCGGTCAATAAAAATAAACTGAAAGAAAGTCTGTAGAAAAGCGCCGATTGGGGCGTAGCCAAAAGCCTACCACACGGTCCTTACCCTACACTGTAAAAAGTTTCTCCGAGTAAGGATTAAAGTTAACTGCAGTATTTGCTACTGGGATTAATCTTATCTCTACTAAGATAAGATTAACCCGAATTAGAGATCAGATTATCTTTTTAGAGACAAGATTAATCCCAGTAGTAAATGCTGCAAGGTTTTTTTTTTACGGCGTATGCATTCATTCCCCTGCCATATGCTCTATAGGAAGGAAGATTCCAGGTAAAATAGTGCTAAACACCACGCATTCTTCTTTCCATTCAGTGCGTCGTGTGTGTTTTTTTACGGCGTATGCATTCATTCCCCTGCCATATGCTCTATAGGAAGGAAGATTCCAGGTAAAATAATGCTAAACACCACGCATTCTTCTTTCCCTCTATTCAGTGCGTCGTGTGTTGCTAACCCAACTCCAAGTTCAAGAGTTGCACTTTTCCAAGAATTCCCGAGAGCAAACACTTCCTCCACCACTTAAGGCATTCGTAATTCAATAGCAAGAACCCTAATGGCAATACAAATTCTCAGAGGGGCGGATTCTCTTCTCCATAGTCTGAAAAAGTCTTAATGATCATAGTCCTGAGACCAATTTTCTGCTAAGCTTTCTTAGCCCTGTTACCCTGGCGTTACAGACAAAATATCCTCGGGTCATTAGTTGCGTTTTTGCACATACCATGGTATCTGTTACCACGGTAACTGGATCTGCAATTAGTCGTTTTTGCAGTTACCGTGGTATCTGATGTACGGTTGCTCTACAAAAACGACAATTGCCGGGTTTGCGATTTAAGAAATCATCCAAAAAGAAATACTGATATCCACTTACATCTAGAGTGACACAACTTCTTTCCCACCAATTTGACAGGAAACTAGACTCTTTGAGATGAATCTTCAGATACCACGATCAGGTATCAGGGTCCGACCGTGGTATCTGAATATCAATTACCACGGCGACTGGCTAGATACCACGATAACTGCAAAAAGCCTTTTGACCGTGGTATCAGATACCACAGTAACTGCAAAAAACGACTTTAGACCGTGTATCAGATACCATGGTATCAGCAAAAACGCAACTATTGTTCACAGCCGTTGCTTTACCTCATGTTCTTCTTAACTTTGAATTTAATAAATTATAAATTTTTCTTGTGCTACCTATTTTTCAGGTTACTAGAATAGAATACAATAGAATTTTATTTTTCAAAAGTACCTGTCACAGCGTTACCGCCGAAATTGACCTTTTTGTCATACAAAATGAAAAATGCATAACACTTTGTAACAAATGATAAAAACAAAAACGCTAAAAGGGACTAACTTATTGGTTGTTGTACAACTCAACAAATGCTGGAACAAAACTCCTTCTATATCCTTCATGAAGAGGGGCCACAAGGGCTAGATTGGGGATTTTCTGGGATTTCTCTCGCTGGGGTCTAATACGTTTTGGAGAATAGGGGGTGGGAGAATATTACGTAAACGGGGAACAGATAGGGTTTTAATACCGAAATCGATGCTAAGGCGGGTTCGTCTCTCTTCCAGGGTTGCCAGCTTGAATCTTTTTAGTAGGTAACTGTAAGGCACTTTACCCTCCCCGTTTATAATCGTGAGGGCCCTTTTTTGAATGTTCTCGATACGGTATGTGTGTTCTGAAGAGAGCCCGAAGTGCCAAACAGGACAAGCGTATTCAAGAATAGGTCTGATAAAACTAATGTAAATTTGGAGGAGATCTTTAGAAGGGCAAGAAAATTTTATAAGTAGTTTCAAAACGGCAATACATGGGGAGGCTTGTTTTAAATATTTTTGATGTGGGCACCCCATTTTAAATCATTGGTTAAAGTAACTCCGAGTAGTTTAATTTTTTTAACGGAGATTTCTGGGGGAATGGGGTCAAGAAAGGCTGGTTTAGATTTTAAAAAGCTAATTGTCATAATTGAAGATTTCTTGGAGTTGACTTTCATTTGCGACAGAGCAGCTTCCTGGGTAATGTCATCCAGAATGGTCATTGCTGAGCTCTTGATATTTCGCCGGCAAACCTCAAGAGCGGAGAGGTCGTCAACATATTTCCATCGGTCAGGGTACTCAGAAATAAGACTATTTATCATAATTAAGAATAAAATCGGACCTAGTAAAGTACCTTGGGGAACACCAAAAAAAATAGGGAGGGGTTCAGAAAAAACATTATTATATTTGACAATTTGTTATCGATTTGTCAAAAAAGAAACTAAAATTTTTATCAAAAAAGGACTAACTTTAAACTCTGAAAGCAACTTTTCAACAAGAATATTATGATCAATAAGGTCAAAAGCCTTCTGGAGATCAATTAATAGAAGATTTAACCATGTATCAGGGTTTTCAAGGTTTTTATAAATTTAATCAAGTAAACTCACAAGGTAATGAGGGGTAGACGTTTCCTTAAGGTTCCCGAAAAGTTCCAGGATTTCTGCCTTCAACCAATCGGCAAGAAAACTTTCAGACATCTTTGAAAATGTCGGGATTAGTGTAATTGGTCGTACTCCGGTGAAGTCATTTAGACCTCCCTTTTTCTCAATCGGAGTAACACACCCTAATTTCTAACAAGACGGATAATTTCCCGATTTACTAATTTCGTTAAAAATGCTTAACAGCGGAATAGATAATTTGTCGGGGAAAGCTTTGATCAGAGCAAGTGGGATATCAATGGGGCAAATGCTAGTTCTTTTAAGCTTCTATATTTTACTGATAATTTCATTAACTGTAATTAATGGAATATTTTCTACTGGTGTACTTGGGATTTTATGGCTATATGAAAAAGGGGAGAAAGTTTGGACTGTTGCAGCTAAGTGCTTGTTGAGCTCATTTGCCGTTTGCAAAGGTGGCTCGTCCAAGTGGAAACTATTTCTTTCATTAATTCTCGTACCGAAAATTCCCCCCTGAAATCGCCCCAGGCAAAGTGAAACAGATTTCGACCCGATTTCAGGTTAGTTTCTTCCTCGAATGGACCGGCGATCATAATTTCGGCATCAACTACGCAAGGGCCGAAATTCCGGTCGACGTCAACCCACCAAACCGCCCCATAAGGCCCATAATGGCTTGTCCAAGTGGAAAACTATTTCTTTCAAATAATTCTCGTACGGAAAATTCCCCCCTGAAACAGATTTCGACCCGATTTCAGGTTAGTTTCTTCCTCGAATGGACCGGCGATCATAATTTCGGCATCAACTACGCAAGGGCCGAAATTCCGGTCGACGTCAACCCACCAAATCGCCCAAGGCCGAAATCCCGGTTGATCTAAGGAAGAAACTATCCTGAAGTCGGGTCGAAATTTGTTTCATCTTGTCTGGGTCGATAGCGGAAAACAACCTATACCATTCTTTTACAAGAGTCAATATCTTAATATAGTTGTTCAAACCTTGTGTATTTTTTCCATAGTATTTACTGTGTCACAGAATGGATTTAGAGTAAGTTTTGTCTATCCATTCTTTTATGTTACTCCTGAGTTTTAAGGGAAATAAATCAATTAATTCATTTCTTTTATTTTATTTCTTCACTTTATTTTTATTTAATTCTTTTTATCTCTTTACATTACTATATTTTGTATACTCCGCTTTTGAAAATGGCGGGTTAGAAATAAACTACTTACTTAATTAAAGAGAAGGCTAGTATTCAAGTAGTCAAAAAGACTCTTACACCACACTCTCTGATTCCCTGCACCTATACGTGGCGGTCAAAGACACATGGGTGGATGTGATATATATTACTTAAAGCCCGAGGCCTATCGCGTACAAAACAAACAAACAACTCTTCTAATAAATCCTAACTACAAAAAGTGCTATAGGCTCATGAGGCACTTGCAAGGCTGGGACAGAATATGACTCTGGGAATTTGTCGACTCGCTGGTTTGTTGTAATCTCATATTCTCTTGGGGACCATGAAAATATATCGTTTAGTCGAAAGTTTTTTGCACTTTAGGGTGATGATGCACGCTTTAAGGGAGCTAGGTGTTCCTTTGTAAGCAACACCTTGAGGCACAAATGGTCAGGGACCCTTGAGGAGCAGTGAAAAATAGTTTTCACTTTGTTCGCATTCATAAAGATTCGCATTCTGAAGCAGCTAGAAATTCATTTGTAGGCAAAGCTCATAAGGCAAAAATTACTTTGGACCCTTGGGGATCATGAAAATTTAGCCTATCGTTTTCTTTAAAGGACCCCTCTTGCTTACTCTGCCTTTTATAATATACCTAGCTCCCTTATTGAATTATAAACTTTTGAAATCCCTATCTTTCTCCATTGTTTCGTTTTGTGCCTACGAATTTATAGTGCCTTTTCGGCCTTGCCGAGTTTTGCAATTTACACAACGCGAAGTTTGCCAGAATCGTCAACGTCCGCTGACAACTCTTTCACAGACAAGGATATGAGAATCTTCTGTTTTATCCACGGCGCGTTCATATTTCAAATGTTTTGCGCCCAGCCGCCGCGTTGGAGAGCAGGAGGGCTGTGCAGAGTCGTCAAGCGCTAACAAGAAAATCGCTAAATTCAGATGGAAGAAAATGGTATTTTCGAGAAAGTTTTTTTCTGATCCATTTCATAGTGAAAGGATCATTTCTAGTAGGAGTTGTGGTTAAAAAAAAAATTAAAAAAAAATAATTTGCTGTTAAGAGGAGTAGGCTACACTGAAGGCATTATTTGTGAGCAACACCCTTGAGGAAACGATGATCATGGGCACCTGTAGATCATGGAAACGTATCTTTTGGCTAAGAGTATTTTTTCACTTTGCGCACTCTATGAGTAGGAATTGATTTTTGAGCAAAACCTTTGAGACATAACGAGAAACATAATTGGCATGTACTCTCCCCAATTATCAAGTTTCATTCAGATTTGATCTTCGATTCGAAATTTAAGTACGCCTTAAGTTTCCCGATTTTCCCTTCCTCCATTCTCCCCCCTCCAGGATGGTCGGATCTTGAAATCTTGTCTTCAAAAAGTCTTGTTCTCAAATCAACCTTGTCGGGACTCAAACGTGCCCGCAAAGTTGCATCGTCCTAGCACATCTGGAAGTACTTTAACTAGCGATCACCGGAATTCCGGACCCCCTCCTTAACTCCCCCAACAGTGCCAAGATCCGGTCCGGTCCTGTCAACGATGTATCTAGAGCTCGCGCTTGTTCTTCTCACCAAATTTAATCCCGATCCCTCAACTCTGAGCGGATCAGTTCCGGACTTGAGGTGGGACATCCGAGACATGAGCTCTCTCCAAATATAAAATTTCATTAAGATTCGATTCCCCGTTAAAAGTTATAAACACTTCAATACGGATTCTCCCTCCCTCGGATCAGGACACTGACTATTTCCAAGTTAGTTTGGTCGGGTCTCTAATATGCCTGCTAAGTTTCATCGTCCTAGCACATCTGGAAGTATCGTAACTCGCGAGCACCGGACTAACCGACCGACGGAAAAGTGATTGGTATATATTCAACCAACCAGCCTTCTCCGAAAATTCGCTCCCAAAATTTTTCAAATCTCAAACCATTTAACTACAGACATTCGCGCATGAAATGACCGCCCCTTTGCACTTCACACATATTTTCTCCGAATTCCCAGGGGGAGGCTATCTCTACGAGCACTAACCATCCCATATTTTTAGAACCATATTTATTAAGGCGATATTAGTAAGGAAGAGCATGTACTCCAATGCTTGTTACAACTTGCTCCAATCTAACAAATCTACTTGAAACCAATGCTAATCTTGCCAATTTGTAAGACGATAAATAGCTACTAGTGTCACCCAAGTAGTGCTTATTTTTTAAGCTGGTTCATTAGCAAGGGCGACCATAGTGGAATTCTTAGTCCCGTAATTATTTAATCTCTGGAAGAATGATTTTTGAAATGTTCGAAAGTTTTTCAAAAGTGACATTTCCCATGTCCAAGACTCCGTGCAGGTATCATGAATCCACCATACCCTGCACCACCGTTTCCTCCTCCACCACTAGACGAAACTTCCGTGGCGTTAGCTTGGGTATCAGACATATCCGGAGTCATTGGCACCTCGTGCCCTTTTATTAGGTCGGTCAATTTGATTTCTGTCGTCAGCCATTGGTAAGTTTGGGTACTGAACTCCTGCGATGCTTTCAGCTGCGTACTTAACTCCGATTCCGACCAATCCCGCAGTCTTCGCAACAGCCTCTTTGAAATTCGAAGTCCTGTTTCCCGAACTTGTTCACCGGTTGATGCAGCAGAATATGATGCGTCGTGTTCTCTTGCAACCTCGTCGAGTTCGACAATAGGGGCGGGCCTTGTAGGGGGTTGCCGGGTCCAAGGTAATTGTACCCAGGAAACAACAAGCCAGGTCTGACAATGTCCAATCGAGTCTGAAACTCTGTAGCGTCACTAGGTGTATAAGGCTTGGTGGGTCCACTCTTCTTGGTTGCTTGAGGCATTATGTCCAAAATACTACAATGCACTCGATTCTATACCCACAGGGACGGAGGGTAAGGGGGGGGGGGGGGGGGTACCTCTCGTACCTTATCTTCATCGCGCGGCCATCGGCTTCTCCGCCGGCGCGGCGCGCCGCTTGAATTAGGCCGCTGCGCGGGATTTGGGGTTGGGGCCCTAAGTCCCGAATAGCCCCTCTTGCGGAGCTTTTCTGAACTGCCCGAACTGATGGTGATATTACTCACTTTGCGATTAGGACCATTCAGACTGCTGTTTCTGCTGCTGCTCCGGCTCACGGTCGTGAGCAGATCACAGCATTACGCTGCCTGTGCTCCCATCACCGAAGTGGAGTAGCAGCAGCAACAGCAGTCTGGATTTGCTTGGGGAGGGGGGAGTAACTGAGGGGGAGTAATTGACCGTTTGTTAAAAGAAGACGATATTTAGGGAGGGGCAAGGGAAGGAAGGTCCTTATTTTTGCACTATGTGCATTAATGAAAGTGTGAGTCATCTGATCCGTGAGTGTGTTGAACTTAGTGATTTGCGAAATGAAGTGTTTGGTACATGTCTGTTTGACGAGAGGTGCCTAGTTAACACAATTGATGAGGAATGTTTTGAAACTTCAGGGTGGTAATGGAGCACAGTAACAGATTTCTTTAGTTTGATTAAGTAATTTTTTGACGTTTAATAGGTTTTAACTGATTTTTTTTATGTTTTTGCCATGTTTTTCGTTGTATGGTCCTCAGCTTTTACAGTTATTATTATTATTATACTTCGGTACTCGAAACTAGTTTCTAGATTAAGTGTAAATGATTGTTCCAGACGGATCATTTACCAAGTATTTACCAAAGAAAGTTCGAGCACATCCTCTCGTCTGACAACTCCGTATTTACAAGTTGTTTTTGTTCCTCCCAGATCAAATAGCTCAAACAAGAAATGTAGAGCGTGTTCCACCCTACTAACAATAGTAACTATTAGTTACCGTTTTTGTTCCAACCTCGTGAAAAGTTACTACGTTGACCGTTCCACCCTTCTCGAAATAGTAACTATTTGATTACCACGCTCGGGAGCGTTATAAGCGTGGTAACTACGTAACGTGATTAGCCGGATCAGCCCGTGGTACGATATTTTGCTGAAAACAGATAAATACGTCCCAACCTTGACGCCAAAAAGCCAGAATTCGTACCGTCATGCGTAGTAACCATGGTAAGTAAGGTGGAACACAATCGTAATAAAGCAAGTTCAACAGCAAAGTTACCTCTGATTTGGAATCCCAAGATCAAACACTCCTCCAACAGTCAAAGCATTCGATATCCAATTTCAAGAACGCTATAATACATTTATTTTCGTTTACCCGTCTCCGACTCCCTCCCTGGACCTGAAAAAGCCAGGCTTCCCCTTCCAGATCTTTTATCCGGATTCCATGCATCCATTTTAATCGCCAGGACAAAAACCTCTGGAAGTCCGGCTGTTGGGACACCCCAGATTCTGGATATATAGTTAAAGAGGAAAAATATTCGAGAGAATATAACAAATATGCAAATGAATGGAGGAGGAGAGAAAGGAAAAGGGAATGACAGTAGTAGCTGGAAGTTGTGCAGAGTATCAAACGCCGAACTCCACCGTTGATATACACATAGGCTATAGGAACAGCCACAGTCTTCATCATAACCTGTCACCTATGTTGGCTTGGTCACGTGACACGTCCTCCTGCACTCAAATGAACGCCTAGTCAACATGCTGTCATAGCAGAACCACTTCCCTCTAAGCGACGGAGACCGGACGATAACTCAAGAATTACTGAGCAACCGTCAAAAAGGACCTTAAGCATGTAGGCGGCTTCCGCCGCTTTGTCAGAAGATGGGATAACTACTGGATAAATTTCGCCCAAGAGCTGGCGGAAGATAGGGGCAACTGGGACACCGTCGTTCGGCAACTCATGGACACCGGGTGAGGCGGCAATCGCCTGGTCCCGTTAGAAGTACAAGTAAATAAGTTATTGGAAGGTGAAATATATGTTGACGTACAGCAAATTGCTACAAATTTAGCAAACTAAGACAAGTCCTTTAAAGAGACATGAAACTAAAATATTTGACGGTGCAAAACGGATAAGTCAGCTACATTTTATTAGAGCTATATTTCGTAAGTATTCTTTGAGCCCAAGCTGACTTTGAAACATTTATTCATACAATGTTTACAACGGATGCGTCAGCTACGATTCTTCATCAGCGATATTTCGGCCCTTCTTGGCAAGGGTCCTCTCCAGGTTCAAGCCGCTCAAGCTGGAAAATGAACTTCAGCTTCAAACTTCCAGCTTGAGCCTGAACCTTTAACTGTTTTTCCACAAGTTAATTTTCCAGCTTGAGCCTGAAGAGGACCCTTGCCAAGAAGGGCCGAAATATAGCTCTAACAAAATGTAGCTTACTTATCCGTTTTGCACCGTCAAATATGATTCGGAGTCAGCTTGGGCTGAAGGACTACCTATGAAACTAGAAGTCCGCTACTCACCATCGGTTCATCTGAATTCTTCTGGAACTGGACTAGTCGTACTCTGGTCACCTGTTCGGGTGGGTGCAAGTCACCGTTGGCACTTGCATCCCAGTTGTCACCGAAAGTTCCAGCTGGGCCGAGACCGAGGTAGGCGGGGGGTAGTAAAGGAGGTGGTGTCACCCGTAAGGAGTCATCTGAGTAAACCTCGTTTCCCAGAACATCATGCGTTTGTAAAAGTGCCTAAAAAATCTCTGATTACAAAGTGTTCCGTCATTCCGGCAACATATCCATTCCGGATGTGTCTGGACCAATCTGGCATCTGGAGGGACTAAGTAATGGCAGTCTGGGCAAATCACAGCCGGCTACCTCAATAACGATAGGTGCGATTAGTATAACCGCAAGCACAATTCGATTAACCGAAAGCAATTTAGAAAGACATGAATGAATGAATGAATTTTTTACGCGCTACCTAATTCTGAAATTTTAGGCAAACACACAATACATCATATTGATAACCGAAAAGAAAATAACAGCAATATACAAAAAACATAAAACAGGAAAACAAAAAATAATAACTATATTAGAAAGCCTTTGAAAGATCTTTAGCCTTTGAAAGATCTAGGTACCAGAGCCCCGGGTACGTCGTCAACTAGCTCTGACCTTACCCCAGAGCGATTAGACGAACCGGACTGGATACAAACTGCTAGGAAGCAGAATGAATTACCCTGAAAAAAAAATCTTGCAGTATTTGCTACTGGGATTACTCTTGTCTGTATTGAGATAAGATTATCCCTGATTCGGACTAATTTTATCCCAATAGAGATAAGATTAATCCCAGTAGCAAATACTGCATCCTTATTCGGAGAAACTTTTTACAGTTTAGCGCCTAGAGAGACTTGATACCAAAGGAGGGAAGAGCAAAGGCAAATAGTTTATCATCGCGAGGTACAGGATTTTTTTTAACTTTCGAGACTTAAATATCGGCGCTTGGTAACTATCCTGAAACGGAAAGATGTTGGAAATGTTTTCGCGACGATTTTTTTATTGTTTCAGTCTGGAGCACAGTTTAGCAAGAAATGCGACCTGAAGGTTAACGAAAATAAGTGGTAACTAACAGGTCAAATTTTACACCTTCCAGTCAAAGCCTGGCTTACTAGTGGGCAGTAGCAATAATAATAATGCTTATTGGCCTTGTAGGTAGGTTGTCTCAATAAAACACTATGATACGCTAAAAGTTTTAATTTAACTTCTATACTCGCCCGGTTACGATAAGCATTACAAATTATACCTGGAGAGGTACTTTTAAAGGACCCCTCTTGCTTATTCTGCCGTTTATAATATACCTAGCTCCCTTGTCGAATTATAAGCTTCCAAAATCCCCACCTTTTTCCATTGTTTCGTTTTCTGCCTACGAATTTTCACCGCTTTTTCGGCCTTGCCGAGTTTCCGCCGTCATAGGAGGCGAAGTTTGTCGAAATATTCAGTGTCCGGTGACAACCCATTCATAAATAAGGATATGATAATCTTCTGTTTTTAATTTCTTTTATTTGCTTAGTTTTCCAACTTTTTAACCACGGCACGCTCAGTTTTCAAACGTTTTGCTCCCAGCCGCCGCGTCGGAGAGCAGGAAGGCTAGATCAGTGGTTCCCAACCTTTTCCGTACCGCGTACCCCTAATCAAGGTTCGAAAAGATTGCGTACCCCCTTTTTCAGAACGTGAAAAAGACGATATTTATTATCATAAATGATAAGGCATATATGTGTAGAAATATATACAAAATCAATGAGGCAATCACTAGAGGCTGCTTTGTGGCTAAAATCTTGTCGAATCTCGGCTCGACGTCATTAACGGTAACATTTTTTTTACCGTCAGCCTGTTTCTGTGTTTGGTTTTGATGTTCTCCCTGCTTTCATCAAGCTGCATCGCAAAATTTTTTGTTGGCTCAGTTCGCAACGTGAATGACAATATTACTTGCAAAGTCTTCGATCTTCTTGAAACAATATTGTTTGACACAGGGACAGATTTTACGGCAGTAGGCTAGCTGTTTTGGAATCAACATTATTTCACTGATTTACTCCGCCTTTTCAAAATGGCGGGTCATAAATAAATTACTTACTTACTAACTAGGGCTTGTAATCGAGGCATCACGCACAGGTTGACAACACTCCTCCCCACAAAAAGGTGGCCAGACGATTAAAAAGAAAAGAGTCTGCGCGAAGCGCCGCGATTTTTCGTAAAAGCAGTTATTTAAAAAAAAAAAAGTCGGTCAGTAAAAATACCTTGCCCCTTAAGATACATCTTGGGTGGTGATACTCTACTTGTAAAATTAGGCGTTCGACAATAATAAATGAGTGAGACATGATTTTGAAGCTACAGACTAAATCAGTTTTGGCGCCTTCGCGTACCCCTTGCAAGGGTCTTGCGTACCCCTTGGGGTACGCGTACCACCGGTTGGGAACCACTGGGCTAGATAGTGGTGACAAGCGCTAACCAGAAAATCGCTAATTTCAAGTGAAAAGTAATGGTATTTTTGAAAAACGTTTCTTCCGATCCCTTTCATAGGGAAAAGATCATTTCTAGTAAGAGTTGTGCTTTAAAGCTGTAAGGTAGCAGCGCAACATCATCTCCCCCAATATGCTAAGTTGGGCATACGGGATTGAAAAGATGCACCCCATCTTTTAACATTCCGAAAGAAAATAGACCAGGCTATCACACAAACGCAGGAATTGTTGTGAATTGTATATATAGGATAGTACTAGGTCAGTGTTAAATAATTTATTTTGATAGATACATGGAAAAGTGATAATCACAAAGGAAGGAATAAGAAAGGACAGGAGAGCAGAAGTTGGACTGAGCCAGTATACTCTGTACGACGTCTTTGTCAACCCCCCCCCCCCAAAAAAAAAAAAAAAACTTACAAAGTTTGACAAGGCCAGAAGGCCGCAGTTTAGATTATAATAGTGACTAGGCCAGAAAGCCACACTTTGACAAAAGAAGTAAACAAAGAAAGGGGATACGCACGTATACGGGCGACTGATTCGCCCAAATTTCAACCTTCAAACAAAACAACAACACAGGACAGGCAGAAGTTCAAATCAGATCCGTTTTCGTTGGCTAGGGTGTAATCCCTCTACTGAGTTGCATTTTTTCCCACGCGTCCGGCCGATTTCCCACGGGACTGAAAAGATGCACCCCACATTTTCTCTCTCACGGTTGTCCAGGAAAAGTGTTAGAAATGGCTCAGGTTAAGTGCACAAGATTTACCGAGGGGACACGGGAGTAATTCAATCAGCGGCGGAGGGAGAAAGATGCTACGGTGCCAAGTGACAAGACTCGTCGTGACAAGACTCTTCGTCCCAATAAAATCTCGCCTAGCGAATTCGAAGTTCGAGAGGTACGAGTTAACAGTAAAATATGGACAAAGTAACAGTTTATATTAACATTTTGCCTGTTTCAGAGATATTTATTCTTGATTCTTATAAATTTAAGGTAAATACGGCCGGACCGGTCGGAATTACCTCAGTTCTTTACTTCGAATAATTTTTCCCCTGGACAACGTTACCATGCTTATGAAACTCGTCATAAATGGGAAATTCCGCATCTAAAATTACGCACTGAGAGGTCAAAGTTCTCAGCAGATTTTTGGGACCCCAATACGTTAGTGACGGCATACCTATGACTTCGAAAATTTTTTTCCGGATGTCCGTCTGTTAAAATGAGATCTGCAGAAGTGGTTGAGATATTTTTTTTTCTAGGGTGAGGATTATCCGGATAGGGCTAAATATTTAATATTTATCTGCAGTCCCCGGAAGTTTCAAACGTGTAATCCGGGTCGGACGCAACTCGACAGTTAGCAAAAGATCGCGTCCTGTTTACAGGTCTGCATCATATCCAGCCACTGAGGGGGGGGGGGGTGGTTATTCGTGTGACATGAGATATTCTCGAACGTGTGTCCCTATCCAGATTTGGTAATTGACAAAAACACATGTCCTAGAGATTCCAGTTACAGGCCCAGACCAGAACTGAGGGGGAGTCGGAGGGAAGAAGGGGCGGGGGGGGGGGATCTTTTCATATATTATTTTGCGGGCATGACGTGCCTAGGTCCTAGATGCGTAATGTACAGATCCGGAAACAGGGTAGTGCAACAGGAGTGGGGGTCAAAACCTGTTGCGCGGACGTGCCATAATACCTAGATCTGCAATCTGCAGATCTGGATCAGATCCGTCCAATTTGGTTCAGTTGGCGGGGGTCTCGGAATAGGCATCCGACCCTGACAGCGCGAACCTAGCTGATATATCTGCTAATTACGCTTGCAAATGCCATATGAGCTTTTTGTGAAAGACCTTTGAAAACTTGAGTCATCTTTAAGTAATTTTAAATATTTCAGATCCACAAAAACACCTGCTGTCAATGAACAAACTTGCTAGGCTGCTTATCCTCCGACTCTTCTTAACTTATGTTGTAGCCGTCTAGCCCAAACCCATTGATTCTATGAGATATCTTGGCGTCCTTTATGGTAGAACTCTGTCTCTTACTAGGACTCTTATTGTTAAGGATGTGAGTTCAAGGATTGCGGCTAGTTTGGGTGCTGTAGTTTCACTACGTGATTATTTTTCTAGAAAAAATCTAGCTCGGATTTTTAACACGGTTGCTTTGCCTCAGACTCTTTAAGTTTCCCCTTTCCTTAAATATTTTACGTCGGGTAATATGGCTAGTATTAAGACTTCTTTTTTTAATTACTGAAAATTTTTTTGCCGGTTTTCGAAGTATGAGCGTAGTTCTTTTATGATTTCGAAGTATGGTTTAAAAGATCCAATTGAAGTTATGCAGCGTAAGCGTTTGCGGTTTCTTGAAAAATGTAAGATGTTTAGCCATAACCTGTGTGAGGCTATCAGTTCTACTGAACATGATTGATTGATGTATAGTGTTTAATCGTGTTATAGTTTACTTACTTTATATATTTTATACTCGTCGTATACGGCGGATACAAAGAAATGAAATTATTGCGCAACCTTTTCTGGAAAACCCTGGAATCCAATTTCAAACCTTTAGAGCAGACGATTCGCCCCCCCCCCCCATTCTCACCGAAACACTGGCATTTCGTGACCCTCACGGAAATATCTTTTCTTCTTGAAAATTACGCTGATTTTAAGCTTAAACAACCTCAAAACGATTTATTAAAAAAATCAACACTGCCAAATTTATAGCCTTCTTACTTTTTGTTGATGTTCTGCTGAGAGATATTTTGATGGTTCCCAACTTTCTAAATCGCGCCACTAGATGGCGATGGTCGTACCGAGGCCTGGTTTAAACTTGAGTCTTAAAAATGAGTGATTTAAACACTTTAAAAGCGAGAATGTCTCCGAAATAACTCCTTTAAAAGTTAAAAGAAAAGCCCGCTTATTTTTACATCTGACATTTGAGCATACTGAAATATTTTGACTCATCTAAGGGGTTTAGTATTTTTTACCCGGGGCTCTAGTAATAATGTTCAGAGTGTGCGCTGCTTGCTGGACAACCCAAAGTTCATCCAGACGCCGAGATTTTGAACATAAGAAAAACCCTGCAATTCCAGGATTAAAAACGCTAAGCCCGGAAAAGTCACGGTCTGAAGAAAGTAGGAAAAATTGTTCAGATATGTCTTGCATGGAATCTCCATTTTTTTCTGCTTTGCTTTCCTTTCAGAATCAGAATCATTTATTTACACAAGCTATCATTTAGTCAAGAAGAGAACTCAACTAAATGGCGCTTGGGCTTACAAACTAAAAGACGACACGCATTACGAACAGAAACTTCAGCACTTGTTAGACATTCATGTGTAATACGGAGCGAACGTGTTTAAAAACCGATTTGTTCGTGTGGTAGGCGGTACCAGTTGCCCTTTGTTTTTGGGATCCCAAAACGTAAGTGGAGGGATACCTATGACATCGCAAAAGTTTTCCGTCCGTCCGTCCGTCTGTCCGTCCGTCCGTCTGTAAGCACGATCGACTCTCACTCTCGAAGGGAATGAGATATTTTGATGAAACTTGGTGTGAGGATTGTTTGGGTCAAGGGTAAGGCCGAGTTCGTAGATGAGCTCTGTAGCCCTATATTTGGGGGTGGGGGAGGGGGTTCAAATTAAGGGACAAACAAAATATTTTTAAACAGCTAATGCGATAGTCGATTATGGGGTAAGAAGACATGCTGAGCACGATGGTGAAAATCATTTTCTCGCCGGACAAGTAGTTCGTCCGGAATCCGGCCAAAACCGGAAAGTTTGTTAAAAGTAAAAGTTTCATTTGAAGTTGATTAAATGTTTGATTTAGGGGTATGATTTAGGGGTAAGAAGACATGCTGAGCACGATGGTGAAAATCATTTTCTCGCCGGACAAGTAGTTCGTCCGGAATCCGGCCAAAACCGGTAAGTTTGTTAAAAGTAAACGTTTCATTTGAAGTTGATTAAATGTTTGATTTAGGGGTAAGAAGACATGCTGAGCACGATGGTTAAAAACATTTTTTCGCTGGACAAGTAGTTCGTCCGGAATCCGGCAAAAACCCGGATAGTTGGTTAGAAGTAAAAGTTTCATTTGAAGTTGATTAAATGTTTGATTTAGGGGTAAGAAGACATGCTGAATACGATGGTGAAAATCATTTTCTCGCCGGACAACTAGTTCGCCTGGAATCCGGCCAAAACCGGAAAATATGTCAAAAGCAAAAGTTATATTTGAAGTTGATTAGATGTTAGATTTAGGGGTAAGAAGAGACGCTGAGTCTGTATATGACAATCTTCATTCATCCGGACACATAATTAGTCTGTAATCCGGTTGTACCCGATTTTTTTTAAGTCAAAGTTTTATTTAATGTTTATTAGATGTTCTTTAAAGGGATAAGGAGATACGCTGGATTCGTTTCTGAATTTTCTTTTTTTGCTGGACTAGTAGTTCGCTCGGAATTCGGGCGAAACCGCAAACTTTGCAGAAGTAAAGCAGGAAGTTTCGGTCAGTTTCGTCAAAATAGATATGGCCTATAGAGGTATAGATTGATAGTAGATGGAATATCTGAACTCGGTTTTCTTTGATGATTAGCCTGGCGAAGACTGGATCTGGCGAAGACGAGACCCAATTGTCTGGATCAAATCTTAGATTTTTGGGATCCCATTGACACCTTTGGTCTTGTTAGAGCTAGTGTCAACTCGATTTGACATGACTGGTGGTAGTATGGCCACATGTTTGTCACTCAGTAGAAGAAATTGGCCAAATTTACATATCAAACTGAACCGACGGTCGTAAAGGGACGGTAGTTGTAAGGTTGATTATGCTGATTCATAATCAGTAAAAATGCTTCATTCAATATTACTTTAACGGCTCTTTTCTGTATTTACTCAAGTTGATCATTTAAGTATCCTGTGTTATTGACTTGAGGCCCTTAAACAGGGCAAGCATACTCTACAATTGGTCGGATATATGTCAGGTATGTGCGCCGCCTTTAGTTGGTAAACATTTCAAGCAGGCGCATAAATGTATCACAAATCCGAAAGAATAAGTTGATTCGATGAAATCAATTATCTGTGGATAGCGGACAAACGAAGTAACGCATTTTCATCCGGTGCTCAAGCCTATTTAAGGGAATAAGAGATGTGTAGGTACCTAGATTGTTCGATCTCAGGCCTATTCGGCTAAACTTTAACACTTATATTTAATTATAAACAGATTAGACCTAGAGGTTTTCCCCTAATGGAATAGATAGCAATTCCATGGAAAGGAAGCGATCAACCGCCTCATATAAAAGATGGACACTCTTCATCACTAACAATGGTCTGTTCCTCGTATTTACTCTGAGCTCGATCAATGTAAAAGTCATGAGAAGCTACATTCATAAGTCTCTCCCTCCCCTCCCCTCTCGCAGGGAGCTATTAACAATGTCTCGGAGGATTCTCCGGAACCCTAACGGAAGCTCAAACATGAGGAACGAACTATTTCCTAGGAAGCAAAAGGTTTTTTTTTCCAAAAATTAGAGCGTTCGGCAGGGCTTTGGCTCTGCCCTCATCCTCATATATGTAGACGAGAAGAAATCATAAAAAGCGGACGAGAAAAGCCAAAGTTGGGCTTCGCATAGTTGCCAATAACTTTCAAAGCCGTGATGGGTTTGCAAAGAAAAAGAGGGGAAGAGAAAATGAAAAATTTGATGGTTTTGAACATACGGTGAGCCACTCCTCGCGATAAACTTGTAATCTTTTTTCTTTGCTTGTAACACTTGGCACTGACGACAAAATATTGAACGGGGCTAAATTTATAAAGTGCGGGAATAACAAGACCAAAGGTTTCGATGGGATCCCAAAAATGTAATATTTGATTCAGACAATTTGGTCTTGTAGATGGTGGTCTTCGCCAAACTCCTTGAACATTTTTACTATTAAGATTTAGAAACAGAATCATCCGAGAAAAAAATATGGATTCAGCATGTGTGTATTTACCCCTAGAATATACGTCATATCTACTTTGACGAGATTGATCAAATCTTCCTGCCTTACTTCTGCCAAATCTCCGGTTTCGACCGGATTCCGGGCGAACTGTTCGTCCGGCAAAAAGTAAAGCTCAAAAACTGATTCACCGTATCCCCTTACCGGTTTATCGAACATCTCATCAACTTCAGATAAAACTTTTACTTAAAAAAAAAAATCCGGTTTCAGCCGGATTCCGGGCTAACTCTATGTCCTGGTAGAAAATGATTGTCAAACGGATTCAGCATGTCTTCTTACCCCTAAATCGAACATCTAATCAACTTCACATAAAACTTTAAATTTTAACAAATTTTCTGGTTTCGTCCGGATTCCGGGCGAACTACTTGTCCGACAAGAAAGTGATTTTCATATAAATGTTCTAAATCTAACCTTTACTTTTAACAAACTTTCCGGTTTTGGCCGGATTCCAGGCGAACTACTTGTCCGGCGAGAAAATAATTTTCATATTCGTGTATAGCATGTCTTCTTACCCCTAACTACACTATCTCATTAGCTGTTAAAAAGAAATTTGTTCGCCCCTTAATTTAAACCCCCACCACTAAATGCTGAGCTACAGAGCCCACCTAAGACCTTGACCTCTCCCTTGACCCAAAGAGTCTTCACAACAAGATTCATCGACATATCTCATTCCCTTCGAGAGTTATCGTGCTTACAGACAGACGGACAGACAGACAGAGGGACAGACGAACAACTTTTACGAAGTCGTAGGTATCCCTCCACTTAGGTTTTGGGATCCCAAAAAGGTATCAATTTTGAGAGAGGAGACCAGCTAGTTGTTAGATTATAAAACTTTGCCTGCAAGTGCTTAGTAATATTGTGTGTTTGAACATGGCAAGATCCCTTTCGACAGCATCTAATACCTATCGATCCCCAAAATTACCAGCTGGCCTTAAAAGACCTGTGATCCCTATTACCGATTCGAACCATTTACATCGTCACCATCCCTTCTCAATACTATAATTTTCGACATTATCGTTATCCAGCCTAAAGTAACTACACCGATGTTTGTATCTTCCGTGTTTGGCTTTTTATCGACACGGATCCTTATTGATTACGAGGAGTCGAGGAGCTCATTCGTCAAAAAACGGTTATGCAGCATTCTCCATGTTTCTTATCGAAGCTATAAGGGGGTCGAGAGCGGCCGAAAAAGCCGGGACGAGTCTATAGTTTTTCGAAAAACACAACACAGTTTCTAAGGAGTGAGGTATGTTAGACTGGAACAGAAAGTGTATTTACTACGACTTTCGTTTTAAGAGCAGCAAGGGCACGATATAACGTCCATTTTCAAATAACCAACATGTGTAAGGTATTTAAATACCTCAGTTTGTATTGCCCCTTCGCTCAACCTATTCTCTAAGCTAAAACGAAACCCTGCACCTGCACCCAACTTAAAAAAATTATGTGTCCTAGTGTCTAAATCATTCAGCTACACGTCTTCACATGTTTATCATAAAACTGATAAGCAACCAGTGAGAAAACATCAAATGACGTATAACTCCAGATGAGAGAGTCCTGGATTCCAATTCCAATAAAAAGCTTATGGCTTTTGGAGACAACCGGGGAGTAAAAAATTAAGAACAGAGAAATTTAAAGACAGAAACGAATTACTCAGATCTGGTTAATTTGGGGATATAAAAAAAAACATGCTGCGAAGACCGGAAGTCTACAAGACCCGATTGTCTGGATGAAGAAGTCCGATTCGTATTCCCTTGTACGATCCAATCGAAACATTTGGTCTTGTTTTTTACGATATCGGCTCTGGCATGGAAGGAAAGAGGATTTAAAACCGCCTGTTTCAGTTTATGGTGTATTCATCGACACCGCAACTGCTTAACCTCTGAAGAAAATCATGCTACTGATTGATCTGTGAAAAAAAGTTTGGGGCAAATCAAATTCGCTCCTGCATTTTAAAGCATAATAAAAATTCTACCGAGACAAAGAAATAATGGGCCATTGCATTGCTTTAACTACGCCAGCTCGTTAACAAGCTTTGTCAAAAAACGACAAAACCCCCTCTTCCCAGGGGGAACCTTGAACAGATGGAAGTTCAATTTCGGAAGTTAAGAATTCAATTACAACTTTGTTGCCAGAGGAAGGAACTAAACTATTTATGTAGCAGGTATTGATTCCCGTTTCATTTCTCTTCCAACGTGTTGAACCGGTTTTCTGGCAAGTTCTGAAAAGGTTCATGCTGACAGGTCTGCAGAGAAGGTTCGGCGCTATCATAAAATGGGAGAGAACGATCTTTTCGAGTTAAAAAGGCTCAGAAATTCTGTTTTTCGATTTATTTACCAATCTTTGCCCCGTGAAATTAGCGGTTTTTCTTGTGGCCGCATGTCGACTCTGTCTCTGAAGCGGGGGCTCGACGCAAAATATTTGAAAACTATGCGCGCCGTGGTTAGTAAGTGGGAAAAGCCAAGCAAAGAACAGGAATCCGAAACACAAGATAGACGCCTAACTGGTCTTCCAAAATGAAAAGTAAAATTTTGAAAACTCAACGCCCTTATTTTTTAAAGGAGCTGTCGTGGAACCTTGAAGTTTTCGGCGACGTTTGTGCTGCTTGGCTGGGAAACTCGGCATGGCCGAAAAACTGCTAACATTCGTAGGTGTATACGAAACAATAGCATGAAAAGGGCGGGAATTTCTGAAGCCTATAACTCCAGAGGGGAGCTACAGATAATGTAAAAGTAACAGGGATCCTTTAATGAATGTCAACGTCCTCCTGTAGCCAATTTGCAGTAGCTCATGTTTCACATCCCTCGAGGAGAGCTCCATGGTATCAGTTCGGAATTTTTGTAACCAATTTTGGCGAAATTTTCGTTGACTTCGATGTCCCGGATCATTCTACTTTCAACAAAAAATGAAACCAGAGATTTCGAAGGAGCCCCTCTACCACCCACCGCTGATATAGGCTGCTGTTTGTGTTAGAGACAGATACTGAAGGACTGAACGATTTTATAACGACGAATGACTCGCGAGTAGTGGGGCTAAAGGATCAGTCAGCTGGACGAACGAGCTTTGATATATGACTTTCAAATAGGAAAAGGAACAAAAAACAGTTTGCTGTATCAGGCCCGTCGCGTTCCCTTTATCGGTTTCGCTTGCTTGTGGTATATAATCTTTCGTGCCTTTATGTAGGTCAATTTTTCCGGCCCTGCTGAATAGTCCTAAATGCGAAGCTTATACAACAAATCTACAAACTAAGCCGGTGTTTAGCTGCTACTGATTTTACCAAAACCGGTACGTCTCAGTGAAATTGGCTTGTTTGTATTTCGTGAGGTTGCCGAACTACACAGTGTCTCTGTTAAAACGTTTCCGTTTGCTTTGGCTGGAACATCCTAGCGCCATCTTTGTGTAGATTGAGTAAAGGACTTTCCTCTAGATTCTCTCGAAAGCCTCTCGGACAACTGTGTAAGCGCTTTATGTGCAGCCTTAATGTAGCTCAGCAGATGCTTTACTCAGTGTAAATTCTCTCAGTTTTAAGTTTCTTGCATTCTTTCCATAATTGTTGTTGACCGTAATGTTCTTTTTTCATTTCTTCCTTTGTTTTTTTTCTTCTTCTTTATTTAATTACTCCGTCTTCGTGTACGTTTGTGCATTATGATGGGCAATAGATCTATTATTATTACTATTACTTGTTGTACCACATGCCCCTGAACCAGGTTGGTGTTGGGGGAGAAGCCCTAAAGGACTCGAACTCAAACTAGTACACAAGGCTTCTGGCAGTGCGGCCACAATTGTGCAATATTAGTGGAGTATAACACTCCACTAAAAAAGCTTTATCAAACCATGGTTCTTTTGTGGTCCTAAGTATCCATCGAGTTTTTAATACAATTACTTGATACACAACATTGCCCAGGAGGCATTATTGCTTCTGGTTCAACTCAGTGAAGCATTTCTTCATGGATAATTGGAAGCCTCGAGCTGGAACTGCATTACGATTACCATTTTCCTAATTATTGTCAAAATCTCTCACAGAACCGAAACGTGCCTAAAATAAGAAAAATATAAGAAGGCGCTGTTGGGCCATGCTGGGTAGCCCACTAGAATATCACGTAGTACGACTTACCGCGGCTGGTATGGGTGGCGGTCTGGGTATTGCTGGTATATAGTGAGGATTATAACTTGGTCCTGGCACACCATGTCTATCAAGCATGTATCGATACCGGCTATGCACAGGACATCCGCCAAAAGGAGACGGGATCATAGGCATCGGCCCACTACTACTCCTCGACACACCTTGCGGAAAATAGTCATCCGCGGAAACGTAGCCGCTAGATGCTGCTCCGTAGCCTTGTTCCGCATAGCCACTATGGACGTATGAATACTGCGGGGCGTGGCCGTTTCTCTGGTACTGGTAATCGTCACGATGGACTTGGTAGCCATTTGGGATATGGCTGTAGCTGACCGCGTGGCTCAATGTATGGCGGGTGGATTCGGGATTGTGACTATGATTCATTATATCATCGTCTAGGTCAGCTGTATAGAAAGGATCTGACGAATAACTTTTAACAGATAACATTCTATGTTGTACACTGAGATAGTATCATTTTTTCGGAAGATTTAAGGCCAGTCATTCAACACCAGTTACTCTAGTATGTCAACTCGTGTGACAATCTTGAGAGATTACTTTAATTCACAATTCACACCATCAGAATGTTTTTAATTTCAAATAAAGATGCTTAAACCGTGCTGTCAACGACTTTTGAAAGCAATTCTCATTTCTAAGAGGGAATCAATTTCCATGAAAGCTAGCTTCTCCCGGCAAAGGATGATTGCCTTTGCCAGGCAGAGCTCCACTTCTTCACTTTAAAGATTTAAAAAATGAGATGGGAAAAGGCTGAGGCTTTGAGAAGCAACAGCTGACACAGTTGGAAATGCTTATCCAAGAGCACGGCGCTAATCCCAAGTAGCTGCTCTCTCGAATGAAGTCGGCTGTGCTTCTTCTAAGAGGTACTAGAGAGATTTCCAAAGTTATGGACTAACATCGGCTTCTGTGCTAATCCTTGTTAATGGAGACTTCGGGGTAACTGTCTTCGCAGTTATCTCGGGGATGATATCCTTTCTTGGGAAATAGCTTTTTAACTTTCCTACGGATCAGGTTAAGGAATCACTGGGGTTGCCGTTGAACTTTAACATATACTGATTACACAGAAGGTTTAGCGTCTATTGCATATAGTAATCTCTGTTTTGTCTAACTTTCGTTCGTCTGAATAGAAGAAGCTCTTCTGCTTCAGAAGACTCTTTCTTCCGAATACTAGGACTTCTGACCACTATTCTGTGAAAATAGTTTTTTTTTGATTTCCTAAAAATCAGTTCAAGGGACAACTGGAGTTACCCGTGAACTTGCACTTTTAGTTATTTATTCCAAAGAAGCTTTAGCGTCTCTTGCATATCGTGTAATCTTTTCTCCGCATTCTTCAGACGGTCTGAGCTGGAGACTCCATTCTGTTTCACAATGACCTTTCTACACAACACTAATATGGAAACAGGGACACACAATTTCCACTTTCTAGTCTTACACTATATTCTTGGAAAGCAACATATGTTTCACTTATTTCACCTTACGAAAAGGAGCGACTTCACTCAACCTCCAAGCGCAACTGAAACGCCGCTCTCTCTCGTTCTGACTGCGGGGGAGATGATACTAGTAGAACAGCGCAAGCACGGTGGAGAGAAGGATTCATTCCATGCGGGGATGGCGAAATGAAGAGTAGGTTAGGTTAAGCAGAAAAAGGCAATATCCAGAAGGTGATCGTCAATGTCAGCTGACGTGTGAAAGCTGAGGAGGTACGGTGACTCGTTGAACCGAGTATTGTCAGTACTGGTTTCGCAACTTCCAAAGCTACGCTTAGTGTCAAGGGCGGTTATCCCATAGTAACGAAGACGAAGCTGAAAGAACTGAAGGACGAAAAGAAAAGAAATAGCGGCAAATAAGTTTATTGCATTCCCGCATAAAAAGGTTCAACCATGACTAGGTTTCGAAACCAGCCTCTCCACCACTCTTTTAAACCACCTGCTGCACTAGTCTGAACGGGTTTAGACAATGAAGCATACTAAACGGAGGTTTAAGTCAATGCTGGCTTTTCAAAAGTGGATAGTCAAACGGACATTTTTACTGACCAAAAACTATCGTGGCTTACGCCAAATTTGGTCAAAACTTTCAGCGAAGTAACAGAACTCTTCGCACACCTCTGGTGGGATTGGTTTAAATTTTCCAACAGCGGTAACTGCCTTACGAGGGAGCTATTTCGCCAGATTTTCAGAGGGAAAAACGAGCCTATGAGTTGGACAAATTATAAACGGGTTTTGTTTAAAAGCCATTAGACAATGGCTCAAAACAGAGAACTGACATTTCTATTATGTTGACTATGTTAATTTTTGATCTTGTGCATTTACTACATTACTGAAAGCTCAGTGTATTTTTTGCTTTTCTTTGTCTGCACTGCACTCTTTTCCTCTTCTTAAGTGCGTAAATAAACTTTCTTCATCATCATCATCACTATATGTTTCCCTGTCAGCTTGGGCTGAAAGATTATTTAGACTCAACACCAAATTCCATTCTGAGTTTCAGCACTCTCTCGTGTCAGGGGACTAACTCAAAGAAGATATTATCATTCAAATTTCGCACCACGGGTATACAGTACTGCCCTATATACAGTTAAAATACCCCGCAAGGACAAGAACAAAGGTTTCGATGGCATTCCAAAAATTTAATATTTAATCCAGACAATTTGGTCTTGTAGATATCCGGTCTTCGCCCGACTTCTTGAAGATTTTTACGGCACTTGCCCTTCGGCCAAGTGCCATATAGCGATCGCAATTTCTGTCCGTCCGTCGGTCGGTCGGTCTAGGTTTTGCTAGTTCGGGCACTTCCACATAAGCTAGGACGATGAAACTTGGCAGGCATATCAAGGACCCCAAATGATTACGTTGGAAGAAGTCACTTCCCCAATCCGAGCATCTGGGGGAGTGGAGGGAGGGGGAATCCGGAAAAATTAGGTATTTTTTAGTTACGACCTGGTGATCAGATGTTAATGCAACTTGATACATAGAAAGACCTCGTGTCTCAGACGTCTCATTTTAAATCCGGACCGGATCCGGTGACATTGGGGGGAGCTGGAGGAAGGGAACCGGAAATCTTGGAAAACGCTTGGAGTGGAGAGATTGGGATGAAACTTGGTGGAAAGAACAAGCACGAGTCCTAGATGCGTTATTGACATAACCGGACCGATCCACTCACTGTGGGGGAGTAGGAGGGGGGGGGATCCGAATTTCTAGTGACCCCGCGAGTTCGGTACTTCCTGCTGTGCTAGGACGATGAAACTTGGCAGGCGTGTCAGGGACCCAAACAGATTGACTTGAGAATAGTCGTTTCCCCGATCCGACCATCTGGGGGGGGGGGCATGGAGGAAGGGGGAACCCGGAAAATTGAGGTATTTTAACTTACGAACGGGTGATCGGACATTAACGAAACTTGATATACAGAAAGAACTCGTGTCTCAGACGACCCATTTTAAATATAGAGCGGATCCGGTGACATTGGGGGGAGTTGGAGGGGGAACCGGAAATCTTGGGAAACGCTTAGAGTACAGGGTTCGGGATGAAACTTGTCAGGAAGAACAAGCACAAGTCCTAGACACGCGAATGACATAAACGGACCGGATTCGGTCACTGTTGGGGAGCTGGGGGAGGGGGGTCCGAAAACTTTGTGACATGCACAAAAAGCAAACGGATGTGCCGAATGGGATGCAAGTTGGACAGCACCAAGTTTATGCGGCCTAGATTTGTCATTTGGCATCCGAACTGGATCCGACCAAAGTAGGGGGAGGATGAAGCGGGAACCGGAACTTTGAAGATATGCTCCGGTTCGAGTTAAACTTGATGGGCGGGAAGAGGAGATGTTAGAGTGTCCGAGTCTTATTCGACCACAGTGGGGGGAGTTGGAGGGGGAGTCCCGGAAATGTTGTGGCTCGCATAGGGGTTAAACGAGTGGAGTGAGAATAAAACTTGGAAAGTAGAAAGATCGTATGCGTTAGATGGCATATTTTTGGGTCCGGACCGGATCCGAGCACGGTGGGGAGGGGTACCGGAATTTCCGGGAAAATGCTCAGATTTATTTTCGCGCTTCTCACACCACCTGCTCGTAACAAGTGCCATATGAGCTCGTAGCTCTTGTTACTATTAAGATTCAAAAACAGAAGAAGGCCAATGACTAATCATCTCAGAACAAGACCAAAGGTTTCGATGGGATCCCTAAAGTTCTATATTTCATCCAGACAATTGGGTCTTGTCGTCGCCAGACTCCTTGAACATTTTTACTATTAAAATTTAGAAACAGATTACGGCCAAATAACTGATCATCTGAGAAACCACGCTCAGATATGGAATCGGCATGTGTGTTTACTCCTATAAGTCATATCTATTTTGACGAAACAGATCGAAACTTCCTGCCTTACTTCTGCCAATTTTCCGGTTTCGGCTGAATTTCGGAACTACTTTTCCGGCGAAAAAATTTAGCTCAAAACGAATTCAGCGTATCACTTTACCCCTATATCCAACATCTAATCAACTTCAAATAAAAATTTAACTTATGACAAATTTTCCAGTTTCAGTCGGATTCCGGGCGAACCTAAGTCCGGGTAAAAATTGGTTGTCATATAAGGATTACATCTCTTCTTACCCCGAAATCGGAAACCTAATCCCAACTACAAATACAGCTTTTGCTTTTAACAAATTTTCCGGTTTTGGCCGGATTCCGGGCGAACTACTTGTCCGGGTAGAAAATGATTTTCACATCAGTGTTCAGCATGTTTTCTTACCCCTCAATCGAACATCTAATCAACTTCAAATAAAATTTTACTTTTAACAAACTTTCCAGTTTTGACCGGATTCCGGACGAACTACTTGTCCGGTGAGATAATGGTTTTCATAATCGTGTTCAGCATGTCCCTTAACCGACTATCGCATTAGCTGTTTCAAAATATTTTGTTTGCCCCTTAATTTGAACCCCCACCCCTAAATGTAGGGCTACAGAGCCCATCTACGAACTCGACCTTTCCCTTTAATCATAGGATCCTCACGCCAAGTTTCAAGAAAAAATCTCATTCCCTTCGAGAGCTATCGTGCTTATAGACGGACAGACAGACGTACAGACGGACAACTTCTGCGATGTCATAGGTATCAATCCACTTACGTTTTGGGATCCCAAAAACAGTAAACTGCGAAAAAGTTGAATCCTTAAACAAATCTCTTGATGAGGAGTGGACTGACGTAGAATGGAAGCTGAAATGAGATGTGGTTGATACCTGCAGTATTAATGTTCGAAGCTCGTTACAAGACAAACCATCAGACGTACGTACAAACCAGAGTCAACTACGGAGCGAATCCTGCAGGCTAAATCTTTATTTTGCTCCAAGCTGCAGTTTAAGGTAATAAATCTTTAATACACCTTGAGCAACGTAGGCACCATTTAACAATAAGTTTTGGCCACAAATGTCTCAATTCTGAACTTCACAGATCAATGTTGCCTGAGTATGGAGAACAAAATAAAAACAGGCCCAACACGCGTACTCAAACCCACTCAAACAAAACTAAATTAACAAATTATCCAGCGGATGCAACTGAAAGATATGTTAACTCGTTTGTGCCGTACTTTGTTCGTTCGTTTAACAGTTCTTAGGCGTGTTTATCTTGTATTATTTGTCATTTGCCATTGGCCATTGTTATATCCCGTTGAAAGTGCTATATTGACTTACCTTTGCTAGCTACCTTTGCTATTTTGGTGAATAAACGATATATATATATATATATAAGTCATCCAGAAAAATCTCGAGTTTGACTCGGCGTACCGACCGAACTATGTCGCTTCCACTCTTGCTCTAACCAAGATCCACCCCTGTCCTGTCATCCCCTCCAAAGTACGTGAGATGTATGCTTATTTGAATGTCGCTTATAGCAGCGAATGGTTGCCGAAGAAACAAGACCAAAGGTGTCGATGGGATCCCAAAAATCTAATATATAATGTAGATCGATAAATAATTTAATTGTAATATTTAGGAACGATACTTAAAAACTAATTGTCTTTTACAGATTGGTGCGCTTATCAGATGAGAAGTTTGACATTATGTTAATTTGAGGCACCGCTGGATAAGTTGTTGATTGTTTGGTGTGATTAGTCCAACATCTAATCAACTTTAAACAAAAATTTAACTTATAAAAAAAATTTCGGTTTCAGCTGGATTCCGGACGAACTACATGTCCGGCTAAAAAAAAATTGTCATAATCGAATTCAGCATCTATTTTTGCCCCTATGTCGGACATCTAATCAACTACAAATATACCCCTATAAGTCATATCTGTTTTGACGAAAACTTCCTGCCACTTCTGCCAATTTCCCGGCTTCGGCCGAACTCTAGAACTACTTGTCCGGCGAAAAAAGAAAGCTAAAAAACGAACTCAGGGTATCTTCTTTCCCCAATAATGAACATCTAATCAACTTCGAATAAAAATTTGACTTATAACAAATTTTCCGACTCCAGCCGGATTCCGGTCGAACTATATGTCCGGGTAAAATATGATTGTCACACACGGATTCAGCGTCTCTTCTTACCCCTAAATCGGTTATCTAAACAGCTAGAAATAAAACTTTAACTTCTAACAATTTTCCGGTTTTGGCCGGATTCCGGGCGAACTACATGTCCGGGAAGAAAATTGTTTTCACATAAAAGTTCAGCATGTCTTCTTGCCCTAAACCGGACATCTGATCAACTCCAAATAAAACTTTTAATTTTAACAAACTTTCCGGTTTGAGCCGGATTCCGGGCGAACTACTTGTCCGTCGAGAAAATAGTTTTCACCATCGTCTTCAGCATGTCTTCCTTCCTCTAAATCAAACATCTAATCAACTTGAAATAAAACTTTTACTTTTAACAAACTTTCCGGTTTTGGCCGGATTCCGGGCGAACTACTTGTCCGATTACAAAATGGTTTTCACCATCGTGTTCAGCATGTCTTCTTACCCCATAATCGACTATCACATTAGCTGTTTCAAAATATTTTGTTTGCCCCTTAATTTGAACCCCCTCCCCCACCCCTAAATGTAGGGCTACAAAGGCCATTTACGAACTTGACTGGTCCGCCGACCCAACGAATCCTCACACCAAGTTTCATCAAAATATCTCATTCCCTTCGAGAGTTATCGTGCTTACAGACGAACGGACGGACGGACAGACGGACAACTTTTGCGATGTCATAGGTATCCCTCCACTTACGTTTTGGGATCCCAAAAACAAGTTCAGATTTGGATTCAGCATGTATGTATATATGCTATACGTCATATCTACTTCGACGAAACTATCTCCGGTTTCGACCAGATTATTATCAACTGTGCTTACAGACAGACGGACGGACGGACAGACGGACAACTTTTACGAAGTCCAGGTATCCCTCCACTTACCTTCTGGTTTCCCAAAACCAGATCAGCTCCTATATGCATTGACTCTCGCTAAGTCTTTCCTCTGTGAAAACACGCTACCTATTACGCGCAATATTGACCAGAACTGCAAACCAAAGTTGTCTCTGATTGGTTCGTCCAGTTCATACCCCCGACTGGACCACTGAAAAAACACGCCAGAAGTGGGACAATTGTGAAAGACCCTCATAGGATGATTAGATTTTGCTAGAGTGAAAGCCAGTGTTGCTTAACACTTTTTGACACTTTTTGCTTCTGGGTGACAACATGACACTTTTTCTCTGAAAGTGACACCTTTTCACACAAATAACACTTTTTGGCCGAGAAAAGCACCATCTCATTTAGTTATGGATTATCGCCCCCAAAAACATGTACTTTGCTTTGATCTAGTACAGAAAACACTTCGAAGCCTTATACAAAGCCAATTCCCGATCAATTTGTGTTACAAAACTGTGGTCTAATAATTAAGAAATACTTTAAAAAATGTTCCTACAAAGAATACTACCAATTATTCGCATTTTTCGCACTGCGCAAGCGGAATGAGAAAAAACGAGGTGTCAAAAATCCCCTTGTTGCCGGGAATTGCGACACTTGTATGAGTCGAGCTCTTGGTAACCCTGGTAAAAGCAGGTAAAAGCACCGTGAAAGGAAAACCGGCAATAAGCGGAGAGGGGATTGCGCTAGTTACTTAGAGCGTGTTCCATCCTACTTACCGTAGTAACTACGCATGATGTCAAATTCTTCCTTTCTGTCGTCAAGGCTGGAACGATGTTTCTATTTTCCAGCAGAATATCATGCCACGGGCGAATCTGACCAATCACGTGACAGTGATGTGTAGTTACTACGCTTACTACGCTCCCGAGCGTGGTAAGCAAATAGTTACTATTAGTTACTATTTCGAGACGGCTGGAAGGCCAGCGTATTAACTTTTCGTGAGGTTGGAACGGATTTAGTAACTAATAGTTACTACTGGTACGAGGGTGGAACACGCTCTTAGAAGAAACATAAGTTTCAGGTTTCGGTTCTGCTATTAATTTAAACAGACGAGACCGAGTATCTTCATATTACAACCAGACACTGTATGTGCCAAAAGGGCGTACGCACGGGAAAAACCGAGAGGCTCTGACCCCTACTTCGCCCGTACGATCCAGCGGATTGGAACAAATATTTTGGAGCAGCAGCTTCTCCGAACGACAATGTTTGTCAAATCAGCCTTTCCGTGAAAATGAATAGTTACTTCGAAAGCAAATAACTTGCCGCATTAGCATCGCCTTCCGCAACTGGAACCGATACATTTCCTAGAAATTCGTGGATATCAGCTTTATATGTCTTTCCTCGCTCAATTTGAACAAGAGATGGAAAATTCAAAAGCGGGTTTCCTCTCGCCATTGGAAGATAACGAGGGAACTTTTTGTACTAGGAACGCAGACAGATTACTACAGGCTGCAGTAACAAGAAAGAGTACTTGTTTGCCAAATTAGCGCTCAAGTGAAGGACGACACATTGCCCAATTCTGAGAGGCTGTTTTTCACCAAGGTGGTGGTAGGGTGCCTTTCTTTGCTTCCGCTTTGTCTAACGATCAATAGGGGACCGCGTCTAATGTTCACGACCCCTAGGCAACTGACAAAAGACAGGAACAGGGGCGTCCCGAACCTTTCTACATTGGGGAAAGGGGCGAACCTGGTAAAACTGACCGAATCGGTACCTGAATTCGACCGTATTATTCATTTATTTTTTTAAACACAGCAAGCTGCCTTCAGGAAGCTACAATGTAAAATTTGCATAACAGAGTTGCATCTCTAAAGAGAAAATTTGGCGCGTTTTCACGCTCATCCTATTCTTTTCTTTTTTCTTCAGGGATACGCCGTCACTAGCCTTTTACCTTAGGGGGATATCCAGTTTTGCAAACAGGACTCGAAAATGTGCCGACAAAAAGCGCTGCTATCGCATAACGACAACGTCACTAATGGCTGTACATATGACAAATTACAGCGCCGCCGACGGAATTTTTTGAATCCACCTTTTTTCTGGCAATTTAACTTCTTTCCATGCAAATTCTAGCTTTTAATGTGGTTCAAGCCCCCCAAAATTACAAGCCTCAAACGCCCAGCTAAACGATATACCCATCTTCTAAATAGTGAAGAAAGCGTAACGCGCCGCAGGCGAATTTGTGGAAGCATTATGATCAAAGTGCCTTTTTGCGATCCCAAGATTGCAGGACATACAATAGTAGATACAAAGTATGTTATGTTTATTCTGACCTTACAGCAAACAAAAGTACGCTTGTTTTCACGCCAAGAGACGTGCTTATTCCTGATGTACTGCGATCATTAGAAGTAAAAGTTCAGTAATGAATGGCAACCAATTGAAGCTACCGTTCAATGGTAAAGAACATGAGCTAAATAAATGCCACTTAGATTACCGAAATACGTAACTGGGGTGCACCAAATAATGAATTCGTACTACCGAAAAACTAACTAAAAAAAATAAAGAACAGATCGGGAACGGTATAACAACCGAATTTCGTAATGGCATAAAACTCTTGTTAGAATCACCTAAAACAGCCGAATGTGGCAAGTCTGGTAACATATCCGGCTAAACAAAAATCCTTGAATTACCGAATTCGGTAACGAATCAGAACCAAATGAATCTGATTAATGACCGAATTATGAAACGGACTGACCGAATGCGATAGAACAGATCCGGACTTGTGAAAAGTCAGGCTGAATTACCAAATTCGACTCAACGAATGAGACTAAATCAACATGTTAAATCACCGAATTTACGAAGGGACCAATCGAATGCGGTGAAATCGATGCGGACTGAACAACAGATGGATGAATTCCCGAATTTGGTACGAATGAGACCAAATAAACACGTTAAATCACCGAATTACAAACTGACAGACCTAATGCGGTGAATCGATGCGGACTGAACAACAGTTAAATGAGTTACGAAATTAAATAAAGAATGGGAACTAATACACCCGTTAAATCACCCAATTTGGAAATGTGGGCACAAACGACTTACCCGGCTTCGCCGCGATGCCCGTTTCGACCAGAATTTTCGCCCCCCCCCCCCCCCTCGGGACGCCCCTGGACAGGAAGCCTGTCTTCTCGAATGGCCAGACTCAGGCGAGCTATGGCATACCTGCTGCTGCTGTGATACTTCATCACAAGGATGTCGAACTAACCCAACTGAACCAAGGCAAAACTGATATTTTGGCAGAACTCCTCTTCGTTCTAGCGATCCTAAGTGATCTTCTTTATGTTAGGGATATCAAGCGATAAGCTACCTATATCATTACAAATTTCGTTAATCCGACTCCCAGTCTCTCAGAGGCGTAATTTTGCAGAAACCCAAGGCGCGGCAGCGGCACTGTCCCGGGCCTTCGCAAGCTTTAGGACCCCTCGCACTATTTACTCTTCAACTTACAGTATTTTAAAATGTTTGAATACTTTAAAACTAGGCAGTTCTTTCAACATATAGCCCAGGGTTTTGGCTGTTTTAAGCCTTTTCCGAGACCCGTTGATTTATAGCGAAAACAGGGAAACAATTTACATAGCCGGTTTTTCCGATGGAAAAACTTCTCCCAGACAACCGTCAACAGCGTGAAACACATCGCACGTAGCAAAACACGGCAAGTGAGAAAATCAGCGTGGTTTTGTTAGAGGGGTTAGAATGTAGGTCTACCGTACGAAACTGAGGTCTCCCGGTTTAGAAATATATGGAGCGACTATGGAAGTAGGTTGCGTTAGTATTAAGGTAAGACAGGTCCTTTAACGTATATCTTACATACGTGAGACAGAACATAATTAAAGGACCCCTCGCACTATTTACTCTTCATCTTACAGTATTTTAATATATTTGAATACTTTAAAACTAGGCTGTGTTTTCAACAAATAACCCACGGTTTTGGCTGTCTTAAGCATTTTCCGAGACCCGTTGACTTACAGCGAAAACAGGAAAAAAATTACATAACCTGGTGGAAAAACTTCTCGCAGACAACCGTCGACAGCGTGATACACATCGAAGGTAGCAAAACACAGCAAGTGAAAAAATCAGCGTGGTTTTGTCAGAGGGGTTAGACTGTACCGTACGAAATTGGGGTCTCCGGGTTTAGAAATATATGGAGTGTTTATGGAAGTAGGTTGCGTTAGTATTATAGGTAAGACAGGTCGTTTAAGCGAATTCGATATATGAATGAAAATAAATAAACAGCTTGGATCTACAGGCTACCGCAGCTATCCACTGGGTTCTTATTCTCACTCAAGTTCCTCCATAAGAGCTATGTATACTGTGTAAGTGATTCAGAAAGTCAATCAAAACCGTCCGGCATCGCGGAGCCGACTGCTTGAATAAGAGTAGCAGCAAAACCTCTTGAACTACATTCTCACCGTTGCTACAGAGTACCTCTCTACCCCCTCCCCCTCCGAATGCAGCCAAATTATAATCACTCGGAAAACCAGTCAGCCGTGAACAAGAAGAACGGGACTAAACATCTAACCACAATCGCAGGAGCCAAGGATGGACGATAAACCCACTAGATGTACTATCCCGGCCACAGTACCAACCCCAGGATCTCCATCAAAAGATCATCGTCGTCGTAAAAAGCACTCTAAACTCTTCAAACACATCCCGATGATTGCCACCAAGTGCCAATAAAGTAAGTTCACCCACTGAACTCTTCAGATGGGGGAATTGAGAAGTAAAGCACGAAGAAGCACGATAAACGAATGCCCTACCGTGTCCTATCAAGAGAGACCTGATTTCTAGCCTAAAATATTCACAGCTTCAACATTCTTGCAGCAGAACTTCTAGGACTCTTAGTAACTGTCGTGACTGTCAAGTAGGGGACACTTCGTATCCTTTGCAGCAGCGGGGATATACCACTTTCTTTGGGTGAAATGGGTGGACCAACAAGCCCTCGGCAAAATTAAGGGACAGTAACAACATTATTTTATCACAATTTTCACGACAGACCAGTATTACAACATTCTTAGAAAATACATAGGCGGAGAAATACACAAGAGTAAAGGAGGTTCCCCTATGAACGAATGAATAAATGAATGAACTTTATTAGCCGTAAAGTGTAAAAGAGCAAACTGTTTACAGCTATGTGGTGGTAATTCGTGGAATTCTAGGTGTCCGGATGGAGTACGTTTTTGTCCTCTTGCCATCTTGATAGGGATGGTCTGGATCATTTTCTTTTCAGGTGCCAGGAGCTTTCGCACTTAAGAGGTTCATTATTTTCTGGGAATGGTGGGAAGCTTCTTGGTATCTTACGTTCTACGTCACCAAGAGTGATTGTTTCTTTTGGTAATTTTGTGCAAAATGCGCTCGAGTTGAGACGTGCTGTTTCTTGTTATTTTGTTTAGTTTCCTATGAGTTGTTTGTTTATCCTGTATAAGGCCTTCGAGTTTTTTAATACAGATATATACATATATATGAAAAATAAAATAAAATGATAAATAGCGAAAAAAACAACAAACAAACTAAAAAAACAACATGAACAAGCTAACCAGCATCAATAAGAAAGAAGGTCCGCAGAGGGTCGTACACGTGACTCAAGTTAATGGTCTATATATTTTGTTATTTTTGTTGGTAAAAAAACAAATCTGAAATCTGGAAGTATGGATGAAAGTATGAGTTTGTGTGCTAGGAATATAATCTGGAGATAATTGGGCAGTGTGTATGGAACGAAAGAGCGGGCGGTAAGATTGTGGATAAATAAGTGATTCCTGTCTACTGCGAAATTCAGACACTTAATCGAAAATTGGCAAAGGCAGTACAGAGCCAGGTTTCTAGAATGGGGAAAACTGTATTGTGTTAAAATAGGATGTTTTTTCGATGCGTATGATTTTTTTTGCTATGGCCCTCAGGCTCTTGATGTAAAAAAGTATCATTACTCCTGACAGATTTTTGCATTGTGTGGGTTAAAAAATTAAGGAATGAAAAAAAAAATTATAAACCGGCAAATACTTGGTAACAATTCACAGTTACTAGCCCGCAAGAGGAACCATTATTCCTGTCATTTCACAACGACAAAATTAATTTCGGACCTCAAGTGCCCAAGATTCGCAGCGTTTCGAGTAACAGATATCCCTTCAGCCCAAGCTGACTGCGAATCATATTTGAAAACGCAAAACCCGATGAAAAATTTATCTCAAAATAGTAGTATGAGGTTGTACGAAAAAGTAGCATGCAGTACGAACTGATGCTACTACATGCTTCTATGTCAAGGCTACCGTGTTACTGTATTATACTGCATGCTAGTATTAGCAAGACTGAATGCTACTATAGCAAGACTGAATGCTACTATAGCAAGACAGGATGCTACTGATACTGCTGCTTAAGATTGGCCCAGTCTGTGGCACATTTAATGATAGTATTCTTTACCATCACATATCAATACATGCAACTTTTTCATAAAACTATCGATACGACTACGCAAGCTACAAATCTTCATCCGGAACGGATACGTCAGCTACATTTTATTAGAGCTATATTTCGGCCCTTCTTGGCAAGGGTCCTCTTTAGGCTCAAGCTGGAATATTAACTTGTGAGAAAACAATTAAAGGTTCTTCCTTAAATATCTGATTTTGTGAACTTCTTCCCTGAAATCTGCTTGGAGTTCGACTAGCTGGTGCTATGATGTCATAGCTGCTGTTTTTACTGTTCGATTGGGTCGTCGAAAGGGTAGAGATTTTTCTGCATTTTGGTTTTGGAGACCGCTGTCTGTTCTTCTTCTTTCCAGATAAGATGGATACGAATATAGCTCTTATAAAATGTAGCTGACGTATCCGTTTTGCATCACGAGGGGAGTAACTGCGCCATAACTTTCAAGTAGATGACACAAAAACATCAGTTTTCAATAAAAGAAATATGATCGCAGCACTCATAAATCGCGTATCATCACCCAGCTAGTTACGAATTCACTCACTAATTAACGAAGTATCTTTAATGGATCCATTGGAAGAGCTACTAGCTCATATGGCAATTGTTACGGGAGCCTGAACAAGAAAGTAGATGAGGACGTCCAAACGTCCACTCCCCCCCCCCCCCCTCAAACACCCGCACTGTTACCGGATGAAGTTCGGACCTACAAAAAGAACGTCTAGGGCGGCTGCTCGTACAGCTCATAAAGGTTTGCCACCAATCCGTATCGAGAATTGCATCTCCGAAAAATGTCCGGTGCGCCCTCTAACTCCGGCCAGTACTCACAACGGCACGTTTAGGGCATTTGTAACGACACAAAATATTTAATTCCAAATATTCATAAAAACTCTTGCAGAGTGCCATTTTCAGCACCCTTTTCTCGAAGTAGCATTTCTTCACGCAGTGTTTTCAGTGTTTCCTGTTTTAAAGAGCAACTCAAGACTGGTAACGATTTCAGTAAAAGGATTAGCATATGTGTTCAATGTACACAGAACTTCAATATTAAACGTAAGTGTGTTTTCTAAACACTGTTTACTGAATGTAGGACCCAGGACCTACCGTCCGAACCTCCCCCCCCCCCCAGTCACGAACCAACCCTTCGAGGATTAAGATCAGACTACCGGTATAGTCTAATATGTCCCAACCGCTCGGGCACACGCTACACGTATATTAGATACTCGGTTTCAGACAACAAGTTAAACGTAAAAGATATAAGAGATTCTTATTTTTAACGCATTTGACCTTTGTACCGCCCGAGTTGCCCGTTTGGTCCCCACGCGTGAAACAGCATTTTCAGGCCCCACTCTTAACTCCTTTCACTGTGGCCGGACAATATTCGGATTCAAGAATGGAATATCTGCACTGTCAGAAGTTACATAAGAGATAACATAAGGATGCGCGGCTTCAATAGATGACATTTGCTTGTGCCTTGTGTATAACGTATAATGCATAACATTTGTAAAATCATGACAAGTATAACGGATACTGTTATCTGTTGAAACCACGCATCCTTATGTTATCTGTTATAAAGCTTCTCGCTGATTAGACCTTCTGCCATACTGGTATCATACTTCATGATACCCACCATCATTCTTCTCTCGAATCGGATCACCCGTTCTAATGGATACTGCATTTCCGGGAAATGTCTGGTACCGACATCCAACTTCACCCACAGTGGAAACATTTGTTTCAAACACATAAATACAATCATCAATTTCAAAACTGTGACCGCACCAGCACAACTGGAGGGAACAACTGAAGGATGGTGTAATTATAAGCGAAAACAAGGTTTACCCAGGCCAGGGGAATTCAAAGATTTCATTAACGCGAATAATAAAAAAAAAAAAACACAGATAGAATTCATAATTTTTTTGCTCGAATCGGTTCGCCGGATCATAATTTATCTTGCACATGATCCCAGGTTCCCCGGACCTCCCTCCACCCCCCAGGCAGCATTCTTGCATCCTATCATCCACAGGCAGCTGCCTAGTTCGCCACTGATGGCAACCCGGATAAATTTAGATAACAAGACCAAAGGTTTCGATGGGATCCCAAAAATTTAATTTTCATCAGACTTCTTGATCCAGGCAATCGAATCTTGTACATTTCCGAGTCTTCGCCAGACCCCTTTGACATTTTTGCTATTTATCCACAAATTTTGCCAGCTTATCCATTAAGGAAATAATGTTCAAAATTCGATTCAGCAGGTCTCCTTATCCCGATACCGAATCTCTAATCGACTTCAGAAACAACTTTGAGCTTCCTGGTTAATCATTTGTCCGGCAAGAAAACTAAGTTCAGATATGGATTCTGTGAGCCTCCTTACCCCTTCAACGAATATCTCATTAGCTTACGAAACATATTTGTTTTTACCCTTAACTCGAAACCCCCTCCGCTGCCTCTAAATATAGGGCTAAAGGACCCATCTACGGACTAGCCTGGACTGCCAGTGAATCCTTATACGAAGTTTGAAGAACATATATCAACCCCTTCGACCCCCCGACAATCCAAAACCCAAAGAATACGTACGCTAGGCTAACAGCCTTCTATTAAACCCAATTAACTTTGCGCGTACACACGCGACCGAAGTCACTCCAATCTAATAAACTTCTCCAACCCCATCCAGTAAACTTAAGTCACCACCCTCCTGGGTCATAGATTCAACAAAGTGACGTCACCCACGCGCAGAGCTTTCACCTGTGTGGATAAAGGGGTAAGATAGGAACTCGAAAATTAGTCATAAAATTTGATTAAATTGTTACCAGATAGTTGTCGGATGCAATCTGATTTTCGACCCAGTAAATGCCGGTTAGGACTTTGGACATAACTAAACAGATCGCATACACTTTTTGTTTATCATTAGTATGTTCGAAAGTTGCAAAAGCATGTCTCCTCACTCTATATCGACTATGTTAAAAACTTCACGCTAAATTTCCGGATTCAGCTCGAACTACTTGTCCGAAGTGAAAATAATTTTCATATTCGGATTCAACATGTGTTTCTACCCCTGAATCGAACATCTAATCAACTTCAGATACAACTTTTACTTTTTCCAAAATATACGGTTTTTCCGGATTCCGGGTGAACTATACTTGTCCGTCGACGAGATAATTTTCATCTTCGGATTCAGCATGTCTCGTTACCTCATTAGCTTTTAATAATATTTTCTTGTCGTCCCTTTAATTTGAAACCCCTCCCCCACCCCTAAATATAGCGCTACAGAGCCCATCTTCGAACTTGACCTGTACTTTGACCCAAAGAGTCATCGTGCCAAACAACATATCTCAACCCCTTCGAGAGCTACAGACGGACAACTTTTGCGATGTCACAGGTATCCCTCCACCTACGTTTAGGGATCCCAAAAACGAAAATGCTGAATGCCTGAACCCTGAATGCTTTAGCCTAACATTTACGAAAACACACATCTTCAGCTTATTGACATTGCAGTTCAATATAATGAAATGAGCTTTCGGGAGCATCGCAATGTTGTTAAATTTACAAAATGAAAAATGCCTACAGGATAAAAGATATGAGATTTCTTTAGTGGTAGCAGTGTCTGCCCCGGGCCGGAAGGGAGGGAGTTGTTGCGGAAAAGTCAGAGAGTGTTCCACCCTACTTACCGTAGTTACTCCGCATGACGTCACGAATCCTGGCTTTTTGGCGTCAAGGCTGGAACGCATTTTTCCATGTCCGCGTAAATATCGCGCCGCGGGCTAATCCAGCCAATCACATAACAGAGATTCGTAGTTACCACGCTTAGTACGCTCCCGAGCGTGGTAAGCAAATAGTTACCATTAATTACTATTTCGCGAAGGTTGAAACGGTCAGCGTAGTAACTTTTCAAGAGGCTGGGACGAAAATAGTTACTAACAGTTACTATTGTTAGAAGGGTCGAACACGCTCTCAGTAACTTTCAGAAGTAGAGCAATACCAACGGAACGCGACGAGAGAATGCCATCGAATTAAATGGTTTCTTTTTTTCATCGTTAGTGGGACGATTTTTTACACACAGAAGGTGGCAACATCTCTGTCATGCCAACGACTCAGTCGTGCAGTGAATTCAGCAGCCGCGCACAAAAACAGACCTTCGCAATTTTCACCCCTACAATTGCCTGTAGAATAAAACTTCCGCCACATTACCAGCTACATTAAAAGCTGTTGGATTCTTCTGTAAGGAATAGATTTTTCTCTTCCTTTTTTTAAATCAATTTTGGTAATTAGTGCCTCTATTGATGTTCTCAAGGATTCCTTAGCATTGTTTGCCGAAAGGGTTTACAGTGACCATGTTTTAGACGAGTTATGCAGAGGCCGATGATATATTTTGTGAAGATTTTATGCATTGTGTTACAATTACTACTGAAATGACGAATTGATAGATTGTATATATATTATATTTTAGAGTGATTATGTTTGACGAAACGGTCAAACAGAATCATTTGGCGCATGCGCTTTGACACTCTACTCTACATTCATCGAAACTCTTTTCAATAACAGTGTTTTGATGCAATCAGTCAATCAATCAGTCTTTATTCTTCAAAACATTTCTTGCGGTATTAACAGACAAGACTAAAGGTTTCGATGGGATCCAAAAAATTCAATATCTAATCCAGACAACTGGGTCTTGTCTTCGCCAGATCCAATCTTCGCCAGACTCCTTGAACATTTTTACTATTAAAATTCAGAAACAGATTAAGGCCAAATAGCTAAACATCTGAGAAAACCAAGTTCAGATATGGATTCAGCGTGTGTGTTTACCCCTATCAGTCATATCTGTTTTGACGAAAACTTCCTGCCACTTCTGCCAATTTCCCGGTTTCGGCCGAACTCCGGAACTACTTGTCCGGCGAAAAAACAAAGCTCAAATACGAACTCAGGGTGTCTTCTTTCCCCTATATTAAACATCTAATCAACTTCAAATAAAAATTTAACGTATGACAAATTTTACGACTCCAGCCGGATTCCGGTCGAACTATATGTCCGGGTAAACAATGATTGTCACAGACGGATTCAGCATCTCCTCTTACCCCTCAATCGGATATCTAATCAACTACAAATAAAACTTTAACTTTTTAACAACTTTCCGGTTTTGGCCGGATTCCGGGCGACCTACATGTCTGGGTAGAAAATTGTCTTCACTTAAGTGTTCAGCATGTCTTCTTGCCCTAAATCGAACATCTAATCAACTCCAAATGAAACTTTTAATTTTAACAAACTTTCCGGTTTGGGCCGGATTCCAGGCGAACTACTTATCCGTCGAGAAAATGGTTTTCACCATCGTGTTCAGCATGTCTTCCTATCCCTAAATCGAACATCTAATCAACTACAAATAAATTTTTACATTGAACAAACTTTCCGGTTTTGGCCGGATTCCGGGCGAACTACTTGGCCGATGAGAAAATGCCAGAAAAAAAACCATCGTGTTCAGCATGCCTTCTTACCCCATAATCGACTATCACATTAGCTGTTTCAAAATATTTTGTTTGCCCCTTAATTTGAACCCCCTCCCCCACCCCTAAATCTAGGGCTACAACGCCCATCTACGAACTTGACTTGTCCGATGACCCAACGAATCCTCATACCAAGTTTCACCAAAATATCTCATTCCCTTCGAGAGTTATCGTGCTTAAAAACGGACGGACGGACGGACAACTTTTGCGATGTCATAGGTATCCCACCACTTACGTTTTGGGATCCCAAAAAGACGAATATTTGTTCTCACGTCAAACATAATTATATACAATTGTGCTTCAACGTAGTCAAATTTTCATGAATTACACAAAAACAAAAATAACAACAAATTAAAACGCTAAACTTCGAAAATCAAAACAAAAAAGGAAAAGAATTTAACTTAAAGTTTCGCCTTGAAAAAACTCGCAAAGGAGGGGACAAAACTTCTTTCATACCGCACATGAATTGTCCCCGTGGGTAGGATCTTTGGAACTGGTTGTGCTGCCATTCTCTGTGGCCTTATACGGTCAGGAATGTGGGGAGGGGGAAGTATGTGACGATGGGTGGGGTCTTCCTGTAGTTGGTCACCAAACTTAGTAGAAAGTTGGTGCCTGCGGTTTGACAAAGATGCGATGCAAAAGAAAAAGCGATTATGACTTGTATTTTCCTAGGTCTGGATGTGTTACTGATTAATTGTGCCATTATGGTCCCTATGTCTGGAATATATTGCCCGAGTACGTAAAAAATGCGCCTAGTCTTCCTGCTTTCAAGTCACGGGCAAAGAAGTTCCTTTTGTCTCGGGAATGAAACTGGTGAGAAACCCGATCCAGGTTATCCATTCTATTCAAGGTATTGTTATCCATTTTATTAAGGTTTTGTTCTCTGATTTTCTTTATTTTTTTATGTATCATCTTCTTCTTGTCTTTTTATCTTTATCATTCATTAGTTGAGTTTTTAGTGTGTGAGTAGCTCGGTATGAATGTAGTTAATAGTTATAAATGAAATACATCGCTTGCCCTTCCAAGCTTCATTGCCTTTCTTGGCAGGCGAAAGGCGAATCGTGTCTGTTTTTTTAATAAATGTATCTCTGCTCGTATCTCTACTCTAATTATGCAGATGACATTTTAAATATTAGTCGCACAGTGACTGGAGTCGAATCAAATTTTCGGATACTTGATGCGAAATACAGTAAAATGGGTTTATCATTTAACCAGCCTGAGACTGCATTTATGATTTTTAATCGCCGTCCTTCTGATGTGGTAGAAGTGGATATTGGTGACAAGCCCGTGCAACCAAACGAGTCTCCGACTTACGTGAGTCTACCTCTAGGAACCAGTCTCCGTGCCACCCGTTCGCTTCTAAAAACATTTCTTCGTGATAAAGCTCGTAAAGCATACGGAATCCTTGTTTCTATGAAATTGAAATTTAAAAGATTTATTCTTGCTAAAATGTATAATTCCTTTGTAGTTCCGCACGTTATTGCTTTGGCACCTTTTTGGAAGCTGTTTTCCTGCCCAGACATGAATGACATTCGTAAATCTTTTTACAAGTATATAAGGTATCTGCTGAGGGTTCCACCTTGGACAAGTAATTACAGTTCGTCTTCAAAGTAGCACGGCCTATTTTTGTTATTCGGGAAAGGCGAGAGCGCTTTAAGCGCAGCCTCAAAGTAACTCAGCAGATGCTTCACTCAGTGTCAATTCTGTCAGCGTGTGATTGTTTTCTTTTTAAGTTTCTTGCATTCTTTCCATTATTGTTGTTGACAGTAATGTTCTTTTATTGATTTCTTTCTTTGTTCTTTTTCTTCTTTTTTATTTAGTTACTCCGTCTTTTTGTACGTTTGTGCATTAGGATGGGCAATAAATCTATTATTTTTATTATATCTCAACTCTTTCGTGCCGTGTTTTACTAAACATTTCATCCTTGATTTTAACACCTTTTGAAAGTTAATATCCCAATCTTTCAGCGCGTTCTATTTTATTTGTTTGTTGTTGTTATAAAAATAATCTCGACCATTTCATCCGTGATAAGCCTTCTTTTACTTTTTACCTCGGTATTATTTTGGTTTAAGAAATATTCGAATTGTAATTGCAATTACGGCGAACTGCTCTTGTAATTATTTTAACCGGTCATTTTAATTCGTGTTTGATACTGATGAATTGTATTTCAAAATCGCGAGCCGTGTATATATAACTTAGATTACAACTGTAAATAAACTCAAAGCTTGGGTGATCCATTTAACTATGATGACATATCCCTATTTTTTTTTTTAAATATACTAAGGATCAATAAACCGAATTGTGAATTGTGAAAACAGAAAACCATGAAATTTGGACATCTTTTCTTTGGCAAACTTCTGTAAATTTTGGTTACAATTTTCGACCATCTTACCTGTCACGTTTTTTTTTTTAGAAATTGGCGGTCGAGACACTCGATGATGTACAACTTACCAGAGAATGTGATCTGCTCCACATACCTACTGACATTTAAGAAGGATGTTGATGAATACTATTTATGTGACATTTTCTCCTTGTGCAAATTCAGAATAAATGTAAACTAAGAATTTTGTAGAGGCTTAATGGCCTGCCATCTAATTTGCGAATATATTTTCATTATTATTACCCTCATTAGTATCAAGAACATAACTTGGGAGCTTAGGAGAGAAGTGGCAGAGCACTGTATTTCTTCCCTATTTTGTTCAACCAGCAAACGACGTGCTGATCCTTTGGGCTACCCTGTAATTTGCCTTACCTTGATATGTGGATTGGTCAGTAACTCTCTTAGTTCGTTGGTATCATCCAGGCGATTTCCAAACTTAGTGTCAGCCATGAAGTCAGTCATCTCCTTCAGCTGTGAGTAGCCGCTTTTCTGAACAGGCTTGAGATCCGGACTACTTCTGATCGAAAGCAGAGCAATCTTGTGATAAATCTGAAAAAAGGTAAACAGCTGCGTGAAATATGACTGACAGGATTTGAAATCTATTGATAAACCAACAACATAATAAGGTAATGGGATCAGAAACGGGGATCTATCTAGCTGGAGCCGGTCTGCAGTGGTACATGCGCTTTATGGACTGGACTGCACCCAGGACCTCCAAGTTTTTGCTAATAATAAGGCCAAAGCTGTCAATGGGATCAGAAACGGGGATCTTTCTAGCAAAGAGCCGGTCTGCAGTGGTACATGCGCCTTAAGGACTGGACTGCACCCAGGGCCTCCAAGTTGTGCATTTATTCCGTTACTGAAAGCTAATTTTTTTTTTATGATGATGATGAAATTTTATTTACGCACTTAAGAAGAGGAAAATAGCGCAGTGCAGACAAATATTGTTCTTCGTAATACGTTATATATATAAGATATAACGTTATATATATAAGATATAACGTATATCTTTCTTCGTAATAGGTTACTTCCCTTCATTTTCTAGTGCGTAACTCGAACGTCAATATGATTATCGTCACTGGCTAAATGACACAGCCCTTCCCGAACAAGGTGGTTATAAAAAATTAATAAATAATAAAAAAAATAGTTAATAATAAAAACGAATATCTTTCTCCGTAATACATTACTTCCCTTTCTTTTCTAGTGCGTAACTTAAACTTCAGTATGAGGATCGTCACTGGCTAAATGACACAGCCCTTCCCGAAAAAGGTGGTTCTAAAAGATTGGGATGGTTACTACACTGTCGGAAGTTTCATAACAGACAACATAAGGATGCGCTGTTTCAACAGACAGTGGGTAACAGACAACACTTGGGATGTTATCTGTTGTGTTGGAAAATGTTACGTGTGAAATGTTATGCAGAACAAGCATTGCCAGGAAGAGCCAAAAAACATCCAAAAAAGCATCTACTGACTTTTTATTTGCCGTCATGATGTCGGAAAATTCATCAGATGCTTTTTGGCGATTTTTCGGCTCTTCCTGATGGCAACGCTTGTTATGCATAACATTTTCAAACACAAGAGACAACATCCGAAGTGTTGTCTGTTACGTATTGTCTGTTGAAACCGCGCATCCTTCTGTTTTCTGTTATGCAACTTCTGACAGTGTAAGCTTCCAATTTGACCATCGAAGCCCATAACTAGTACGCCTACTTGTATCCTGATTCAACCACAAATTCAGCTTCAGCAGAGTATTTGACTAAATCTCCAGTTTTCACCGGATTCCGGCTGAACTATGCAGCGGAGAATAAGAAAGACAGCATAGCCTAACTGAGAATTTCCAAAGCACTAGTGTTTATTACGATCCTTTTTCCTAGGCTTATCGACTTTTCCACAGTTACCGGCCGGATCACCGAAACCACGAGGAAGGTAATATCAAATCATGAAGTTCTTTATCGATATATCGACCACCCTTATCAGTTTGGGCAGGAAATTTGGATCACTCTCGAATTTCCCATTTTCCAAACTCTTCCGTTCCAAACTTATCCAGGCGAAAAAAGATCCAACAATACTTTTTGAATCAGTCCTCGCTCCTCCCGAAAATAAAAGTTTGAGAACGGGCACGAAAGTCTTTAATCTCTATGTCTACAATCAAATCCAAACGAATGTAGTTGGGTTTTTTTTTTCGAGTAAACAGTTACCGTTACAGACAGTTCGAGTACAAGTTACAGTTACCGCGTTCATACGCGGAAGGCGACATCAATGAAGTCACAGATATCCCTCTCTTTCTTCTGGGATCCCAAAAGAGCTACAAATCTGACTACAATACAAATAAATGGAACACAAGCAAACTTCCTGATAAAGTGACCGGCGGCAGTTTGGAGGACTATAATAATAATAATAATACAAATATTTTTCTGAAAATAGCCAAACACGGACACGCAGCAGACGCCTCAAGCGCTAACAAATTAAACCGCTAAAACAGAAACACAAACTATTTTCTGCTCCTCATAGCACTTAACACGAAAAAAAACGACCGAATTGTTCAGTTATTTGTCGGGTTAAGATACCAGGGAAGAGAACATGCACAATGTAATGTAATGTTTATTTTTCACCCATCCTACAGGAAAGAGAAAATGATGGAGTATAAAAATAAAAAAAAGTAGAAAAAACACACAAAAAGATCACACAACAAAGAAAAACAAAGGGCAAATCACAGAGGGAAAAATTACACTTATAAACCAAAAAATGTCAAAGAACAATCCCTTGCCACTCACGGCCGCTCTTACTGAATTAGTCGTTGACATAGCTCATCGAGATTTCGGATGGGGTCAACGATACCGTATTTCTTGGTCATGTAGGTATTGCGCGTCCAAGGGGGAAGATGAAGAAGGTATTATGCGAATTTAAAGTAAATGTATGCAACATGCTCAGCGAGGACAAATAAAGGACCCCTCTTGCTTATTCTTCCATTAATGTTATCTCTAGCTCCGTTCTAGATCTACAAGCTTGTGAAATCCCCACTTTCCGCCGTACCTACGACTTTTAGCGCTTTTGGCAAAGCCGGCTTTTGTCAGTCACGCAACGCATACTTGCAGGAAGCTTCAAGGGCCGCCGACAACTCCTAATACAAAAGGACATGAGAAACTTCAAAGTACTGTTTTTGGGATCCCAAAACGTAAGTTGAGGGATACCTATGACATCGCAAAAGTTGTCCGTCTGTCCGTCCGTCCGTCCGTCCGACTGTAAGCCCGATAACTCTCGAAGGGAATGAGATATTTTGATGAAACTTGGTGTGAGGATTCGTTGGGTCAGCGGACCAGTCGAGTTCGTAAATGGGCTTTGTAGCCCTACATTTAGGGGTGGGGGAGGGGGTTCAAATTAAGGGACAAACAAAATATTTTGAAACAGCTAATGTGATAGTCGATGCTCATTATTGGGGAAAGAAGATACCCTGAGTTCGTTTTTGAGTTTTCTTTTTTCGCCGGACAAGTAGTTCTAGAGTTCGGCCGAAACCGGGAAATTGGCAGAAGTGGCAGGAACTTTTCGTCAAAACAGATATAATTTATACGGGTAAACAAAAATGCTGAATCCATATCTGAACTTGGTTTTCTCAGATGATTAGCTATTTGGCCTTAATCTGGTTCTGAATTTTAATTGTAAGAATGTTCAAGGATTCTGGCGATGACTGGATCTGGCTAAGACAAGACCCAGTTGTCTGGATCAGATATTGAATTTTTGGGATCCCATCGAAAAGTTTGGTCTTGTTCATTTTGGAACACATGGTAGACCATCAGGTCTATTTTCTGTGTTTTACTTTTTTGTTTTTTTTCGCTTGGTTTTCACATTCTTAACCCCGGCGCGTTCAGTTTTCAAATATTTTCCGTCTCTCCGCCACGTGCGCGGGAAGGCTGGACAGTGTCGACAAGCGCTAACAAGGAATCACTCTTTCATGTGGAGAGTAATGGTATTTTCGAAGAAAAGTATTTCTGAGAACATAATTTTTTGACCGAGCTGTGCTTACAACGGATAACGAACGACAATGCCGGGTTGAGCTCAATATTAGAGTAGATAGAGATAAACTCGTTTACTTAGCTCCGAAACCGCGACATGTCACATACCCTACGAACAAGCCCTTGCGAAACTGAATTTATCACCGCTTAAAGTCCCGCTTGAACACCTGATTTTGCAGTTTGGCAAATCTATCCTATAGCCAATACGAGCCACCGGTCACTGCTACCGGAAAGAGTCCCTTCCAATAATCGAACTCGACTGCAAAATAAACTTCTACCCCCTCAAGTCGGCACTTACCGTTACGGGAACTCGTTTGTGCCCTTTTTTACTTCGGTTTTCCATGCTGAATCGTAGTGTGTGTTTGTTATTTATATGTTTGATATTTACAATTTGTAAGAAACTGAATTTACTCATGGTATGATAGTTTCTAAATATACCGATCTCTCTCTCTTTCTCTAGCCCCAACGCCACCTAATTCCAGGACTTTCACATGTCAAGAAAGACTGTCGTTCCTAGATCAAATTTAAAACAGACACTAGCTCCCTTGAGGTCGATTGAAACTTGGATGGATAGGGAGTAAAACATAAAGAAAAAGAAAGATTGGAATGGTGGGGAGTGATCGAAACTCACGCAGCGAAGCGCGGTGGGAATTGTAATCGATTCGGACACCGAGCAAGGTCATTCTACAAGGAAAACTGTTAAGCTAAAGTGCTTTCGTCGGAATGCAAAGCCAGAGGAAGGATATTATTCCAAGAAACGCCTCTCAGGGAGCCTTGAATTGTCGAGACTGTGAACAGGAAGAGAAAACACAATGCAAGATACTTGCATTCATTGCACAATTTTTGTTTTCATACTTTTAAATGTGCTTCTTCTCTGACTGGGGCATGCTCTTTAGGTTGACCACCATTTCTCAAACAATTTTTTTGAAATTACGCGCCGCATAGAAACAGATGCAAAATTTTAAAGAAGACAAAAGGAAACTAAGAGAAAATCCAGCTGGCATAATCTGATAAACTGAACATGAAATAAACGTTTTAGGTAGTATTTTGTACTAAAGGTTTGCCTTGTACGGGTCTGTGTGATTTCTACGGCGACCGTTCAATTTAGGTGACGTCCTATTAACCTGTAAAAAATAAGCTCTGCTGTACATTATCATGTAGCTGCGCGTACTCTACCGAAAAGCGAAATGTATGGGGGAGGGGAGGGCAAGAAACCGAACTAGTGGAATGGCCTTTTGAATAACTATGAACAACACATTATGGGCCATATATCGTCAGAAGTTTGCTAACACATAGCAAACGTTTGCGCATCACTCTCTTAAACGTTATGAGATTGTATCGCTTACCCGAATTTCTTGTAACATCGTCCAAGAAGCGCCCTCAACAAAAGAGCTTCTTTTTTTTATTGTTTTTCTTTCCCTTCCCTGTTTTTCTTTCTTTCTTTTCTATTTTTTGTTTTCTTTCTTTCTCGTTCCTTGTTTCCCTTATGTTTCTCTCTTTTTATTTTTAAAGTTGAAACCACTGATTCTTTTTTTCGTTCCTCCCTTTTTCTTTATATTCAGCTAGTTGATTCTGTTTACTGTTTAATTAATATTGGTTATTTCCCTGCCCTAGCCAAGCACTCCTTTTGTGCTTTCCTGGCAGGAATGTTAATTGTGTATTTTTTTTTGTCTTTAAATATAGTCCAATGACACTGAAACTGGAAAAACTCTATAGAGCGTGTTCCAACCTTCTAACAATAATAACTATTAGTTACTATTTCCGTTCCAGCCTCGTGAAAAGTAACTATGCTGAACGTTCCAGCCTTCTCGAAATAGTAACTAACAGTAACTATTTGCTTACCACGCTCGGGAGCGTAATAAGAGGGGTAACTATGAATACCCCTGACATGATTGGCCGGATCAGTCTGTGGCACGATACTTTGCTGTAAATAGAAAAACGCGTTCCAGCCTTGACGCCAAGAAGCTAGAATTCGTGACATCACGGGTAGTAACTACGTTAAGTAGGGTGGAACACGCACAATGTAGCTGCGCGTATTCTAGCGAACAGCGAAATGTATGGGGGGGGGGGAGGGCAAGAAACCGCGGTAGCGGAATGTGCTTGTCAAAAACTATGAACAACAAATTATGGGCCATTCACCGTCAAAAGTTTGATAATTGGATATCACATGTTTGCACATCACTGTGTTGAAGTTTATGAGAATGTATTGATTGTATAATATTGATTTAAATGTCACATTTTCATCAAACAGAACTTATAAAAGGGTCATACCAGATATTTTATTATATGTTCGATATTTTATTACATGTTCACGAAATGTATGGGGGGAGGAGAGGGCAAGAAACCGCGCTAGCGGGATGCCCTTGTGAATAACTATGAACAACAAATTATGGGTCATTCACCGTCAAAAGTTTGATAACAAATATTTGCGCATCACTGTGTTGAACTTTATGAGAATGTATCGATTATGTCTCTTAAATGTCACATTTTCACCAAACAGGAAACTTAAAAGGGTCATAACAGATTTACTGAGCGTGTCCCACCCTTCTAACAATAGTAGCTATTAGTTACTATTTCCGTTCCTCTCGAAAAGTTACTACGCTGACCGTTCCAACCTTCTCAAAATAGTAGCTATGTGCTTACCATGCTCGGGAGCGTGGTAACAACGGATCTCTGTAACGTTATTGGCTGGATTACCCCGTGGAATGATATTTCACGAAAATACAAAAATACGTTCCAGCCTTGACGCCAAGAAGCCAAAATTCGTGACGTCATGCATAGTAACTCCGGTAAGTAGGGTGGAACACGCTCAAAATCACCAGTTTAACACAAGGACTCGAAAACATATGTTAAATGTTATAGAACTTCTGACAGTGCTGATTCGGTGGATTCGGTCACGTATTCGGTCAAGGGGAAAACATTTCAATATCACGCCTCAGAAGACCTACCAATGAGCCAATTCTCTTCTCAGATACCAATATATCTTTGATCCAGGAGTCCTTTGATCTCCAGGAATTTCGCGTACCAAGTGCAGGGGTGGATTCAATTCCGTAGCTACAGCAGCATAAACAATAACAAAAAATGTGACACCAAACGTCAGTGGATGTGTTAAACATTTGTAAAGCTTGTTGGCAAAGCCGTCCACATTGCGTAGGCGCAAGATATTGCAAAATAACGGAAAGTGTAGCCTAATACTACCTTACTGTTATCTATAAAAGTGTGATGAATTGTGATACATCTATATTGTACAAAAATTACAAAATGTACACGTGTAGGCTGTAGACAAAATGGCGTAAATTAATATAGATACGTAAGCTTGTTCTGAATAAAAGTTGCTATTAAAACAAGACCAAAGGTTTCGATAGGAGTCATATACAGACTCAGCGTCTCTTCCTATCCCTAAATCTGTCACCTAATCAACTTCAAATAAAACTCTTGCTTTTAACAAATTTCCCAGTTTTGGCCGGATTCCGGGCGAACTAGTTGTCCGGGTAGAAAATGCTTTTCACATAAGTGTTCAGTATGTCTTCTTACCCCTAAATCAAACATTTAATCAACTTTAAATTAAACTTTTGCTTTCTAACAAATTTTCCGGTTTTGGCCAAATTCCGGGCGAACTAGTTGTCCGGGTAGAAAATGCTTGTCACATAATTGTTCAGCATGTCTTCTTACCCCTAAATTAAACATTTAATCAACTTCAAATAAACTTTTACTTTTGACCAACTTTGCGGTTTTTGCCGGATTCTGGACGAACTACTTGTCGGCGAGAAAATGGTTTTCACCATCGCATGCAACATGTCTTTTCACCCCATAATCGGCTATCACAGTAGCTATTTAAAAATATTTTGTTTGCCCGTTAATTTGAGCCCCCACCCCTAAATGTAGGGCTACGAAGCCCTGACCCAAAGAACCCTTACACCAAGTTTCATCAAAATATCTCATTCTCTTCTAGAGTTATCGTGCTCACATAGACGGACAACTTTTGAGATGTCATAGGTATCCCTCCACTTACGTTTTGGGATCCCAAAAAGAGAGAGCAGTTCCCTAAGGATTAAAACAATGGGCTAGTGGAAAAAAAACCCTTTTATTACTGTGTGGTCAATCAATAATGTATTCATGAAAGAAGAGTTCTGAAGATGATAAAAATGTAGGAACTTTTTTCTTCTCGTCAAATACCCTATATACACAGTTGGAAAAAGAATAAGACGGTGTCGACGGTAATCAAGAGGTGGAAAAAAAATCATTCGAGCTCAGGTCCAGGTTCATTTAATTTTCAAATAAACAAAACAAATAATAAAGGTTAACTTCAGACATCGAGGTTGATATTTTTAAATGGCCGTCGAGATTGTTATTCCGATATCAACCGAGATGGAGGTATGTTAACTATTATAATTTTTTCGAACAGGTATCGACCGTTACAATCTGCTTTATAATTTTGCTTTATAACAGAAAGTCATGTTTTTTTTCTATTTTAACTGATAAAGTACTCCCTAAGAGCTTGGTCAAACTACACTAGGCTTTTTTCTTCGCTTAATTCGGCACCGAAGTATCTGTCGACCATTAGATCCAAGAAAAAAGAGTTTTTCGGGGTTGCTAAAAAAAAAAATCAAGAAAATTCATCAGATTCTGAATACTGAAATTCTCACGGGTGACAGCAATCTCCGCGAAACAGTTGACTCTGTTCCTCAAATCTGTGCCGTTTTTGAGCCTAGTGTGACCAGGGTGCAAATACATTCCGACTGTGCTTTTAGTCTGTTCACACGCGTTTAGTATATTTGATAGCGACAGCTTTGTAGAAGATTAGATTGCTTCGCTCAAGAAATTTGAAATCAGGCGAAAACGTGCTTTACGATGACAGTGTTGCCGGTGGTTGCAGAATTCTGCCCAGGTTCTGCGACAGGTTCCTTACATATCTTGACAGTTAATAGAGAAATGAAGCTTAGGCATATAATCATAAAGATGATAAATCGAGATTTCTAGGTAATAGTTGGTACATAAGGCACATTTTCGTAGGCGCCAGAATGTAACAAGATTTTGCAGCTAAAAGTCACAGGTTCCTTCAGAAAAAGGTGGCAACACTGGGTATGACGTGGTCTTTGAAAATTATAATGTATCTTTCCCCACTCAAAGACAGTTTTAAGTGCTCATGGAAAGTAGGATTTTGTTTCAGTTGACAAGCTGTATTTTCAGTGGAAATTTGATTGTGACAAGGTATGACCTATGGCATAGGCTAGATTTCTAAGAGTGTAAGATGCTCTGTCATTTTTCAACATTTATTTTACTTCTTATTTTTTTATTTTTTTTTAAGTATTGTTTTGTGTTTTATTTTTTGAAAGTATTGTTTTTAATTTATTTTGTGGAGGTCAGCTTCTGCTTTTCACTGTTTGAGGAAAGGTGCTCGATACATTCAGTATTTGAGGAAAAGTGCTCGATGAACTTCTGCGGAGGCTGTACGGCTTCGTATCAGCCTCTCTGGAGGATGATACGAGGTCGTAACATCCTCCACAAAAGGAATTGTCATAAAATAACTTCCTGTGGGACATAGGAAATTATGCATTTCATATCTGTTCGAGAAAAGTTAATATTACATAACTTCACGGCAGAGAGCAGGCTCGATGGCCATAAGATAACGCTAATAAATACAACTTAAAGATGGTCTACACTATAAAAAGTTCCTTCGAGTAAGGATTAAAGTTAACTGCAATATTTGCTACTGGGATTAATCTTATCTCTACTGAGCTAAGATTAATCCGAATTAGAGATAAGGATATCTTTTTAGAGAAAAGGTTAATCCCAGTAGCAAATACTGCAAGATTTCTTTTACAGTGTAGTACAGCTATTCACCGGTGACTGCTCCCCGATCTTATAACCCGTTTTCGGACTAACCAGAACCTGCTCGGCAGGCAGGTTCTAGTAACGTCAATGGTGAGACGAAAAACGCGCAATAGGACAAGAACCGAACACCGGTGACGAAAAACCAGAGACAGTCCGGGGTGCAGTGAACGGAACTCAAGTATGTGTTTAGTTTTCTAGGAACGTTGTCCAAGGGCAATACGACGTAACCGGAAATCTGAAGCGGCGATAATAAGCTACTGCGACTTCACCACCAAAAGCGCGAACCCTACAGTTAAAGGCCAGTGTGGCGTGGTGGTTATACCTCAATCTTTAGCGCTCGCAAGACCCGCATTAAAGATTAATACAAGTGTGGATATAAGGTAAACTAAGGAATGATCCCCGCTTTTTTCTTACGGTTACCGAGTATTTCCTACTCTAAGATGTCTTTAAGGTTAGTTTTGTTTAAAGCAGCGACACGTCCAACGTTCCTTTCAATATAGAGATTTTTCAGACAAAATAAACAAGAGCTACGAGCTCATATGGCACTTGTTACAAGTAGGTGGTGCTAGAAAGTAGATGAGAACGTCACAAAATAGCCCTTGAACCCCCTGGGATCGGACCTAGAAATAGGATATCTAGTTTCAGTCGAGTCTGAGCATTTCCGGCATCGCCTCGGATCATCTAGGGCAAATTTTTCATTCCACTAGTTTGATCTCTACGAGTGCCACACTATTTCCAGCACTTCTCCCCCTCAAACTCCCCCTACGCGGCCGAATTCGGTTCAGCCAAATACACAGATCATCTAAAGCATCTTCTCTCACCGGCTTTCCAGTTTCAATCGAGTCTGAGCATTTTTCGAGAAACTCTGGTACCCCCCCCCCCCCGCCATGCTCAGATCCGGTCTGGACCCTAAAATATATCATCTAGGGCACGTCGTTGTCTATTTTCCAAGTTTCATTCAAATCACTCAACTCATTTGAACCCTATGCGAGCCATACAATTTCCGAGACTTCCCCATCCAACCCTATTCCCTGCGGCCAAATACGACCAGGACACATAAACATCGTATCTCTGACATCTCCTCTTCTCGTCCTTCAAGTTTGACACGAATCGGAGCATATCTGGAAATTTACAGTTTCCGCTCATCCTCCTCCTACCGTGGCCGGATCCGGCACTACGCCAAACAACAAACTACGATGCATAAAATCGGTACTGTCCAACTTGCATCCCATTTGGCCCATTCGTTTGTTTTTTTTGCATGTCACAAATCCCCCCCCCCCCCCTCCAACTCCTCCAGCCATTACCGCAAGAGGTTCGGATACATGTTTTGCATATCTAAGTCATTAGTTCTGATCACTCGAAAATTTTCACTCGAATCGGACAACCCGTTTTACTAACGGAAGTCAGTAATTTTCGGAGTAATTTTCTTAACTCCCGGTAAGTAATTTTCCGGTAGTAATTTTCTTAATTCCGGAAGTAATTTTCTTAACTTCCCAAAAACGGGATCCAGAAGCAGAAGTTCTCCTACGAGATTGTGTCAGGTCCTTAAGTCTATTTGGTCGGGTCACTAATATGCCTGCCAAGTTTCACTGTCTATAGCACATCAAGGAAGTATACTGACTCGCGATCACCCGAATTCTAGGAAACCCCCTTCACCCCCCCCCCCCATAGAGCCCCGATATGTGCTGGTTCTGTCAAGAAAGTATCTAGGGCTTATGCTTGTTCTTCCCACCAAATACCATCCAGATCCCTTGACGCTAAGCATTTCGCGAAAATTCCGATGCCCCCCTTCAACTCCGCCACAAGTATTGGATCTGGTCTTGACTTGACACAGAACATCGGAGACGACACCTCTTTCCACTTGCCAAGTTTCAATCAAATCGGATCGTCCCTTCAAAAGTTACGAATACCACTAGATTCCGGATTCCCCATCCCTCCACTCCCCTCACGATGGTTGGATCATGCGAACGACTATCCTCAAGTCAGTTTGTTCGAGTCCGTGATATGCCAGCCCAGTATCATTGTCCTAGCACATCAGGGAGTACCGAACTCGCGGGATCACCAGAATCATCCCCCCCCCCCCAAAGTCCCCGAATCCGGTCCGGATCTGAATTGTGTCGTTGAGACATGGGTTTTCTAAATTAAGTTTCATAAAGATCCGATCACCCGTTTAAAAGTTAAAATACCTCACGATTCCGGATTCCCCCTCCCTCCACTCCCCCACGATGCTCGGACCGGGAAAGTGACTATTTCCAACTTAATCATTTGAGATCCCTGATACGCCTGCCAAGTTTCATCGTCCTAGCTTATCTGGAAGTGCCCGAACTAGCAAAATCCGGACCGACAGACCGACGTGTAACGGATGATTGTAACACTAGGATGTAAAGATCCGCAAGTCACAACTCCCTAGACATACGCCACCACGATTAAGCATTTGAACTATGGTTTCGCGTGAGTGCAAGATTGCTAAATGTTCCTACACAATTAAGGTAAGCAATATTGGGTTCATGTAAGTGCAAGATTGCTAAATGTCTGTACACAATTAAGGTAAGCACAAACAGGATCAAGGAAAGTTATATAAACTGGGAGTTGGGACTCGCGGAGTTAGTTCTTGAGTTCTTCAGATTTGAGTTTTAGTTTTTCGTCAGTGTTGTAACTTCGTCATTAGTCTTCGTCCCCAGTATTCAGTGTCCGTGCACTTTCGTCTCAGGTTTAAAGTACAACTTAAGAGCGGTATCGATGTACGTAAAGGATTGTCAAAGGATCCCTCTTGCTTATTCTGCCTTTTATAATATACTTAGCTCCCATATGGAATTATAAGCTTCTCAAATCCCCACCTTTCTCCATTGTTTCTTTTCATAACTACAAATTCTTAGCGCTTTTTCGGCCTTGCCGAGTTTTCCCGTCACCCAACGAAAAGTTTGCCGGAATCTTCAATGTCCGCTGACAACTCTTTCACACATAAGGATGTGATAATCTTCTATTTATTACTTCTTTTATTTGCTTAGTTTCCCCACTTTTTAACCAAGGCACGATGCGTTTTCAAATGTTTTGCGCCCAGCAGCCGCGTCGGAGAGCAGGAAGGCTGGACACAGTCGACAAGCGCTAACAAGAGAATCGCTAGTTTCAGGTGGAAAGTAATGGTATTTTCGAAAACGTTTTTTCTGATCCCTTTCATAGGGAAAAGATCATTTCTAGTAAGAGTTGTGCTTTAAGCCGTATCATCATCTTGGAGCTGAAGTAACGCCGTTTAAGGTAAAATAAGAGCGTGTCCGAAATTTTCAGGACTGTAAATGCTGCATTTAATGCTGCATTTTTATTTTTATTTTCGTCTGAAAGCTCTTACCTTCTATGCAGCATTAAATGCAGCATTTACAGCACTAAAAGCTTTCGGACACGTTCTTTATTTCTTCTCTGACACTTCTAATTCCGAAATTTAGCCTTAATCGCCAGCTCCCCAGTTTCTTCTTGAAAATTCAACGTAAAATTTAGCATCTTCGCTGAATTTTTCGATGAATTTTGTGCTGAATTAATGCTGCATTAACTGAGCGAAAATTTAAGTCCGAAAGCGAAATTCAGCATTTTCGTTCGTTTCCGAGCTTTCGGACACGCTCTAAATATTCATTTATAAATCAACCTGTGTTGTATGTAGCTCTACCACCGAAGGTAAAGAGCCAATACACCGTCTCCGCGTTAACATCGAAGGAGTAGTTACCTCTTCGACAACGAATTCATTCTCTACCGCTATAGACGGACAGACAGAAATTGCAATCGCTATATGGCACTTGGCCGAAGGGCAAGTGCCATAAAAGCGCAAACTTTTTAAGATTTCTACTTACATTCAAGAGCTGGTGTAACGAAGAGTCGTCCATGAGTCCAGCTAAGCTGCGCGGATCTCTTGTAAAGGGGGGAGCGTCCTGAAGACACTGTGCGGCATCCAAACTATTTAGCACCTTGTTCACAGCACCTGAAAAGAACTGCCGTTTTAGCGGAAAGTCGCTTCGTTTCAAAAGGTGCTACCCGCTGCGCCAAACGCTACCTTCGTCTTTCTTGTAATCTGCCGAAGGCGTTAAACCTCACGCACTCGCAGTCGAGGCTCGCTCTTGTTACAATATTACAGGACCTGTCTTACCCCTAATACTAATGCAACCTACTTCCATAATCACTCCATATATTTCTAAACCCGGAGACCCCAATTTCGTACGGTACATTCTAACCCCTCTAACAAAACGACGCTGATTTTCTCACTTGCCGTGTTTTGCTACCTTCGATGTGTATCACGCTGTCGATGGTTGTCTGCGAGAAGTTTTTTCCGTCAGAAAAACCGGTTATGTAAATTGTTTCACTGTTTTCGCTACAAGTCAACAGCAGGTCTCGGAAAAGGCTTAAAATAGCCAAAACCCAAAGCACGTAATGACCAAAAGCTTTTTTTTTTTGTAGAAAAGCGCAAGCGGGAGTACGTTAACAAATCCAAGTGAATATCTGAGGATTACTTTAATTTGAGTGTTTTTCCTTTATTATTCGTGTGTCAAACAAACCAACCACCTTTTTATGTAACAATGCTTTTGGCGGTACACAAAGATATTCGTAGGAAATCTGGATCAAACAGTCGAACTGTGTCGAATGAACTGGAATATTTGTGTAACCCTTCTTGATCAACTAGGAGACATAAATCTAACGCATCGAAACTTTCAACTCGTCAGCATAATATCGGAATGTCGCATTCATGTCCTTTAACGACTCTTCCCAATTAGTTCCTGCCGAATGTAAGTTACGGCTGCGCAGAAGCCAAAGTTCTGACCGGTCGTGTCTCGGATGTAAGCAGATGTTCCAGTGTAAAGGGAATATCTGAGCATTGTTGCCAGATTGGCGGATTTTGTCGGAGACTGGCGTAAATATTTTTGCAACTGGCGTGTGGCGTAAAGCGTGGCTGTTTTCTTTTTAACTGGCGTATTTTTGGCGTGATGTGAAAAATTGACTACCTTTACGAAAAACCGACTGTTTATCAGAAAGATTGACTGTTTTCCAGAAAGTCGACTGTTTTTACGTCGTTTCAATCATGGCACCAAAGGCCAGAAAAGTTTTGGGGGTTCCGTGTTGATATAGTCATTGAAATTTTGGAGGTGCAGATTTTTCTGGCGTATTTTTGGCTTATTTTTCAAACGCCGGGCTTATTATTTTACCACGATGGCAACACTGCATCTGAGTGCTCCTGGAATTGAGTGATTTTCCTTTATTATTCGTGTGTTGAAACAAACCATCTTTTCATGTAACAATGCTTATGGCGTTTCATCCAAGATGTTCCTACGAAATTCAAATCGAACTGTCGAACTCCGTCGAATAAACTAAAGTATTTGTGCAACCGTTCTTTATCAACTAGGAGTATAGTGTCCTTTAACGGCTACTTTCCGATCATTTCCTGGCGAATGTGAAGTGGTTTTAAGCTACGGGTGTGCAGAAGCCTGTCGTGTCGCGGACGTAAGTAGACGTTCCAGCACTTATGGCTAAAATTGAACCAGATTCAGAAGGGGTTTCTAGGTTTAAAATTCTAGGTTTAAAATGTGTATCACATTTTGCGAAAAAAAGGCATTAAATCTTTGAAGAGGTGTTATTATGGTCACTGTAAATGTTTTTATGTACCTTCCTCGTTCCTGCCGCAACCACAAATTAGTTCAGAAGTTCGACGTCCGAGATGTCATTCGTTCACTAGAGAAAACGTCCGCCGCACTACTATGTACACCTCGTCATCCTGGTCATCGAGTTCATGTTTTTCATGAATTTTTCAGGCCCAGTTAGAAATTATGTCTAAATTTGTGTGTTTATACTGTTATTTATCTTGTGTTGTTTTTCGTTCTTCTCCGCTACCACCTTGTGTATTTGGCGGGTTACAAATAAAATAAATATACATAATACTTATAGAATACAGAATTTTCGGAAATGCAGATATTACAAGCTTAAATTTTCAGTACAGTTAACCATTCGGCGGCAATCTTTCGCCCCCCCCCCCCCCCCCACACACACACACAGAAATGGAAGATACTCACAGATGGCAGCTATGTCGTCCTCCTCTATGTCCGAATAGGAATCGCCACTCATGTCCACCGTGACTGGAACTGCCCAGTGCGATGACGATACACAATTCTTGACGAAAGACTTCAGCTGGTAGCGGCTGTTCAATTTCCTCATTTCTTCAACGGCATCACCTAGGTGGACTTTGAAGGCGCACTTCTCACGGTTCTACAACGGGATGAGAACAATAAGAAAGCGTACTCGGTGTCATAATATTAATAGACAGGAAAATGTCAGTATTTAATGCTGCGACCCAGTTTGTTCTTTGAGTAACTGGAATTTGCATTAATTACTGATATTATATTCGGCCCCAACGTGTTTCTGCTATATTGGCTATCCAGGCAGTTGCCATGCTACTGAAGAGCAGGGTTGCCACATCAAAAATATTTAGAGAGTGACTCATGGCCCAAAACAGAGAGTGAACTGGGAGTGAAATTTATTTTCATGAAATGTCCACTTTTTCGGAATGGCCTCTATAAAAATGACACATCTTTTGTTTACTTTCATGAAAAAAACTTGAAATAGTCACTTCTGGTCGGAAACCCTGCTGCAAAAACGACACATTTGATAATATTCTGAAATAGAGTGATTTGTATGCCCTACGTAGGACAAGAGTGTCAAAAACAAAGTAGAGTGACAATTCACACTATCGTGCGACATGTGGCAACGCTGCTGAAGAGTCCAAACGGTCCATCAAGTCAACCTCCCTGCCCGGGTGGAACAAGCGAACAAGGGGTAAGCAAAAGACATTAGCGTGTTCCACCCTACTTATCATGGTTACTACGCAACGTCACCAATCCTGGCTTCTGGCGTCAAGGCTGGAACGCATCTTTCTATTGTTCTAGGTCTATTCTAGGGCAGGGACATTGAAATATTATAGACAAGTAAAAAAAGTATTTGGTGAAGAGGTATATTTTAAGAAAATTTGTCCCAGTTATATTTGCGGTACTGGATCCAGTTGCGGGCCAACTAAGTAAGTAAGTAAGTAAGTAATTTATTTATGACCCGCCATTTTGAAAAGGCGGAGTAAATGAAGAAATAAAGAAAATAAACAAAAAGCATAAACACACAGAAAAGACACTTAATTTTTAATCTTCGGTCTGGAAGCAGTGGACGACGTCGTTGGCTGGTTGAGCCCTTTTGTCCATGATTTTTTGAAAGCGATGAGGAAACATCCAAAGGGTAACACTTGCATCTTGAATTTTGAATTTCTCCGTCAATGTATGGTTATGCGTGTAGGAAGAAAAGTAAGAATGGAAGGGTTTATGGAGGAGTGAACGTTTTAGTCAGGAAAGGAATGTGTAAGGATTGTGAAAGATTGCGAAGTGATTCAGAGAATTTGGTGTGGTTACGCTTGGTTATAGGTGAGCAAAGATATCTAGTTTGTAGCGTGTATATTCCGCCTGAGTCAAGCAGTTACGCCAGCCGTGAAAATACATGGGATATACTGTCTTCAGAAACGTGTAAATATGGAAAAAAGTTTGCTAATCATAATTGTGTTGTTTTAGGTGACTTCAATGCTTATGTGAGGGAGGATTTTGAGAATTGGATTGTGGATTCAGAGCTTCAGGATGACTCCCACGGGAACTCCCAACAAGACGGCGTGCATGAGATGATGTATGGTAGGAGGAGTAGCAAGGACCAGGGAAGAAAAAAGAACAGGTGGGGAAATAATCTTTTGGATTATAGTGGTGTTGAAAATATGATAATTTTAAATGGGCGTTTGGGTGAGGATAAAGGGATGGGAAATTATACGTGTTTTTCGAGTGGGGCTCCTAGCGTTATTGATTTTATTTTGGTAAACATGTCTCTTTGGCCTCGTTGTAAGAACTTCAGAGTAATGGATGTGATTGGATCTGACCATGTTCCTATTGAGTTGGAGATGAGAATTAGAGAGGGTTCTAACCCTCGTCCAGACAAAGGAAGAAGAGAAAGCGGAAGAGACGGAGTAAGTACATCCGTGCGGAAAAAAAACACTGATCACGGATAATCTTAGTGAAAGTGTATTTTTAAATAGGCTAGGCGTAGATAGTATTATGTTAGAGTTGGAGAATTGTGCTGATGTCATTAAGAGAGGAGAGATTGAAGAAGCTGTTTTGCAGATAACGAAGGTAGTGTATGATGCAGCTAGAACTAGTGGTAAGGAAAAAAAGCAGAAGAGGATTAATAAGGAATTTTTTGATGAGGAATGTGATGTTAAGAGAAGAGAGGTAATTGAAGCTTTAAAAAAGGTAAAAGTTGGAGGTCCATTATCAGGATGTAGGCTAGATGAATATCGGAAGGTAAGAAGAGAATATAAAAATCTTTTAAGGGCAAAAAAGAAAGCAATGGCAGATAATATTAATATGGAGATAGTTAAGAGTTATAAAATTAAGGATAGTAAGAAATTTTGGAAATTAGTTAAACACCAGATAGAAGGAGATCAAGGAAACGCAGTCCCGCCTGCACCCACATGGCCTGAACATCTGGAGTCGGAAAACGACCCGGGAAAGATTCTTACGGATGAATTTGCCACTTCGCTAAGGTCAGAAGTTCCATTCCCGATGAAAGAATCTGATTACATGCTTACAGATGCAGTTTGTGAGGAGGAAATTTGGCATTCATTGAAGCAGATGAAAGGTGGTTCGGCACCTGGTATGGATGGTATCCTAGCAGTAATTTGGAAATGGGGAAGAGTCCATTTGCTTCCATTGTTGGCACTTTTGTTTACATGTATTGTCGAGAAAGCAAGATGGCCTGAGCAGTGGAATATTTCAATGATGGTTCCAGTTTTCAAAAAAGGAGATAGGAATAAGCATGAGAATTACAGGGGGATTAGCCTAGGTAATGTATTGAGTAAAATTTTATGTAAAGTAATAGATGTTAGGCTGAAAAAATGGTTGAATAAAAATGAAATATTAAGTTATATTCAGGCAGGTTTTAAGGAAGGATACAGTACGTTAGACCAGATTTTCGCGTTGCATGTGTTAATTAGAAAATATACTCGAGGTAGAGGAAAGAAGCTTTATGTAGCTTTTGTGGATTTGAGGGGGGCTTTTGATAATATAAATAGAAAGTTGTTAATGCAGACATTACTAGAAATTGGTCTTCCAAAATTGTTTGTATTGTTGATTGTGGAGATGTATGTTAATACGAGGGTGGTGGTGAGAGTACTTGGTAAACTGTCAAGAGAGATTAAGTCTGTTCTAGGTGTTAAGCAGGGTTGCACGCTTTCCCCTAAGTTGTTTTCTGTTTTTATTAATGATGTTGAAAAGTTTATGGTAGACAATAATGCTCCTTTGTTAACGCTTGACGTAGTGTCTCTTTGTTTGTTGCTTTTTGCAGATGATCTAACCCTGGTGGCAGAATCCCATACAAAATTGCAGAAACTATTGGATATTTTGAAGTTATACCTTGAAAAGAAAGAGCTAGATTTGAATGTCAAGAAAACGGTGGTAGTGGTATTTAGAAAGGGTGGAAAGCGGAAAGAAGGAGAGATTTTTAAGTACGGTGGAGCTGTATTGGAGGTGAAGGAGGAATGTGTTTATTTGGGATGCAAATTTAAAGCGGTTTGGTAAGCAGGTGGAACAGAATGTGAGAAAGGGAAAAAATTGTGGTAATTTGATTTTAAGAAGTAGTCTAAAGGAGGTAACGAATCTGAAGCTGCATAAAGAAATATTTTCAACGAAAGTGGTGCCAGTAATGCATTATGCTTCAGAGATTTGGGGATTTAGCAAGGCAGAAAAAATAGAACAAGTACAACTAGGTTATTTTAAGAGGTTACTAGGGTTAAGCAATAGGATTAATGGATTAGTGGTGAGAGGAGATCTAGGTCTAGTTTCGTTAAGAAATAGAAGGTTGGTTAATATGGTGAGTTTTTGGGAAAGAATTATTAATATGCCGCGAGTACGGGTGCTTAAAGCAGCATATATGGAATCATTACGGGATGAGTCGAGTGATTCTTGGGCGTCCCAAATAAAACAAATTTTGGACCAGTGTGGGGTTAGCTCGCTTTGGAATAACGGGGAGGGGCAAGGTCATGAAGTAGGAGATGTTGCAGGTGTGGTCAAAAAGGTGTTGATGGATCAGGAAATACAGCTGTGGCAGTGTGATGTCGGTAAGTCTAGCTCGTTGAGGTTTTACAGAGATGCTAAAGAGACATGGGGGGAAAGTATTTATTTTAAAGCAGGGTTGAATAGGGAGGAGTTAGCGTGGGTGATAAGTATGAGGGGTGATTGTTTGCCGCTAGGGGATAGGAGGAGGTATGTGGGAAGGGGTTTAAGTCGGATTGGTCCTTACTACTGCCCTATGTGTGGGGAGATGAATGAGAATGTGTTGCACCTGATGTGTGAATGTAGTGAATTGGATGGGTTGAGGGATGAAGTGTTTGGAAAAAGAGTGTACGATGAGGAATGGTTGGTTAAAGTAATGAAGGATGAATGTTTTTCGGGAGTTCGCCAGTTGGGAAGATTCCTTAAGCTTTCGATGAAGCATCGTGAAAGATTCATTTAGGTTTATTAGTAATTTAGTGAAAATTTATTTTTATTTTGTTTTGTATTGCCATGGCCCTCGGGCTTTTTGTGTAAATATATATCATATCATATCATATCTTGAATTTTGAATTTCTCCGTCAATGTATGGTTATGACATAATTTCGACAAGTGGAGCAGGTGCTTTGCATATTTAAAATAACATGATCTCATCTTTTTAATCTCCTTCTTTCGCAGAACATGAGTGACGCCAGAACGAAATAGTATAGAAGGAGTGCAGAAGGTGCTGTACGAATTTCCCAAAGCTTTACGATTATAGCGCCCCCGGTTGGGGACGATGCGCCCATAGGCGCCACGGATTGACTTATACACTTTTTGAACAACCGAAGAGCAAAATTTTTACAATGAAGGTTTGAATGTTATGCCGAGCCACCGTAGAGAGTCTGTTGATTTGACGATGAAATCAGTGCATAGACATAGTTATTTTTTGAAGGGAAAAGATGAAGACCAGCAATCCGGGTGTGCTTGCCCTCTTTGTGGTAATGGAGTTGATGAACGTTCTGTCCCGGTGTCCAGAGCTTTCTGGGTTAAGAAGAGAATTATTGGGAGGGGAGGTTTTGTTACTCCCTGACATCTTAAAGAGCACGACGCCAAGCATTATATTTAAGATTTGCAGATTTGTCGATGACATGGTGAAATTTCGAGAGAGCGATGGTGAAGTTTAATTCATATAAAGTTATTTTGTTTTGTTGTTTTATATGTATTTTCTTGTATATGGCCTTTAGCTTTGAATACAGTTATTATTATTATTATAGCAAAAGGATCGTGCCGCCAATCACGTTATAGAGATGCGTAGTTACCACGCTAACTACGCTCCCGAGCGTGGTAAGCAAATAGTTACTATTAGTTAGTATTTTGAAAGTGCTGGAACGATCAGAATAGTAACTTTTGACGAGGTATGAACGAAAATGGTAACTACTAGTTTCTATTGTTGGAAGGGTGGAACACGCTCATTGCTTCTGACGGTCAAGGCAGAATCGATTCCGTCAGCTAGTACACGGCCTGGTGGGACCCTTCTACCTCAATTTCAATTCAGTTTATTTTCAAAAATTCGCTCACGGACGACGCCAACATTGAATTTCTTCCGTCATGTATAACTTAACAATTAAAAACAACTATAACTAATGTTATTCATTTGGTCAATGTACATGTATATCACAATAAACCTTTAATCACGTAACCTGTCAACTAATCAAAACATCTATAAATAAAAATCATAAATCATAATAAATAACATAATTCCAGGTCCCGTGTAACATGTTACGCCGTCCACTACGATTCTCCAGAAAACTAAACAAATCCAATGGCTGGGAATCTCAACTGCCCAAACTCTGATAAGGGTTTGCAAGGCTGCAGTTTAATCAACTGCTAATGGAACCAGCAAAATTGTGCCAAACCGTTCGCGTACCAGACAAGGACTCGGGAAGCTCTACACTGCCTTTTGCGCTCACGTGAATTTTCTAGCTGGACTACATGGTATACTCAGCAAAAAGGACCAACGACTCATCTGTTTTACGTAGCCTACTAAGAGTAACTCCATCGCACGCAACCTGATGCATCGTTTCTTAATTCCCGACAACTCAGTCATTCACAAATCCCCAATTTTCGGGCATGGTGCTCCAACATCAGTGCGTTCTCCCAAGGTATGGCACCAGTGCTCATAGGTGGGGGACCCATGCCATGGAGCAAGGCCACAGCACTAGAGATGGGCGAATCCGGATTCTAATCTTCTGCTTGTCATGCTGGATTCGGATCCCAAACCTTGAATCTTACGAATCCGCTCCAGTTTCTAATCTTTTCCAAATTTGTACACACTATGCTTAAGGTATGCTGCTCATACTATAACAAGACCACATTAAAACCTATAAATATGGATTATTTTACATACCGTCTCATTTGCTTTAGGCATCAATGCTTTTTTGTCATCTGATTTTTAAAATGTAACCTATGTACACGATATGATTTTCATTAAAGTCGGATTCGATTTCGGATTTGAATCCTCAGTAAAAAATGGTGGATTCGGATTCGTACCTAGCTCTGGATTCGGATTCGAATCCTTTCATGATCGGATTCGCCCATCTCTGCACTGAACCCTCAGACAAAATCTGTTTAAAATGCAAATTTCCATCCCAGCTTTTCAGTTCAACCGTCTTTGATTTGGGTACTGTCCCCTTACTGCAGGGCATGGTGCCCCAGCGTATGAGCCCAGGTACTCATACACTGCTGCATGCCTTGACGTTGAAGCACAGGTGCTCATACGCTGTGAACTCATGTGTGACAGAGTGGGTCGAGAACTAGCAAACGGTTCATCAGGTAGCGTGCGATGGAGGTATCTGAAGTACGTGTTCGCGTTCATGTGTTTTCCAAGATTTTTGTATGACCGACGTATTAATGACACTGGAAAACCTGCTATCAAAATTATCTCCTCCGATTCGCCGTTTACCTATTCACCACACAATTAGCTTGGTCTTAAATTGTGATTAAACTTACGAAAACTTATTTAATTGTAATTTTGGTATGTCCTTTACTCTTTAACGTACTTATGCTCTAGTAAGTAAGTAAGTAAGTAAGTAAGTAATTTATTTCTAACCCGCCATTTCAAAAAGCGGAGTAAATAAAAGAAAATAAATAAAAGACATAAATACACAAAAAAAGACACTAATTTTCAGTCATCGCCTAGGAACCAGTGTAGAAGGTCGTGCGCTGGTTGGGCTCTGTTGTGAATGATTTTTGATAACGATGAAGAAACATCCAAAAGGGTAGTACTAGCATCTTCAACTTTGAACTTCTCCGTCAATGTATGGCTATGGCATAATTTCGACAAATGGTGCAGGTGCTTTGCATATTTAAAATAACATGATCTCATCGTTTTGATCTCCTTCTTTCGCAGAACATGAGTGACACCAGAACGAAATAGTATAGAAGGAGCGCAGAAGTGCTGTACAATTTTCCCAAAGCTTTACGATGAAGTTGTGTCATAAACCGTTCATTCATTCATTCAAAGGGAACACTTTATCCATGGCCTTCAGGGGACCATTCCTTAAGTTCTCCTAACCCTAAATCTGTCAGTTTCTTGATTAGAAGCTTGTGGGGTCCCTTGCCGAAGGCTTTTTGTATGCCTTAGTAGATGAGATGAGTCTAGAGCCGTTCGTCCGCGATCTCGTTCCACCCCTCGACAGCTCGGATTAGCTATACTTATGCTGATCTCTTCAGAAAATCGGAGACCTTTTTCGCAGGCGATGTTCCTCAAGCTTGTGTCTTCTTTCTCGCAGATCAGTGGGACCACAGATTTGTGTTTCCATGAAGATGAGATCGCAACGGTTTAATCATGTCATACATATTTGTTGACATGTTTACATTAGGTTATCAAGCTGCAATGATGAACCATACTAAACTCAGTTCAGGGGAGGCAGAATCTGTACTGTATAAGCCACTAATTTCGTCATCTTCGAAAGAAGTTTGTTCGGTTTCTGGACACCGGTTACAGTTGCCTTAGCTTCTGGATTTATGAGTATTGAGTTACTGGAGGCTCCTGTCCTTAATTGTTTTGTTCCCATGGTTATCAAACTTAGTTTGTTTTTCGTTTGTTTGTTGTTGTTGTTTTTGTGGGGGGGGGAGGGTATCTGTATCTTACGTGAAAACAGATACAAGATGGCTATGACTTTTTTCTACAGGCTGGCAGAGAAGGCTGATTTTTAGGCCCTTCCCTGACAGTATACTGGTTCTGCTCTTTCTCTTCGAATCCATGTGTAGTACAGTGTGTAGCCATCGATTTGTTCCCTCGTTTGTGAGTTCTGTTAGTTTTGTTTAAGTTTGTTCGTGCTAGTAAGCAAGAACAACTTTAGTTATAGTCTGTTGGATGTATAATAGCAGATAAAAGGCAAATCGCCAATAAATTTACCTTCGTTTTCAACTTTAAATTCACCTTCGTTTTCGTCATAGTATCTAAGATCGGACACTCCCGAAATGCTAAAGAATCGTAAATTTTTCCAAAAACTTAAATTGCCAGTGTCCGGGCAATATAAGTTTTAACTTCTACTAAACCTGGCAATATAAGGCAATATAAACTTATATTAAACCTGCTATGAAAGAGAAGGTGAACCAGTTAAAAAGATCTTGAAACATTAAATCGTTCTTTCAGCACAATTCACAATAATAATAAAGAAAAGGCTTTCGCCTCTAAATAACTCTAAGAAATTTTGAGTAGTCGAACTGATCAGAGTTAAAAATCCCATCAACAATGCACTTGAAACTATTGATCGATTCAGCATTAACCGCATCTTCGGTACGGCTGTTCCAAGGATCAACAATTCTGTTGCCAAAACCCCACTTAAAAACGTCCTTGTGGAATCTTGATTTTGCAAGCTTGTACGCGATTTTTCACCAAAACAGTTGATTTTGTTGATTAAACGGTCGATTTTTCGTCATAATAGTCCTTTTTTTTAAATCAGTCGATAAGACCTAAGGACCGTGCATTCATGTTTTATTTTATTTTTTTAAGTAGCAATAGTCTTCAAATAAATGAATGAATATTTTTAGTTTCCATATGAAAAAAACAAGAACAAAGGTTTAGATGGGATCCCAAAAATCTAATATTTGATCCAGACAATTTGGTCTTGTTTTCGCCAGATCCAGTCTTCGCCAGGCTCATCATCAGAGAAAACCAAGTTCAGATATACCTCTATAAGCCATATCTATTTTGACGACACTGACCAAAACCTCCAGCTTTACTTCAGCCAAATCTCCGGTTTCGGCCGAATTCCGAGCGAACTAATTGTCAGCGTATACCCTAAAGGACATCTAATCAAATTCAAATAAAACTTTAACTTATAAAAAATCCGGGGTAAAAAATGATTGTCATATACAGGCTCAGCGTCTCTTCTTACCCCTAAGTCTGTCACGTCACCTAATCAACTTCAAATAAATCTTTTGCTTTTAACAAATTTTGGGATTCCGGGCGTGTCCGGGTAGAAAATGTTATTCACATAAGAGTTCAGCATGTCTTCTTACCCCTAAATCGAACATTTAGTCAACTTCAAATGAAACTTTTACATTTAACCAACTTTCCGTTTTTTGCCGGATTCCGGATGAATGAGGTACAGCGAGAAATGGTTTTCACCATCGTGTTCAGCATGTCTTTTTACCTCATAATCGGCTATCAGATTAGCTGTTTCAAAATATTTTGTTTGCCCCTTAATTTGAACCCCCCCCCCCCCACCTAAATATAGGGCTACAAAGCCAAACTACAAACTTGCCCTTGCCCTTGACCCAAAGAACCCTTACACCAAGTTTCATCAAAATAACTCATTTCCTTCGAGAGTTATCGTGCTCACAGACAGACAGACGGACAACTTTTGCGATGTCACAGGTATCCCTCCACTTGCGTTTTGGGATCCCAAAAAATAGTGGGGTAAATAAGCAAAAGAAAAAATAGAGATAAGAAGGGATACGACTTTAGTGAGACTTATTTTCTGGACTTACCTTAATCCAACCGTGATCCAGGGCTTCCTCTACAGTGAGTCTCTCCTTCTGTTCCAGGCAGAGCATCCTCTGGAGCAGATCTTTGGCATTCTCGCTGATATTTTCGAAGACTGGCGATTCAAACTGAGAAAAAAGGAGAAGTATCAATCAGACTGTAAAACAGCCTGAACAGTCTATTTAGCAGTGAAATGTCCAAGACCACTGCTACTTGAACATCCGACTAGCAAGATCCTCAAGTTTTACGGACTACTCATATATGCCATGACCAGAGCAAAATAACACTAGGGAGTAGAGCCAAAACCTATGTTTCCATGCTCACAATCGGGCTATATTTGTAGCGCCGCCCACTACGGTTGTGGCACTTAAAGCGAGACAAACTTGCAGGTTTAGAAATTTCTAGTAAAGCTGAGATGCGGTCTGCACACATCGAAGTAACAGAGGAGGCTGTATCTTTTTTTTTTGCTGTGTTCAGAATTTCAAGTTATTTTGGCCAGCGCTGGTACACGACTGAGTGAGTTTCAGTAGTGACGTTCTCTATCACTAGTGGTGCTAGCGTCACTGTTTTTCGAGTATGTGTCACTTTTTTCAAGTGTTGGCGCTACTCCCTAGTGTTATTTTGCTCTGGCCAAGACTACTTATAATCGAGACATCAGAGCAAGGCGCATGGGGCTCTGATGAAAGAGCTGGTGATGATTCGCATAGTTGCCGACATCGGTGTCAATGAAAACTGAAAATTCTGTAAAAATTACTGGCATCATTCAGGATGATAACCTCCAATGGAAAACTCAAGTGGGAAAAATCGCGAAAAATAGCTGTGCCCCACGCCATGAACTAGTCATACTTTTACAAAACTTATGTCAGGCCCGCTTTCGAGTACGGCTGCCAAATTAGGCATGCGGGGTCAAATATAAAGCTCAGGATGCCGAAATCGGACGACTGCAGAAGAGAGCCTGCAGAATAATATTTTGCCAAAATTAGGCTACACATCTACAAAGAAAGCCTTCAAATCCTCGACATTGAAAAACTGTCGGAAAGAAGACATATCTTCTCATGTGTTTTGGCCACCAAATTTTTAATTTTCGACATCACAGGACCATCCTTCCTGACTTCGTTACACCCTCTCATGGCCCTAACCGGCGAAGCAAGGACGACCCGAAACCCGAGCTTCTCCCCCCCCCCCCACCCCAACGAAATCTTCAGAAAGATATCCAATTCAGTCTTCGGTATTCTGAAGCAGGATGTAGGGTCAAACGTAAACTGAATATTAACGAACATAACATAAAATAAAACGTGGCCGAATTACGTGTACAAACACTGAAGACACAACCCAATTTCACAAAGATAACGACTGTGTAACAGACAACGGGAGGAGGGTAAAACAGTAAGCTACCAACTGTTTTTATGTGGGGAAACAAAGGAAGGGACAAACTATTTTGGTAGCTTACATGTTGAGGGTAGGGACTGGTTCCGAACACTCGCGAAACACAGGGAAGGGCGAGTCCTTCAGTTGATCTTTGAATGTCCAAAGAAACAGCCTTTCGTTACAATTTCCCACCACGGGCATAAAGTTGCTGTATTCCAAATCCCGGAAGGAGGACACCACGAAAAACAAGGCAAGGCAGGACCCCCGTTCTGATTTTCTTCCTTAAGAAACCCTGTTCTGGTGTACTTCTTCTTCTTCTTCCTTGATAAAGTTATCATTACAATTTCCCGCCACGGGCATATAGTTGCTGCATTCGCGTCCAAATTCAACGGAAGGAGGCCACCGTGAAGAACGAGGAAAGGCAGGCCTCTGTTCTGATTTTCTTCCTTAAGAGACCCTGTTCTGGTGTACTTCTTCTTCTTCGTCCTTGATCAAGTTCGATGTTCGAATTCGAAGCCTTGTTTCACAAAGTTAAACTCATTAGCGAACAAGGCCCCAACTAACACTTGCTTCATATTCTATTTTTTTTTTTTTTTGCAGATACCATGGTATCTGATACCACGGTCTAAAGTCGTTTTCGCAGTTACCGTGGTATCTGATACCACGGTCTAGTCCTTTTCGCAGTTACCGTGGTATCTGATACCACGGTCAACAGGCATGTTTACAGTTACCGTGGTATCTGGCATGGTACCGTGGTATCTGATATTCAGATAACACGGTAACTGCGAAAAAGACTAATTGCAGATCCAATTACCGTGGTAACAGATACCGTGGTATCTGCAAAAACGCAACTACTGTCACGAACAAGTCTCCGACTTCAAAATTTTTTCCGTAATGTTAACCGGTCGACAAACAGGTCTTGTACATGGTGGTCTTGTTACTGAGCGTTCACACAAAGGAATCGGGCGCGAAACTTTATTTCGTTGTAGTTTTGTAGCTGCTACAAAATCGCAGCAAGGTTCACAAACGACGATTGGGTTCGGCTACAAAAGGTGGCAATTTGTTTCCTTTTCCTTGCTTCCATCCCCACCTCAGAAAACTTTCTCCTAGGCTCTGAGGACCAAATGTCTCTGCTTGTTTCTTACTGTTCTTTTCATGTATAACTGGCTGACATTTGACAGCTAACATAATTTTTCCAACAATTGTATACGTTTCCCTAGATTTTTATGGCGCGATTTTGTAGCTGCAGTTGAAATAATCCAAATACCGAGAGGAATACTGGCAATCAGTTTTCTCCATATCCTGCTAATTCTCCTGCCCAATTTTTACGTAGTTTCATCCCATCATTTATTTCTGGTCATATCTGGTAAGTGTATTAGTTAATTTATTTCGTGTTTGTGTATTTCGTAAATTTGTAATCCTCTTCTAGCTTTTAGTTATTTGGATTAAACTTGACTGATTGATTGATGGATTGAAAACTACAGCAATTCTCCGAAAAATCGACGCGAATTTGTAGCATTGTGGTAGGAAGTTTGTGGCCGACAACAAATCGGGCTATTCTGCGAATATTCGCGTCGGTGCGAACGCACAGTTAGGTGTTCTTGGCTGTACTTACGCGTAGGCATCCAAGATTGATATTTTCCTTCAAGTTTTCGCCATACCCCATAAAAGGGAGTATCCCCGTCAGAAGCACGTGGAGAAGTACACCCGCTGACCAAACGTCCGACGGTTTCCCGTGGGGCTGTTGGTTGATTTGCTCAGGGCTTTGAAATTGAGGGGAACTGTTGAAGTTGGAAGCTGTAAAAAGAAACGGGTTGATAACGGGCCAGAAGAACCTGCTCCATCTCTCAAAATTATGCCACAGCCCCTTGATAAGTTCCAAGTGCAGGATTCAAGTGTGGAAACAAGTGGAAACTTCGAATAGGGTACTATCCGAAGTTTCCTCGTCTCTACCCGACGAAAAATATATCTCAAAATAGTAGTACGAAGCTGTACGAAAAAGTAGCATGCAGTACTAACTGATGCTACTACATGCTTCTACTTCAAGGCTACCGTGTTACTGCATACTACTGCATGCTACGATTAGCAAGACTGGATGTTATTATGGCAAGATAGGATGCTACTGGATACTACTACATAAGATTGGACCAGTCTGAGGCACATTAAATGATAGTATTCTTTGCTATTACATAGTATTACATGCAACTTTTTCGTACAACTACCATACAACTATGCAGGCTAAAAAATTTTCATCGGGTGCCAAAAATCATCGACAACTGGGCCCCACCAGTGGGTGATCTTCTACCCTGTCTGGGGGACAGGGTACCTACCTTGGCTGAAGATTGAAAAATTATGTTTTATCATGTGTTTTGAACATGTTTTTGTTTATTTCTTTTACTTTCTTACTTACTTCCTCTGTTATTTTTTTCATCATCACAAGATTCAATTTGGCAACGTGATTCAGTTAATTTCCGCTAGGCGGTCAAGAATGTATCCGGTCAATACTGCGAATAAACGAGGCTGAACAGATATATATATATTTATTTACAACCAATCAAATGCACATGGTGACAGCGGAGTAAGAGAAAACAAGCACAAAGAAAACACAGACAATAAAGACCAAATTTCTAATCGGACCTGAAAAATTCGTGGAAAACATCATGTAGACGATGAGCTGGATGACGTGATAGTGCATATTAGAGACACCGACGCTCTCTCCAGTGACCAAACGAAATCTTGGACGCCGAAAATCTGGACTAATTACGGTTGCGAGAGGAACGAGGGAGATACATTAAAAACGTACAACGATTACAGTAGGACGTCTTTAAGACATCTTTGTAAACGGAAACTGTCAATAATGGGAAAGAAAAACCGAACCTTGCAAGTCTGAAGGATTTCTAACTCAAAACTTTAGCTGTCCGTCGGCGAAACATATGCAAGAAATTGGGTTAGTCTTCCGCGATATACTTCCTCCCAATTCTAAACTGAGAGGCCTAGGCCCCCTGGCACAGCGGCTACACCTGCTGCTTAGAGCGGCTGTACCACTTCACGCGCGCTATGCACGCAGTTACTCTTTTTTCGATGCTCCGAGGTACAGCAGAAAGAGGTACCACAGATCCAAAAGGGAAGATCAATATGAAAAGCGACTATCCGCGGGAATAGCGGAAACAACGAAGTATCGCGTTCAAGCCTATTAAGCAATAAGTGATGGGTAACTAGATTATTGTACCTCAGCTCTTTTCGGTTGAACTTTAAAGATAAAATTCAAAATGTTGTCTTCTTAAATCGCGCATCCTTGTTATGGATTTTCATCTCCACTTTATACTCCCTTATACTTTAACACCCTTATTATATTAAATTTTAACTACAGCAGCAAAAAAGTAGACATTCTAACCAGGTATCCTACACACAAAAATATGATAACAAACAAAACAACTGCAACTCCCGCAGGAACGGTTCCCTCCCGTTCTAGGGAGCCCCTCCATGCTGAAGCTTTTCTTTTAATTTTCTTCAACGTTTGAACCTAATTTGTAAGTCTACTTGAAAAACAAAGACAAAAAAAAAACATTTTGTGATAATGCCGCTCTGTATTTCTTATTCAAGCACAACTCTTACTAGAAATCACCTTATCACTATGAAATGGATCAGAAAAACAATTTTCGAGAATACCATTCCTTTCCACCTGAAATTGGCGATTTTCTTTTTAGTTCTTGTCGACTGTATCCAGCCTTCCTGCTCTCCGACGCGGCGGCTGGACGCAAGGCATTCGAAAACTGATCGCACCGTGGTTAGAAAGTGGGAAAAATAAGTAAATAAAAGAAGTAAAAGAGATGATTCTCATATCCTTTGAAAGAGTTGTTAGCGGACGTTGAAGATTCCGGCAAACTTTGCTTTATGTGACGGGTAAAACTCGGCACACCCGAAAAAGTGCTAAAAATTCGTAGGCACAAAAGGAAACAATGGAGAAAAGTGGGGATTTTAGAAGCTTAAAATTCCATGAGGGAGCTAGGTATATTATAAAAGGTAGGATAAGCAAGAGGGCCTTTAAAGGATCCCTCGCAGTATTTACCATTCAACTTACAGTATTTTAAAATATTTCAATACTGTAAAACTAAGCTGTGCTTTCAACAAATAACCCACGGTTTGGCTGTTTTAAGCCTTTTCCGAGACCCGTTGACTTACAGCGAAAACGGGGAAAAAATTTATATAACCATTTTTTTCTGATGGAAAAACCTCTCGCAGACAACAGTCGAGCGTGATACAAATCGACGGTAGCAAAACACGGCAAGTGAGAAAATCAGCGTGGTTTTGTTAGACGGGTTAGAATGTACCGTACGAAATTGGGGTCTCCGGGTTTAGAAATATATGGAGTGATTATGGATGGAAGTAAGTTGCACGTTAGTATTATAGGTAAGACAGGTCCTTTAAGCGTTTATTTACTTATTTTTCTGTAAATACGGTACAAATGCCTTATTATTAGCTGCCTGAAAAAAAAAAAAAAATCATTCATTCAAAGGATCCTGCTTACATCCTTGTGGTAGACTTTATCAAACTTCTGACCGTGTCCGTAGGGATCAAAATCATAAAGCGGACCGAAGTCGAAATGGTGATCTGGAAAACAAAGTAGATAAATATTCTTTGAGCCCAAGCTGACTTTGAAACATTTATTCAAACAATGTTTACAACGGGTACGTCAGCTACGATTCTTCATCAGCGATATTTCGGCCCTTTTTGGCAAGGGTCCTCGTCAGGCTGTCAATCTTCTGGTTCAACTTCGGGGAAGGAAACAAACCTGTAATCCTGATCTGTAACCTGATTACAGGTTTGTTTCCTTCCCCGAAGTTGAACCAGAAGATTGACAGCCTGACGAGGACCCTTGCCAAAAAGGGCCGAAATATCGCTGATGAAGAATCGTAGCTGACGTACCCGTTGTAAACATTGTTTGAATAAAAACAAAGTAATTAGAAAACAAACAGCTATGCTTCAACTGTCGACTCACCACACATAACCAGTTCGTTCCTTTCCAACTGCAAAGCGGCTGAAAATCCCCGCAGCTTCACCGGTGCAGAATTCTCACGGGTTCCAAGCAGTACACAGCTCGGTCGCAGGACTCTGTGCGCTATATCATTCTCGTGGCAGTACCGCAGGGCATCCAATATTTGGCGTATGTAATGACTGAAAAGGTAAATACAATAAACACCCTCTTAAGAGTAGGGTTAAATTATTTGAAAGAAATTACCGAAACCTGAAGTCATCTTATACTTGCTCGTTATGTGGTTTGGAAGAGGAGAATCTGTCCCACTTCCTGTCAAGATGCAAGGGGCTTTCGGATTTGAGAGTAAGATTTTTTGGTGAAGATGGGTTGCTCTTTCCTGGTATCCTAAAGTCATCTTCACGGTCAGCGATAATGGCAGTTACAGGTTTTGTCAAAGAGGTGTTACAGAGATGTAAATAGTTATTGGTGGAGGGAGTTTAAAGCATTTTACATGTGAGTTTATATAACCGCTCTCTCGAAGTGTGTATGGCCTAACGGCTAAATTAAAGTTTCTATCTAACTATCTATAAGTAACAGGAATACTTCTTTGAGCCCTGTCGAAGAAGTACCAAATCATCGATGCTAAGTGCGAAACCATAGTGTCGTGCTAGATCCCGGGCTTTTAAAAACACATACGAATCGCCGTTGACTCGTCTAACTTATATGTAAGTCTCATAAAGTTTATGTAGTGTTTCGCTTTCTTTGTGTGTAATTCGGCGCGCGACAGAAGGATATAGACCAGACAAGACCGATATCCATTCCTCTTGCTTCGTTGCCGTGATCCAGAGTAGATCAAAAGATAAGTTATATTTTATGTACAAGTGTTTAAGCAGTAATTATGTAGAGTTAATATTATCTTCAATATAGTTAGTTGTGTTCGTCTTATCCCGTCCTATACCATACATTAGCGATGTAGTATATCCCGCATTCGAAGATCCGCTCGTCCGGCCTACGCTACCATATTAGGTCTCTGACCCCGGCGGAGGTTTACGTTAACCTAGCTGGGAACCGCTCTAGTTAACCCCTGGACACCCCAGTTAATAATATTTGACGGTGCAAAACGGATAAGTCAGCTACATTTTGTTAAAGCTATTTCGGCCCTTCTTGGCAAGGATCCTCTTCAGGCTTGAGCCGCTCAAGCTGGAAAATGAACTTGTGAAAAACAATTAAAGATTCTTCCTAAATATCCAATTTTGTGAACTTCTTCTTCGAAAACTGGTTGGAGTTAAAGCTGGTCCTGTGATTTTATTCTGGACACGGCTACTGTTTTTGCTGTTTGACTGGGTCGTCGAAAGGGTAGAGATTCTTCTGCATTTTGTTCTAGGAATCACCTGTCTCTACTTCTTCTTTCCAGCTTAGATGGGTACTTGTCGGCGGCATGTATGGGCGATTTGTAGTTCCGTACTTCGGTGATAGAAAATAAAGAGCTTTGTTTCGTCTTTCGTAGAACTCCACAATAAATTAACATCCATACCCTAGTCACTTTTTTAATATTTTATTTTAATGTTTTATATACATTTTTATTTATGACAAATTTTAGAAGATTTACGAGAAGTATTTTGTACATATTAAGGCTAACTAATATTTTTTACTGACGACAAAGTCGAATTCGGCGTCCTTTGCTGTGATACCTACCCTGTGAATAAATTCACTTTTTAGTCACTTTATTTTTATTTTATTTTAATGCTCTATATAAATTTTTATTTTTGACAAATTTTAGAAGATTTACGAGAAGTATTTAGACATATTCAGGCTAACGAGTATTTTTATATTGACGACAAAGTCGAATTCGGCGTCCTTGCTGTGATAGCTACTCTATGAATAAAATCACTTTTAGTCACTTTATCTTATATTTTATTTTAATGGTCTATATAAATTATTTTTCATGACAAATTTTAGAAGATTTACGAGAAGTATTTTGTACATATTCAGGCTAACGAGTATTTTTATTTTGACGACAAGTCGAATTCTGCGTCCTTGCTGTGATGGCTACTCTATGAATAAATTCCTATCTAAACACACATTTCCACTCTACGAGTCCCGATTAATGTAATCAGTCTAACCTTTCTTACTTAACGTCACTTAGCCTACACCAACTTATATTCAAACTCAATTTCATTACATTCATTAATTCAATTTTCTTTTTTTTTGGGGGGGGGGGGGGACAAGGGCGCTTTGTTTATGGAAGATCATTCGTTAGTGGATTTTTCTTGTCAGTTTGTTATGTCCTTATTCTTCTTTACTTCTTCTTCTTTTTTTCTCTCCTTCTTTTTTCTTTGATTTGTCTGGTTTGTTTCCCTTAGGACTATATGAATAAAGAATACACCCCGCCCATTGCCAGGCCTTATGTTAGGCCTTGAAGGGGCCATAAAGAGTTAATGGTTTTCACTATTTTTTTAAGAATAAACTAAACTGAACTAAACTAAACTAATTCAATTCAATCTAATTTTACTGCAACACCAATTACGGACTGGCGGTATAGCAGGTGGTAAAGTCAAACATGAATAAAATACTGAAGAAGAAAAAAATATAATAGTAACAGACAACGGGTGCAAACAATAAAATACTATTTTCTATTATGTAGCGAAACAAAGGAGTGGACAAAACTATTCTGGTATCTTACATGTCGGCAAAAAACTGGTTGAAGGGTAGGGATGGGTAAATAATACTTATAATTTAAAATCCATATTATTTTACATTTTAACCTCTTTGAAGGACAACTCTTGCTCAATCTGCCTTCTATATTATCCCTAGCTTCCTTATGGAATTATAAAGCTTCTGAAATCCCGCCTTTCGTCATTGTTTGGTTTGGACCAATGACTTTTTAGCGTTTTTCGGCCGAGCCGAGTTTGGTAATGAGTAATGGTATTTTCTAAAATGGTATTTTTTAGTAGTTTCAAATGCAAAGATCATTTCTAGTAAGAGTTATGCTTCAACTATTCTCCTCTACTTCATCTGTATTTTTCCCTTTTAAAACCGTTATTATTTTACATTTCAACCTCTTTTTGACACCTTTAAATCACCAGTCGCGGTAGATACAGTTTATATCCCAATACACTAACATCTGTGACTTCTTTGAAATTCTGTTGGGTTTCCAAAAGGTTTGAAACCCGTCACGGTTGTTTTCAGCTTCGCCCTTGGTTTTGACGAAAAACACGGACGCGTGACTGTTAGTGTTAATTCTGAACAACAAGCTTCTCGAAAGCAACAAGAGGGAACCAGAACACAGAAAATCCAGAAATCAGCGCATTGTCGTTAGGGTGGATAAAACTGACACAGGAAGTTCAAAATCTTTGCAACGAGAAAGGAATGAACGACAAGGCATGTAGAGTGAAGCAGTAATATAGGCCAGACGGGTCCTTTGACAAATTCAAGATGTCGTCGGATCTTCGGCAAACACCTCAGCTTCTCTACTGCACTCCTTCATCGAGTCCATCGTCTGCATGATATACTTCATGAATTCTTCAATCCTTACTAGAAGAAATACGCAAGCGCTCAAACGTTGAGTTTGAGAGTATGAATCAAGTACAGATTTATCAGAGTAGGCTACAGACCAGACCAGAAAATAACGTCCTGACGGACGCAATGACAGATCCGAACCTTCAAATTGGATTACTGTTTTAGTTTTTTTCTTGTTACGGCCTGCGAGCTTCCTTTCTTTTTTATGCCAGCCTAATTTTTTCCTTCTCCCTCACAATGAGTGAACCAATAAGAGTTACGTCTCCACCTCCCCTAAGTAAAGTTAAAAACTATTATCAAAACATTAAAAATTCCTTCCTTAAAGCACAACTCTTACTAGAAATTATCTTTCCCTATGAAAGGGATCAGAAATTTTTTTTTTCAAAAAAACAATAACTTTCCACCTGAAATTAGCGATTTTCTTGTTAGCGCTTGTCGGCACTATCCAGCCTTCCTGCTCTCCGACGCGGCGGCTGGGAGCAAAACGTTTGAAAACTGAACGCTCCGTGGTTAAAAAGTTGGAAAACTGAACAAATAAAAGACGATTAAAAATGAAGATTCTCATATCCTTATGGGTGAAAGAGTTCTCAGCGGATATTGAAGATTCCGACAAACTTTGTGTTGTGTGACGGACAAAACTCTGCATAGCTGAAAAAGTGCTAAGAATTTTGTAGGCACAAAACGAAACGGTGGGAAAAGGTGGGGATTTTAGAAGCTTTTAATTCCACAAGGGATCTAGGTATATTACAAAAGGCAGAATAAGCAAGAGGGGTCCTTTAACGTCAATTCCACTAATCTATATTCAAACTTAATTTCACTGATTCATTAAATCACAACTTACTGCTAACTTCCTTTGTTTTTTTATTATACTTCAAAACCCATATTATTTTAATAAACCAGCAAAAAAGGAGACTTTCTGTGCCTCAAACTATCTCGTTCACAAATTTCACGGCTTTATCGAGATTCCTGTCGTCAAAAAAATCCATAGGGAATGGAATACAGTCGTATGGTGGGTCAAAACAGGAATGAACTCACCTAGCGACAGCTTCACTGTAGACAAAGCCAGAAGCTGCACGATGCACTATTTCGTTGCAAAGGTCTCCACCCTCCATACTGAAAGAAAAATTCGTTAAAGTAAAACTGAAATCTGATACCTTATTTTCCTTCTCAATATCAAGCGCCATCACCATCGATTTTCCGTTCAGTTGCTTTCGCGCTTTCGTTCTCTTGGCAAATTCAATCTTCCAAGGGAGGCTTTTTCACGATTAAGCCCCGCCCCTCGCGTTGTTTCCGATTGGTTCAGTCGGAACTAAGGGCTGTACAAACCAATCAGAGACGGGTTTTTTTCTGGTGACGTTAGTCAACCGCGCGATGTTTTCTACTGATATTATAATAAAGTCAAAAGAAATATTCCTTCAGTCCAAGCTGACTGCAAATCATATATGATAGTGCAAAACGGATACGTCAGCTCAGTTTTATTAGAGCTATATTTCGGCCCTTCTTGGCAAGGGTTCACAAAACCACAAGTTCGTTTCTCCAACTTGAGCGGCTTTGAGCCTTAAGAGGACACTTGCCAAGAAGGGCCGACATATAGCTCTAATAAAATTCAGCTGACGTATCCGTTTTGCACTATCAAATATAAAAGTCAAAACAGTCAGCGTTTTAAGGAGTTCAAACAATCTCATTAAATTCAACATGGGCCCTCGTGTCGTTTGCACTTTAGATATCAAGAACAAACGGAGTGATGAATTTGTTGTTCGTTGATTTGTCCTTCGGTGACACTCGTTGTTATGCGTGATGTTTAGTAGTTAATAAATTGTAATTAATAAAATTAATAAATTGCTTCCTGACCGAAGATTAAAAATTAATTGTCTTTTCTGTGTGTTTATGTGTTTTGTTTATTTTCTTTATTTTCTTCATTTACTCCACCTTTTCAAAATGGCGGGTCATAAATAAAATACTTACTTACTTAATTTGTCTATTTCCCTATGTGTATGGCTATGGCTGAAGTAAATAAATAAATAAACGGCTCAGATTGAACAAAAAGAGACTTACTTTTCAAAAACCATGTAAAGCATCCCTTCCGAGCTGTAGGTCTCAAGTAGCTCCACAATATGTGGGTGTTTCAAGAGATGGCACAGAGTCGCTTCCCGCTTTAGATCTAGAACGATTCAGAATTGAAGACGGTCAATGCTGACGGAACACTTTTGATAAGCGTCCGTAAAGTGAAGAAAATTTCAAGGTTTTAAAGATGTGATGAAAATGGTGAAATGAGATTTTAACTAGACCTATGTTGCCTGGGCAACGTGAAGTGTTGCGGTAACCTTTGTTCGGCTTTGCCGACTAAAAAAAAAACACATCCAGATGGGGACTTCCAGGAGATGTGCTCTTCATAAGATGGTGTATGACCAAGTGTAATCAGCGCTGCCATATGTCGCACGATAGTGTGAATTTTGCTCTTCGGTTGTTCAAGAAGTTTATAAGTCGATCCGTAGCGCCTACGGGCGCATCGTCCCCAACCGGGGGCGCTGTAATCGTAAAGCTTTGGGAAATTTGTACAGCACCTTCTGCGCTCCTTCTATACTATTTCGTTCTGGCGTCACTCATGTTCTGCGAAAGAAGGAGATTAAAAGATGAGATATCATGTTATTTCAAATATGCAAAGCACCTGCTCCACTTGTCGAAATTATGTCATAGCCATACAGTGACGGAGAAATTCAAAATTCAAGACGCAAGTGTTACCCTTTTGGATGTTTCGTCATCACTTTCAAAACTCATGGACAACAAGGCCCAACCAGCACAATAAAGTTTTGCGAGAGCAACACTTTTTTGTTTATTCAGTATCGGTTAAATGCCGAAGTTGTCACACCATCAAGGTTTTAAAGACGGTCAAATTCGATGATCAAACAAGACCAAAGGTTTCGATGGGATCCCAGAAATGTAATATCTCATCCAGACAATTTGGTCCTGTCTTCTCCAGACTCCTTAAGCATTTTTACTACAGAAATTCAGAAACAGATTAAGGCCAAATAGCTAATCATATCAGAAGACCAAATTCAGATATGGATAAGTCATATTTGTTTTTACGAAACTGATCGAAACTTTCGGGAACTACTTATCCGACAAAATAACAAAGCTCAACAAGTGCGCAAGCGCTCAGACGTGGAGTGTAAAAGTAAAATGTTTATCACATTGTATATACAAACAGCTTTAGAACCAAGACATTTCTCATCCCCAATAACCAAACAAGTATTGAAATAACCTAATTTGCAATCATTCCACTTTAAAAGCTTTGCATGTAAACAAACCGCCAGTATAAATCCAAAGAAATATTGAAGATCTTGCACGAATAGCTGGAGTTGGAACACTGAATAGTCTGCCAGCCAGTCCCACCCTTTAAACCTCTTTTCCATTAGCAAGGTAATAACAAGTGCAATAAACCAAATCGTAGCAGCCTAATGCCCCTTTTCTCACAATTCGTTACGAACGGCATATCATCGACCATATGACAAAACAGTCCAGTTTCCAACTGTTCATTAAAGATTAAAGTACGTCGCGTCGTCTTATTTGTTGCTGTTACACCAAATCTTCATCCTTAGATATATCTCCCCAAATATACAAGAGTTGGACTTGAGACCTGTCATAGACGAACTTAACTCATGGGAAATCTGGGCCCAGCTGCCCATGAACGGGAGGGGGGGGGGAGGTCATGACCCATCAAAATGCGTATTTACACCTCTTTTTCCTCAAGTATACCATGGGCAATTTAGGCCCACTTGCCCATGAACGGGGAGGGTGGGGTGGGGTGGTTCAACTCTCTCCAACCCCTATGATCCAAAAGCACAAAGGAATTTCATCGCCTTATCTCCAGTTATTGTCAAGATAAAAACATTAAAAAACCGGCAATCTGGGCCCAATTGCCCCTGAGCCAAGTGGGGGTTGGGTTTGGGACCCGCAAAAAGTAAAAAGAAACCCCAATGCTCATAATCCTACCAAGTTTCAAATTGATACCTGTTGATTCCTGTCACGGTAACGAACTTCACTCCTGGGCAATCTGGGCTCAGTTGCCCACGAACGGGGTGGGTGGGGGAGGTGCAAATTTAGAAGCAATTTCCCAGCCCTAGGATCTACATGTACAAGGAATTTCATGGTCCTATGTCCTGTTCTGGTCAAGTTATGAACATTATTCACTGGGCAATCTGGGCCCATTTGTCCCTGAACCGGGTTGGTGTGGGGCCCAATACCCACAAGTGTACCAAGTATGAAGTTGATATCTGGGAATCCCTTATGGCCCGACTTTGTCATTAACGAGGTCTCTAATAGTAAAAGATGTGGAGTCGCGTATTTCTTCTAGTTTCGGGGCGGTGATTTGTCTCAGGGATTTCCTATCTAGACACAATCTTGCAAAGATTTTTAACACTGTTGCTCTTCCACAGGCTTTGCTTGCATCTTCTTTTTTACCTTTTTTAACGTTGACAAATTTATCTCATATTAAAACTACTTTTTTTAATTTTGGGAAGTTTTTATGCCGGTTTTCGAAATACCAATCCAGTTCTTTTATGATGGAAAATTATGGTTTAAAAAACCCCACTGATATTTTGAAAAAGAAACGGGAAACATTTTTTTCAAAAATGTATTCCATAAAGCACACTTTGACCGATGCGTTGCATTGATTGTATGTTGGTTAAAGTTTAGGTAGACTTCATTGATGATAGCGTAGGCTAAATTTTTATTTTTTTTATTTTTTTTCTTTTTTTTTAAATGAAGTAGAGTTTTCATGAAAGTATATGGTCTAGTATTGGTCTGTAGACCGATTATTAGTCTGTAGACCGATTGTGTGAATTCTATTATATTTTCTTTACTCGCCAGCTTTGGCGGATACAAATAAATGAATTGAATTGATACTGGCACTCGTTCACGAGTTATGAACTCCACAAATTATGGGAAAACCGAAAGCTGCTACAGCGCTCGCAATAGTGGACTGTTCTAAGTAACACTCCACTAAAAACGAATTCAGCGTATCTCCTTACCCCTGTGTCGAACATCTAATCAACTTCAAATAAAGCTTTAACTCATGACAAATTTTCCGGTTTCAGCGGGATTTCGGGCGAACTATGCGTCCGGGTAAAAAAACGATTGTCATATACGGATTCAGCATCTCTTCTTACCCCTAATTCGGAATCTAATCAACTATAAATAAGACTTTTGCTTTTAGAAAATTTTCCAGATTTGGCCGGATTCTCGGCGAACTACTTGTCCGGCGAGAAAAGTGTTTTAATAATCGTGTTCAGCATGTCTTTCTACCCCTAAATCGAACATCTGATCAACTTCAAAAAAAACTTTTGCTTTTAACAAATTTCCCGGTTTTGGCCGGACTACGGGCGAACTACTTGTCCGGTGAGAAAATGGTTTTCACCATCGCGTTCAGCATGTCTTCTTACCCCATAATCGACCATCACATTAGCTGTTTAAAAATATTTTGCTTGTCCCTTAATTTAACCCCCCTCCCCCACCCCTAAATGTAAGGCTACAAAGCCCATCTACGAACTTGACGTTACTCTTGACCCAAAGAATCTTCAACCCAAGTTTCATCAAAATATCTCATTCCTTCCGCGAGTTATCGTGCTTACAGACGGACGGACGGACAACTTTTGCGATGTCAGAGGTGTCACTCCACTTACGTTTATGGATCGCAAAAAGACTGTCAAGGTCGATGGAACAATTTCAAAAGCATCTTCAGTCCATGGTGACAGCGAATCATGTTAGGCCTAGTTGCTGTTCAGGTCAAACTTTCAATTCGGAGAAATTTCGGCCTTCCTTGGCAAGGGTCCTTTCAGCCCGTTAGCCCCCAAAAAATGTTATCAGAAGCTGTTCTTCTTATCTGACTGCTCTAAACGGATAAGTCAGCTGATATTGAGTAGAGCTACTGTTCGGCCCTTCTTAGCAAGGATCCATTTCAGGCTCAAGCTAATAAAATAAGGTACTTGGTCAAACAGATAAAAAAGAGGATATATTTTGTTGGGTTCCGGCTAAAACCCGGGGTTTTTTTTCGCCGGTGGTTTGGTACCGGAGGGGTACGGGGGGTTGGTACCCGGGGCTTTGTCCGGGGGGGGGGGGGTCGCCGGGGGGGGGGTCTCGCCTAGACTCATTTTTGTTAAAGACCGGTAAAGGCGTGAGGCTTATGTTCATTCATCGGAGTTTTATCTGATTTTTTTTTAGGCGTCCGATATTTTCACTACGAAACAGGCAACAGGCCATTTCCTCGAGTTTGAACATGTGTGTGGCACACATTCCTCTGCGACACAGTCCAAAAACGTGTGTAAGTCCAAATAATAAAAGGAGCTACTCTGTCAAGCAGATAGACGTGAAAAGAAGGCCTTCTATTACTGAATGGTAAGGGCGTAAACCTGATTTTCTATTGTTGAAATTTTATATTAGTTTAACTTTTCCGCGATTTTGAACGTGTGGCTCAGGTGTGGCACACATTTCCGCTCCCGTGAAAAACATCCAGAAATCCGTGGGACTATATTTATATCGTTTATTACCCAACATATCCGTCCTTGCCGAACAGTTAGCCTAGCACGCCGAATCCCAAGCGAAGGGTCACGGGTTCGAGTCTCGGTTGTGCCTACAGTTCAGTTGGGGGCGGGGGTTTGGGGCGTAACTCTGCAAGACAAGCTAAACTCCACCCAGCTTCAAATGGGTACTTGGAAAAATTTGGGGAAAGCAACAGGAAGGGTGTGCGAAAGCACCAGCATGACTGGCACCCAGCCGCCCATTGCACTTCCTGGCTGAGAATCAGCGATTAGCACCACCAGTTAGGCCTGTATAGGCCGATTCTGATACCTTTACCTTATGTCAGGGATGTGCGATGTCATGGGTGACACCTACCTACCTGTATTCTTTTTACCAAAATAGCAAACATAGCTAGCAAGGTAAGTCAACCTAACACTGTTCAAAAAGATATAGAAAATGGTCAATGACAAACTGGAACGACGGTGGCACTTCTGGTAACTTTTGGTTGGTGGTAGGAACATGCCAAAAGAGTACAGTTTTGAGAGCTTCGACTTACCTTCTGTGCTTAGACCAGGCATTGATGTAAACTTGGCTACATCCACTATTTTGACTATAAAGGTCCTCTCTGACTGTTTGTGCACACATTTCTTGACTACAGAGCATGGTCCTCTGAAAATAACGTTCAGAATGAGTCAAACGTCACAACATTTACCGAATGTTCCCTTCTTTTGTTATTACTTCTTTTCTTTCCAACAAAACCAACAAGTAGCAAAAAATTTCGATGTACGTTGCCTGGGCAACGTGAGGTATTACAGCAAGCACCCTTTTTGGCCCCAGGCAAGAGACCTACGAACGCTTTCCAAAATAACATATCATATTCATCAATTCGGACTGAGGCCCAAGCCTTCCGTGGAAACCACACAGGTAACACCTTTACAACCTTCTAGCACCGAGCAGACATAGGCGGACTAGGAAAACAAGACCAAAGGTTTTGATATGATCACAAAGGTGAATATATATTGGACTGCGCCATCCACACCATCGGGTCTTGTAAATTTTCGGTCTTCGCCAAATCCTATAAACATTGTTGTACGGAATCTAGTGAACGACTGACCTGCTGAGAGAACAAAGGGCATGTTTTGATTATGTGAGCATTCTGACCCTCAAGTCAAAGCTCTATACGACATCATAATTATCTTTCAATTCATCAAATTTCCAGGTTGCAAGGCTAGGAGTCCGGACGAATTCCTTGTCGAGTGAAAAAAGAAGTCGGGACGGAAGACAGACGGACGGAGAAATTTTTCGAAGTCACTAACGTTTCAGGATCCCAAAAACCACAAATTACCACGAGTGCAACAACGCACCCTAATGTTCATCTACCGAGGTTCATTCTAGTTGCAAAGGAGTCCAGAATGGCAGACTCCTTGCTTGTACCTCTGACTTGTTTTACCGTTCTGCGATGCCCATTCTTAAGCTAAGTGCACACACAGTCCGGTAAGATTCCGCATGCGAAAACGCGCATACGAAATTCGCTTCACGATGCCCGACAGGTTTTCAGATAAAACGAAATTCAGACGTGAAACTTGGCCCCAGGTTTGAAAAATCCACTGCTCAGCCTACAGTCAGATGATGCTGATTGATTGCCGAATGAATGAATGCAGCTGACATTAAATAGGTCGTATAACAGTTGAAATTTCAAACACAGCTTCTAATTTTTCAATTCTCAGGGCACAACTTCGCATGCGTTTAAAATTCGCTCCGGTAAAAGTAGAATATTTTCTACTCAAATCGGAACGAAATTATCGGACCGAATCCGCATGCGATGCGTCAAAATTCCGGAGCGGAGAAGGAAATTCGCACCGGACTGCGAAATTCGGACTGTGTGTGCACGCTACTTTAGAGAACAAAAATGTTGTCCCTCGAACAAGGACAGAATAGTATCTTGACAACAAAGTTAGAAGGATGATAGGATTTGGGTGAACCTTTAACAAGAGTCAAGAGTCAACAAGGTAAAAAAGAAATAACTAGTCCTTCGTGCTTTAAAGTAGCCCGTCCTAGTCTGTTTGATCAAATTAAAACAAATCTGATGAAAAAAGCTTACCTTGAGATCACTTCTTGAACGTCATACACGTCATCAAATAGGACTTCTTCGTCCTGCTGCATCTTGTAAGCCAGTTCCTCAACAGGAGCAAGCATATCCACTATACTATCAATCCTGAAACATCAAGTTCAGTCAAGAAAAGAAGCAATTTGCTTTGAAGCTAGGGTTTCAATAGAGTTCAAATAAACGCCATCACTCTTTGTCATAATTTGTTGCCGCCCTTCTGGATTTAGAATGTGTCCAGTCTTCCTCTCAGTCAGACGAACTTCAGCGAGAACAGCATGCTGAAATGGACCCAGAGTGGAACCCAAGTGCCAGTCATTTTAAGGAAGGAAGTAAGGCATTCAGCCGATAGTCAAAAGCTGGAAAATCGCACAATTTTCCCACATCTGGTCAACCTGTTTATCTGAGATGGGAATAAATGATCCAGGTCAGAACACACATTTCTTGGAACCTTCCTTAGCTAGCACATCCCCCTCGCTTCTTGAGATCCCAGAGTGCCCCTGATCCCACGTCAACATAACTTGACATAGGCTATGTTGTTTCAAAAAACATTAAAGGATATGTCTTACCTATAATACTAATGCAACATACTTCCATAATCGCTCCATACATTCCAAAGCCCCGAGACCGCTACATCCTATCCACCCTAACAAAATCCTACTGTTGTTTTTTCAGTTGCCTTGTTTTGCTACCTTCGATTTGTATCATAATGACAGTTGTTTGCAAAAAGTTTATTCATCAGAAGACTGATAATGTATATTTTTCCCTGTATTTGCTAGATGTCAAAGGGCCTGGAAAAGGGCTTAAAACATCCAGAGCCATTGTATTTTGTTGAGTATCAAGCAGAGACTAGTTTTAAAGTGTTTAATTATTTTTGAAATACTGGAACTTATGGAGTAAATAGTGCAATGGGTTCTTTAAGCTTAATAAAGCATTTCTTTTGCTTTCTAGGGATTCAAGCACTTTCAGCACTTTATGTTTATCCATCAGAAGACTGGTAATGTAGACTATAATTTTCACTGTTTTTGCTAGATGTCAAAGGGCCTGGGAAAAGGCTTAAAACAGCCATAGCCATGGTATTTTGTTGAGCTTCAAGCAGAGACTACTTTTAAAGTATTTAACTATTTCAAAATAATGGAACTTGTGGAGTAGATATTGCAATGGGTCCTTTAAGCTTAATAAATAATTTCTTTTGCTTTTCAGGGTTTCAAGCACTTTAAACCAAAATAGGTCCAGATCGGTCCGATGCTTTAGCAGTGATATCAATTGATCGCAGGTTTGTTTCCTTCCCCGACATTGACCCTGAAGATTGACAGCCTGGCGAGGCTTGCCAAGAAGGGCCGAAATATCGCTGCTAGAGCATCGTAGCTGACGTATCCGTTATGTGCATTATTTGAATATATTTTTCAAAGTCACCTTGGGCTCAAAGAATATTTAACCAAAATCGGTGGTCCAAGATTTAAAATATCTTTTTATCATTTCCGGAGGTTTCTTGGGTATTTGCGAGCATTCACCTTGTCAGATCTCACGAATGTGCAGTTTCAAACTAAAAGGTAAAATAAAGGCACCAACATGTACTTGAATGTTCTTATAAGCCCCTAATGAACTTTAAACTCTGACGCAAAAGTAGTAGACTACTGCACCCAGTACCTATTAGAATAAGGTCAAAATACATTAATTTCTATGTAGGACTAGGATATTATCAGAGCTATAGTAATTATACCTATTCTGTTCAGATAAAGGCAACCAATCTCCATTAGGCTAAGGTCAAAATGCATTAACTTCTATGTAGGTCTAGGATAATATCTGCTATGGTAATTAGACCAATTCAACATTATGTAGCCTACATACAAATTTCAAATATTTGCTTTTCATATTCTACTGTTTCTTTGTCAGGTTTTGAATGAATGAGTAAATCACAACATCTATAAGTGCGGAGTAGCCCAGCCCGTAATTGCTGTGCAGAAGCGTTTACTGCGGTATAGGGAAGACCTTGATCCGACAAGCGATATGTATAGACTCCTGAAATAGTTGATTATGTGTTGTTGATTATGTAGTGTTGTGTTTTGTGTAGCTTTTCCTTATTTTTCCTACTCAATTTTTTGTGTATTTATACATTATGATGGGTAATAAAATTATTAATTAATTAATTGATATGAAATTAAGAACACTATTCTCAATACCTAGTCAATAGGTGAAGCCAAGCAGAAATAGATGAATATGCACTAATTGTAGGCATGCTACCAAATAAATAACTTTCCAATTCTGAGCCTTTGGTCACTGGAATATGATTCTCCTGAATGTTAGATTTGGTTTGACTTCAATGGTAGCTCTAACTTGATGCTAAGTATCCAAATTCTTGATTTTAAAAAACACTAATTCCTATGGGACCAAACCAGCATGACATGCATTTAAATCATAGGTTCATCTTTAACTCACGAGAAAAAAATGAAGAAATTATGACATCATCACAAACTCATAATGCGGATACAATGCTACTGTCACTTTGTCTTTTGGTCTTTACTGAAACCAGGTGTTAGTTTCTTATATTAGATAGAGCTACATCGATTCTAAGAGGAAGTGGAAATATGATGCTCAAGTGCTAAGAACTGGCAATTTACTGGCATGGCTACTGATAGATATTCAGTCCTCAATATCAACAAATTTTTCTAGGCAAGTCCAGATAGTTTCTAGACAGCTTGATTTAGGCTACATGTAATTACAACTTGTAGTGTACAGGAGGGGTAACTACCTCGTTTTTACAAAACTTCGAATGTTGCCCCAAAAGTGTTAAAATTATATGTCCATGCTGTCCTGACAGTCAAAAGGCAAAATCCGATTTTTTTTTTCAACAGTTATGTGTCCAAAAATATCCTAATTGTATGCCTTTTCTTTTCTTGAAGCTGCTGTAAAAAGGAATTTTCTGGTTATTAACTTTGGTAGCTCTACCTTTTTCATCACTTTATAAAATAAGGCAAGGAATTTGAGCTCAGGTACCGTACCAGTGAGGAGGAACTGTTGGAAAACATAAACATGTTTAACTAGAAATATTGAAGCAAAATTTATTTCTTCAGTATGTAAACCATTCTATTAGCTTCAATCTAGTACATTTGTCTTATTTCCTGAAGGAAAGACTTCTCTGGAAATTTGATATCTTGTTTGAGGTGTTTAGACACAGGTGTTTAGATATTTCCACTGGAGGCCTTTTTTAACAGCTGCTACAATCCTGAATGCATTAGTATACTTTGGAAGCAGTTTTGATGGAACTCAGTAAAAAATTGATAGGAAAAAATCCCTGAAATTTGTCTTTTAGCATTTTATTCTTTTTACAGTGCAAAACGGATACGTCAGCTGAATTGTATTGGAGCTATATTTCTGCCCTTATTGGCAAGGGTCCTCTTCAGGCTCAAAGCCGCTATGAACCTGTGGGAAACACAAAACTATATATTCTAGCTTGGCATCAAATCTTTTAACTTCGTGAATTCCTTCGTGGAACTTGCTTGGGGTTAAATAGGTTGCTGTGATCTGATTTGGACATGGCTGCTGTTTTTGATGCTCGATTGGGTCGTCGGTCTGGTAGAGATTTTTCTGCATTTGGATTGACTTTCGTTTTGTTGTAAAGAAGAGCTTGGGGTCTGAATTTCTTTTCACTGATGATGCCTTTCCATGTTTCTGGTAGTGAGTATTCCCCTGTCTGTGTTGATCCCTGAACGGTTTTTCATAGTTTCAATTGCTTCTCTTATAGTTTGATGAAGTCCGGTGCATGTTGCAAGAATCTGGGCTTTTCCAGAATGTACAACGTGGGATGGGTTTTAGAAAACACGTTCTGCCAGTGCTGATTTGAAGATGTAATTTGGACAGTGTCCATTGGAAAGGGTGTGGTCAATCTCCTGTTCAGCATTACAAAAATCAGCAATTGGTCGCTACGGCAAACAGCAACATTTGTGGCTAGCCCACCATTACTTCATTAGCAAATAAATGTCTTTAACTTACTGTTTGATTTTTTCGCAAAACAAGTTCTACATTGACTGTTGAGTGTTGTTCACAGCTTGAAGCATTGAACCTAATACCATCATTTAGAGCAAGTGGGTTTCTTCATCTACGCTATTGGGTCAATCCTGACATTCTTACCGACACAAATTAACTTTACAGAAAGCAATGCCAATGCAAAGGCAAGCGAGAAGAAACAGTGTGACAATGAACAGAGCAGTTATTGCATCTTTACAAGTTCTTTTTCGTTTTCTATCTCACTTGCCAAAATTAGCAAGAGTGAAAAATAATGATTTTTGTCCAAGTTTTGTCCTAGCCAGCAGAATCATCATAGATTCCTAGCCTAATAAGATTCATTGATCGAGGTTTTTATACATACTTTACAGATATATAGCATTAGGATGAGACTAGTCCTTTTTTCTTCATAGCATTGTATACTTCATCAGCTGTTGGAACAGGTACAACAACAGGTAATTCAGAGTAATCAAGGCAAAATATTTCTTCCTTTCTTCCAAGGACAATGATCCTGGTGAAAAGAACACTGCGATGTGATTCATCTTGAAAAATTTAGCGGTAAGTTTAAACAGTTGATAACGTTGTTTTGAGCAGTTTGGATTGGTGTTGAAAATGACTGATATGTTCCTAGTCCCAGAGATAGTACTACCCGCCCGTTGGGAGATAATCAAACTCCAGGGCACTTTGAAGTTTGAAAAATCCAGGAATCATGACTTCAGGACGAGTTTTCAGTTACTGATGGCAGAGTAATACATGGGATTTCTTGATATATACACCAGATGGTACACAGATGGCTGAAAGAGGAGTGAACAGAATTCTGCTGTAGGGGCCGCTTTTTTTTATCCCAAAGATACAAGTGTCAAAGTCCTTTAAACTGTTTCCAGAAGCAACGATCTTCCAAGCCGAAGTACTAGCCATAAAGGAAGCCATTACATTTGCAAAAGAAAACCTTTGTGGACCTTAGAGACACTTGCCAATTTTTATCCTTATGGGAAAGTATCACGGGATATAGCATCATGTTACTTGGAGATAGCATCGCACGAACAACAAACATGTCTCCCAGGGGTTTCCAAAATGTTTGGGGGGGGGCAAGGAATTTACCGACTGGCTGGTAATTTTTACCGACTGTTTTTGCAGAAAAAACGACAGTTTCGGAAAAATCGACTGATTTTCAGAAAAAAACGACTATTATTTTGGCGAGAAATCGCGGCGCTTCGCGCAGACTCGGTTATTTTCTACCGACTGGCCGACAACAACGGGGGGGGGGGGGGCGTGAAGGAAACAAACCTGTAATCATTACAGGTTGTTACCGGTTTGTTTCCTTCCCCGACGTTGACACAGAGGATTGACAGCCTGACGAGGACCCTTGCCAAGAAGGGCCGAAATATCGCTGATGAAGAGTCGTAGCTGACGTATCCGTTGTAAACATTGTTTGAATAAATGTTTCAAAGTCAGCTTGGGCTCAAAGAATATTTAGATTGGCTTTCCGTCTACGTTCGGGCCAAGTTCCTGGCTAAGTTTTATGGAGAGTCAGGTAATTGCGACCTCTGCGACGTGGAAGAAAATCTGGAGCATCTTCTCATAGTGTGTGATCAGTACTCCCCCCAAAGATGTGAGATCAGTACATTCTTTCATGATAGAGGACTACAGCTGAGTGTAAACATGATATTGGGGGGGGGGGAGGGGTTATGAATGATGGTGACAATAGGTAAAGGCAAAGCTAATAGGCAAAGCTGGTTGCACAATTTTTAACCGTGAACGGGAGGGATTGTAAGATGTGATGAAGAGGACAATAATTATGATAAGTGAATGTGATAGAGTTGTTTCTCGAACAGTTATCAACTAAAGAGTGTCACAGATTTAAGGATAGAAGACCTAGGTGACCTAGTAGCCAAGAGGGGTCTTTGATTCATTCATCATCTAAGCTGTCTTCATGCAGAGAGGAGTCATATTCTTCTTCTTCGTTTTTTCAGTGAAAAAAGAGACGGGACTGTTGGTAAGTAAATACGTTCATACTAGGTTCGACACTGCAAAACGGGTAAGTTAGCTACATTTTATTAGAGCTTTATTTCAACCCATCTTGGCAAGGGAGGCTCTTCTAAAGATTCTTGCTGAAACGTCTGATTTTGAATTTCTTTGGGAAAATTGCTTGGAGTTAAATCTTGTGCTGTGATTTCATTTTGGACACGGCTGCTGTTTTTGCCGCTCGATTAGGTCGTTGGGAGGGTAAAAGAGGTTTTTCGGCATTTCGGTTTTGGTATCACCTGTCCCTTTTTTCCAGCTAAGACTTGTCGGATTTGAATTTGATTTCAACTCTCGTCTTGATTTGAAGTTCCGTACTATTCCTTCCGCCCAAGCTGACTGTGAATCATGTTTGACACTTCTAAACAGAGGGGTCAGCTACATTTTATTAGAGCTATATTTCAGCCCTTCTTGGCAAGGGTCTTCTTCCTGCTCAAGCCGCTCAATCTGGAAGACTATCGAATTTTCGGAAATTAATGTATATAATCTGTGTATAATGCAGTTTCCCTGCGTGGTGAATAGTTTGAACATTGACGTTCTGTCATGCATCCTTTCTGCTAGCACATAATCGATATTATTAGCCAATTGGGAAAACATTCATCAACAAAAGAAAACTACACTTTACATCACTCATTACCCCCATTGCATCTTATTCAACTAACCGCATAGGCATACTAATTATAGTATAATTATACTTAAGTACCGTATATCAAGGGCGCCGCAAGTGCATTTTCGTTAGAAGGCCAAATCCTAGAAACCGAGAATTCGAGCTTTAAATTATTTTAAATTATTGAATACGAAAGTTTAAGCACAAAGAGTAACACTAAAGCGCATCACAGAAGACGATTAGCTACCTACTAGGCGTCGTTTTTGCGAAGCCCACTTGGACAGTATATTGCCGGGCACGATTCCAGTAGAAGCTTCAGTTTACTATACCCAAGACAAAGACAAATTTTCTATATCCAATTTTTTTTCCTGTAAAATTTTTACTGCTTTTCATACAAATTCTATCTTTTGCGGTGCATTAACGTCAAGAAACCAAGATTTCCAGAAACATTAAAACCGGATGGAGCGACGTCCCGGTAGCAGCTTGATATTTACTTAAGTTTGCTTTTTCCTTCCAAATTTTAACTGTTTCCACGCAAATTCTAGCTTTTAATGTTTCTTTAATCGAAAACCTAAAACTGGCATAAAATCTCAGCTCAATGACGCGCCCTTCCACAAAATAGAGGCCCCACGAAAGGCGCCGCAGGCGGAATTTTTGGACACATTTATGATTGGTGCGTGGTTTTGGGATCCAAATAACAGTAAGGACTACTGATGAAATCATAAATCAGTCCTTTTTGTCTGTGACCACTGCTTCTTCTCAATGCTTACAAATCCGATCTATGTCCAAACCTTGCCCCGCATGATTTTTTATGGCACTTGCCTTCCGGCCAAGTGCCATATACCGATCACTTTTGCGTCGGTCTGTCGGTCGGTCGGTCAGTCCGGTGTTTGCGAGTTAGGGTACTTCCAGATGTGCCAGGACGATGAAACTTGTCAGGCGTATTAGGGACCCGACCAAACTAACTTGAGAATAGTCACTTGCTCGATCTGACCATCGTGGGGGATGGGGGGGAGCCGAAATCCGGAATTGAGTGACATGTATAACTTTCGAACGGGTGATCAGATCTTAATAAAACTTGATATTTGGGAAGATGTCATGTCTCAGACGTCCCATTTCAAGTCCGGACCGAATCGGATGAATGTGGGGGGGGGGAGTCGAAGGGGGAATCGGAAATCATGTGGCACGCTTAGAGTGGACCGATAGGGATGAAACTTGAGCACAAGCCCTAGGTTCATCATTGACAGAACCGGACCGGATTAGGAGCTAGGACGATGAAACTTGGCCGGCAAGTCAGGAATCCGACCAGATTAACCTGGAAATAGTCAACTTCCCGATCCGACCATCGTGGGGGAGTGGAGGGGGGGGGGGGGAATACGGAATCTTGAGGAATGTATAACATTGGAACGGGTGATCGGATCTTAACGAAACTTGATATTTGGAAAGACCTCGTGTCTCGGATGACGCATTTAAAGTCTGGGCCGGATCCGATGAATGTGTGGGGGGGAGTCGGAGGGGGGTACCGGAAATCTTGTGACACGCTTTGAGTGGAGCGATTGCGATGAAACTTGGTGGGAAGGACAGGCACAAGAACTAGACACGTTAGTGATAGGACCGGATTGGATTTGGGCACTGTGGGGGGACTTAGAGGGGGGAGGGAGTCCGGAATTCCGGCTATCGCGAGTTAAGGTATTTCCAGAAGTGCTAGGACGATGAAACTTGGCTTGAACATTAGAGACTTGACATGATTGGCTTAGAAACAGTCGGTTATCCGACCCAACCATCGTGGGGGAGTGGAGGGAGGGGGAATCTGTAATCTTGAGGTATGTATAACGTTTGAAGGAGTGGTCGGATCTGAACAAAACTTGATACTTGGAAAGACCTCGTGTCTCGGATGTCCCGTTTTAAGTCCGGACCGGATCCGATGAATGTGGGGGGGGGGACCGAAAATATTGTGACACACTGAGAGTGGAGCGACTGGGATGAACAAGGACAAGAACTAGATATTATTATATTTTCTTTACTCGCCAGCTTTGGCGGATACAAATAAATGAATTGATGAATTGAATACATCAGCGACAAAACCCGACCAGGTTCGGGCACTCTGAGGAGAGTTGGTGGGGGGGGGGGGGGGCGAAATTTCGGTGATCTTGAATTAAGGTACTTCCAGATGTGCTATGGCGATGAAACTTGGCTTGAACATTAGAAACTTGACAATATTGGCTTAGATATTGTCACTTCTCAGTTCGAACCATCCCTTAAACTACTAATCCTAACCACAAAGTACAAAAAATGCTTTTAAGCTAAGGATACATTTTAACTCAGGGGTGTTGATTGAAAACTAGTTTTTAGCACCATTAAAGTGCGTTTCTTAACCGAAAAGTCAAAAAAATACTTTAACCAAACGATATATATTCATGATCCCCAGGGGCCCATGATTATTTTTGCCTCAAGGGTTTGCTTACAACTGAACTTCTTAGAATACAAACAATAGTTTTGAGCAAACTATACATTTTCATGATTCTAATGAGCTTATCATCATTTGTTCTTTAAAATTGTTCGTTACTGATGAATCTCTAGCGCCCTTAAAAAGTGCGCATCATCACGGCCAAAGGCACAAATAAAATAGTTTTTACGAACAATACATTCTCGTGATTTACGAGGACCCATGACCATTCTTATCTCAAGGGTTTTGCTTACAAATGATCAGAACATGAGCTTTCAGCTCTTGTTTTTTACACCTACTTCTCTGCTGAAATGAAAGATTACTGAACTAAATAATGTTGAAACTATCTGCCGCAGGCAAAAATTTCGAAAATCGGCCTCTTTCCGACAGAAAGGTTTCGGTAAACAATCTGATTGTAAAATTCAGCGTTTGGCCTTCAACCTTTCTGTCGTGCTGGCAAGCTCTTTACATACCACTGAAATTCTGACAAGAACAAAACACACAACTTAGAGTATGGGGGGGTCGGGTTACCGGATTTTAGGATTGCTGTCGGGATTGGGCGGGTCGGAATTGGAGATTAGTATATAGCGAATAATTTGGACTGATATTCGGGATTCAGTAAAATGTCGTCGAAATTGGACCGAAGTTTCGGGTTCGTGTTAACTACCGTATCCTTGTGATTATACCGAAAATTACTGAATCCATTTATCATTCTGAATAATTTTGGACCGGTAGCCTATTCTGGATTCTCCAATTATACCGATGTATAATTTCATTGAAACTAGACGGAAGTTCGGGACTCGGATAGCCTATTACAACTACCGAATCCTGTTACTGTACCAAAAAGTCTCGGTATCGAAAAACTCCCGAATAATATTTGGATTTGGTATAATTTCGTCAAAACTGGAATGAAAATCGGGGTTCATGGTACCGTAACTACCGAATACTTAAAATTATACCGAATAAATTACTGAATTCCAGTCATGATACCGACTAATTTTGGACCGATAGCCTATTTGGGATTCTGTGTAACTACCGAATTTCAATAAACATACCGAATACTTCCGGCATTGAAGAATTACCGAATAATTTCAGTAAATTCGCTCACCGTATTCGTGATAACTACCTAATCCTAGCAATTATACCAAATCCCGATTATTATACCGAATTGATTTGTACTGATAGCCAGGGGGGGACTGGTATGAAATCTGAGGACCCTAGCCGGGTGGGGTGGGTCACTTTTGCCGCGATTTATCAGATTTTATTTGGGTGGTCCTCTCGTGTTTTTTTTTTTTGTACACTGACCCAAGCAACATATCATTTAGCAGGAAATCACATGGCCGAAACAGCTGGGAAAAAGAGAACTATAGATATCTTATTCTGAACATCGTACTTGTAGGCTACAAGTACAAGAAGCACATTCACTTTCATGTCGAAGCAAACAATTCGGAAACAATTGTACTAACTTTATTCCAATTAAGTTAACATTTCGATTATAAGCATACAGTTTAAAAAGTAGTCAGGTAATAATAGTAAAGCGCGGACATCTTTCACATGTCTTTTGGTGCCAAAAAATGCTGGTGACGAATTTCATAGTGCCTCCTTACACCAAGACGCCAAACTGCTTCTGCAAGTGGAATGCCGGGACTTATCTTCCGTCGGACAATCTCGGTACCTCACTGGGTGTTTCGTTGTCTTGTCTCTGGCCGACTTCAGCTTGAACTTGTAATAGTATTGGCAATCCGACTCGGCTCTTTCATATGATGCTTTCCCTCTCCCATATGTGTCAATCTTTATCTTGCATGACGGGTCTGCCTTGAATTCCAGATTGAACAACATTGACTGAACGGTGAAACTTATTTTTAAGTTGGGACTGTTTGTTACGGATCATTTTCGTGACAATGGTTTGCTTTTCAGCAGGAATTTCCGCCAGATAGGTGGCACCTGTCTGCGTTGTCGTTACGTTCGTTCCGGAGGGAGTAGTACCTACCAAACCGGGCTCCTCCAGTAACCGTAGCTTATACCGGCTACTTTCTAACGCAATCATTATTACACATGATGCTCCCAACCACCATGAGCAAACTGGAACGATCACAACTTTCATGCATAGAAAATGATAAAAGGGAAAGACTTAGTTACGGACTATGTGATGAATAAGCTTAGCGTTACATCCTATTTCTTTGTTAATGTGTAACAACCAAGGAATTGCTCTGAAATCATAGTAAAGACGAAGCGCGGCTCTCAGCTGCCCATGAGAACAAGACCAAACTTTTCGATGGGATCCCAAAAATTCAATATCTGATCCAGACAACTGGGTCTTGTCTTAGCCTGATCCAGTCATCGCCAGAATCCTTGAACATTCTTACAATTAAAATTCAGAAACAGATTAAGGCCAAATAGCTATTCATCTGAGAAAACCAAGTTCAGATATGGATTCAGCATGTGTGTTTACCCGTATAAGTCATATCTGTTTTGACGAAAAGTTCCTGCCACTTCTGCCAATTTCCCGGTTTCGGCCAAACTCTAGAACTACTTGTCCGGCGAAAAAAGAAAGCTCAAAAACGAACTCAGGGTATCTTCTTTCCCCATTAATGAACATCTAATCAGCTTCAAATAAAAATTTAACTTATAACAAATTTTCCGACTCCAGCCGGATTCCGGTCGAACTATATGTCCGGGTAAAAGATGATTGTCAAACACGGATTCAGCGTCTCTTCTTACCTTAAATCGGTTATCTAATCAGCTAGAAATAAAACTTTAACTTCTAACAATTTTCCGGTTTTGGCCGGATTCCGGGCGAAATACATGTCCGGGAAGAAAATTGTTTTCACATAAAAGTTCAGCATGTCTTCTTGCCCTAAATCGGACATCTGATCAACTCCAAATAAAACTTTTAATTTTAACAAACTTTCCGGTTTGGGCCGGATTCCGGGCGAACTACTTGTCCGTCGAGAAAATGGTTTTGACCCTCGACTTCAGCATGTCTTCCTATCTCTAAATCAAACATCTAATCAACTTCAAATAAAACTTTTCCTTTAACAAACTTTCCGGTTTGGGCCGGATTCCGGGCGAACTACTTGTCCGTCGAGAAAATGGTTTTGACCATCGTCTTCAGCATGTCTTCTTACCTCTAAATCAAACATCTAATCAACTTCAAATAAAACTTTTACTTTTAACAAACTTTCCGGTTTTGGCCGGTTTCCGGGCGAACTACTTGTCCGATTACAAAATAGTTTTCACAATCGTGTTCAGCATGTCTTCTTACCCCATAATCGACTATCACATTAGCTGTTTCAAAATATTTTGTTTGCCCCTTAATTTGAACCCCCTCCCCCACCCTTAAATGGAGGGCTACAAAGCCCATTTACGAACTCGACTGGTCCGCCGACCCAACGAATCCTCACACCAAGTTTCATCAAAACATCTCATTCCCTTCGAGAGTTATCGTGCTTACAGACGGACGGACGGACGGACAGACGGACAACTTTTGCGAAGTCATAGGTATCCCTCAACTTACGTTTTGGGATCCCAAAAAGTGACGGTCATAAAAAAGGTTTACCAGAACAAATACGAGAAATTTACGACGTGTTGATCATGTTAGAATGCTTAACTGTACTAACCTCCTCTAGTCCCGCAGAACCCGCAAGACTCAGCAGGAATATCGCATTTTGAAATGTGTACACTGACATTCTGGCGCATTTTCTCCCTCTTCATCAATTTCCTGCAGTTGAGCTCGTACGTCGTACGTCGCATCTCTGACATCTCTAATCCAGTTACAGTAGAATCGGAGCATAGCCTATACGCAAATTTCCGGTTCCCACTTCACCCCCCTCCCCTACCGTGACCAGATCCGATACCAAATAACAAATCAAGGCCGCCTTAACTCGGAACTGTCCAACTTGCATCCCATTCTGTACCCCTCCTCCCCCCCCCCCCCTCGTCCAACTCTCCTAAACATGCCCGCATTTGGTTCGGACGCATATTTTGCTTGTCTAGGTCATCAGTTCTTATCACCTATAAAGCTTCACTCGAGTTGGACCACCCGTTCGCAACTTACGGAAGCCAGTGATTTCCGGATTCCCCTTCCCTGAACTCTCCAAAGATGGTCGGATCCAGGAACACAAGTTTTCCTAGGGCATTATGTCGGGTCCTTAAGTCATTAATAGGCCTGCAAAGTTTTATCGTTCTTAGAATAGCTGGAACTATCCTAACTGCCGATGAAACACCCTCCAACTCCCCGCACAGAGCCTCGATACGATCTGGTTCCATCAGTTACGTATCTAGGACTAATGCTTGTTCTTCTCACCAAGCTCCATCCCAACTCCTCGACTCTACACGTTTCACGAGATTTCCCCCCCCCCCCACAAGTATCTGATTCGACCAGGACTTGACATGAAATATCTGAGACGATAGCTCTTTCCACTTGCCCCCACAGTGCCCGAATCTTGTCCGGTTATGTCAACGATGTGTCTAGGAGTTGTGCTTGTTCTTCCCACCAAGTTTCATCCCGATCCCTCCACTCCAAGCGTTTCCCAAGATTTTCGGTTCCTCCCCTCCACCTCCCCCCAAAGTCACCGGATCCGGTACGGATTTAAATTGGGTCGTCTGAGACACGAGGTCCTTCAAATATCAAGTTTCATTAAGATCCGATCACCCGTTCGAAAGTTATAAATACCTCTAGATTTCGGATTCCCGCTCCCTCCACTCTCCCCGATTGTCGGATCGGGGAAGTGAGTATTTCCATTTAATCTTTTGGGGTCCCTGATATGCCTGCCAAGTTTCATCGTCCTAGCTTATGTGGAAGTGCCCGAACTAGCAAAACCTGGACAGACCAACCGACGGACGGACAGAAATTGCGATCGCTATATGGCACTTGGCCGAAGGGCAAGTGCCATAAAAACCATCAATTTCTCCGTCGTCCCGCTGAAAGCACAAGTAGAAGACTAGACATTCTTTGGCCAAGTGCAAAGCCTTACTTGAAATCGAATGCTGAAGTGCATTTGCGTCATCGATGGTACGCAAAAAAAATCCTTCACGTCTGCTGAAATAAGCTTTTTACTTGGATAGTCTTCGTGATAATAATAAAAGGAGTACAGCATACTTCTAACCTTGTAATTTGGAATTCAACGATATGCTACACATCCTGCTATTGGGGGTGGTGTGTGCAATATTTTTTTCTTTATACAGATTTTTTCGGCGGGTATTGGGGTACCCCTAGCGGTTTCAGATTTCATACCAGCCAGGCGGGGGTGGGTGGGTCTTTTTTCCGAAAAATGCCAGATTTTAGGCTAGGGGTCCTCAGATTTCATACCAGTCCCCCCCTGCTGATAGCCTATTTGGGAATCCTGCATAACTGCCAAATCCCCGTAAATATACCGAATGGTTTTTGTAACGAAAAGTTCCCGAATGATTTTAACAAACCGGCCCAAAATTTTATCGAATCTCAAAAAGTTGGGGGGTACTCCCCCCCCCCCTCACCCCCCCTTGCGACGCCCCTGCCCCTCGTATCTATATGACGGATTAACCCTATGTATGTCCCCTACCCATTACGCTACTGGCTAGGGTGATTCATCCATTCTCCTTGTTTTGCGTTTTTGGGATCCCAAAACGTAAGTGGAGGGATACCTATGACATCGCAAAAGTTGTCCGTCTGTCCGTCCGTCCGTCCGTCTGTAAGCACGATAACTCTCGAAGGGAATGAGATATTTTGATGAAACTTGGTGTGAGGATTCGTTGGGTCGGCGGACCAGTCGAGTTCGTAAATGGGCTTTGTAGCCCTACTTTTAGGGGTGGGGGAGGGGGTTCAAATTAAGGGGCAAACAAAATATTTTGAAACAGCTAATGTGATAGTCGATTATGAGGTAAGAAGACATGCTGAACACGATGGTGAAAACCATTTTGTAATCGGACAAGTAGTTCGCCCGGAATCCGGCCAAAACCGGAAAGTTTGTTAAAAGTAAAAGTTTTATTTGAAGTTGATTAGATGTTCGATTTAGAGGTAGGAAGACATGCTGAAGACGATGGTGAAAATCATTTTCTCGACGGACAAGTAGTTCGCCCGGAATCCGGCCAAAACCGGAAAGTTTGTTAAAAGTAAAAGTTTTATTTGGAGTTGATCAGATGTCCGATTTAGGGCAAGAAGACATGCTGAACTTTTTGTGAAAACAATTTTCTACCAGGACATGTAGTTCGCCCGGAATCCGGCCAAAACCGGAAAATTGTTAGAAGTTAAAGTTTTATTTCTAGCTGATTAGATAACCGATTTAGGGGTAAGAAGAGACGCTGAATCCGTGTGTGACAATCATATTTTACCCGGACATATAGTTCGACCGGAATCCGGCTGGAGTCGGAAAATTTGTTGTAAGTTAAATTTTTATTTGAAGTTGATTAGATGTTCATTATTGGGGAAAGAAGATGCCCTGAGTTCGTTTTTGAGCTTTCTTTTTTCGCGCACAAGTAGTTCTAGAGTTCGGCCGAAACCGGGAAATTGGCAGAAGTGGCAGGAACTTTTCGTCAAAACAGATATGACTTATACCAGGGACCCATAAATTTCCTGTATTGACTCGCCACTCAGGGGGCTTGTCAATAAGAGATTTCTCATGCCCTCTTGACCGAGCGTCAGATAGTTCGAGAAATACCCACGGGGATAAAATACCCGACTATCCAGATAGACAAAATTTTTTGCAGCTGTTGTGCTGAACTAGGAATATTTCTCTGTAATGGAAGAGTATCCTGGATCTTTTGTCCTAGCTTAGGTACCTGGTGGCATGCTGAATAGTCCCAACGAATTTTGTCTATCTAAGCAAGAACGCCGATTCGACCCAAGCGGAATAGCTAGGCCTGCGGTGAGGCTCGGGCAACATAGCAACATAGAAGCATAGGAAATGGCAAGCCCCCTGAATGGCGAGTCATTACAGGAAATTTATGGGTCCCTGCTTATACGGGTAAACACACATGCTGAATCCATATCTGAACTTGGTTTTCTCAGATGATTAGCTATTTGGCCTTAATCTGTTTCTGAGTTTTACTTGTAAGAATATTCAAGGATTCTGGCGATGACTGGATCTGGCTAAGACAAGACCCAGTTGTCTGGATCAGATATTGAATTTTTGGGATCCCGTCGAAAACTTTGGTCTTGTTCGAGATGGATCGCAGCGCAGTCTTATCACTTTGGACGAGCCTCATTGGCTGGAAGTACTGGGTTGAGCAAATTGTTCCGTGTCCCTCGTCAAAACCGAGAGTGTTGTACGAGGCTAGGCTGATTAGGCTAGGCCAGCTCAGAGGAAGGAGTCACATATGTTTGAATATTCGGAATAGAAAATGTATCTAATAACAATAATAATAATTTGTCTTGACCCACAAATCGTACAAGAAGAAAACAGAGGAGTACAGAAGAAAATAGGAAAACATAATTAGGGAAAACAGAACACATACATACCAAATCTACTCAAGAGTCATACAGACGAATAAGCCCATGAGAGGGCGACGGACGCGTGTAATGCCGTTTCTCGTGTGCTAATGCAACGTGTGCTCTAAGACAGTGGTTCCCAACCTTTTCCGTACCGCGTACCCCTAATCATGGTTCGAAAAGGTTGCGTACCCCCTTTTCGCAAACATTTTCGTTAGCTTAATTAGCAACCTGAATGCCAATATCACTTGCAATGTCTTCGATTCTTCTTGAAACAGTATTTGTTTGACACAGGAACAGATTTCACGGCAGTATGTTAGCTGTTTTGTAATCAACATTATTTCATTGACTTTGACTAGGGCTTGTAATCAGAGCCCGCACGCACGGGTTGGTAACACCACTCCACCCTAAGTGGTCTTCCAGGCGGTTAAAAAGAAATGAATCGGCGCGAAGCGCCGCGATTTTTTTTGTAGAAACAGTTTTTTTTTTAAACAGTCGATAAAACTGACCAGCCAGTCAGTAACATACCTTGCCCCCCAAAAAACATTTTGGCTAGCGGTGCCTCTGCTGGTAGTACTAGGCTTTCGGTGATCAATATGAGTGAGGCGAGATTTTGATGCTACAGACGAAACCGATTTGGTACCTTCGCGTACCCCTTTGGGTACGCGTACCACCGGTTGGGAACCACTGCTCTAAGAAAATGCCACCGGATCTGGAAGTTACTTGTATCCTCTCAGAAAATGTACCTCTTCCTCTATATATGTTGTTCTGTGTCAGTTATGGAGTCCATTTGTTAGGATTTGAAATCATTTTGCGCTCTGGTTAGGGAAGTGTTGGTGGAGTTGCTGTCCGTAAATCATCCTACTGAGGCTTCCTCGAGGTTGTGGGTTTAAACTAAAATGCTAGAAAAGCGGCATAGAGGAGTTTATTTTCTCCAACAACTTTTAACGGTGTAGTAATAAATTAGTTATTGATCAACTTTCAGTTTTGTTAATGGGGTTCATAGACATAGTATATTCAGTATTCTAGTTCGACGGGATTAGTAAGCTTAAGTTTAGTAAGTAAGTATGTACATAATTAATTTCTGACCCGCCATTTTCATAAGCGGAGTATAGTAAAATAAAAGAAAAAAATTAAATAAAACACAACAAAAACAAATACAATATACAGTTTTTCATTCTTTGGCCGAAAAGAGTGTAGAATGTCATGCGCGGGCTGGGCCCAGTTGTCCATGATTTTTGGCTAGATCCGACGAAATTTCCAAAAGTTTTAGCTTGCATCTTTAACTTGGAACTAGTTGGGTCAGTGTGTATACAGTTTGGGAAACTGATCATAGTTAAATATGTAAAATTTAAACAAGTATTCGTGTTCTCGTACATGTTTAAATTTTGGTATTCGCTAGTATCCAGACTTTTGTAGATCATAAGGAAATCCATCTAATTTTATATGACAAACGGATCACATGGTTTACTCCTGTGAAATTGAAACAAAAATCCGGACAAGAATCTAATCCGTTTTGCTTCCGGTCCAGCCTACCTTTCCAACATTTGGGAATTCGGAGAAAAATACTTCAATAGTTTAAAGGTCTCGGATCTAGCTGTCCTTACTTCTGCCCAATGTGTGGTTGTGGGGATGAGAATCTGTTTCATTTTATGTGCGAATGTGTGCAGTTGGATGATTTGCGCGTTGAAATATTTGTGGAGTGAATTTTTGGGGAGGGATGGTTGGTTGAAAAGTTCAAGGAAAAAAGTCTGTTTGGTGTTTGGCAACTGGGAAAGGTTCTTGCGGATAGATTGGAATCATAAAGAAGATTTTGTGTAGTTATGCTTCATTAGAAGAGTTGTTTGTTTGTTTTTTATTGGTTTTCGGTGGCCCTCGTGCTGTAAGTAATATATTATACCATATCATTAGTAAAGGGACCAGTGTCACGGATTGATTGAGAAGTATCACAAGCCGTGACTGTATTCGTAAAATAGTGGAAACTGTTGAAAATAAAGGATAATTATTAAACGGTTAGCCTTAAACAATAACTAAATTATGCATAAAAATAAGGAAAGTAATTATATTAGAAAAGTTAACCAGATAATAGTTATTCTAAATAATAGATTGTTGAAGTTAACGAGACTGTAACTTCGGTCTTTTGAAAGAGGTATTATTAAGTGAGTATAAACTGCCTGAGGAGTAGCCAATTCTATTTGTGTGATTGACTAGAGCCAATAAAAGGTACTCTTTCTTTACCCCTTACTTGTAAGGCTTATAGGCTTTTCCTATGCATTTTTTGCAGAGTAAAATAACACTAGGGAGTAGCGCCAAGACCTATGCTTTGTAAACGGGCCATTTTCGTAAGCGTAACCCACTGCACTTAAGGCGTTTAAAGCGAGACAAACTTTCGGGTTTATAAATTTCTAGTAAAGCAAAGGTGCGGGCTGCAAAGTGCAAACACCAAAGAAACAATGGAGGCTGTATCATTTTTTTGCAATGTTCAGAATATGAAATTATCGGAGCCAGCTCTGGTGAACGACTGAATGAGTTCCAGTAGGGACGTTCTCTATCGCTTGTGGTGGTAGTATCGATGCTATTCGAGTGTCTGTCAATTTTGTCAAGTCTTGGCGCTACTCTCTAGTGTTATTTTGATCTAGATTGATTATAGCCAATAAAAGGTATTCTATCTTTACCCCTTACTTGTAAGGTTTATAGGCTTTGCCTATGCGTTTTTTGGAGTCTCTAACGGGACGGCGTCTAGTACGCCAGTTAGGCTAGAGACCCCGCTGTGACGCCCAGTGGTGTTACCGTACTTTGTGAACCTGGGTCGTCACAAGCAGTAAAATGGTTGCTCGCGGGAAGCAAATAGACTCTTCAAATATGTTTTACATGACATTTTTCAGAGCATCACGTGGGCCCTGTATAGGATGATTCCCTTTGGGTCATCTGCTGGTTGTTCAGTCTGTTTCCAAAGATAGTCCTTCTTATTGATAATAAGTTAGAATAGAAACATTCTTATAAATATTCTTTGAGCCCAAGCTGACTTTGAAACATTTATTCAATCAATGTTTACAACGGGTACGTCAGCTACGATTCTTCATCAGCGATATTTCGGCCCTTTTTGGCAAGGGTCCTCGTCCTCTGGTTCAACTTCGGGGAAGGAAACAAACCCCTTGCCAAAAAGGGCCGAAATATCGCTGATGAAGAATCGTAGCTGACGTACCCGTTGTAAACATTGTTTGAATAAATGTTTCAAAGTCAGCTTGGGCTCAAAGAATATTTATCTACGAAGTACGGAACTTGCACAGCCTAGACATGCAGACAATTATCCAAGTTGGCCGGAAGGAAAGGACAAGTGATAAGCCAACTGAAGTTTTTAGTAAGATGCAGAGAAACATTCTTATTGAATAACACATTAGATGTGCTTATGTTACTTTGAATGTCGCCTAACTTTGAATAAGACCTTCGAAGAATATGAAAAAAAAATCAAACCCAGCAAATTTTCACGCACAGTACTGATCTTATCTTCAGCTTTTGCTCCGTAAAAATCCGCTGTTTGTTGTGGGTCACCGACCGTCAAAGCGATACAAGATTTCAGGCATCACGCATTCCTGTCTTCAATAGCAGCACATTTGGTTAAGACAGAAAACGAAAAATGAAAAAGATGGAAATGAAAAATCCAAAATACTTTCACAGATGGTTCATTCCTTCTCGCGAGCGGAATTTGGGAATCCTGGTATCGCCGATTTGAAAAGGGAGGCAGGTGATGAGCAAGGGGGTTAAGACTTTGCAACTGACAACTGAAGGAAGCAACTACATTTGAAGTTTTGTCATAGGTACTTTTATGACACTTAGCTAAAAGGAAAAGTTACAGGTATCAGAAAATAGAAAGTAGAGTTGGTTTCAAGCAGAAACAGCGTTTTTTGAGACCAGACTTTAATAAATACAAATAAATATTCCTTGAGACCAAGCAGACTTTGAAACATATATTCAAATAATGCATAAAACGGACGTGTCAGCTACGATACTTTAGCATCGATATTTCGGCCCTTCTTGGCAAGGGTCCTCGTCAGGCTGTCAATCTCCAGCGTCAACGTCGGGGAGGGAAACAAACCTGCATTAAATAACTGAAATATAAACAAATAACTTCAGTTATTTATTGCAGGTTCGTTTCCTTCCCCGACGTTGATGCTGAAGATTGACAGCCTGACGAAGACCCTTGCAAAGAAGGGCCGAAGTATCTCTGCTAAAGCATCGTAGCTGACACATCCGTTTTATGCATTGTTTGAATATTGAAATACAAATAAATAAAGACTAAGCGCAGTAAGAACAAAACAGGGAACGACACTGATACTTTCTACAAAGGAGTGACTAAAATGAGACCAGGCGAGACATAAGAAACGGTTCCACGAATTTTGTACTGTTCTGTTCTCAGCAGTTTGTCTGATCCGTAAATCCGAGTTTATCCCTGTTCAGTCCATTTTTGTCAATAACTCCATTGGCGACATCTATGATGCTTTGCGCTGGGTTTCTGCTTCGTGTCAGAATGTAGAGGACCTCTGTGAATGGAAACGAACATTAGAACCCAGAAACGAACTTGCACTGAGAGGTGGAGAGGAGAACTTTGCAGCCTGGTAATTTATTGTTGCGTTTTTGATCCGAATTCTCCGTACCGAATTCTCGCTTCTGAATTCTCGATTCTCGTACAAATTACCGTTTTTGCTGCTATGTCTTCTCCATTCTCGCTTTTTACAAAAACACTAATTTGGCAGCACGTCCGCAACCCGGTATATTAATATGTGTTTATGCATAATGAACACTCGCACTCTGTTGACCAATCAGGGAGGCGAACGGAGAGAGGAGAATCGAGAATTCGCCATCGGAGCAACTTGTCGATTCTGCAGAATCGCGAGGCTTTCCCCGTTCTCGATTCTGACAAAAACGCAAGAAAAGGAGAATCTCGAGGAGAATTCACTTCATCTGAATAGTCCAAAAACGCGAAATAGGAGAACTCGGAGGAGAATAGCGAGGAGAATTCGGATCAAAAACGCAACTAGTGTATTGCGGGGTTGGATAGTGATTACCAAGGACCCGTAATCCTGCTGGATAAATTTCATCTCTTCACTGCAACATTTTAAAAAGTATCGCGACTATGTGAGTTCGAACGCCCGCGCAATGTCCATGCATCACTCATATGCAGGGGCGTCACTATGGGGGGGGGGGGGGGGGACTCCCCCCCCCAAAGGTCTGGAAAAAGTACTTTCGTCGGGTGAAGCCCGGGAGAAAGAAAAAATTGTATGCTTTTGTCAGCAGTCGGTCGACTCGTCGGCACATCGGGTTCTTTTTATACGCAAGAAATGAAATCCTGCAAACATTTGAAGGGGAAAACACTGAAGAAATCGAATTCTGCATGCTTTTGTCGTGCCTCGGTACTCTCGTCGGCACATCGGGTTCTTTTTATACATAAGGAATCCAGAAGAAATAAATTTTGAATGCTTTTGTCTGGCGTCGGTCGATTCGTCGGCACATCGGGTTCTACTTGTACGTAAGAAATTAAATTCTGCAAACTTTGTCGGGCAAAACACTGAAGAAATCGAATTCTGCATGCTTCTGTCGTGCCTCGGTATTCTCGTCGGCACATCGGGTTCTTTTCATACAGAAGGAATCCAGAAGAAATAATTTTTTTATGCTTTTGTCGGGCGTCGGTCGATTCGTCGGCACATCGGGTTCTACTTATACGTAAGAAATCAAATTCTGCAAACTTTGTCGGGCGCACCCGGGAAGTTCAAGTCTCATCGGCACAAGGGGTTATTTTTACACATAAGAAATCAAGTTCTGTAATGCTCGATGGTTTTGTCGGGCGTCGGTATTCTCGTCGGCACATCGGGTTCTTTTTACAAGTAATAAATCAGATTCTTTAAATTTTTATCGGGCGCATGCCTAAAGTTCAAGTCTCGTCGGTACATCGGCTTCTATGTACACGTAATAAATAAAGTTCTTTATAGTCCCTTTGGGCAAAACACAGATGAAATCCATTTTTGAATGCTTTGTCGGGCGTCGGTATTCTTGTCGGCACATCGGGTCTTTTTATACGTAAGAAATCAAATTCTGCAAACATTTTTCGGGTAAAAATTTTTCAGGAAAAAAGACAGATTTAAAAAAATTTCACCGGCATTGCTTAGTTCAACTTGTTCTGGGTTCAGTCGTTGGAAGCTTCGCTTTTTAGCGGAAATTGAAACGAAAAGCCGAATATGTGAACTTGAATGTATGAATTTACATCAAAGGAACATTCTCAACTGATACATTACAGTTATTTTCCACAAATTTCGCCTGCACCGCATTTTTAGTATTCTCTATTTGGAAGAACGATGGATCATTTAGTTTTCGGTTTAGGATAGAAATTCTTGGGGTTCGAAACACGTTAAAAGCCGGAAATTGTATGGTACTATAGCTAAATTTTTTCGGAAAAAAGGCGGATTCAAAAAATTTCGCCTGCAGCGCTTGGTTTAACTTGTCGTGATACAGTCGTTGGAAGCTTCGCTTTTTAGCGAAAGCTAAAATGAACTTTAATATACGAAATTATACCAAAGGAATAATCTCAACTGATGCATTACAGTTAATTTACACAAAATTTCGCCTGCGGCGCATTTTGTAGTATTTTTTTATTTGGAAGAACTTTGTTTCACTTAGTTGGCGTTTTAGGATTGAAATTCGTGGGGGTCTTAGACACGTTAAAAGCTAGAACTTATATGGTAGGTATAGCTAAATTTTTCCGGAAAAAGGCAGATTCAAAAAATTTCTCGCCTGCGGCACTTAGTCGAGTCAAGTTGAATTTGAACCAAGTAATACCAAGAACAAATAAGAAGTAGAACCGCCGTCTCCCGATCTCTCTTATACGACCCTGCGGATCCGAGTCGAATACTCGTGATGACTAACTCTTCTTGCCGATGCAAAGTCGTCCTGTACCTAGCGGAAGAGCCGGAAGCTGCTCCTAAACATCGCCGTGATTGGTTTACACAGGATCGAGTTTTTGAGTTTGAGTCGTTAGTGCTACGTTTTCTCGTTCTCCCCGAGGATCACTGGCTTGTTTTGGACTTAGTCATATTGTTATTCAAATTAAGTATACAACAATATTTGTATTATTATTTATATATTAGATATCATTTATATTATCATTATATTATCATCCCAACCCGATGCAGACGAGTGAAGAGTAGGGGGCCAGTAGGGCCCCGGAGAAGAAAATTTGCGAGTAATCAAACCATTGGTCTACCATTGTGACTCACGTGTGACGCGCTACAGATGCCGGTCATACACGCCTGCTACGGTCTTTCCCTCTATAATACGTAAGTAAAGTAAGTAATTTATTTGTAACCCGCCATTTCGAAAAAGTGGAGTAACTGAAAGAAAATAAATAAACACATAAAGACACAGAAAAAGACACTAATTTTCAATCTTCGGCCAGGAAGCAGTGGAGAAGGTTGTGTGCTGGTTGGGCTCTGTTGTCAATGATTTTTTATAGCGACGATCTTGAATTTTGAACTTCTCCGTCAATGTGTGGTTACGAAGAAGTTTCGACAAGTGGAGAAGGTGCTTCGCATATTTAAAATAACATGATCTCATCTTTTAATCTCCTTCTTTCGCAGAACATGAGTGACGCCAGAACGAAATAGTATAGAAGGAGCGCAGATACGATTTACGCAGATTTACGATAATACGATGCGGCAAAGAGCAAACTAGACGGGCGTCAACTGGCAGCTCATCAAGTAGCTCGAGTTCTGCTCGGTTTTGTCGTGGTTTAGTCGCTGCATGGGACCAAAGACGGAGGTTCTTATTTTTTTTTTTTTCTTGGTAGTTTCTTTGGATAATTTCTTTAGACCCAGGACCAGATTTCTCAGAACTCGGAAGAAGCTTGCACTCCCTCTGTACTTTTCAACCTGTATCATATTCTCCTTGGACAAATCGTAGTCCCAGCCTAGGTGGAAAATTACCAAGAAATTGTCACGACGCGCTCCAATCTTTTTCTCTTAGATTGGAAAGAGGCATTTCCAATTCTTGAAAAAAAGACCAACTTTCCTCAAAGTAGGGAATGTTTCCATCCGTCTTGACTAGCAGACGTTGCACGTTTTAGAGGAGGCTCGTGAGAAAACTTGGTCGACCAGACTTAGGCCTATAACATCTAGGTGAACCAGTTTACCTTTTCTAATGGACATGATTTTCAGCATACCTGCTGTGAATGGCGTCTTTTATGAATTGAGTTCATGTTTCTGTTACGCTCTTTGGATTGTTAGAACCGGGTTAAGCCTAAAACTTGATTCCGTATCTTGCAACCGCACTGTAAAAAGTTTCTCCGAGAAAAGACTTAACTGCAGTATTTGCTACTGGGATTAATCTTATCTCTTCTGGGATAAGAGTAATCCGAATTAGAAATAATCTTATCTCAGTAGAGACAATATTATCCCCTTAGCAAATACTGCAAGATTTTCTTTTACAGTGCGGACACACAAATATCGTCCGCATCCGGACAATAAAAACCCAAATAACCGATTGAGATTTCGGCGCGAGCGAATATTGTCTATAGTTATACTACAACTATATACTTATACTGTAAAAAGTTTCTCCAAATATGGATTAAATTTAACTGCAATATTTGCTACTCAGATTAATCTTATCTCTACTGGGATAAGATTAATCCGAATTAGAGATCATCTTATCTCAGTAGAGACAAGATTAATCCCAGTAGCAAATAACCCAAGATTTTTTTTTTTACAGTGTAGTTACAATATAGTTATTACTTACTCAGAAAAAATGGGAAAATTAGCGTAGTAACACGAATTTCGCATGCAAAATCTTATCGGACTATGATGTGCACGTACATTTAAGCATCCCACATTAGCGGGTTAGCGGATACTCATCCGCGATAGCCTCAAATTTTCTCCGTATGCATGAATGGATTAATTATTAACGAAAGGCCCGAGGACCATGGCCACAAAATCTAGTTAAATACACTAACGTAATTGACACTGAAAAAATACCCGCTAGTCTGAGCCACCCCTTTTCGGAAGTGCAAGCGAAATATCCGAAATTTTATTTATCCCTCGCACATCATGTTGGAGGGGTAACTAGCTGATCAAGAAAAAACCCCGAAAGTCTCGTTTTATTTTCTATTTTGTTTACCCCCTAGTCTAAAATTCTCGTTCCATGCTTCATCGCAATCCTCATGTAATGCTGAAACAAATAACAAGTAGGGCGTTAACCTTCGGAATTTTCTTAGTTTCATCTCATGCTCCCCTTACGGGTTCTGTTCGGGTGGTTGTTCCTAGCGTAAATAATCTCTATGCCTATTAATGACAATAGAGATAGGATGGTTCTAAAGATTTTGGCAGACCTTTGGTTACGATGGGAGCGCATTCCCAAGTCTGGAAGCAGTCCTAGGGCCATCAAGGCAACGTCTTTGTAGCTAGTTTAGTCCCCTCCGGCGCCGAGCTGTGTTAGTGTCCGTGTTTTCTGGTGAGTACGGTAATAACATTAAAGTTTAACCGAAAAGGGCTGGGATAGGACAATCTAGTTATCCATCACTTATTCACTTACATCGGCTTGATGACCCGCTGTAAAATGCGTTACTTCGTTGTTCCGATATTCAGGAACAATCGATTTTCAAATAGTGGAATTTTCGTGTGATTTGTGGTACCTCTATGCGCTTTTTTGTTGTTGAATGCCTTACGAGAAAGATTTGTGACTTTTTTTTTTGTTCAGGCACTAAGCAATGTCACCATTGCCCACTGAAAAGCCGCGTTTGTGTTGAGATTAAAATTTCCAGAGTCATAGTAGAATTTACGCTGTGGGGACGGCCGCAGATTTTCTGAATGTCATAACAAGAGCAGATAGTGGAGAATAAAAAAATCCCTTTGCAGAATCCAAATAATTCAGTGTATTCAGTTAAATGACACAAAAATCAGTTGGGTTTTCAGTTAAACTTTAAAGTCTTTGATTCATGTGAGCCGAGAAGGTGGGAGACACCATTCGATGGGTCGGATTTTTACGAACACACTGTTATCTTTGTTTTCCTCAAAATCTTCACGGTAACCAACGTTTATCAACAAATTACTTGAACACAATTCACGCCTGAAAGCTAGTCCGCCATTGCTAATTAGCTTTTCATTGATCTCCCTGCCGTAGCAAAATGAGTTACTAAGACCTTCGAGAAGATCGAGTGCCGTGTAAGAGGATTAAAACAACTAAGTATATCACCATATGGACGTTTAGATAGGTCGGAAAGAAAAAATCATCGGTCAGTTTGACATTTTTTGGTCTCGGAAGCTGAATATTATTTAGCTCAGTTTCAGAATTTTCAAGAAATCACTATAACGAATTTAGTAGAATTTACGGCGTGTGTTTATTGTGATCTAGTTTACATCCTTAATTCTTTGGACCTACGGGAATTAACAAGAAAAAACAGAAAACAAAATACTTAAGGGACCCCCTCTTGCTTATTCTGCCTTTTATAATATACTTAGTTCCCATATGGAATTATAAGATTCTAAAATCCCCACCATTCTCCACTGTTTCGTTTCGTAACTACGAATTTTTACCGCTTTTTCGGCCTTGCCGAGTTTTCCCGTCACCCAACAAAAAGTTTGCCGGAATCTTCAACGTCCGCTGACAACTCTTTCACACATAAGGATGTGATAAACTTCTGTTTATTACTTCTTTTATTTGCTTAGTTTTCCCACTTTTTAACCAAGGCACGTTTAGTTTTCAAATGTTTTGCGCCCAGCCGCCGCGTCGGAGAGCAGGAAGGCTGGATATAGTCGACAATCTCTAACAAGAGAATCGCTCGTTTCAGGTGGAAAGTAATGGTATTTTCGAAAACGTTTTGTCTAATCCATTTCATAGGAAAAATATCATTTCTAGTAAGAGTTGTGGTTTAAAGAAAGCGATCATCCAAATAATTAGTTTGATTTTTGTGCACATTTTCCATATGCCTGCTACAATAAAAACATTTTGTTAGATCCATAGTCAAACTATGATCCCAGCCTCCCTATGTCGGGCGCTTCCGACCCGCGCCGCTAGAATTGACCCAGCGGTCGGATCGAGTCGTAGCTTCATCTTGGGTCATGTGTGTGTGTGTGGGGGGGGGGTTCTAGACGTTGCAAGTGCTAGAATGGTAAGGCTACCACAGGCTGTCTGAAGGATGGCTGAGACGACGGTCGTAGAGTGCGTAAAGTCGTTCGCAAAGTTCGTAAAGTTGGAACAACTTTACGAACTACCTTCATCCTTTCCCGTTAAGAAGTTCTTTTTAAATTTTTTCGTAAAGTTCATAAGATTGGCCACTAGATCCGGAAAAAAATGGTCGTCAAAGAAAGCACTAAAACCCGGACCAGGCAACTGTTACTGCAAAATACTTGCCGTAAACGTTCACGTCGAGTTTATCATATGCTGGCTGGATTTCTAATTATTTGCTCTTAATTTCCTCATGTTTGTTCTTCCAAGTTTTGCATATTTGACTAAGCGGCGCGGAATTTCAACCAGTAGATGGCGATCAAACTAAACAGCATACTGCATTGCAAGAAGAAATATACTTAAAAAAAAAAAAAAAAAATTTTTTGTAAACTGTTTGTGAAAGAAGAAAGCTGAAACAACTGGATGATAGTGTATATTAAGTTTGTTATGTTCCCTTTCCGTGTGACTGTTTATTCAGCAAGGAAAAAACAACAGGGTAGTGAATCAATTAGAGTCCAAAGAAGCATACCCCTGCTGTACCTTTAACAGAGGCACTATTTGGGTGAGAGGCAGGGGGACATGCCCCCCCCCCCCCCTATATTTTGAAGGGGCACAGAATCTTCCGTCTTCGTACTATTTTTGTTTGCCCCTAATTATCTTCAAAGGACAAAATGAATAACCTGGGATACGGGGCCCAGAATTAGTCTTTGCCCCAACCCCCTTAAGGTTTATTGAAATGGCGTCTTCGACTATTACCAAAAATTCCCTGTCGTAAAAAATAACTTACGTTTGTTGTAGAACCAATAATCATTACATGTCCAGACAACGCTGTAGGTTTCGTAGTCGGTGTCCAGCACCCAGTAGGGGGAATTCACGACGAAAACTAAGAGAAAAATCTGTTAGCGGAACTAAATTACTGAGCACCATATCTAGCTCACCCTCAAATTCCTTCTCCATTTTTTTTTGTCTCTTAAGCCAGTTTCCAACTCTATTTTCAAAATCTGTTCTTTAAATCACCCCTCTGGCTTATTCTGCCTTTTGTCTTATCACTAGCTCCCTTAAGCATTGTCCTAATAGGTGTAATAAGCTGAAAAACGCTATACGCGATGTTTACGTCTCAATACACACGCCCGTTCAAATACGAACCCGAGAGGCTCTTATCAATGCAGCGAGCAGTGTTGCCAAGGTCATTGAGTGTTTCGAGTTTCTGAAGATCAGAAAAGTGTTCTTAGTGTTACTTGAAGTACACCAGTACAATTTGACGCCCAATACATTGTAAAAAGCAGTTAAATATGCGGATGGCGAGCATTGGTCTTCGAAGTAGCATTAAGCAGTCGCAGCAGAACAAAACGTGTTATTTTGAAGAAAAGTTGTTTCTTCAGCTTCCAACAAAGTACAACTTTACTGCTTCCCGTGGCAACCCTGACGATGCTGCTCTTTTCCTCGGCCCGCTGGCGGAACCAACCAAGCGATCTGATTGGCTCTGCATAAGCCAGAATGGAACGCTAGTCTATTCTCCTTATTCACGTTATTACAGCGCGCTCCGAGGAATAGAGGAATCTGTGATAAGTCTTATACGCGGTAATACACCTTATTACACCTATTAGGACAATGCTTTAAGGAATAAGAAGCTCCTGAAATTCTCGTCTTTCGCCATTGTTTCGTTTTGTACCTACTACCTTTTAGCGCTTTTTCGGCTTTGCCGAGTTTTGCCAGTCACACAATATAAACTTCGCCGAAAGTTTTAAGGTACGCCGATAACTCTTTCACACATAAGGACACCAGACGCTTCAAAGTTTTCCTTCTCACTTTGGAAGACACGGTAGACCATCAAGTCTATCTTTTGTTTAGACTTCTATTCCTTTGCTTGGTTTTCCCACTTTTTGACCATGGGGCGTTCAGTTTTCAAATATTTTGCGTACAACCGCCACGTCGGAGAGCGGGAAAGTTGTATAGACTTGACAAGCGCTAACATGGAAATCATTTATTTCACTTGGCAAGTAATGGTATTTTGGAAAAACGATGTTTCCGAGTCATTTCATCGTCAAAAGATCATTTCTAGTAAGAGTTGTGCTTTAACGACATACCGGGTCCGGGTCTTTAGCCGCCATGGTCCTGAGAAGAGGTTTAACCGAATAGGGCTGAGATACAACAGTATAGTTACCCATCACGTTAAATAGGCTACCCCATGAAACTCGCAATGGTTGAAATGTTTAACAACCACAACGCAAATGAATCTTTTTTGTGTCACCCCCAGAGGCTCTGAGGCCGATAACATACATGGTCAAAGACGAGTGTAACGAGTCCCTGCCCCCCTGCTTACCAAAAGTGGAAAGTAGTTGTTTGGGGTTGTGCTTCACTGTAAAAAGTCTTTCCTTTATCGGACTTCACCGATTCCGGACATTTTAATTCGCAATTCGGAGAATCTAAATCTGAATTCGGAGAGTTATAATCCGATGCAGGACTAAAACGCTAGAATGCAAAATACTGCATTATCATCTGCAGTATTTTGCATTCTAGCGTTTTAATCCCGCATCGGACTATAACTCTCCGAATTCGGATTTTAATTATCCGAATTAGGAATAAAAATGTCCGAAAATCGGCGACGCACAACTACTAAAGTCAGATAAAGGAGAGACTTTTTACAGTGTAGGCCGCAAATACCTACAGCCAAATTTCAAAACCAAGACCGATTTATGGTGTGTGTTTACGATCAGCCACACTTAGCCGACCGGGGTTAAGCTACATGCACACATGGCCCGATGTGCGGGGTCGGAAAACGTCTAATCAATAATATACAGTTCTCACAGTGTGGGTTGTTTCACGTTAAATAAACGTTTGAAAATAAAAGACTGAACTTACATGTGCCAATGCGTAGCGCCAGTTTGAGTTTAGCTGGCTCAGATGTACTCTGTGATACGGCTGTCCCAGTAATTGATGTGTCTTTACCAGTCCTAAAATATGAAATATATTAATTTATTCCTGCATTTCTGATGGTAGCCTATTTATTTCATACTTGTTTTTCGTGGTTTTTGCCATTACTAGATACCGATTAACCGGTTTTACACTTCACTCTCCGACGGTATTTTGCATTACTCTTCATGCTGCCATCTTTCCACGCTGTTTAGAACTTACTAGTCGTGTCACGAATATTGCCGGTAGATGTATATTTGTGTTAAGCACATGGACCAATCACGGCTGACAACCGTGGAAGAGATATGAATTTATTAAATAATTAGAGTGTGTCTTATTTTTGGCCGTGTTTTGGGGATCTCAGAACGTAAGCGGAGGAATATCTATCTTCCTATATTTAGGGGTGGGGGAGGGGTTTCAAATTAAGGGACGAAAACAAATCTATATTAAAATCTAATGAGATAGTCGATTTAGAGATAAGGAGACATGCTGATAAGGAGACATGCTGAATCCGAATATGAAGATTATTTTCTCACCGGACAAGTAGTTCACCCGGAATCCGGCAAAAACCGGAAAATTTGTGAAAAATAAAAGTTATCTGAAGTAGATTGGAGGTTTAGTTTAGGGGTAAGGAGACACGCTGACAATTATCTTTTCGCCGGACAAGTAGTTCGCCCGGAATCCGGCCCAAACCGGAAAATTTGTTTAAAGTAAAAGTTTTATTTGAACTTTATTAGATGTTCGATTCAGGGGTAAGAAGACATGCTGAATCCGTATATGAAAATCATTTTCTACCCGGACATGTAGTTCACCCGGAATCCGGCAAAAACCGGAAAATTTGTGAAAAATAAAAGTTATCTGAAGTAGATTGGAGGCTTAGTTTAGGGGTAAGGAGACACGCTGACAATTATCTTTTCGCCGGACAAGTAGTTCGCCCGGAATCCGGCCCAAACCGGAAAATTTGTTTAAAGTAAAAGTTTTATTTGAACTTGATTAGATGTTCGATTCAGGGGTAAGAAGACATGCTGAATCCGTATATGACAATCATTTTCTACCCGGACATATAGTTGGCCCGGAATCCGGCGGAAACCGGAAAAATTGTTAGAAGTAAAAGTTGTATCTGAAGTTGATCAGAGGATCGATGCAGCGTAAGGAGGCTTGCTGAATCCGTATATGTAAATTACTTTCATGGCGGACAAATAGTTCGCTCGGAATCCGGCCATAACCTGAAAATTCGTTAAAAGTTAAAGTTTTATCTGAAGTTGGTAGAGGTTCGAGATAGGGGTAAGGAGATCTGCTGAATTCGTTTTGAGCTTTTTTTTAACGGACAAGTAGCTCGCCAAGAATTCGGCAAAACCGGAAAATTTGTCAGAAGTAAAGCAGCTGGAAGTTTTGATCAATTTCGTTAAAGAATATATGACATATAGGAGTAAACATACACGCTGAATCCATGTCTGAACTTGTTTTCTCAGATGGTTAGCCATTGACCTTGTTGTATCTGAAGTTAATTAGATGTTCGATTCAGGGGTAGGAAGACATGCTGAATCCGAGTATGAAAATTATTCCACTCCGGGCGAGTAGTTCGCCCTGAATCCGGAAATTTACCATGAAGTTTTCTACACCACGACATAGTCAATATGTAGAGAGGAGACATGCTTGCAACTTTCGAACATACTAATGATAAACAAAAAGTGTATGTGATCAGTTTAGTTATCTTCAAAGTCCCAACCGGTATTTACTGGGTCGAATCGAAAAGTCAGAATGCATCCGACACACAGGCGAAAGCTTGGCGCGTGAGCGACTTCGCACGAAAGCTCTGCGACTTCGGTCGCGTGTATACGCGAAAAGTTTATTGGGTTTAATAGAAGACAGTTTAAACCTAGCGCACGTATTCTTTGGGTTTTGGATTGTGGGGGGGGGGGGGGGCGAAGGGGTTGATATGTGTTGTTCAAAATTCGTATGAGGATTCACTGGCAAAGTACAGGCCAAGTCCGTAGATGGGTCTTTTAGCCCTATATTTAGAGGCAGAGGAGGGGGTTTCGAATTAAGGGTAAAACAAATTTGTTTATAAGCTATTGAGATATTCGTTTAAGGGGTAAGGAGGCCCACTGGATCCATTCTGAACTCTGTTTTCTTGCCGGACAAATGATTCACCAGGAATTCGGCCGAAACTGGAAATTTAGTTCAGGCTCAAAGTTGTTTCTGAAGTCGATTAAAGATTCGGTATCGGCATAAGTAGACATCCTTAATCGAATTTGAACTTTATTTTCTTGACGGATAAGGTGGCAAAGTTTTCAAGAACCTGGAAATTTGGATTGAAAGGTTCGACTAGCTCTCTATGTCACTAGATCTTTTGCTCTGCATGCAGTTCGCCCGGAACGCTGCTAAAATACGAGGAATTTGGGAAAAAAAAAATATCCTAAAAGACCTTTTTGAATTCGATTAAAGATGAGATATTGGGGTAAACATGCTTGTTGAATTCATATCTAAACTTTGTTGCCTCATTTGATTAGTTGTTTGGTCGTAAGCAAAAAACTTCGAAACGGTGACATTTGTGTGTACATATTCAAGCGGTTGATTATGGATAAATAGCAAAAATGTTAAAGGGGTCTGGCGAAGACTCGGAAATGTACAAGATTCGAATGTCTGAATCAAGAAGTCTAATAAATATTACATTTTTGGGATCCCATCGAAACCTTTGGTCTTGTTTTTGACTTGACTTGACTTGCTTTATTTACTACTAATTACAAAATAAACTGTATAAATACACAACCGCCCGCGGAAGGCTCAAACAGCCTGATGATGGACGGCTGCAATCCTCTGCTTCTCCACCTATAACAAATTTCATAAAAAAAAGAAAGAAAAAGGACAAGAACACTCTCACTCAATTAACCTTTAATACCAAAATCTTAAAAAAAGAAAATATAAAAAAAGAAAGGAAAAAAGAGAAAATTAACTCCCCTCTCCCAATAAATGTTTTTTTGAGTTTTCCTTTAAATGACCCAATGTGTTCAGCCTCCCGAATTCCAACTGGGCAAAGAACTAATAACTTACAGGGTGTACTTCGCGGTGTTGGTGACTCCGATCGAGCCGTCAGTGTTCGCAACATAGTTGGCAATCGCGCATTTCTGTCCTAGCTCGTAAAGGGCGAAATATCTCGCATATTCGTACCAGACTCCAGAATACTGCAATGAAAGATTAGGTAACTTGACAATCTGGCATGAAATGTTTTCAGTAAAACTTTCCCGAATCTAATTTCTAGCGTTAATGGCCTGGGTCCCTGAAGATTCAGAATCGGAGACTTTCCACGGTGAAGATCCATGACCTGTCTCAAAGATGATGTCAGGGCTCGTTTTCTAAAAAAACACTCCGATTCGGAGACCAAATACTGCAATGAAAGAATAGGTAACTTGACAATCTGGCATGAAAAGTTTTCAGTAAAACTCTACCGAACCTAATTTCTAGCGTGAATGGCCTGGGTCCCTGAAGATTCAGAATCGGAGACTTTCCACGGTGAAGATCCATGACCTGTCTCAAAGATGATGTCAGGGCTCGTTTTCTAATCAACACACCGATTCGGAGACCAAATTTTGTCTTAGCAATGTGGCCAGATCTCGTTTCTGAAAGTTTAACTGAAAAGGCAACTTTTTATTGCGTCATTCAACTGAATACGCTGAATAATTTGGATTCTGCGAAGGGATTTTTTTTATTGTCCACTATCTTCTCTAGTTATGACGTTCAGAATATCTACGGTTGTCCTCACAACGCAATTTTCTACTATCATGCAGAAAAATTTAATCTCAATACATGCGCGGCGTTTCAGTGGCCAGTGGTCAGCTTACGGAAGATAGCTCACTGCGTGAACACTTATTTTTCGGAAATCGCTTTCGTCGAGCACACAACACAGATACAAGCGCTAGAGCATACAAATCAGACGACGAAATTCCAGTATTTGAAAATCTATTATTCGTGAATAGCGCGGCAACGAAGTTACGCATTTTCGCCGGGTTTTCAAGCTTCTTTAAGTGAATAAGTGATGGGTAACTAGATTGTCATATCTAAGACCTTTTCAGTTAAACTTTAAAGTTTGACATTTGGGCGGAGGCATGGTATTTAATCCCCTTAACTACTTCTAATCTCAACTTAATGTTGTTTTATCCTTTTAATCATCTTCACTAATATTTTACATGAATAGGATTATTATTTTGGAGTCTCAAATATTCTGGCTAAGTAGCTCTGAAAATGTCTCTGGAACTGTAAATATAACTAAAAAGTGGAAAAAAATTACGAATAAAAAAATCGTTTACCATATAGTTTTTTTTACGAAACAGTGGACGAATAACTTCAAACAGGGTTGGGAAGGAATTAATAGGTAAGGTGTGGTAAGGTACAGTACAATTTACTGTAGAAAAACTGAAGTTGCATAAAAGCGACAGACATGCCAATGGCATAGGAAAATGATGCTTCGTTAATTCTGATTGATTTGTAAGAAAAATTAACAAACCCCTGGCCTAAGGTGTTACAAAGATAATTTCGTTACACTACATTGGCCTGACATATCACAAAAAATCAACGAAGAAACCAACGAAATATTCTCCTTTTATTTCAGTATATTCGTTGGCCTATACAAACCCCATTTTCGTTGATTTCTTCGTTGATTTTTTGTGCTAAGGTGTTACAAATAAAAACAAACAAACAACTAACAACATCAGCACGAGAATTCTACGATAAAATAACTAACAACTAAAACAAACACAAATACAAATACCAACACCAAATTTTAGGACAACAGACATTGAAGAAAAAAAAGAAAAAATCTGTATGTAGGCTAGTGAGATCATCCTTGCGAATTTTTGTATGTCCCCTTTCATTTTTATCTCTGTTCTTGCTCGAAATTGTTTGCTATGTAAGACGAGAATGTTTCATACCCGAAGTCATGGCTTGTCTCGACAGTGATCCACCATAGAGGGTGGGTTTATGTCAAGCAGAAGCTGAAGATAGGATCAGGAATAGTATGTCCGGGTTTTAGTATGGACTTTGAGAACAATGTTTCAAGCTACTCAGTGTTTTATTGTCCCCCGCCCTCCCGTACTGTCAAAGAAATCCGTCCAAACTAAGCTCATCTGTCTGTCGGCATTGAGATAAGGCCTTTGAGATCAACAAGGAAAGTGCTCTGTTGTTCGAGAAAGCTTAAAATCTTTTGAGAATTTTAAGTAGCTTTAGAAATTCTTACATTCAATGGAATGGGTTTTGCTTTTTGGAACCGCTTGAGAGCCTAATCTTCCGAAAAGAAACAACGTGTACAAGTGCTTCCGTTGCGTAAGGGGTCGACAGTTTTCGCAAATTTGGACAGAAATTTCGTGACTTAAGACTTAAGGTGCTTTCACAATGAATCTGTAATGTTTTACGTTAGTTGAATGTACCTTTCGTGAACCTTTCACATTGAAACAGAGCTACGCTTAGTTAGAGGCTTTACTACCCAAAATGTTTGGGGGGGGGGGGCAAGAAATTTACCCACTGGCTGGTAATTTTTACCGACTGTTTTTGTTGAAAAAACGACTGTTTTCAAGAAAAAAATGACAGTTTTGAAAAAAAACTAGAGTGATTTAAAAAAAAACGACTATTTTGACAAAAAATCAACTGATTTTCAGTAAAAACGACTGTTTTCATGAAAAAATCAACTATTTTGACGAAAAATCGCGGCACTTCGCGCCGACTCGGTTATTTTTACCGACTGGTCGACAAGATTGAGGGGGGCGACCCCCCCCCCCCAGTCGTGACGCCCTTGCGCTCAGTATTAGAGGCATAGTTCTCTTCAAATTATTTCCTTCAAACATCCCCGGAAAAAATATCTGCTGATTTTTTTCGTCATTAAAATATCGGAAAAGTATGCAAATGCTTTTCCGGCTTCTCGACTCTTCGACAAACGATATGTTGTGCATAACGTTTAATGCAGATCATTTGCAAAATAATAACAGATAAGTGTTGTCTGTTGAAATCGCACAATCGCACAGCTGCTATGAAACTTCTGACAGTGTTTACTAAAGGAATACTTACGTGAAGGGAAATGTAAGGAGTCTTGGTTCTTTGCGAGTTACAAACCCCTATGGATCAATAATCTCATGTTCCCATCTTTTCCATACCCAACTGCGCTTCCACAATTGATCACGATTACTCCAGGTGCTTTACCGGAGCCCCCAAACAGCTGCCCCTTTCGTCTGAACTTAATGGCGCATTTCTAAGCAGCGTAGAATTTGCCGTAACTTATTCTGTCTGACGTAGAAAGGGAACAATCCCTGGATCTTGACTTGCAAGACTTTTTTCTAAGCATACAGAAGACACGGTTTTACAAGCTCTTTAAAATCGCGCCAGAGCGTTGGAAACCTATAATAAAACAATGGGTAAAAAAAAATCAGCTACGATGTTTGACAGCGATATTTCTGCCTTTCTTTGCAAGGGTTTTAAGGTACGAACGCGAGAAAAAGCGGTAGAATGAGTGATGGCAAGGCCGTATCCAAGGGGGGGGGGGGTAGGGGGTTAACCCCCCCCCGAGACATACAAAAATAATCATTTTTTACAGGCTTTAGGGGGGTTCCCCTAAGGGGGGGTAGGTAGGGGGTTCCCCCCCCCCCCCGAGACATACAAAAATAATCATTTTTTACAGGCTTTTCCCTCTGATCTATGTCTTTTTTGTCCGACCCGCTTTCCACCTGCAATCTTTCAAACCTCCTGATGAAAAATTTGTAGCCTGCGTAGTTGTATGATAGTTGTACGAAAAAGTTGCATGTAATACCATGTAATACCAAAGAATAGTATCATTTAATGTGCCTCAGACTGGTCCAATCTTAAGCAGCAGTATCCAGTGGCATCCTGTCTTGCCATTGTAGCATCCTGTGGTCTTGCTAATAGTAGCATGCAGTAGTGTACAGTAACACGGTAGCCTTGAAGTAGAAGCATGTAGTAGCATCAGTTAGTACTGCATGCTACTTTTTCGTACAACTTCATACTACCATTTTGAGATGAATTTTTCATCGGGCTGCAATTGATTGCAGGTTTGTTTCTTCCAATCCGGAAGGATGACCCTTGCCAAGAAGGGTAGAAATATCGCTGTCAACACGAGGTCAAACATCCTAGCTGAGTTTCCGTTTTTAGCCATTGTTTGAATATATATTTCTCGAGCCCAAACTGACTTGGTAGAGGGACAGGCCCGTATCCAGGGGGGGGGGGTTAAGGGGTTCGACCCCCCCCCCCGAAACATACAAAAAAAATATTTTTTCTTAGGCTTTTCCCTCTGATCTAGGTCTTTTTTGTCCGACCCGCGGGCAAGCCCCTCCCCCTCAACGAAATAAATCCTTAGATACCTGTTAGATTAGGGCCTGTAAATGGAACTCCCGACCTCTATGGTCAAGTAAAGCTGGCATCTGTAATTATCCCTAATGAAGGCTTAAGGTTCAATGAAAAATTGCCACAATAGCAAAAGCTAAATAATAGGCAACAAAATAAAATAAACAAACACACAGTAATAGCTAACAATATATAAATAAGTTACCATCAACAGCGATAACTTAATAGCAAAATACAGAAATGAAACAAGGGACAGAACAGGCCCAAATGAACTGAATAAACGGCAATCGTGAAATTTTATTGATTGTTAATTTATAACAAAGAGTGAGAACGAGTGGAGCCGATAATTAAACCATCCCTGCTTATACTCGAATAAGAATCACGCACATCTGCAATGGGGTGGTGGGTTTTGAGCTGTAAGTAGCCAACAAAATGCAAAAGCTTTGGTCTTGCAAGTCCAAATCCACAGACCGATCTTTCTGCGTCAGACGGCAAAAGTAACGCTAAAATTTTTCATTTTATTTATTTATTTATTTTTGTAACCCGCTGAAAAGACAGAATAGCGAGTATAGACAATAAAAAAGAACACAGAACACTAAAGTTCACTAGGCTATAGAAGAAGGGACAAGCCGTGATGTCCGGGGCAGCTGAGACGGGACGTTGTGGAGAATCTTTTACTTATTAGGGCCGAAAGTTTCAGCGATATATCGTTACGCTAAAAGTAAAATGGTCTAAAATTTAAGCAATCATTACCCTACTGTGAGTAAGGGGGGAAATACCGTTAGATTAAAGTCCGTATACAAAGATGGACTTCTTAATCCCAATGTAATGTAAAATAATGTTTGCTTTCATCCATAGTACAGGAAAGAGAAAATGATTGAGTATATTAAAAAGAAATGGAAAAACAAAGAAAAAAATGATCACACAACAGACGAAAAGCAAACAAAAGACAAGTCACAGAGTTGCAGTTTATAAATCAATCCGTAGCGCCTATGGGCGCATCGTCCCTAACCGGGGGCGCCATAATCGTAAAGCTTTGGGAAATTTGTACAGCACCTTCTGCGCTCCTTCTATACTATTTCGTTCTGGTGTCACTCATGTTCTACGAAAGAAGGAGATTAAAAAGATGAGATCATGTTATTTTAAATATGCAAAGCACCTGCTCCACTTGTCGAAATTATGTCATAACCATACATTGACGGAGAAGTTCAAAATTCAAGATGCAAGTGTTACCCTTCTGGATGTTTCCTCATCGCTTTCAGAAATCATGGACAACAGGTCCCAATCAGCGCACGACATTAGTATAGTATAGTATAGTTTTATTTAATTACAACAAACATAGATAAAAATCACGGACCAGTGCACATGCCTGGTGGCATACTTTAGCACTGACAATGTTGCACAACGAAAATAAAATAAAAAGCCGTCTTCTAACTACATTTTAACATCAACAAAAAGAGAACAAAAACAAAAGAAATTGCTCAACTACGCGTCGTAAATTTTTTTTTTCAGTAATTTTAGAAACTGTCGCTTATTGCTACATTCTCGCACTGATACTGGAATTGAGTTCCAGATTTTTGGCCCAGTGTGACGGATGCTGAAACTCGCTCTTGACGTAGGGCGAAATTCGCACGAAAAATCTGAACGATGAGTGGTTGGATAATTATGAAATTGGGAATTAGTTTGAAAAATACCAGAGAAATTTGAAGGTAAACTATTGTATAGATAATCATGGCAAATATTAGAAATAGAAATTGTATGAAGTTGATCCAAGGAATATATTCCTGAAGTCCCATATAGGTGTCTAACTGAAGATCTATATTCAACATTAAAAAGAATCCTCATTGCTTTATTCTGGAGTATTTGGAGAGGTTTAAATACAGATGAAAAGGTAGAAGCCCAAACAGAAATACAATAAAGAAAATATGGGTGGACAAAAGAATAATAAATTGATTTTAGAATATTTTTAGGAAAAAAATAACGAAGACATTATCCACTGCTTCCTAGCCGATTGAAAATTAAGTGTCTTTTTCTGTGTGTTTATGTGTTTTATTTATTTTCTTCATTTACTCCGCTTTTTGAAAATGGCGGGTCATAAATAAATTAATTAATTAATTAATTGACAGAGAGAGAATCACACTAATAATTCAGAAAATGTCAAAGAACAATCCGTTGCCCTTCTTGGCCGCTCTGATTCATTTTAATCGTTGACATTGCTCGTCGAGCTTCCGAATCGGCTCAACTATACCGTATTTCTTGGTCATGTCGGTACTGCGCATCCAGGGACGAAGACGAAGAAGCTATTTTGCGAATTTAAAGTAAACACGTTTATTTTTTAGTCGGTCCGTGTCATTTAATGTTTCAAGAAATTGCTCTGTCAATAGAACATGGGGATTGGGGAAGCGCAACACTGTTATGTAATTTTGTTAAAAGACTTCGGCAGTTGAAGTTGGGTTGAAACAGTTTGAGGATAAGACCAACGAGTTTGCTTTCCATGTTCTCAACAATCAATGCTTCAGTTTTTTTCAGTCGAATCGGAACACCAAAGACGTATTCTCGCCGTTCCTCGAGGACTCCCTGCGTTTTTGTGTGTCCGAGGGAAAACAACGAACGGGGAATGCTCGCGCTCCAAACCCACGAACGGGGAATGCTCCGATTGTCATCACCATCGTCAAAAAGGACTCCCTTTCAGATTCAGAGGGGAATCAGTTTTTGCTGGTGTTGGTGTAATGTGAAATTATTTATAAACAATCAGAATAAACAAATCCAAAAATAAAGTGGATTCAGACTAATTTCGTCAACTGCATTTTTTTCGAAAAAAATTCATTTTGGAAGCATTCTCCATATTCTCGTTGTTTTCCGTGCGCGGAGTCCGCGTGGAGTGACTCCCTCTGTTCTCGCCGTTCCCCTTGATTCCCCGAGGAGTCCTCGGAAAACGGCGAGAGTACGCCTCAAGGTAAATCAGTATTATCTTCAGCTTTTGCTCTACTCAAATCCACCGTCCTTAGCGGGTCACCGTCATGGTGAGACAAGATTTCAGCTATCATATATTCCTGCCCTGAGTAGCATCTCGTTTCGACGAAGACAGCAAATAAAATAGAAGAAGACATCCAAAAAGACATCCAACCATTAGCTGTTCATTAATTCATTCATATCTAAAATCAGAAATAAGCCATTGCTAAATGCTTGCAGATGATTTCACTGTTTCCCAACGACTAAAATGCAGTCAGAGCAAGGGATTGTTCTTTCATAATTTTTGAATTATGGGTGTGATTTTCTTTGTTTTTCTCTTTTTGGGATCCCAAAACATAAGTGGAGGGATATCTATCACATCTCAAGAGTTGTCCGTCCGACCGTTTGTCCGTTCGTTTGTCAGCACGACAACTCTCGAAGGGAATGAGATATTTTGGTGAAACTGGTGAGGATTCTTTGAGTCAAGGGAAAGTTCGAGTTCGGAGATGGGCACTGTAGCCCTATATTTAGGTGTGGGGGAGGGGGGGTTCAAATTAAGGGGCAAACAAAATATTTGGGTTAAGAAGACATACTGAACACGATTATGAAAACCCTTTTCTCTCCGTACAAGTAGTTCGCCCGGAATCCGGCCAAATCCGGAAAGTTTGTTAAAAGTAAAAGTTTTATTTGAAGTTGATTAGATGTTCCATTGGAGGTAAGAAGACATGCTGAATTCTTTTTTGAGCTTTCTTTTTTTGCCGGACAAGCAGTTCGCCCGGAATTCGGCCGAAACCGAAAAATTTGGCAGAAATAAGGTAGAAGTTTCGATCAGTTTCGTCAAAATAGATATGACTTGCAGGGGTAAACACACATGCTGAATCCATATCTTAACTTGGTTTTCTCGGATTATGTTTCTAAACTTTAATAGTAAAAATATTCAAGGAGTCAAGACCCAAGACAAGACCCAATTGTCGGTATCAAATATTAAATTGTCGGGATCCCATCGAAACCTTTGGTCTTGTTCTTTGTTGTGTGATCTTTTGCTGTGTTTCTCTACTTTAGCTTTCATTACTCCATCATTTGGTCTTTCCTGATCGATGGGTGAAAATAAACATTACATTACGTTACATATTCGTTCAAAATGAGTGACAAGTAATCAGGAAGGCGGTTAGAGACTCGGCAATTAAAACTGAAGGAAGTGAATTTACTCGCGATTTTGTCAAACTGTTGTGATACCTTGATGAAAGGAAAGGTAACAGGTGTAAAAAAATAGAGATTATAGCTGGTTTTAAGCAGAAACAACACATTTTGAGACCGTCTTTAAGAAGAAAGTTATTATGGCTACTCAAAAAATATAGCTTAAGTCAACTTACAGAGGAAACGCTAAACGGATTCTTTGTGCTGACTGTGGGACAGCGTCCACTGAAAGAGACTTGAGCGTCTGAAACACAAAATAAATAAAAACACACATAAAGCAAATGCAGCTTCATTTTTAGGCTGATTTGTAAGGAATGACAGTCGGAACCTGCGTGTTACGACACGATATCTTATCCTCAAAGTGGGTCATTAAAACCGGTAAAAATGTCTGCTCTGCTGTCGCTAAAGACGAGCGCATGAATGAGAAAAACTGCCCGGCGCATCCCAAGAATCTTCTTTTCTTCCTTTCATATTTCTAAATTGATTCGTATATTGTGTGCTGCTAATAATCGCATAATTATTAAATTAACTAAATATTTTGTGCCCAGACTGTCGGCATACTTTGTAATGAATTGAACAGGGGACTGTATGAACTGACGAACGAGCACTCTTGGTTGATTTAAATTATACAGCTGATTGTGCTCGAAAAAAGCGAGTAAACAACCAGATACTGAAGTTATTACTTCTGAGACTATTCATATTTGCCATAGAAAATAATCAAATTTTCTCAGCCCAGGAATCTTCTTTTCTTCCTTTCATATTTCTAAATTGATTCGTATGTTGTGTGCCGCTAGTGATCAGTTAATTATTAAAATAATTCATTATTTTGTGCTCAGACTGTCGGCATACTTTGCAATGAATTGAATACGGGACTTTATGAACTGACGAACGAGCACTCTTGGTTGATTTAAATTATACAGCTGATTGTGCTCGAAAAAAGCGAGTAAACAACCAGATACTGAAGTTGTTACTTCAGTTACTATTCATGTTTGCCATAGAAAATAATCAAATTTTCGCAGCCCAAGAATCTTCTTTTCTTCCTTTCATATTTCTAAATTGATTCGTATGTTGTGTGCTGCTGGTGATCGGTTAATCATTAAACTAATTCATTATTTTGGGCCCAGACTTTCGACATACTTTGCAATGAATTGAAAAGGGGACTTTAACGAGCACTCTTGGTTGATTTAAATTATACAGCAGGTTGTGCTGTAAAAAAGCGAAAAAACAACCAGATACTGAAGTTGTTCCTTCTGAGACTCTTCGTGTTTGCCATAGAAAACTATCAAATTTGTTTCTATTATGGAAGTGGTCTGATTTTTTTTTTTACCATTTGCGTTGTATAAATCGGTCTCAAAGAATAAGAAAGTTTAGATCTCTCAGAGTTGTCTACTATTCCAACTTTGTAATAGTAAAAATATGTTCTTTTGAGATTCTGGTCAAGTTCCGTCCTCAAAAGCGTAGCATAGGCCTATTCCAGTCCCCTTTTTAGGCTCGGTTAGGTAGTTACAGAGGCGTCACGTAGGGGGGGGGGGAGTTGGCTAGTCGTAAAAGTCTATTTATCCTTAAAAACAGTCTAATCGCAAAAACAGTCGGTAAAGTTACCAGTGATTCGGCAAATGCCTTGCCTCCCCAACAAAAAAAAAATATTTCGTCTAGTAACGCCTATAATTCATTAAAGAAAAGAACGAAATTATGCATCTGTCTAGGGCTAGACCTTAGTCCCACATTTAAAGCTACCCACTGACTCGGGTGGGGAAAGTTTTCACGGAACACTGTAAAAAGTTTTTCCGTATAAAGATTAAAGTTAACGGCAGTGTTTGCTACTCGGATTACTCTTGTCTCTACGCAGATAAGATCAATAACAAATAGAGATAAGATGAATCTGAGTAGCAAATACTGCAGTTAACTTCAATCTTTTTACAGAGGGACTTTTAAGAGTGAAGTGTTGGTTTCGCAGCAAAACCCCTCTAAATAATCATGCATATCAGTTATTTTTAATTTGCTAGTTCTTATGATAACACAACTCTTGATAAAAATTCCGATTTCGCTTTGTAAAAGGCTTCTTCTTATAATAGTATTATAATAATCTTATAATTCTTATTATAACACAAACGATTGATAAAATTCCGATTTAGCTATAATCGCATCTTAACTGTGAGAGGCATGCCTGAGTTTATTTCATCGGTATGTTTACCAGTAAATTTGCCAGTAGATATATCAGTAAGTTTACCAGTAGTTTACCAGTAAACAAAAGTTAGATATTTCCTTCGATCACGTTTTTCTTCGAATCACTTCGTCGTTGTATCCTAATTCTGTGCGTCTTTTGTGTGTCTGCTCAAAATTTAGGGGGGGGGGGGGGTCCTTGGGCTAATCAAGCTAAGAAGAACAGATTTTTAAATGGGATACTCCAGTTGCTAGTTTTCCTCGCATATCGCGACCGCTTGATACGGATCCGTGGTGAAAGATGAATGAATTTAATCCCCAAAAGCCCGTGTGGCCATGGCGGGAAAACAAAATAAAATAAGGGACTTCATTTGAGGGAAAACGGGAAACACAAAATAAAAAAATTGAGGACTTCAAAATATACGACTGGCTAAAAACACAGCACCGGCAGGCCCAAGAAATATTAACGTTATAAGTTCTAAAACGTTACGGAAAATGCCATTGTAGTAAAAAATAATAAACAAATAAGTAACAGGAATTAGACGATGCCGTTCACATCTTTCGCTGGAGAGAAGACAAGCCTCAGTACAAGCTTCTGACATCTCTACTCAAGACAAACCAAAGTGAGCGCCGCAGGCGAAATTTTTTCAATCCGACCAAAATTCAACTACTCCTTTACAACTTCTATCTTTTAATGTAGCTTAGACCCCAAATCTCAAGCTTAAACCGCGCATAAATGATGCACGCTTCAACTAATTAGAAATAGGGTAGGACTACGAAAGAGCCGCAGGCAAAATTTGTTAAATCGGCCTTATTCGGCAATATTCGACTACTTCCCACACAAACTCTTGCTTATAACGTGGCTCGGATCCCAAGCAGCAGCTTTTACCGTATGTACCCAAGACAAATTTAAACTCAGCACCGCAGGCGAACTTTTTGTAATCCGACCTTTTTCTGGCATTTCGAGCTTTTAATGTGGCTGAAATATTAGGCCTAACACCTCACCTAAATTACGGGCCATTCAACTAGATAGCGATGCAAACGACGCAAACGAATTGGGATATTTTCCCGGAAGTTGGTACGTGGTAGTGCTTCAACTTCCAATTTAGACTACACAAAAAATAGTGCAATCATCAGGTCCGCCATACAGTGCTTACAAAGCCTGTTTATCTGCAAACCTTACTCCGCATGCCATTTAAAAAAATAAAACTATTTCTTTTTAAGCTAAGGAGATTTTTGCACAAAACCAGATAGGATAATGTTGAAACGTCTCGCCGCAGGCGAAATTTTTGAAAATCAGCCTGTTTTCAGCGCCACATAGTGAAAATGTCACTCTGACAAGTTTGGAACATACGACTGTCATTCTAACAACCTCAAAACACACGATATTTCGTAAGGTACGTAAGGTTACAGAAAATCTCTATACATCCATACGACCAGAAATAGGTCATTTCCTGTCGAAATTCACCTAACTGCCTCATATGGCAAGCTCAGAAGTTACGACCGTCTCTAATATACGACTAGAAAATCTCTTCGTAAAATACGACAAGAAACGGGTCATTTTTTAGGGAAAATTCGCGGTTGATGTCATTCTGGCAAGTTCCATACGACTGTGATTCTGACAAACTGAAAACACAAAACTGTGAATCTGACAAGCTTAAAACATACTACTAAAATCGCTATGAAACAACACGACCAGAAACAGGTCATTTCGAGGACAAGTCCACGATTAGCCAACTGCTTTGTCTGCATTTATCTGGCAAGGTCAAAACTTACGACTGTCTCTAATTTACGACTAGAGAATGCCTTCGTAAAGTGCGACAAGAAACGGGTCTTTTCAGGCGAAATTCGTGGTTGATGTCATTCTGGCAAGCTCAGACATACGACTTTCATTATGGAAAACTCAGAACACACAACTGTGAATCTGAAAACATACGAATAGAAATTTCTTCGTAGTACATACGACTAAAAAATTTGATTTACGGGGGAAATTCATGTTTGGTACTGCCGGTATGTCATTCCGAAAAGCTCAAAACATGCGACTGAGAGTAGATCCTCTGGAGCATGGGGGGGGGGGTGAGTCACCCCCTCATGACCCCCTTTCGAACCGCCCCTGTGTGTGTCAAGTTAACGAAAAATCATAAGTCTGTATTCTGATTAGTAGATTATTTCTGAATTCCTTCTTTTAAACCCTACTGGGTAGAATGCGAGTACTAGCATGTATGTCGTAAATATTAGTACATTGAACTTAATGATATTGTTACAGCAGTATCCGGAATTCTTTTTTATCTCGGTTGTTCAAGAAAGGCTCTCTTCCCATGCTCCAGTTATGTGTGAAAGGAGGCCAGAATTCCAATCCACACGTTCCACTTGAGCACCCTGTTTACGTAACAACACCTCGGCACGACATCCCCCAAAATCTTGAATTTATTCAAGAAGTTTCTTTTGAAATCTTGTACGCAGCTGCATCGATTCAAATACTAAAATCATACTGGCGCGAGCCTGGCTTATTTCATAGGCTTTGTCAAACTATCCGGTAGGCTTTATGATTAATGACAGCCGGTAACAGCTGACGTAACTATTCAGGGGGCTCGCCCCTCTGATTGTGTGGTGGACATTCGTGTTCGCCAAAGCCTGGTTCCCACGAAAGCAGTATTAGCTTCTGTAAAGAAAACATCACACCTCATAAGAATTTATGCTTGCTAGTAGAGTTGGTCAGCCAACTTTTTTCTTTCTTTTTTTCCGCCTTGGCTTCTATTTTAGATTTTCATGTTTTGTATAATATTAAAAATTGTTAATCACTGTCGGATCCAAGGGCCTGCTTCGGAAAGGTCTGGTAGTGTATTTTTATTTTGCTTCAATCTCTCTTCCTGTTTAGTTACACAAGCTTGGCTAGGCTTGGCTTGGCTAGCTACTTCCATCTTAACGTTAATTTTTCTTAAAGACAGTTCTTTACTTTTTAATAAAACAAAATATTGAAAGAAAGCTAATGAAAAGCATTCAGAAAATTATTGTGCGACCGGTTCCTTACCAGTTAATACAAATCTGAAGCAGAAAAGCTGAGGCGTATAATTACGAAGATGGTGAGCGAGAAAAGGACCTAGTTTCGTAGGTGCCAGAATGTCATTGTTTTTTTTCGGCCAAAAGTCACAGGTTCCATCAGAAAAATGGCAAAACTTATGTTTTTATTAATGGACTGTTTAATCAAAGCAAAACTATGAAAAAAGACTGTGGTAATTGCTCAATAGCTGCCTTTTGGAGAATAGAGAAAAATAAGTTGAAGTAAGTTTGAAGAAATGTTGTTTCAGTTGGCAAGTTGCATTTTCGTTGGGAACGTGGTTGCAACAAGGTACGACCCAGCAGACCCAGGTTGGTTGGCTAGGAAAGCAACATTTTCTTTCAGTTTAAAAAAAAAGATTCTGAAATGCCTTCGACTTTTGTGGGTTTTTTTCTGAAAATTACGTCTTTTAATTGTTCTTTGGAGGCCTGGTTCTACTTTTCAGTAGTTGAGGAAAAGAGCTCGCTGAACTTCTGTGAAAGTTGATACGGCTTCGTATCATCCCCTTTGGGGGCGGATACGGTATCGTATCAGTCTCCACAAAACTGATTGTATATAGATACATTTACATACATCAATACATTTACATACATTCCATACCTGTTCGAGAAAAGTTATTTTGGTTTTCTCATACACACAAATGACATTGTTGGGGCTGACAGGTGCGGGGCTTAATTTTCATTTATATTCTGCTTTCAAAGAAGCAAACCAAACAGAGTAGGAAAAGGAAGTAGAAACAAGAACGAGATAGCAATCACCGCGCGATCACCGAATCATGGAGAAGTTTTTTGTCTTGGACCCAACTGTCAAGCTAAAAGAAATGAGTGAACATCTTCTGGCATCATTCAACCGCCTTCCTGCCCATTGCCCAATGCGCCAGCTAATGCAGTAAATTTATTGTTACTTTTCGTGTTTCGTTGTGTATTTCTTGTTTTGCGTTATTTATCTTTTGCTGTCGTCGTAGATTTTGTGCACCCTCTGTATTTCTTGTTAAGCGTTCATTTACATTTTTTTCTTTATGTACTGTGCTCAAACAAAGAAAAAGCAAAAATAAACCGAAAATCAACATCACATCAACTTAAACAGTTCACGGTGGGGCATTCCTTTCCCTTTCCTCCCAAACCTCCACGATCAAACACTTATTTTCTTAAATCTATGTGCTCACAGTAACAAATCGATTGTACCGCATTTCCCCCCTCAACAGAACACACTGGGCAAAAGTAAGGACCAATACCTTGCCCATTTTTACAAATATACTTTCGCCGCGTCTCCACTCATTCGAGCTCGTCATCCGCTTCAGTTCTCCCCCCCCCCCGACTCCCAATTTGAGTTATAATTCAAACTGCAATATAGCCTACAGTTCATCGTAATGTCCAGTCCTTCGGTAGTGTCAACGATCAGAACTGAAAATACTGTCTCAGCACTCCACCGGAAGAGCGTCTGCCCTACTCACCATCCTCTTCAATTCTACCCCCCCCCCCCAGTCCCGGCTTAAAACTAAAAATATAATGTACAGTTTATAGTAATTCCAGTCCCTTTGTACTGTCAGCGATAAAAAAATCTGTCATATTCCATCTCGAACACCCTGTCTGTCTAAGTAATCAACCCCTTGGTCAATGTGTAACGAAACATAAAAAGGTCTCAAAGCGCGTGCATACGTCTGAACCCACCTGGTGCCGTAAAATGATTAATTGTCCGGATCCATCTGATATTATGACATCTTTCCGGCTCAAAGCGCGTGTCTCCATAGCGCCTGTTAGCGCCGCGTAATTAAGGGTGGTTTTAATTAACTGACACTGAAGTGGCCCATTAAACGCATGTTAGTGTTTTGCATGAGATTTGTAATTGGTGACAAGACTAGGCTAGGAACATTAGGGGGCGGGGGGGGGGGGGGGATTTCTAGCTTTGTTTCGGCGGCGCAAAGCCGATTCGTCAGCTGAAATTTAGTGTTTGGCCCTATGAGCAATGACTCGACTCACTCGGTGACGTTAATCATTTTTGTTAGTTACCCTCTTTAACGTCCACTTTATCCAGAATTACGGAAAACCTGAATTTAATCATTTTTTCTGTTTGTAAATTTAGTCCAAGTTACAATTCAACTCCGTTTTTCAACTGTCACATTTTTGCACTATGCAAAAATAATCTTTTATTACTTTTACTTATAACTGGGGTAGCCCCAAAAAGTACGAATGTGATTTTTTTTTCTTTTTTTTAGGTAATATAAAAATTATTTAAATTACGGCTACGGGTTTAAACTGGCTACGGGATTGAAGGAGACTTATGTAAGGTGAAGTTTAATCGTGATTCTGCCGATACTGGGCGCTGGGTTGAGTGAGAGTTTATGTAATGAGATGCAGACTGATAGTGACTCAAAGGGACGGTGTTTTTTCTAAACTAGTATTGAAATAGCTAGAAGTACGGTCCAACATGAAAAACTGCAACCTAAGACCGCGTGGGAGGGATGGTGGGGCATGGACTCTCACTCAACCCAGCGCTCCAGTATCGGCAGAACCAGGTTTAAACTTCTCCTTAGGTAAGTCTCATTTAATCCCCAAGTTCCGGGGGAGCGTTGGGATTGAGTTCATGTAATACGCCTTCATAAATTCCTTCCAGATTAGTTCTTTTTGGCCGCTTATGTGCTAGCAATGACACATAACTTCTTGGTGTACGCTTATCCAGGTTTATTTGGCTATTTTAGTTTAGTTTAGTTTATTCATAAAAAAAAAAGTGAACAGCATTAACTCTACGTGGCCTCACCATAAGGCCTGGCAATGGGCGGCGCGTATTCTTTATTCATATAGTCCTAAGGGAAACAGATCAAAGAAAAAAGAAGAAGAAGAACTGAAGAATAAAGACAAAACAAACTGACAAGAAAGATCCACTAACAAACGATCTTCCATCAACAAAGCGCCCTTGCCCCCCCCCCCAAAAAAAGGAGTTTGTCTTAGGCCTAGCCATGTTTGAAACTGTTTAAAATGCTCCTGCCTCTATTTGTGCTCGACCCAACTTAGTTCTGACAAACTTCATCATGGCTTCCGACTTAAAGGCTAAGTGCTAGTTGACTTTTCCAAGGGGCTAATGCGGGACTCGGTATGAAGCGAAAGCCTAACCTCTTATTCACCCTTCAGATAACTTATACCAAGATCTCACGTGTGATTGTTATTACTTCTCTAGCGCATCTGGCGGCGATTCATCATTGGATTTTATGAGGGGCGCATGAGATTTGAAAGCCGTTTGTCGGTTGCAAAACTTTTTGTTGGAAGAGTAATCCGTGGAAATTCGAAGATCAGCCAACTATGAATGAATGAATGAATGAATGACTGTATTTAAAGCCATTTTTCAGGCCGTATACACACATATACAACAACAAACAAAATCATGTAACGCTCATCTTTCGAATAATAAGACCTTTCCGGACAAAATTTCCAACTGCTACTATATTTACTTTCGACGTCGACTTCAAAATTCCAAGAAGGGGCTCACAACCACCATCCCCAAGAAAACTCCCTCTTACCTCGCTTAGCCCCTGACACCTGAAAAGAAATGGTCCAGCCCATCAAAATCACCGCAAATAGGGCAAGTATTTGTACAAAATGAGACTGCGAGAAAGAAACATGATTTAATAGAACACGTCAATCTTAGAATCCTTTCATATCATTTTTCCTGGGAGTCTGGGTGAGGGGGGGGGGATGAGCACGGGATGACGAAGCTGCATCGGAGATAAAACGGTACCCCCTCTCAAGCTATTACCAAGCTATTTTGGGAAACACCCTTCTCGATGGGCACGAATAAACGGTTAGCGACAAAACCACAGACCTATGGTTGTGGAAGTAGGGGTAACAGACCACCTCCTCTTCATGTCTTTCAAATCTGCCCCTCTGTTAGTGTCATATTGAGAAATAAGTGTTTTTTAGAGGACTTGAAGTCTCAAACACATATTTTTGCCTCAATATCAGAATTTTGGCCCTAGTGTTTGACATGTATGGTTGGATTTGGTATGATGTTTCGTAGTGCTATTTTTCTAGCTGTAGCTAGGAAGAGCTGCTAACAACTCGTTTAAAGGATAGTACTATAGTACTGATGCAAATTGTTTCCGTCTCGACTTCGATAATCGCTCCGTCAACCCTTAAAGGACCTGTCTTACCTATAATACTAACCCAGCCTACTTCCATAATTACTCCGTATATTTATAATCCCGGAAACCCCAATTCCGTACGGTACATTCTATCCCCCCCCCCCCCTAATGAAACCACGCTGATTTTCTCAATTGCCGTTTTTTGCTACCTTCGATGTGTATCACGCTGTCGACGGTTGTCTGCGAGAAGTTTTTCCATCAGAAAAACGGTTGTGTAATTGTTTCCCTGTTTTCGCTACCAGTCAACGGGTCTCGGAAAAGGCTTAAAACAGCCAAAACCGTAGGTAATTTGTTGAAAGCACAACCTACTTTTAAAGCATTCAAATATTTTAAAATACTGTAAGTTGAAGAGTAAATAGTGCGAGGGGTCCTTTAAGCTCGGAGATCCAGAGTTCATAGGGTACATTCAAACCCTCCGAACGATAACACACTGAATTTTGCACTTGCAGTGATTGTGAATGCGTATCATGCTCTCGACGATTTTTACAAGAAGCTCATTCTTCAGAAATAAAAGTGACATGAATTTGTCCTTGTTTTAGCCAGAGGTCAACGGGCCTTGAAAGGCTTACAACAGCCACAGCCGTGGCCTGGCCGTGGCTAATTTGTTAAAAGCAGAGTCTAGTTTTAAAGTTTTTGACTGTTTTGAAATATTGGAACGTAAGCAGTGTGAGAAGTCCTTTGACAAGTTAAAATTTTGGTTGCCTCGATTTAAAGCAATTTCCTTACTACAGCCACCCTTCCAACAGAGGCTACATTTGGGGGAGTAGGCAGGGACACAACCGCTTAGATTTTGGAGGGGCAGAAAATCCCAACAATGTCATCCACCTCGGTACTATTTTATGGTCTATAAATAGGTTTCAAAGGTCTTGTTGCAAAGTAATGACAAAGTAAAATGCAAAGTAATGACGGTACTTTGAAGTTTAAATGAAAAAGGCTGGGATAGAACAATATAGTTACCCATCACTTATTCACTTAAATTGGCTTGAAGACCCGCTGAATTGCGTTACTTCGTTGCTCCGCTATTCGCGAATAATCGATTTTCAAATAGCGGAATTTCCATGTGATCTGTGGTACCTCTTTGTGCTTGTATTTTTTGTATGCCTTACGAAAAAGATTTATGATTTTCTTTTGGTACAGACACTAAGCAATCTTCACCAGTCTCACCACTGCCAACTGAAAAGCCGTGTTCGTGTTGAGATTAAAATTTCCCGCGTCATAGTAGAATTTACGCTGTGGGGACGGCTGCAGACATTCTGAACGTCATAACTAGTTCAGATAGTGGAGAAAAAAAATCCCTTTGCAAAATCCAAATAAATCAATATATTCAATTAAATGACACAAAATAAGTTGGCTTTTCAGATAAACTTTAAGGTATACTCGTCAACAGGTCCGGATCCAGGAATTTATTTCGGGGGGGGGGGGGGGGGGGGGTCTACCAGCGGCTCGGACAAAAATGATTATTCTTGCATGTTTCTAGGGGGGTTCGTATCCCCTCCCCCTGGATACGACCCTGCTCGTCAACTACGGCAAATTTATCTTACGCCTTGCATCATATTATCGGTGCGATCGCTGAAGAACTCTGATAGCGAGGACGGAAGAGCTCTGTGGGCTTCATGCGACCAACCGTGAATAATCGTATTGCATTCAGCTATTAAACCGGGTTCAGGTCCCAACAAAAGGGAACCGGGGACTTGCCGGCGGAAATCAGACGCGTGCGATCCCCCCAACAATAGAGGCGAGGGGAACTGAGGTATATGGGATAGGTGCAGTTGAGCAACAGTATTACATGGGATAGTGGAGAGGAAGGTTGAACATTAGTGAGTGTCCCGTAGTTGGGAAGGTGTTGTGTGAGATCTCTTGGTCTGATACTTGTAACTAAAGGTATGTCGTGAAGGCTTTAGCTGTGAGATTGTATTCGCTTTTCGTCGAGTATTGAATGCTTTTGATTTTCTTCAGGCTTGAATGCTTTGACTGATGATTCTACAGTTGCACTTTTTCTAATATTATGAAACCAGCTCTCTTCTCAGTTAAGTTTCATGAAATAAGTCTTCAAATTATATTAAAATACCTTTGCTCCATTCGTGAACGGACAAGGTAAGCCTAAACTTCGTCAAACAAATTTCAAATTAAACTTCATTTACTGTTGCAAAATTCGTCGGATGGCACGAGAGCTGATTTTCTAAGCTTTGTTGCTTCAGAATCTCAAAGTCGAAAGTCTTGTACTTCACATTATTAAAATATTCTTCTTCTACTCCTATCCGTTTTCGTTGGGTAGACTGCAATCTCTCTATGAAGTTGCTTGACGAAACATATCTTGTGGTTAAGACGCAGTTTAAGTATGGGTGCGCCATGCGAATGTGTTGACGACTCGCATTGAGAGCTTCCTAGAAAGACTAGGATAATGAGCGTCTAGAAACTAGCAGGAGGGCGCAACTAGGAAAATACGAATAGGTTCCTGGAATTTATTCCTTCGATAACAACTCTCATTATTTTCCGCCTGAACAATATCCGGTCCTAGCCTTTTCTCCAGTTAAAAATACACTTTTTGACTTATCTTCCACATTTTCTAATCATTCGGTAGAGAAGAGTTATCAGCATTTATTTCAGGTTGTTTCTCATAAACGAATTTCCTGTTCCCTGTCAAAGTCAGTTGCAAATATTTTGTATAACTATGACTCCCTTCTCTAGCTGTAAGCTGTTTCATTTCATTTCTTTTCATTTCATTCATTTAATATTAAAACTCTTAATCATGAAAAATATAATAAAGAAAATACACACATACAACACATGTTGCAACACTTGTAACCCCGGAAGCTAGGCTTTTGAGGGGCTTTATTATTATGATAATACTTCATTGGCTAAATCAGTTGATTGATCGATTGAAGTAGTTAGACAAGAACTGGAACTCGTTCATACATTCGTAGAAATACTCTTATCACTGGAATAGGCACTCGATTGTAAGCACTTTTCGTCTTCTATTTTTCTCCAGCTCGTATACTTTTTTGCTGGCATGGCTAGCGTGGACACGCTATTCATGCTTCTTCTCTACCCTGACTGCTATCAGTTGGCTGATAAAATATTTGTTTTGCACAACTACATTTGAAGCCAAATTGCAGGTAGTTATCCGGGATCACAAGTTGTATGACAACAACTATTATAAGAATTACTCCTCAGTTATCTGGAGTACCTCTCTTAGCCATGGGGACACTTGTTCGCCTCTTTTCCTGGTAGGCAAGATACACTCTAAAAAGTTTTTCCAAGTAAGGATTAAAGTTAAATGCAGTATTTGCTACTTTGATTAATCTTATCTGTACTTTGATACGAATCAAAGATAAATCTTATCTCAGTAGAGACAAGATTAATCCCATTAGTAAATACTGAAAGATTTTGTTTTACAGTGTAGAGAGGTCACTCTTATATTGCGGATCTATACCCCAAAATCATTAAACTTACCGAACTATCCGCTAGAAAATATGAATTTGTAATATTTGTAACCATGGCTTCCTGAGGATTAAGATACCCAATCGCCTGACCCCTAAAAATAGCCTTTGCCTTTCCGACTGACCTTGGATTCTCCGCTGATTTCCGACTGTTCGGATCCCCCAGTTTCCTAGGAATCATCAGTCACGGTACATGGGGACTAAATGGAAATAGAGGGGAATGGGTCTGATGAAAGGCTTACAGCTTGGCAAACATCTTATTATCCCTGTGAGCAGGGCCGTATCCAGGGGGGTGTTAGGGGATTCGAACCCCCTACGAAATATACAAAATAATCGTTTGTATAGGCTTTAACTTATGATCTATGTCTTTTTTGTACTTTTTGGTATGGACTAGGTCCGACCCGCGGGTAAAGCTCCCTCCGAAATAAATTCCTGGATACGGACCTGCCTGTGAAATACTGTGAAAATCGGAGTTGAGCGTGATTAAAGACTGTGATGATTTTGTCACAATAGCAGGTCTAATAATGTTCTAAGGGTTGCCAGCGCGGCAACCACCATTCATTTCAAAGTAAGGATAGTGTGACTGTTTCTATGTGACTATTTCGTGTGCTTCAGTTTTGTACCAGACTTTTACACACATTTGACCAGACTAGAGCACCACTATTCCAATTGGTTTTCTCGAGTCCACTCACTACCGACTTGTCTGATTACAGTGCATCATAAATTTGACCTAACCAGATTCGTCCGTATGTTTTTCGTTTCTTCTTGTTCTTTTCTGTTTGTTTGGATAACTCGCTACAAATGTGAAAGATCATTTGTCTGTGTCAAACTGCAACTGTCCCCCGTTTGTTCAGATTAAGCATAGAAAGCATTGAAACGAGCATTGAAATACTCAGTTTGATATTGATTTGCTTATCCGTTGTACTTTAGGAGATTCGTGGATATCAACGAAAAAAAAAAAAATAGTGGTACATGAGAAGGAACGATCCTAGAAAAATTTATACTATTCAGTTAGAAAATAAGGTTGAAAATCACAATGGCGGATTTTGGCGCTCATTACGACTGTCATTTTTCGCAGTATACGCTTGCGAAACCGTGACACTTCCGGATTTTCATCCCCAAAAGCTGTGTAACTTGAACTACAGAGTTCCCAGACAGATTTTAAATTCTCAGCGCAACTTCCGACCAACAACAAAAGCCCCTTTCAAAACTCGAGCCTCGATCAGTTGCTATTGAAGACAGCATTCTTCCCACTACAGTTCCTACGTCTTCTTTGAAATCAGATCACGTGTTCACAAAGTATGCAGTAATCGCTGACCTTTCTTTCACATAAGAATTTAGAGACCGTTACCTTGAAGGTTTGGAATTTAAATAAAAATTACAAAAATAAACACTCGCTAATGAAGGGGATAACCTTCGTACGTCTCTTTTGAAACAGCAGCAGCTTTTCGCGATGATACGCTGTAAAAAAAAAAATCTTGCAGTATTTGCTACTGGGATTAATCTTGTCTCTAAAAAGATATCCCAGTAGCAAATACTGCAGCTAAGTTTAATCCTTACTCGGAGAAACTTTTTACAGTGTGTGCTTTTTTTATTTTTTTTATGGTGTATGTTTTTACAGTGTAAATTTAGTGTGTGTGTTGTGGACCTAAAATCAACTAGTCGGCTTACCGCCGTTTCAAGATTTTTAACGAATAAATTAAATTGAAAATTGAACTGATTGATGCATACTTTCCATAACGTAAGATTTTCAAGGTGACGCACTTCAAAGTTTAAAATTTAATAGTGGTTCGGGAATTTCAACTTCCTCTCTTTCGCATACGCGTACCATAAGAATTACCGTCACCAAAAACCTTGAAAAAAAAGGAGAGTTATCAGTACTCGCTATTGAAAACAGCTTTCTTTCCGACACAGTTTCACCAATACACCTCGTTTGTAGCCTAATCATGCCTGGTGTGATATTTTCCTTAACGTTAGAATTTAAGGCAAACATTGTCTGAAAGTTAGGTGCAAAATTAAATTGAAATAAATTTTGTTTGTAACCCGTCTAGAGTACAGCAAAAATAAAAAAGAAAGAAAAACACTATAAGAACAACCAAATACTTTAAATTCACTAAAACGAAATAATAATAATAAATAACAATGCCGATTTTAGTTTCTTTATCCTTGATGTTTGTTTCGCGTACCGGACAGTAAGAATTGAAATGACCGTTACCTTGAATCTTGGAAGTTCAGTAGTAAACACTCGCTACTTAAATAATAGTATCTGCATTTGCAGCCTCCACTCTTTCGGAAACGTAGTATGTGCTTAAGAAGTATGGTTTTGACGTCCGTAAGAATTTGAAGCGGTCCTTATAAGTTAGCAATTTAAATAATAGTGTGTAGATTTTCGTTCTTCTATTCTTGATCTAGCTTTTACCAACTATATTGGGTAAATTAAAGTTATCATTCCCTGAAAGTTTCGAAATAATAGGTACAGTAATAAACACTCGCTGATGAAAACAACAGCGTTTGCAGATGGAACTTACGCCTCTTTGAAAGCATTCGCCAAATATGCTTTGTTAATGTCGTTCGTTAAGTTAAAATTATTAAAAAAAAAAAAGTTTTATTTTAACAATAATTTTCAGGCTTCTTTTGCCTTAAGAATGTAAAGGTATTTGTTTGCTTTGAAGTAGGCTTACACTGAATGAAGCTTATACTAAATAAAATAAAATAAACATTTTCTAGGTAGTCTAACAGTTCAGGTTCACATAGTTGTATTTCTTAATTATATTTTTGTCTTTTTTTTTATTAAAAATGTTTCGTTCTAGTTTGAAACTCCAAAGCAGCTTCAGCTTTAGCATGGTTGTGTCGGCTTGAGTTGTTTTCCGCCTTTTTTGTTTTTGGCCTTTTTTTGTGGTAGCTTATAGCTTGTCTTGTTATTTCGCTTGTCACCTCTACCACCCGTTTATAGTTCCTCCGGCGTCATGTCCGGTAGCACCCCCTCCCTATCTACTCCTTGTTCCTGAATATCAGCTTGATCTCTGATTGTCCAAACGCAATTCTTGTTCCTTGATTTCAAGGGTTGTGTGGGGACATCAGTGGGAAAAGCCAATCATTTCGTCGAAGCTCGTCGTTGGCCGTGATTTGTGATTATGTGTGATCCTCAGAATTGTCCTTCTTCTCTTGATTGGAAGACGAATGCCGAAACGGGAGAAATCGTTTTGTGACCTCCGTGCGTGGGCAGTCCGCAAAGTTGACCGCCTGGACAGGATAGCATTCTAAGTCGTTGAGGTGGCTTGGAGATAGCTGTTTTCCTATCCAGCCATTTCACTTGCCCAGTCGACTTCCAGCCGTGTCAAGTCAGATTTTGATTGATTCAATGCCGCAAAAGGTAAGGTTGGTTGTTCTTTCCACTTGCGTGATTCTTATGATTTTCAACGTTTTCTTCTTTTACTTATTTGCTAGCATGCGATTTTACGGTATTGCTGGATTTTACTTCTGTTTGGCCTATCGTCTTGTTTTGTTCTTTCTGTTTGTACATGTTCCTGTTTTGTAATATTGTTCAGCGCGCCGCCAGATGTTTATGCGTCCTATTTTTCGTGATCAACGTTTTTTCGTCAAAGAAATCGTCTAATTTTTCTCGTTTAATTTAGAATGGAGATCCCAAGCTTTTAGAGATTTATATTAACGTTTTATTTTTGCCTGTCGTGTTGTTTTGCTTCGTTGTATCTCCGCCTTTTAGTGTTTTACTGTCTGATGCTTATACGCTTTACTCTCCCTGGGATTTACGTAATCAAGTTCAAAGCCCGATGCTGCTTTTAAAATCGGGTGCATCTTGCGAATATCAAGGTAACCATTGGTCTTTTGAGGCCATGACAGTTTTAAAGTCCGTATTTAAATCTGGACGCATTTTTTCTATTCCAGTAATTAGCTCCTGTGCTTACAAAACTACCTTGTCTTTTGGATCACCATTTTTTATGGTGGAATTTAGGAGTCCCGGCGTCGCAGACTGCATTTAGGGGGCTAGCAAAGTTGCAACCTGAAGGAAGTGAACGCAAGGGAAAGGTTATAGTTGTCACGAAATACGGAGAGGAGTTGGTTTTATGCAAAAATTTCGAGGCCCTCTTTAAGGTATGTGGATCTGTGTCACGAACAGCGCCCACCAGCGACTGCACTGAGGGGTTTTAGAGCTGGCAACTCTTTGCCGACTCACGGACTGTTCTAAGGTCGCCCGAACCTCCAAAAATAAGCCCGAAACAGAGAGAGTTAAAATACACTTCTGTATTAACAAGACCAAAGGTTTCGATGGGATCCCAAAAATCTAATATTTGATCCAGACAATTGCGCACGAACTACCATACTTGTCCAGAAAAAAAAAAAAGTTCAGAAGCGAATTCAGTGTATCTCCTTATCCGTATAAAGAACATCTAATCAACTTCAAGTAAAACTTCTTCTAAAAAAAAATCCGGTTTCAACTGGATTCCGAACGAACTATATGTCCCGGTAAAAAAAAAGATTGTCATATACAGATTCAGTGGGTCTTCTTACCCCTAAATCTGTCATCTAATCAACTTCAAATACAACTTTTGATTTTAACAAATTTTCCGGTTTCGGCCTGATTCCGGGCGAACAAGTTGTCCAGGTAGAAAATACTTTTCAAATAAGTGTTCAACATTTCTTCTCACCCCTAAATCGAACATCTAATCAACTTCAGCTAAATGTTTTACTTTTAACAAACTTTCCGGTTTTGGCCGAATTTCGGGCGAACTTCTTGCCCTGCGAGAAAATGGTTTTCACCACCGTGTTCAGCATGTCTTTCTACCCCTAAATTGAACATCTAATCAGCTTGAAATAAAACTTTTACTTTTAAAAGTTTTTCCGGTTTTGGCCGGATTCCGGGCTAACTACTTGTCCGGCGAAAAAATGGTTTTCGCCATCGTGTTTAGCATGTCTTTTTACCCCTAAATTGAACATCTAATCAGCTTGAAATAAAACTTTTACTTTTAACAAACTTTCCGGTTTTGGCCGGATTCCGAGCGAACTACTTGTCCGATGACAAAATGGTTTTCACACCATGTCCAGCATGTCTTTTTACCCCATAATCGACTATCACATCATCTGTTTGAAAATATTTCATTTGCCCCTTAATTTAAACCCCCTCCCCCACCCTTAAATGTAGGGCTACATAGTCCATCTACGAACTCGACCTTACTCTTGACCCAAAGAGTCCTCACACCAAGTTTCATCAGAATATCTCATTCCCTTCGAGAGTTATAGCGCGCACAGACGGACAGACGGACAACTTTTGCGATGTCATAGGTATCCCTCCACTTACGTTTTGGGATCCCAAAAACACAGTTTATATTCAACTGTACACACTTCCGGAGTGTGTGGATTGTCGCAGAACTCGAAAGAAGACCCACATTAACTTCAAACTAATGTAGCAATTTATCTATTACACTTAAATAAGAAAAGACTTCAATTACTGATAATAATATAAGATTAGATAATTTCGCACCGAATATTTTTCTACAAAACATTATGTTAAACAAATAATAAATTTAGTTCCGTTGATTAATATAACTTTGATAATTTGAGTTCTGTGACATCTATAGTTTTTGTTGTTGTTGTTTTGTTTTGAGGGTATTTAGTCCCTCACAGGTTCGCCTCTGGGCATTGAAGATTCTATTTTTTTTTTAATAAACCCTTATTCATTCAAAAATTCAACACTAAACACTTATGAGGCTCATTCATTTTATTGTTCAGTGTTTGGTGAGTAGTTCTAAAATATAATTATACCTCCTGAAGCACGGCTCCATTCGAGTTAAAGGTGACAACCTTTCGACAGGTAGCGTTTCAGTTGATGCGGAGCAGAGCAAAATAACACTAGGGTGTACCGCCAGGACCTATGCTTTCCCTGCTTCACAAACGGGCCATAGTCGTAGCGCCGTCCGTTACGCTTGCGGCATTTAAAGCGAAACAAACTTGCGGGTTTACAAATTTCTGGTAAAGCTAAGATGCAGACTGCGGACATCGTGGAAACAGGGGAGGTTGTATCTTTTCTTTGCTTTGTTCAGAATATGAAGTTATTGGAGCCAGCGCTGTTGCACAACTGATTGAGTTTCAGTAGGGACGTTCTCTATCGCTAGTGTGCTGTCATTCGAGTGTGTGTTACTTTTTTCAAGTCTTGGCACTACTCCCTAGTGTTACTTTGCTCTGATGCGGAGAACACATTTGGAGTAGCGGGGCCTTGTTTGGTCCGGCGTCTGGACTGTTACTACTTTTCGGACAGTTTCTCTGACGAAGCTGAATGAATCTTAACTTATCCTTACTAAAAGAAGGAAAGGAAATGAGAGGTATGATGCAGGAAAGATAACTTCAAATAGGAAAGGTTACTAAAAAGAGAAAAGCTGCACCAGGAGGAATATGAAAGCCGCGGAAATAGAAACCACACTATCGTGGCATTGCAGTTCAGGTGATTCGACCGGTCGTGGTTTTTCGGTGTCGGCCTTTTGATTTAGTGGTGTTTGCTTTGCTTTTCTTGCATCGAGCAGTTTTATCATTCGCCGTTTTTATGGCACTTGCCCGTCAGCCAAGTGCCATATAGCTATCGCAATTTCTGTCCGTCCGTCGGTCGGTCGGTCCGGGTTTTGCTAGTTCGGACACTTCCAAATAAGCTAGGACGATGAAACTTGGCAGGCATATCAGGGACCCCAAAAGATTAACTTGGAAACACTCGTTTTCCCGAACCTACCATCGTGGGGGTACTGGAGGAAGGGGGAATCCGGAATCTTGAGGTATTTATAACATTTGAACGGGTGATCGGATCTTAATGAAACTTGATATTTGTAAAAAAAAAAAAACCTCGTTTCTCAGACGGCCCACTTCAAATCCGAACCGGATCAGGTGACTTTGGGGGGAGTCGGAGCGGGGAGCCGGAAATCTTGAGAAACCCTTAGTCACGCTTGGAGTTGAGGGATCGGGATGAAACTTGGTTGGAAGATCAAGCACAAGTCCTAGATACATCGTTGACATAACCGGGCCCGGTTGGGGCGCTGTGGGGGGGGGGAGTTGGCGGGGGGCATTCTGGTGATCCAGCGAGTTCGGTTCGATTTGAATGAAGCTTGGCAAGTGGAAAGAGCTATCGGCTCAGATGTTCTGTGCCAAGTCCGGACTGGATCCGATACTGGGGGAGGGGAGTTGGAAGGGGGCACCGAAATTTTGTGAAACACTTAGCGTCGAGGGATCGGGATAGAAATTTGGTGGGAAGAACAAGCATAAGCATTAGATACCTTCTTGACAAAACCAGATTATATCGGGGCTCTTTGGGGGGAGTTGGAGGGTGTTTCCCTTAATTCCGGTGATCTCGAGTTATGGTACTTCCAAATGTGCTAAAGAGGATAAAACTTGGCAGGCATATTATTGACCCGAACAAAAAGACTTAAAGACGCGACACTATACCCTAGGAAGACTTCCGTTCCCGGATCCGACCATTTTTCGGGGAGTTGAGGGAGGGGGAATCCGGGAATTACTGACTTCCGTAGATTGCAAACAAATGGGTGCATTCAAGTGAAACTTTATGGGTGATAAGAACTGATGACCTAGGCATGCAAAGCATGTGTCCGAGCCCCATGTTGGGGAATTTGGGGGGGGGGGGGGGGGGGGGGTCCGGAAACTTTGTGACACTCATAAAAACCAAACAATAGGCCGAATGGGATGTAAGTTGGACAGTACCAAGTTTATGCGGCCTAGATTTGTCATTTGGCGTCCGACCAAGGTAGATTTGTCATTTGGCGATCCGACCAAGGTAGAGAATGATGAAGCGGGAACCGGAAATTTGCAGATATGCTCCGGTTCGAGTAAAACTTAATGGACGAGAAGAGGAGATGCGAAGTGTATGTCTCTGAGTCGTATTCGGCCACAGTGGGGGAGTAGGAGGGGGGCTCGGAGATTTTGTGGCTCGCATGGGGGTTGAAAGAGTGAAGTCATTTGAATGAAACTTGGAAAGTAGAGAGATTGTATGCCTTAGATGATATATTTTAAGGTCCGGACCGGATCCGAGCACGGTGGGGAAGGGGACCAGACCTATTCGTGACAAGCTCATAGCTCTTGTTGCAGATCGCGATTTTTGCTAACAGGGTTTTGCAGTCGTGACTTTAAAGTCGAGTCAGTACTTTCGCATGTTGCGTGTTGTGGATACGTGGCGCAGTTTTTACTTTCGCTTTTCATTTGTCGCTGCGCAGCTAAGCGAATAATCAAAACTGTGCCACGTGACAACTCAGATCCATTCTCCTGAACCTCGGGCCCCACATCCGGAAACTAAAATCGTATTTTACGAACTCGTGCTCTACACCAGTAGTTCCCAACCGGGGGTACGCGAGACCCTCGTCAGGGGTACGCGAAGGTCCATATCTCTGAATTCGAAAATGCCTGCTTTCGTCAAGAAAATAGAGTTTTGGCTCACGAAGGTTGGGAGAAACCGACCCTTGACCGGTTTGTGGACGATAATGAATTCTTATTCAAACAATGTTTACAATGGATACGTCAGCTATGATTCTTCATCAGCGATATTTCGGCCCTTCTTGGCAAGGGTCCTCGTCAGGCTGTCAATCCTCTGGGTCAATGTCGGGGAAGGAAACAAACCTGTAATCATTCAAACAATGTTTCAAAGTCAGCTTGGGCTCAAAGAATATTGATAATAAAATTGGCAACCTTGCAGCCTCAAGTATCCCATTTATTACTATATATTTACACATTAGGCTTACAATTTATGACAATAAATGACGTCTTTTTGGCTTTCTGATCTTGACAGATCTTAGTAGAATAGTAGAACAAGGATTCTTCAAAGGGGTGCGCAAACTTTTTGAACCTTAATTAGGGGTACACGGTACGGAAACGGTTGGGAACCACTGCTCTAGCCCTCTTTTGTAACCTTTCCTCCCGGGGCAGCTTTGCTTTTTTCGGTATACTTGCCATCTGGTGCAGTTTGCCTCTTTTAGAATGCCTTCCTTCTTTCAGTACACGTTCCTCCTGCACCGTGCCTTTCCTTTCCTGCTTTTAGTCGATCCCTGTAACTGGTTCCTCTACTCGACGTTCTTCGTCGAATTTTGAATGATCACACTTATTCTTTTCGGGAACTGTCCGAGAGGATTTCCCCGTGCTTTTCCGGAAGAAACATTCGGCATCCAATGGTTCACAAAGCGTAGCCCACTGTTCAGTCCTTCTTATTTGACAGAGAGACTTCATTCCAGCAGTTCTTCAACGATTTATTTTTAGTTTCATAACAGATTACACAAGGATGCGCAGTTTCAACAAATAACACTTGGTATGTTATCTGTTATTATTTTATGTGTTATTTGTAAACAAGCATTCTTAAACACGCAAACAAGCAAACGTTATGTGTAAAAAGCATTGCCAGAAAAGCCGAACACCGCTGAAAAAGCACATGCTAGCTTCTCCGATATTGTAAGGACAAACAAAAAAGTCAGCAGATGTTTTTCGGCAGTGTTTCGGCTCTTCGTGTACGTATAACCCTTTAAAGCTTAATGTCTGACAAATTTAGCAGGTATCATTTATCATACCTGTTTAAACCGCGCATCCTTGTGTTATCTGCTATGAAACTTCAGACAGTGTATTATCGTCGATATTACGTTCGTCAGCGTTTTTACAAAAGGTTGATTGCATTTTATTTCGTTTTATTACGTGACATAAAGCAAACCCGAAAGACAACATTTCTTAGTTGATAGCATATTGCACATTCGATTAGTAACAGTCCAAAGGTGAATTTAGGCAGTGCTTAATTTGGCGGCATATAATATTCCCAGCGAGGTCCCCTTGATCCCCTCATACCCAAAAATATAACGAAAAGAACCAATAATATCAAACAAATCAACAAAACTTTTGAAGATTCTTGCTGTTTGGAATCCAAGAGAACTCCATGTCGCTCCAAATATGCATTTAGCTGAGTCCACATTCCGTCGAGTGCACTACGCAGTACCAACTGCGTTGTGGAGGATACAGCTCCGACCGCACTTGCAGCCATACTTCCCAGTTGTCTTGCGGACGCAGCAGCCAACTGTGTAGCAAGCTCGCTTATCGTTGGCTCTTCCGCGTGCTGAGCCTCTGATCTACGAAGATGCACCTCTGAGATACGAAGCTCCGCCTCTGAGCTACGAAGACGCGCCTCTGAGGTACGAAGCTCCGCCTCCGGGCTACGCATCTGCGCGTCCGGATCCCGCAGCTGCGTAAAACTGGCCGGCGGTTCGCTCAAGGTTAGAGCTTGATCTTCCGTAGGAATCGTTTCTTCATCCTTTGACTCCGGTTGCTGGTACGGTTGACTCTTTCTTCGGCTTGGTCGTGTTGGGACGGGCGATTCGCTTCTTTCGTAAATGTGAACAACTTGTTGGGGTGGTAGCTCCGGAACTTGGATGTTTATTGTGCTGGGGTCAACGGAGACGCTTACGTTGAGGGGTGTGTGACTCTGAATCTCGGTGACCTGAAAATATATAAATCAGTGTCTGTATGGCACCTCCAGACTTCGGCTGTATCCAAGTCTTTCCATCCGTTTCGGTCAGGAAAACGCAAAACTCAGCTGATGTATTTGTTTAAAGCCCCGTTCAGAAGCATGCTTAGGCACAGGCAAGTGCTACCGTTCACACCCATGCCTAGGCACAGATCTTGGGTCAGGCACGGAGTTCTAGACTCTAGAACTCGATGCCTGGCTAAGCCTGGGCGCGTGTCTAGGCACCTGTGCTTGGCTAGGGATGCTTGTGAACGCTTAAACGAAGTCGCGTCTATAACACCAATGAAACCTACTTCCGTTCTTGCATTCATTCCGGAGATCCATTCCGGAGATTCATTCCGGAGATCTAAATTGCATATGTTACATTCTATGCCCGCTAACGATACCTCACTATCTTTGCACTTGTCGCTATTCACTAGATTACATGCGCATTATGCTCCCAACGAGTGTTCGCTTATCATGCTTTTGATGCGTAAAACCGGTTATCTGAATTTTGGTGAGTTCTTGCTAGAAGTCAACGGGCCTGTGAAAGGACTTGAAACAGCCAAAGCCGTCGATAATTTTTTAACAGCAGAGCCTATTCTTCCAGTATTCAAATAGTTTTGAATATTGGAACATAAACAGTAAGAGGTGTGCTTTAACACAGTCGAATATGATTCGGAGTCAGCTTGGGAAACATTAGTTGCGTTTGTTCTTGTTTGAAGGAGATTAGCAGTAGCAATAATAATGTTACAATGCAACAGAAAAGGCTTTCGCTTCTGAAAGTAAGAATCATTAATATGAATTTGTATAATCATGTAGTAATTAGTAATAATCCTGTAGCATGCTTGGATGTCATTTTGAATCACATATTTGATCGGTTGCATTTTCACAGCATTTTCTCTCATTTTGTCTGAAATTTTTGTCTTCTCCGTATTAAATTAAAACGATAAATTCTCATCTAATCCTATCGAAAACATTATTCAAGTTAGCTTCTGCGGACTGCGAATTCTCTTTTGAGATTCCTAGGTTACGTAAGGTACAAGAAAAAATCAGTCTTTTATAATTGCATTAGAATTCTGTAAGGGTTCCCCTGAATTTTGGTAATATTCCCGTAAGAAGTAATTTCGTGTTTACATTTTGTGTCTTTCACGGATTCACGGCCCACCACAATGACCAGTCTTAGTTCTATATGTTTCTTTTCGACGGCAAGGTCTATGCGCTAGAAAGAACCGCGTAGTAACTGCGAGCCGTCGTGGGGCTAAATACCACCATAACAGCACTTTAGAAGCATGATAATGGAGCTCTATCCAAAAAGGTAAAAAGAGACAGATCTATTCAGGTGGTTAGACATGCTGTAAATACTACACGGTGTCTTTTTTCACAAATGAGTGCAGAACATATGCTTCTTTACAGATGGTCCGGCAACCAGTCCACTTGGTGGTTCACTGACAACTAAGACTTATTTCTTATTCTGAATTCATGACAAACGGGATATAGTGTAATACTCCACTACCTCACATATGAAACTTACCTGTAAGATTCCAGTGGCGAGATCTTCTGCAGAAATGGTCCTAACAGTCAGCGTGTTAACAGTCAACCTGTCGACCTCTAGCTCTGTCAGCCTTAGTCTCTGTGGTAGATCCACTTGCAAAGGAGGAATAGGCGGGATGTGAACTGGGATAAATTCTGGGAACCGGATTTCAGGGTTTAGCATAACCGGCTGAATTATGGGCTGGGGACTTGTCGACGGTGCAGCAACTACCATTGTGTTTGTCGGTTTAGCCTCTAGTATCTCTGTACTCGCGGGGCGTCGTGGAGCTGTGACGATGTCGGCCAGGGGCTCGAACTCTCGCGAAGGTTCTGTCTGTACTGAGATTGACACCTCCTCAATTGGGGTGTAAGTGAGATTTTGAGTGCTGGAAGCGCTGAGAATGATGATCTTATCTTCAATATCCTTTTCCATATCTTTCTCGAGGTTCTTTTCAACCTCATTCATGAGTTCGTTCAGCTGGTCAGTATTAACTGGTACGAAGCTGGGATGGGTTGTCGGTTGAGGAACAGTTGGAGGCTGTTGAGTATCAACCCGCAGATTCTCAACAATTCTGGGGGTTTGAGGTTCCATGTGCGACATTTCGCAGATGACAGCTTGGTTACTTGTTGTCGTGGGTGCAGCGGTGTCTTGTGGCTGCTCCCTGACAACGTTGCTGATTAATTCGTCAGGACAAAACTGTAACGACCTAGACGAGCGAGTTTCAGGTTCAGCGAGTGGAGTAGGACAAGAGTTTTCTTCGATTGGTATAATAATGGAAGTTGTTGACTCGGATGCTGGCAGTGATTTACCTTCGTCTTGGTTTGTCGTGACTTCAAAACGGTCACGTATGTGTGGTTCGGGAAGAGGTGATACGCGTTCAGGAGTGAAGGGAGAAATTGGCACTTCTGCTGCAAGCTCTGTTGTTAGACGAGGAACATCTCTAGGTGGGCCATACAGAGCGCAGCCGACTGCTTCCGGCTTTGACAGGGTTTCCATGCTGTCTTTTGATTCCGGCACATCGATAGGGGTGTCGTCGTGGACTCTAAGGTTTTCCATTTCTACACAGCGGCGTAACTTCGATGGGGACTCCCTACCGTTCATTTCCGCCACTGGGGCAGCTGACTCACTGAGTGCAAAGCTTAGTCTTCCAGTCTGAACTATTTCAGGGTCTTCTTGGCTTCCTTCCGTTGACACAATTGTTGGTAACTGGCCGAGTTTAGGTCTTGGAGATGCATCGGCTTCAGTAAGAGGATCGGCTGCGTCTGGAAGGTCTGTAGCAGAGTCGCGATCGCTACCGCTGTCGGAAGATTTGCCTTGCTTCTTCTTCGTTCGAGGCAAAGGTGGGAGAGGACGCTTGTTCATCCTTTCAACAACCTCGGCAGACTGCAGTTCCTCCATGTGGTCGCTCTCACCGGGATGAGGGGTAGATTGTCTCTGTTCTTTATGTGAGTGGCGTCTTGTTGGCCGTTGTGGGCGAATTGTGCAGTAGGACCGATCAAGTTTCGGCGAAGTTGTCTTCTTTCGGCGCGGGGCAGTACAGTACGAATCTGGAAGAGGTGGTCTGGGTGGTGGAGAAACTGGGTACTCATATTGCTCGTTTGCATCATCAGGTACGGGTGGAGGTGGTCGTGGTGGTTTCTTACGCTTCTCCCCAACTTTGGTAATGACAGCGTACCCATAGCCATCGTCTAATCCCTGACCTGGTGATGTGATCTCGACCCACTGAATCCTTTCAGCCATGTCAGATATGTCGGCTTCCAAAGAGTCGGCCGACGTTATATATTCCTCTGCCTTGATTGCTGGCTCATCTTCTACCTCTTCGGTTTCCACGGTAACGTCGGATACCTTTTCTGCAGCAACGATGTCAGTCGTAACACCTTCATCAACTGACACTTCTGCCTCAACTTGGTCTTGCTCTCTCGTCGATGAAGTAGTCCGGCTTGACTTCTTTTTCCTTGGCAAAGTCTGTGGTTGTTCAGCACGTACAAGTGACAAGGCAATGACATGAGGGGGTTCAGTGTCAGACAGAGCAGAATTTAGTTCAGACAACGCAATGACGTGAGGTGGCTCAGCTTCGGACAGACCAAAAGGTTGTTCAGAAACCACAAGATCGGTGTCTTTCAAGGCTGGTGCAATCGATGATCTTTTCTGCTTACGTCTTGGGAAAGTTTTAATTATTTCGTCGTCGTGTTCGTTCTTTATGTTCTCCTCTTGTACTTGGAGAATTGGCATTGCTTTCTTCTTGCGCCTGGGTATGGTTGTGATAGAATCAACAATGCTTTCGCTCTGAACTTTCCTGCTGCGGCTTCTATTTGGCTTAGATGGCACTGGCTTTTTCTTTCGGGGTAATGTCGTCGGAGCCTCTTGGATTTCGCCATTTAGGATGTTTGGTAGGTCTCTTGAAAAACTTTTCTTTTTCCTAAGTGGAACATTATGGTACTGAGGCTCGGGAAGAGCTGACGAAAGAGTCTTCTTTTTGGCTCGGGATCTAGAAGGGCGATCGGGATTAGGAACAGGCACATCGTACTCTTGTGTGCTGCCTTGGAACGCTGCTTCTAGCTGAGCGTTGAAAGCTTCTATGTCTACTGAGAAAGGTCGAGGAACGGCATAATGAGGAAGCGTCTGACTTTCATTTGTAAGACTATTCTCAGGATCTTTGGAAGACGCATCTTTGGAAGCTGTTCGCGGTTTCTTGGTGCGAGAGGGACGTAGACTTCTCTGCCAGTCTTGGGTGTTCTCCTTGTTTTCGTCGTTTACAGTCGCAACTGACTTCTTGGGCTTGCGGCTTGGTCGTGAGAGAGTCTGAATTTCTTCTGTGGATTGCTGTTCTGCCACGATTCCCTGACCTTCCTCTTTAGCATTTTGATCTTCTGGCACCGAGTCTTGCACCTGAGTGATCGGTGAAGGATCCTCTTCTGGCCTTCCTGCTTGATACTCGCTGCATTCAGTAGATTTATGGGATTCAACCTCAAAGACTTCCTGCATGGCATACTCTGTTTCATTATTGAATGTGGTAGCGTTAAGATTTGGTTGTTTTGGCTGTTTCGTCCTCCGTATCGGCTTCTCGATAGGTTTTCTTTCCTCAAGATTTAATTCTGGCTCTTTGTTCTCGTTCCCAGTACCATTGACGTACAGGGGTTCGATTGCGTCAATGTTTGTTTCTTCAACAGGACTGCTTTGAAGGGGGAAGTCTTCGTGATGGCCTTCTTCGCTGTACCTGCGTGCTAACTCGCCTTGGGAGAAGTCGACATTGTAATAATCTGGATTGTCTACTGCCAGTTTCGGTTGATCTTCTTCGACTGTCGTTTCACTTTGGGGGAAATAGTTGTTGAAGTCTTCGGAACCATAAGAATGCTCCAAAACCATGTTCCGTATGAGCTGGTTAGATTTTGGCGTAGAGTAGGCAACATCACAAGAGAACGATGGGACATCATAGCCTTCAAGAGGGTCTCTGGCCCTAGGTGTGTCGTATTCTGGAGGTTGCTCTTCTGCAGGGATTTCAACGTCGAATATGGCGCTCGATGTTCCTTCAAGACTGTCTTGGGGTTCAAGCTGTCCTTTTTGTTCTTCCGGCTTCTTGGGTCTACCTATATTCATGGATGTCTGCAGTTTTTCCCCTGTTACTTTCAAAGCTTCTTTGCTCTTTGCAGCAGTTGATTGCAGTGCCACCTTTGATTTAGTGAAGGCTGTTTTCGACTTGTTGGCAGTGACGGTTATTGCATCTTTCGACTTCACTGCTGTATTCTTGAGCGCCTCCTTTGATTTCGTTGTTGTATTCTTCCATACATCTTTACTTTTGCTAAACATGTCGCTGACTTTGTTTTTGGTTGTAGTAGGCTTCTGCGCGTCAGGATTGTCGAGATTTTCTGCAATCTCGACAAGCTCCTCCTCTGCCGGTGGCGGCAATTTATCCTCTTGCTGGTCTGCAGACGTGGATTGCAGCCCATAGACTCTCGGTACTTGATCTTCACTCTCATATGTCGTAATCTGGAAGGAGACCGCCGAAGGGTGAGCAATTGGCTCATAACCGTCTTCGATATCTTTTTCCATGCGAGACTTTGACCTCTTCTTTCCCCTGGTAAGACTTGACATTCTCTCTTGGACGCGACTGAAGCTTTCACCAATTCTCTTTCTGATTGGACTCGCACTTTCTGACCGCTTTGATGCTGCCGGTTTTAGTTTTTTCATTGCTTCGGCATTAACTTTCTTGACATTTCGCTTTAGACTGTTAAACTTCTCTTTGGCAGGTTCAGAGATGTTCTTCATTGCTTCCTTGAGGTTATCGACTTTTCGCTTCTTTTCTGGTGCTTGTTCGACATTTTCTCGGTGCTCGTCACCTTCGACACCGTTCTCTGCAGATGTCATTTCATTTTCGTTTGCATTGAAAAACTCGTCGAACTGATCACCCTGAGTCTCTTCTGCTTTCTCTTGCCGGACGTAATGCTCGTCATAGCTGCCAAGACGATTCGAGTCAAGCTGCTTAAAAGTTGTATCAACGAGCTTCATCTCCTCTTCGTCCATATGCTGGATTTTTTCAGCCTCTTCTCGGAGGTATTCAAGAATATGTTCAGGGAGGCTATCGTCTTCTTGTCTGTTAGAAAGATACGCCTTCAGGAAATCGGGTAACTCGTCCCCAGCACTTGCTTCACTTGTTTTGGGATGTTCCTGTCTGCTCTCAGCTTGTTCTCGAATGTATTCGAGAATGTGTTCTGGGAGACTGTCATCCTCCTCTCTATTTGTCAAATAAGCTTGAACGAAATCGGGTAGTTCATCCCGAAGACTTTCTTCCTTTGCGGGTGGCCTACCGTTCTGTTTCTCGACTTGATCTCGAAGCATTTGCTCGTGTTCCTGGAGCTTGGCAACTCGCTGCTGGAGATACTCGAGAATATGTTCGGGAAGACTGTCATCATCAGTACGTTGAGAAAGGTAAGTGACAAGGTACTCAGGAAGTTCTTCTTCTGATGGGAGGTCGTCGATAAAAGCTTGAACCTGCTCTTGGACCGTCATGGATTGCTCAGGAGGCTCAGACTCGGTTGAGGGCATGGTTGGTAGGTTGACAGATGTTTGTGGCGCTTCTGCTCCACCGGTATCTGCAAAGACAGGAGTTTGTAATGTTGTAAACGATGAGCACTGTAACAGACGAGTGTGAGCTATGTTTTTCTGGGTGGTTGTCTTAGAAATTGTCCTTACCGCGTCTGTGTTTATTTCTTGATGTGTGTGTATATTACCAGATCCAAATATGAATGTGCGTGTACGAATAGAATATACATTGTGCAAAATTCGTGTATCTACCCGCCTAATCCGATTCGTTGCACGGCTCTCCTGAGTGGCTCCGGCAAAAATGCAAAATAAGGGAGTTTCTTCTGTTTGCAAAAAGCAAGGGACAAGGAATAATTTTGGAATTAGTTGTGGGAGACCCAAATCTCGCACAGTTTTATACTTGACCGTTTCAAGTTGCAGTCTCTCTAGAACAGAAAGTGAAGCGGAAATTTCTACTTAGAACTAATTTTTGCCATCGTATTCGACCTCCTTCCCTCCTTGCTGTTACACGGATTGTTGCCGAAACTTTCGTGGTCAAAAGAGTGATCAGGGGAAAAGGCGACCAGGGGCTATACATAAGAAAAAGAAAATAAGCAAGTAAAATGAAGCTATACTCTGTGCGTGTCTTAGTGGACATTTTTTTTTAGCGGTGTGACCTTCCAGTCAACGCACACAACTGATTCGGCATACTAAGTAGTCGATCAGTCAGGCATAGCCTACGAATATTTCGGAAAATATTTAACGCCGCTGTGTTCAGGGTCATTCGTACGAAGAATTTGAAACGTGTGATTTCTGTGGAGAGATTGCTGCTTATTCGACAGTGTAGACTTAGATAATAATACTATTTCGACTTAGATAATAAATTGTCAAAGTGATAACTATTTTGAGCCTGTAATTGGTTGGGAACGTTTTTTCTGGTTCGTTCTTAATTAATCTTTTGGAAGCTGTAATTTCTTTCGGGTTTCAACGCTGGTATTTCAAGGGTCATTCTTACCAAGGATTCGAATGGTGTGGTGTATACAGAGAGATTGATTCCCACCCGACGAAAACGGAAAGGGGCATTTCAAATAATTTGACATTGTGAGGTATAAAACTTTCGACGTCGACACTTCTTGTTGACGTTTAGTAACTATTCTGAGCCTGTAAAAGTTTGGAAACGTTTTTTTCTGGTTTGTTCTTAATTGTGTAATCAAATTTTTGCAGAAAAGCTCCATCAGAAATGAGAGCTTGAACGCTTTAAACGTTTGCTACGAAAACGAATCTTGCTTCCTACTCTTTGATTTTGTATACCCGACCGATAATGCGATACTCTGTTTCTGTGCTCAAACTTTGAAGCCTTCAAAGCTCTCATTTCCAAGAATTTTTTTTACAGAAATGAGATTTTAAAAATAATAAAGAAGATTAAAGTTACCAGCAATTTACGGGCTCAGAATATTCAAAAACGTCGAAAATTTGGTCTCAAATTCGAAAGTCCTATGCCTCCCATTGTTGAATTGTTATATATGTCACTTTCATGATCGTGTTGAAGTATCTCTCTACACTGTCAGAAGTTTCATAACAGATTGCCCATAACACTTTCAAGAATAACACCTTTTCACTTAGAAAAAAGTGTTATGACCAATTAAGTTTATACTATTTCGTGCCCAGATCTCCAGCAACACCTTCAATAGGTAAAAATACTACACTGTCAGAAGTTACGTAACGACAACAGCAGGATGCGCGGTTTCAACAGATAACGCTTTGGGATGTTATTTGTTATGTTTCTTTCGTTCCCGTTAGTATTTTTACCAATTGAAGGTGTTGTTGGAGATCTAGGCACGAAATAGTGTAAACTTAATTGGTCATAACACTTTGTTTCTAAGTGAAAAGGTGTTATTCTTGAAAGTGTTATGCGCAATCTGTTATGAAACTTCTGGCAGTGAGTTAACTTGAATATAGTCGGAACTTGAAATAGTCAGAATCCCTGCTGCAAAAATGACATATTTGGTCATTTTGTGAAATAGAGTGATGTTTATGTCCTACGTAGGACAAGAGTGACAAAAACAAAATAGAGTGACAATTCACACTATCGTGCGACATGTAGCAACTCCGGTTAGAATGTAGTGTGTGAAATTCACACCTCAGGGCTCAAGAATGGATGGAGCGATTACGGAAATAGTCTAAGTAAGTAAGTAATTTATTTGTAACCCGCGATTTCGAAAAAGCGGATTAAATGAAAGAAAATAAATAAAACACATACAGACACAGAAAAAGACAATAATTTTCAATCTTCGGCCAAGAAGGTCTGCTTCAGTATTGTAGGCAAGATAGGTCCTTTAAAGGACCCCTCTTGCTTATTCTGCATTTTGTAATATAATTAGCTCCCATATGGAATTAGAAGCTTCTAAAATCTCCACCTTTCTCCATTGTTTCGTTTCGTAACTACGAATTCTTAGCGCTTTTTCGGCCTTGCCGAGTTTTCCCGTCACCCAAAGAAAAGTTTGCCGGAATCTTCAATGTCTGTTGGCAACTCTTTCTCACAGAAGGATGTGATAATCTTCTATTTATTACTTCTTTTATTTGCTTTGCTTCCCCACTTTTTAACCAAGGCACGATCAGTTTTCAAATGTTTTGCGCCCAGCCGCCGCGTCGGAGAGCAGGAAGGCTGGATATAGAGCGTGTTCCACCCTCGTACCAATAGTAACTATTAGTTACTAAATCCGTTCCAACCTCACGAAAAGTTACTACGCTGACCGTTCCAGCCTTCTCGAAATAGTAACTAATAGTAACTATTTGCTTACCACGCTCGGGAGCATGGTAAGCGTAGTAACCACGAATCTCTGTCACGTGATTGGTCGGATTCACCCGTGGCATGATATTCCGCTGGAAAACAGAAAAATCGTTCCAGCCTTGACGACAAAAAGGTGACGTCATGCGTGGTAACTACGGTAAGTAGGATGGAACACGCTCATAATCGGCAAGCTCTAACAAAAAAATCGCTTGTTTCAGGTGGGAAGTAATCGCATTTTCGAAAACATTTTTTCTGATCCATTTTATAGGGAAAAGATCATTTCTAGTAAGAGTTGTCCTTTAAGGCTAGTTCTTTTTATAGAATATCGGTTCTCTCTCTCCCCCTTTAGCCAATTTGTCTCTACTCTAATCAGTCGTTGTCGTTCATTTTCAGTGTGTCGGTTGGGAATCAATTCGGTGAGTTCCAGGTGCCTGTGCCAAGGAAGTGTAATTGTCTGGCGTTTCCCGATGAAACTTGGCACCCTGCTCAGTTATCAGTTCCATGCAACTGACAGAGCCTCACATAAAATGGGAGTTAGCTGGTAAATCTATTCTTCTGTGGTGAGATAGGACCTTATCGTTGGTAAAGGGATAGGGGACATCGATGAATGGGACGTTGTAAGGGTGACTAGAGCATTTTATGGTACTGTTTGGGACGATTAACAGATCCGTTTTTTATGGCACTTGCCCTTCGGCGAAGTGGCATATAGCGATCGCAATTTCTGTCCGTCCGTCGGTCGGTCAGTCGGTCTGTCTGTCCCGGTTTTACTAGCTCGGGCACTTCAAGATAAGCTAGGACGATGAAAGTTGGCAGGCATATCAGGGACCGGACTAGATTAAATAAGAAATAGTCACTTTCCTGATCCGACCATCTGGGGGGGGGGGAGTGGAGGGAGGGGGAATGAAGAAAAACTAGGAAAAATGAGGTATTTTTAACTTACGAACGGGTGGTCGGATCTTAATGAAACTTGATATATGGAAAGAAAGACCTCGTGTCTCGGACGTCCCATTTTAAATCCAGAGCGGATCCGGTGACACTGGGGGGAGACGGAGGGGGAAACCGGAAATCTTGGAAAACGCGAGAAGTCGAGAGATCGGGATGAAACTTGGTGGAAAGAACAAGCACAAGTCCTAGATACGTGATTGACATAACCGACCGGATCTGCTCACTTTGGGGTGTTGGGGGGGGGGATCCGAGTTTCTAGTGATCCCGCGAGTTTGGTGCTTCCTGATGTGCTAGGACGATGAAAATTGGCACTCATATCAGGGACCCGAAAAGTTGTTTCCCCGATCCGAGTATCTGCGGGTGGGGGGGGGCTGGAGGGAGGGGAATACGGGAAAATGAAGTAGTTTTAACTCACGAACGGGTGATCGGGTCTCAGTGAAACTTGATATATAGAAAGACCTTGTGTCTCAGACGTCCCAGTTTAAATCCGGACTGGATCCTGTGACATTGGGGGGAGCTGGAGGGGGGAACCGGAAATCTTGGAAATTCTTAGAGCGGAGAGATCACGATGAAACTTGGTGGAAAGAACAAGCACAAGCCTTCGATACGTGATTAATACAACCGGACCGGATCCGTTCACTGTGGGGAGTTGAGGGGGATCCGAATTTCTAGTGATCCCACGAGTTCGGTACTTCCTGATGTATTAGGACGATGAAACTTGGCAGGGATGTAAGGGACCCGAACAAGTTCGTTTCCCCGATCCGACAATCTGGGGAGGGGGTGGAGAGAAAGGGAATCCGGAAAGGGAGGTTCTGACTTGCGAACGGATGATCGGATCTTATGAAACTTGATATATAGAGAGACCTCGTGTCTCAGACCCCCGTTTTAAATCCAGACCGGATCCGGTGATATTGGGGGGAACCGGAAAGCTTTGGAAACGATTAGAGTGGAGGGTTCGGGATGAAACTTGGTGGGAAGAACAAGCACAAGTCCTATATACGTGAATGACATAACCGGAATGGATCCGGTCACTGTGGGGGAGCTGGTGGGGGGGTCCGAGTTTCTAGTGATCCCACGAGTTCGGTACTTCCTGATGTGTTCGGACGATGAGACTTGGCCGGCTTATCAGGTACCCGAACAGATTGACTTGAGAATGTCGTTTCCCCGATCCGACCACCGTGGGGGAGTGTAGGGATGAGGAAACTGGAATCTAGTGGCCAGCTCAGCTATTGAACGGGTTATGGGATTTAAATGAAACTTGATATTTAGAAAGACCTCGTGCCTCAGATGTCCCATTTTAAATCTGGACCGGATCCTGAGACATTGGGAGGAGTTGCAGGGGGAAACCGGAAATCTTTGGAAACGCTTAGAGTGGAGGGATCGGGATGAAACTTGGTGGCAAGAACAGGCACAAGTCCTAGATACGTCATTGACAAAATAGTACGGAATTCGGGCACTATGGGGGAGTTGGGGGGGTCCGGATTTTTAGTGATTGCGCGAGTACAGTACTTCCTGATGTGCTAGGACGATGGAACTTGGTAGGCTTATCATGGATCCGAGCAAATTGACTTGATAATAGTTGTTTCCTCGATCTGACCATCGTGGGAGGAGTGGAGGGACGGGTAATCCGAAATCTAGTGGCATGGGTAGATATTGTACGGGGGATCGGATTGAAGTGAAACTTGATATTTAGAAAGGCCTCGTGACTCAGACGTCCCATTTTAAGTTTGGAACGGATCCAGTGACATTGGGAGGAGTTGGAGGGGGGAACCGGAAATCTTCGGAAACGCTTAGAGTGGAGGGATCGGGATGAAAATTGGTCGGAAGAACAAGCACAAGTTCTAGATACGTCATTGACATAATAGGGCGGGATTCGGGCACTGTGGGGGAGTTGGGGGGGGGGGCTTCTAATAAGCGCGCGAGTTCGGTACTTCCTGAAGTACTAGGACGATGAAACTTGATAGGCGTGTCAGGGACCCGAATAGATTGACTTGAGAATATTCGTTTCCTCGATCCGACCATCGTGGGAGGAGTGCAGGGATTGGGAATCCGCACGGGCAGTTTTTGAGCGGGAGATTGGATTTGAATGAAACTTGGCAAGTGGAAAGGGCTATCGTCTCAGATGTTCCAAGTCAGGACCGGGGACGAGGGGAGGGAGGGGGAATCCGGAATCTTGTGGTATTTATAACTTTCCAACAGGTGATCGGATCTTAATGAAACTTGATATTTGGAAAGGCGTCTCAGACGACCAAGTATAAATACGGATTTGATCCGGTGACTTTGGCGGGAGCCGGAGGGGGGAACCGGAAATCTTGGGAAGCGCTTAGAGTGGACGAATCGGGATGAAACTTGGTGGGAAGAACAAATGCAAGTTCTAGACACACCATTGACATAACCGGACATTCGGACACCGTGGGGTAGTTGGGGGGGGGGGGCTTAATTCTGGCGACCCCGCAAGTTCGGGACTTCCTGATTTTTCTAGGACGATAAAACTTGGAAGATGTATCAGGGACCCGAACAGACTGACTTGAGAATAGTCGTTTCTCCGATCCGACCAACATGGAGGTTGCGAAAAGTTTTTGACATTCACAAGAAACAAACGGATGGACAAGATAGGATGCAAGTTGGGCAGTGCCGAGTTTATGCGACCTTGATTTGTTATTTGGCGTCCGGACAGGATCCGGCCAAGGTGGGGGGGGGGGGGAGGGGGTGCGGGACTCAGATATTTGCAGATAGGCTCTGCTCCGATTCCAGCAAAACTTGATAGACAGGAAGAGGATAAGTCAGAGATGCGACATTTATGTTTTCGAGTCGTTTTGTGGCTCGCAAAAGAGTCAAACATTTGATTTGAATGAAGCTTGGAAGGTACAGAGATCATATGCCCTAGATGGCATATTTTAAGGTTCGAGCCGGATCCTTCCAAGGTGAGGGGAGGGGGAGATTTACCGGAAGTTCCCCCAAAAATGCTCAGATTCGAGTGCACGAGATAATGCTTCAGATGATCCAGTTAGGAGTCGGGACCAGATTCGGCCACGGTATATGGGGAGTTGGATCGCAAATCATCGTATCATAAATATCGCAAATCTTGAGCTCGTCTGGGGACATGGCGAGTGGATTTCTTGGGTTGAAACTTGGAAGGTTGGCGATGGCTTGGAGATGATGTCAGAAATTTTCAGACTTGAGTGAAACTAGATATCCTAATTCCAGGTCCGAACCGCATTTGTGGATGGCGGTGTGTTTTGTCAAGTTCTCTTCTACTTTTTTGTACCATCTAGTCGTAACAAGTGCCATATGAGCTCGTAGCTCTTGTTTTTTGTACCTCGGTCAGTAGGGTGTCTTGGGCGTCGTGTTCTGCTTCCGTACACTGTAAAAAGTATCTCCGAATAAGTATTATGGTTAACTGCAGTATTTGCTACTGGGAATATTCTTATCTCTAGGGAGGTAAGATTAATACGAAAGAGTTAAGATGAATCCCAGTAGCAAATACTGCAGTTAACTTTAATCCTTAGTGGGAGATACTTTTTAAAGTGTATGGCTGCAGTTTTGGAGATTCGGTCGATGGGAACTGATCGTTTGTAAGGGTCGGGGTATATGTAAACAGGACCAAAGGTTCCGATGGGATCCCAAAAACTAAATATTTATTAGACCCCTTGATCCCGGCAATCGGTTCTTTTAGATTTTCGGTCTTCGCCAGACCCCTTTAACATTTTACTATTTACCTATGATCAACCGCTTGTACAAGAAATGGTACCGTGTTCGTCTGTTTGAGCGGGCTTGGAATGTGACATCAAGTTTGGGTATCCGGGCTTAAGAATGAATGAAACCAATTTTTCTGTTATTCCCAACGGATTATCGTAAAAACTACGGACCGGTAAGGAGGACGTTGAAAACGGCGATTGGGGGAGTAATATTTTAGGACGTAGAGTATTTTATAATAATTTAGGTTCCGCTGGGGAATCCTCCGCCATAAATTCCAGCAGTTTTCCTACAAAATCGCTTCACACGGTATGACGTGAAATCTCGTTTTCTTATGGGCCGCAGAATACACTATTTCTGTTATTATCCAGCTCTTTTATTCTTTTTCGCGATTCCTTAAACTTTACGTCTGATAGAGTCATAAACAATGAAAAAATTACAAGTGCGTCAACTTCCATCAGGTTTTATCCGAGTCTTTTATCCGAGTCTCTCATTCCAGTAAGGTTCCATGACGTCGGGATTCTTTAATTCCTTTTCTGAGAATAACAAATCGTCAGTAAATAATTAACAATAAGCATATTTGTGGGAGATGTTCATTTGCAAAAAGCTCATCCTTACAGATACTTCTTTTGTTTTGTTTTCATTTTTGTTTTCTTTCTCGCTCGAAATATATTGCTATTAACGGATGAGGCCTGAAACCTGGTCTGGTGTTGACGGTGGCCAAAAACAAAAGGTTGGTTTGTGAGAAGCGCTAGTAGCGTTTTTGATTGAACTTTGTTGTTAACTTCAAAATCATTTTGTTTCTCATTTCGTTTTTAGTTTTTCAAACTCTTTCTTTTTTAAAAACCGCTTGTGGTCGCCGGTCAGTTTCTTTGTCCTTCAACTTCTGATAATCGACGGTCAAACGTTGTGAGCTAGCAAGTTCGAAGTATGCCTGCAACGTTAATGAAACGGCGACCGGTCAAGGATCGCCTGAGTCGTAAAACATGAAACATCGTTTGAAAACGGAAGTTCAGCAACCGGCTAAAAGAGGGTTTTCGCGAGATCTCGCAATCACTTTCCGACGAGCGAAGCGCATCGCGAAAACTGCGGGAAAGTGATTCTCGGAATCACTTTCCCGCTGGACTGACCGCGAAAACGCATGGAAAGCTGATATAGCCGAGAAATGTTGAATTACAAATTTTTATGGCACTTGCAGCCTCTGGCTTAAGTGCCATATACCGATCACAATTCCGTCTGTCGGTCTGTCGCTCGGTCCGAGTTTTTTGTCCCACATATCCGAGTTAGGGTACTTCCAGATGTGCTAGGACAATGAAACTTGGCAGGCATATCAGGGACTCAACCAAACTAACCTGAAAATAATCAGTTTCCCGATCCGACCATATGCGGGGGAGTGCGGGGCACTGGAAACTTGAAAATTTAGGGCATTTTGTCACTTTTTTCCGAGTTAGGGTACTTCTAGATGAGCTAGGACAATGAAACTTGGCAGGAATATCAGGGACCTGACCAAAGTAAGCTGGAAATAATAAGTTTCCCGATCCGACCATATGCGGGGGAGTTGGGGCGCTGGAAACTTGAAAATTTAGGGCATTTTGTCACACTTTTTCGAGTGAGGATACTTCCAGATGAGCTAGGACAATGAAACTTGACAGGAATATCAGGGACCTGACCAAAGTAACCTGGAAATAATAAGTTTCCCGATCCGACCATATGCGGGGGAGTTGGGGCGCTGGAAACTTGAAAATTTAGGGCATTTTGTCAGAATTTTCGAGTGAGGATACTTCCAGATGAGCTAGGACAATGAAACTTGGCAGGAATATCAGGGACCCGACCAAACTAACCTGGAAATAATCAGTTTCCCGATCCGACCATATGCGGGGAAGTGGGGGCGCTGGAAACTTGAAAATTTAGGGCATTTTGTCACACTTTTTCGAGTTAGGGTACTTCCAGTTGTGCTAGGACCATGAAACTTGGCAGGCATATCAGAGACCCGACCAAACAAACTTAGAAATAATCAGTTTTCTGATCCGACCATTTTGGGGGGGGGATGGAGGGCAGGGGAATCCGGGAAATTGAGAAGTGTGTAACTTTCGAACGGATGATCGGATTGTAATCAAACTTCATAACTGAATAGAATATATATCTGTAATGTCCCGTTTAAAGTCTTGACCGGATTCGGTGGCCAGGGGGGAGTTGGGGGGGGGGGAGACCGGAAATTTCAAGAAACGGTTAGAATGGAGGGATCGGAGTGAAAATTGCTGGGAAGAACAAGCATCGGCTCTAGTCCTTTAGACCATTGTACTGGATCCGGACACTTATGGGGGGGGGGGGTCCCGGAATTTTGGTGATAGTGGTTTTGGGGATTTTCACGAGGAAACTTGGCAGGCATATCAGGGACCCAATCAAACTGACTTCAAAATAAAAAATTGGTCGATCAGATAATGGTGGGGGAGTGGAGGGAGGGGAATCCGAAATTTTCAGTCATGCGTAATTTTGGAATGGGTGATTGGATTCGAGTCACGGGTGTGACCCGTTTAGAATGGAGGGATCGGGATGGAACTTTGTGGGAAGAACAAACAGATGCTCTAGGTAAGTCATTTGCTGAATCGGATTGGCTACGTGCACCACGGGGGAGCTGGGGGGGGGGTGGACCGGAAATCTCGAGAATTGGTTAGAATGATGGTATCGGAGTGAAACTTGCTGGGAAGAACAAAGATCTGGTCCATGTAAATCTTTTACATAATTTGACTGGATCCGGACACTCGAGGGGGGGGAGGAGGGGGTTTCCCGGAATTCCTTTTTTGGGGGGATTTTCACGACGAAACTTGGAAGGCATATCAGGGACCCGGTCAAACTGACTTGGAATAAAAAAAAATCCTCGATATGATAATCTTGGGGGGGGGAGTTGAGGGAGGGGAATCCGGAATATTGAATCATGCGTAACTTTGGAACGGGTGATCGGATTCGAGTGAAATTTTAAATTAAACAGAGGACATTTTTCTCTGGTGACCTTTTTCATTTCCGGACCGAATCCGGCAATTATTGGGGGGAGGGCGGAAAATACTTGACCCGCTTAGACTGGTGTGATCTGGATCGAACTTCGTGGGAATGACAAACAGATGCTCTGGATTAATCATTTACAGAACCGGACTGGCTCCGGTTATTGTGGGTGGAGTTGGAGGAGGGGGGGGGTCTGGGATTCCGGTGATCGCGCGTTAAGGTACTTCCAGATGTGCTAGGACGATGAAACTTCGCTGGAATATTGGAGACTCAACAACATTTGCTTAGAAATTGCTACTTCCCAAATCCGATTATTCCTTAAAGTACCAATCTTGACCGCAAAGTAAAAAAAATACTTTTAAGCAATATATGCATTTTCGTGATGCCCATCAGCCCATTAGCAGTTTTGCCTCAAGGGTTTTGCTTACAAATGAAGTTCCAGCTCCCTTAGAGTGCGCATCTCAACCGCAAAGTCGAAACTTTCTTTTGATCAATCAAATCATCTTGACCCATGCAAGTGCCATATGAGCTTACAGCTCTTGTTTCGAATAAATATGGTTCACTGACCGGTTCTTTTATTCTCATATATTACAACGAAGTCACCTTAATTACGATTGCGATTTTTTTTATTTATTAGTGACACTTGCACTGTTTTTCTTCACACCTTTCAAATTCCCGCCGAAAGATTCAACTTTCCGCGGAGCTTTCCACGAACCTCGTGGAATCACTTTCCGGGAAAGCTGCTTCGGTTTCCAAAGCGCGAAAAACCGGGTTGGAAAGTTCGACTACTTTCCGAAGTAGCGCGAAAACCCCTGGAAAGTGATTCCGACTTTGCTTTCAAGCTCGCAAAAACCCTCCTTAAGCCAACAGCGAACTTAACTTCGATCGAAAACCCAACTAATACATGAGGATTGCAATAGGATTAACAAATTCAGGTTTGGGTATGGTATGTAACCTAAAATATCTCAAACTTGTGAGCTACTCTGTAAAAGGTTTCTCCGTATAAAGATCAAAGTTAACTGCAGTATTTGCTACTCGGATTCCTCTTATCTCTATTTGGCATTAACCTTATCTCCGTAGAGAAAGAATAATCCAAGTAGCAAACACTGCAGTTAACTTTAATCTTTATACGGGTAAACTTTTCACAGTGAGCATTGGAACATTGCCTCTACTGGGATAAGAATATTTCTAATTCGGATTAATCTTATCCCAGCAGAGAATGATAAGATCAGTCCCAGTAGCAAATACTGCAGTTAACTGTAATCCTTTATCGGAGAAACTTTTTACAGTGCATGCAGTCACTGATTTAAAGGACCCCTCGCACTATTTACTCTTCACCTTACAGTATTTAAATTATTTGAATACTTTGCTGTCCTTTCAACAAATAACCCACGGTTTTGGCTGTTTCAAGCCTTTTCCGAGACCCGTTGACCTGTAGCGACAACAGGGAAACAATTTACATAACCGGTTTTTCTGATGGAAAAACTTCTCATAGACAACCGTCGACAGCGTGATACACATCGAAGGTAGCAAAACGTGGCAAGTGAGAAAATCAGCGTGGTTTTGTTAGAGGGGTTAGAATGTACCGTGCGAAATTGGGGTCTCCAGGTTTAGAAATACATGGAGCGATTTTGGAAGTAGGTTGGATTAGTATTATAGGTAAGACAGGTCCTTTAAGTATCTTCCCTGACGGATTTTCGCCATGACTCACCTTCCAGTGGCTCCTCCGTTCTTAATGAATGAATGAATGAATGAAGGCTTGGGTCTGCCATATTTTCGTGGTCAGAGCTGATTATGGAAGCCGTAAGGCTGCCGTTTGGCTGTCCAGGGATAGATGATGTGTAGGAGAGAGCTTGCAACTCCTGGACGTAACCACTGGATAAACTGTTCGAGCGGTTGTGATGGTGAATTGGATAGTCAAATGGAACTGGGCTGCTGCTCAAACTCCGGTACAGATGGTCATCTCTGGAAAAAAAATAATAATACTTGCGTTTTTTGCCGTCATCCAGTTAACTGACCTGCGAGATTTCTCTCCATAAGCCGTTTTCTTTCTTCGGTTAACCGACCTAAATCGTTTTAAGCTGTTTTTTCGTCGGCGTTCGTCGGTCGGTTAACCGACCTGTGGACTGAGGTCTGAGCTCCATCCAACCGACCTACGCTCTTGGCACGGCGCGAAATTCAAAATTCTCATTAGAGAGATAGGCGCCTGCGACTGGAAGACGCCATTTTTTCTGAAAGCCGTTTTTTAGAGCTCCGTCGAACCGAACGGCGAGACGAAAAAACGGTCAATAGTGGCAAGTAGGTAGGTTAACCGACCTACGGAGGAAAGGCAAAAAACGCAACTATTAAGAAGTTAGATTATAACGAAAGATATGCCTCAAGGTATGTGCATTCTCGGCTTGATAGTAACTCATTCGAGCTACCCAAAATGTTTGTTTGGCACGAATATTCGAAATAGAACATTTTATATATTTTTGGGATCCCAAAACGTAAGTGGAGGGATACCTATGACATCGCAAAAGTTGTCCGTCTCTCCGTCCGTCTGTGAGCATGATAACTCTCGAAGGGAATGAGATATTTTCATGAAACTTGGTGTGAGGGTTCTTTGGGTCAAGGACAAGGTCGAGTTCGTGGATGGGCTCTGTAGCCCTACATTTAGGGAAGGCTGTACAAGGTAGTAAATGAGGAAACTTGCTGGAGGACAACGAAACCCTTAAGGGAGATGACCTAGCTCTGCGAAAGGTTACCCTCTACACGTGTAGTACACCCTTTCTCGGCAACGGCCGAAAACAGCGGTGCCGAAGCAAAAGTTTTAGTTGAAGTTGATTAGGTGTCAGATTTATGGGTAAGAAGAGACGTTGAGTCTGTTTAATGACAATCATTTTTTACCCGGACATATAATTCGTACGCGGTTGTAACCGGATTTTTTTTAAAGTTTTATTTTAAGTTGATTAGATAAATATTCTTTGAGCCCAAGCTGACTTTGAAACATTGTTTGAAGAAAAAGTTGATTAGATGTTCTTTATAGAGATAAGGATACACGCTGACAATTAGTTCGCTCGAATTCGGCTGAAACAGGAAATCTGGCAGAAGTAAAGCAGGAAGTTTCGGTCAGTGTCGTCAAAATAGATATGGCTTATAGAGGTATATCTGAACTTGGTTTTCTCTGATGACTAGCCTTGCGAAGACTGGATCTGGCGAAGACAAGACCCAATTGTCTGGATCAAATATTAGATTTTTGGGATCCCATCGAAACCTTTGGTCTTGTTTCACCAGTTCCTTTCAGGAGGATCCAGTTCAACTGCAGGAGGTTCTTCAACCAGTGGTATGTGAGCCAATCAGAAGGACTCACTAACACGTTTCTTGGGAACTATCTCTTGATATACGCTCATTCCTGTTGTTCGGCTTATTAGACGTGTGGATAATGAGGTCCCTTCCGATTGGAATATAAAAAAAAAATCAATTTCCGGCAAGAAATTAAATTTCCCGGAATTCCAGATAGATCGGAAAACTGTCTAAGGCTTCGTTAGTTTTCCTGGTTGTTTGATATGATGAACTGCTTGTTTTGGAGTTCTGGATCCCTATGAGCGCCGTTCGATAAATCTCGTAACATCTGCGTATGCACTATTATGTCCCTTGGCTTTTCAACATCCCCCCATGCACCTGGACATGATTCAATCAGGATTCTATTCACTGCTGGCCGGCAGAGCTACTAGAGTAAACAGATCGGTACTAAAAAAGTTTGCGTCACGAGGAGTTGATTAAACTCCCCAGGATCTCGGTTTATTTGTTTATCTGGCGCTGAAGCAGATATTGATGACAGGACGCTTTTACCACAGGAAGCAGAATGCTCGAAATAAATATCATGACTGTATGAATCCCAGCGTCGTCAAAGCGCATCCAGATGGTGAGCAAACGATAGCAAGTACTTGTCTGAAGGACAACACTAGCAGCCAAGCTCAGTGACAAACAACATCTGAAGCTCCCTCCGGTTCAGGCATCCGAGCAGTACCTGAAATCGCTCAGTGCATACTTCACCCATCATTTTAACTCTGTTTGAGCTTAGCAGCTAAGTACATTACCCGTTTAACCCATGAATTGTTTTATTTATGCTTGACAATTCTAACGCTCATGTTTGACAATTCTAGTGAGGTGGGATGAGGAAATGGGGCCAGTCCTAGGAAAGACCCCGGAGCGAATCATCTCAGTTCCCCAGGTCCAGTATCTTCGTCTACCAGGTTGGTGGACAAGCTCAACCTCCAGCCCCTATAACAAATGCTCAACAGAACAACATAGTTTGTATGGCACTTGCAGCTTCGCTCAAGTGCCATCCACCAACCACTTTTTAGTCGGTTCAGGCCACTGTTCTCGAGTTAGGGTACTTCCAGAAGTGCTAGGACTATGGAACTTGGCAGGCGTGCTTGCGACCCGATTAAACTAACTTGGAAACAGTAACTTCCCCGATCCGACCACCGTGGGGGGAGTAGAGGGAGGGAGAATTCGGAATATTGACGTATGTGTAACATTTGAAGGGGGAAACGTATCTTAATGAAACTTGATTTTTGGAAAAACCTCGTATCTCAGATTTTACACTTCCGGAATGAATCCGGTGACTTTTTTTTATTTATTTTTTTTTGGGGGGGGGGGGCGGAAATCGTGTGACGTGTTCAGAGTGGACGGATGGGGATGAAACTTGGTGGGAAGAACAAGCCCTAGAAACATAGTTGACAAGGCCGGACCGGATCCGAGCACTGTGGGGGGAGTTGGAGGGAGGGTTCCGAAATTTCGATGATCCCGAGTTAGGATGCTTACAAATGGGTTAGGAGATAAGACTTGGCAGGCGTATCAGGGACTCGACAATTTTAACTTAAAGGACCCCTCTTGCTTCTTCTGTCTTTTATAATATAGTTAGCTCCCATGTGGAATTATAAGCTTCTAAACTCCCAACCTTTCTCCATTGTTTCGTTTGTAACTACGAATTTTTAGCGCTTTCTCGGCCTTGCCGAGTTTTCCCGTCACCCAACGAAAAATATGTTGGAATCTTCAACGTCCGCTGACAACTCTTTCACACATAAGGATGTGATATCTTCTGTTTATTACTTCTTTTATTTGCTTAGTTTTCCCACTTTTTAAAGAAGGCCGGCTCAGTTTTCAAATGTTTTGCGCCCAGCCGCCGCGTCGGAGAGCAGGAAGGCTCGATATAGTCGACAAGTGCTAACAAGAGAATCGCTAGTTTTAGGTGGAAAGTAATGTTATTTTCCAAAACGTTTTTTTTTGATTAATTTCATAGGGAAAAGATCATTTCTAGTAAGAGTTGTGCTTCAAGAACAGTCCTTTCCCCGATTTTACCATCGTAGGGGGAGTGGAGGCAGGGGGAATCCGAATCTTGAGGTATGTCCAACTTTTGAACGGGTGGTCGGATGTTAATAAAACTTGTCATTCAAAGAACTCATGTCTCAGTTGTCCCAATGCAAGTGCGGGCAGGATCCGACCAATGCGGGAGAGTGGGGGGGGGCGAAAATGTTTTAAACGCTTAGAGTGTGGCGATTGGGATGACACGGTGGGAAGAACAAGCATAAGCCCTAGATATATCAGTGACAGAACCGGACCGGACTCGGACACTCTTGGGGGAGTTCGAGGGGGGGATCGGAATTCTGGTGATCGCGATTTAAGCTCCTTCCAGGTGTGCTAGGACGATGAAACTTGGCTTGAACATTAGAGACTTGACAGAATTGGCTAAGAAATAGTCACTTTTTAAGCAAAATCTACATTTTCATCATCCCCACATGAGCCCATGATCATTTTTGCCTCAACGGTTTTGCTTGAAAATGAATTAACACCCTTCAAGTGCGCATCTTAACCGAAAAGTACAAAAAATACTTTTGACTGAACCATTTATATTCATGATCCTAAAGGGACCAGGATCATTTTTTGCCTGAAGGAATTTGATTACAGATGAATTTCTAGCGCCCTGAAGGTGCGCATCATTACAGTGCGAAAATAAAATACTTTTTACCAAACGATACACTCTGGTGATTTCCAAGGGTCCATATCATTCTTATCTCAAGGATATTGCTTACAAATGATCACTACGAACCCACGAATTTAGCAAATTCCTACTTTCATTCCCCTACCCAGCCTTGCAAGGGCCATGTGAGCTTCTAGCTCTTGTTTTAAATTTACATTTAGTTGTTTCACTTGACCTGGAAATCGATCTGGATTTGAAGTAGATTTATTATGTATATATAAACAGTATGCCGGTCCGTATCCAGGTCCGATTCCGGGGGGGGGGGCGCGGTTCGCACCAGAAAGTACAAAAAGACAGAACAGAGATTAAAGCCCATAAAAAACATTATTTGGCATATTATTATCCCTCCCCCCTGGATACGGCCCTGTTAGTATGCTTACCCACCCTTGCAAGATGACTTCAGGATTGATAGAATTTGGCAACTGCTCCTTATCCAAGTGTGTCCACGGATAACCACCTCGACTTCTCGATCGCCTTAGATCTTCCCAAACGTAGGTTGTTGGAGGTCGGACTAACGGAAAACATCAGAATTTATTATTAGCAAGGGCCCATGATTTTCGTTTCGTCGCTCTCTGTTCCGACGACTCGCATGGTAAAGTAAATAAACGACACCTCAGTGTCGTTTATTCTTTCACACTATTCTTCTAAGGCTCCGCGCGTGCCCCACTCATAAATTTGTTGTCAGCTATACCGCAATCTCGGAGGAGACATCTATCATGACTGAACGAAACCTACTCACGTGGGAGAAAATTTCAGAGAATACTCTTGATAAATTCCTTGCCGATGCAAAATCGCCGGGTACCTAGCGGCAGAGCCAGAAGCGGTATCACATCGGGTATCAAAGCTGCTGCCGAAGGTCGCCGTGATTGTTTGACAGATATTTGAGTTGTTGAGTTTGAGTCGTTACGGAGACATTTACTCCATCTTCCTGGGGATCACTGGCGTGTTTTGGACTTGGTCATATAGAGTAGACTCCGTATGACCAAGTCCAAAACACGCCAGTGATCCTCAGGAAGAACGAAAAACGTCTCAATAACGACTCAAACTCAACAACTCAAATCCTGTATCAACCAATCACGGCGATCGTTGGGGACAGTTGTGGTGCCGCTTCTGGCTCTTCCGCTAGGTACAGAGCGATTTTGAATCGGCAAGGAGAGTTAGTATTGATGGCGATTCACCAAGAAATAAATCCCCGTTCCTTCCTGTGAAGAACCCAATAATTAACAAGATATGTACTCTGAAAAAATGCTGGCTTCCGATGTTTCACATCATGGTATGTCATATTTGATCACAATGCTCATAGAAGGTTTACCGCCACGTAAGCGAATAAAATAATTGAGTTTTGCCCCTAGAGTGATAAGCACAAATCTCATTAGTTAAAGGACCCCTCTTGCTTATTATGCCTTTTATAATATACTTAGCTCCCATATGGAATTATAAGCTTCTAAAATCCACACCTTTCTCCATTGTTTCGTTTCGTAACTACAAATTTTTAGCGCTTTTTCGTCCTTGCCGAGTTTTCCCGTCACCCAACGAAAAGTTTGCCTCAATCTTCATTGTCCGCTGACAACTCTTTCACACATAGGATGTGATAATCTTCTGTTTATTACTTCTTTTATTTGCTTAGTTTTCCCACTTATAACCAAGGCACGTTAGTTTTCAAACCTTTTGCGCCCAGCCGCCGCGCCGGAGAACAGGAAGGCTGGATATAATCGGCAAGCGCTAACAAGAGAATCGCTAGTTTCAGGTGGAAAGTAATGGTATTTTCGAGAACGTTTTTTCTGATCCATTTTATAGGGAAGAGATAATTTCTAGTAAGAGTTGTGCTTTAACTATCTACCACAAATAGTTAAACCAATTAGTTAAGCAGGTAATCACTGCATGATAATTGTATCAATGGTGAGAAATTAGTAGTCTAACAAATCCAGACTGCTAAGTCTTTAATTTGCTTAATTAATTGCTTAATTTGCCTAGCGGCCAATCTCTGTCTCCAAACTCTTTGACATACGTTCCGATGTTGCGAACACAATTCCACTAGATTCTAAGAAATCTCTCGAGAAATCTGAAGATCCAGATTCAGGTTTTCTTTCCTGGCTATAATATCCTGCATCATTCTAGATCGTCAGTTCATGCACCCGTCCCACCAAGTATAAACTTTCAATAAGTAGTAGCCCCCCCCCCAACAAAAAAAATCGTAAACCCTCACCAACAATTTTCAACCCCTAGACAAGCAACCTAGTAAAATAAAAGATCAAAGAGGCTAGTTCGCAACAATAATTTCTCTCTCGTGTATATTTTGTTTGTAGGAGACTTAAGTTACTTTACAAGTTAATTTTTCTTAAACATTAGTACCATTCTATGCAGCTAGCTTGGTTTTGAACTCTCAGATACCTGATATTTTCGACGTTGTTACACGCCATGCAAGTATTTTTTACCAATCTAAACTAGGTCTAAAGCTCGACTGACTTGGTCTTAAGCTTTCACTAGCATTTATGTTGTTACCTCACCTAACCTTTTCGGTACGAACGTCGTTGTTAAGCAAACTAACCTCGTTAATCGAACGTCTTCGTTGAGCAGAATAGAGAGACTCCTCCGTATATCTAATTTCTGTTTATGTTTGCCAGAGCAAAATAACACTAGGGAGTAGCGCCAAGGCCTACGCTTTCCATGCTTTGCAAACGGACTATAGTAGTAGCACCGCCCACTACGCTTGCGGCATTTAAAGCTAGACAAACTTCCGGGCTTAGAAATTTCTAGTTAAGCTAAGGTGCGGACTGCATACACCAAGGAAATAATGGAGACTGTATCATTTTTTTGCTATCTTCAGAATATGAAGTTATCAGAGCCAGTGCTGGTGAACGATTGAAAGAGTTTTAGTAGGGAATTCACTAACGCCGGTGGTTCTAGTGTCGCTGTTATCCGACTGTGTGACACTTTTTTCAAGTCTTGGCGCTACTCCCTAGTGTTACTTTCCTCTGATGTTTGCTATGTTATTTCCACGATCTATACGAGGTCTAAACTTCTGCTAACTTGGACTTCAGCCCTCACTCTCTTTTTTTAGTTCTTTTTCGGTATGAAGGTACTCGATAAGGTACCTAACCTCGTCAAGCGAACGTCCTTGTTCAGCTAATTCTTGTGCAAAGAAAACCCGATTGCCGACGAGAGCGAACGTGCTTATTGAGCTAAAAAAGCTCAAAATAGAGACACCCACTCTTCGAGCTAATATGTTTATTTGTGCTATGATTTAATTTATTTTATTAGCCCACTACACTTCAAGGCGGAGAATAGAGAAAAGGAAAATCGAGAACACAAAATGAAACAGAAATATGAAGAAAAAATAGAACTGCATTAAAAAGGAGGAGACTACACTGTAAAAAGTCTCTCCTTTATCGGACTTTAGTAGTTGTGCGTCACCGATTTTGGACATTTTTATTCCTAATTCGCAAGATTAAAATCCGAATTGGGAGGGTTATAATCCAATGCAAGACAAAAACGCTAGAATGCAAAATATACTGCAGTATTTTACAAAATATATTATATATTGCAAAATATACTGCAGTATTTTGCATTCTAGCGCTTTAATCCTAAATCGGATTATCACTCTCCGAATTCGGATTTTAATTTTGCGAATTAGATATTCCTTGAGCCCAAGCTGACGTTGAAACATTTGTTGATGATGAAGCATCGTAGCTGACGTATCCGTTGTATACATTATTTGAATAAATCTGCGAATTAGGAATAAAAATGTCCGAAATCGGTGACGCACAACTACTAAAGTCCGATAAGAGAGAGACTTTTTACAGTGTATAGCACCATCGCACCGTACAGGGAGTTTTTTTTTGCTAAGAGAACGGACATAACGAGAAAACGGTTTTGAACGGCCCTGAATGGATCGACAACGCCATATCTTTCACCAATCCGCGATTTTCTAGTCCAAGGTGGTAGGCCTGACAAGAACTTACAGAATCGATGATGGCCATGTTATTTACACAAGCGTTCCGTCGACATCTAAACTTCGACTAAAATGGTCTCGGCCTTTTTTTTTTTTTTGTTACCCCCAGTTGACCCTTTAGGTTCCAACGTCCGTTGAGCTAACTAAGCACCCACACTTCGAGTTACTATTTTGTTTGCGGTGTATTATTTACACAATCGCACCGGTCTACACGAGGTCTAAACTTCGACTGACTTGGTTTTGAGTTCTCAACGATTTTTATTACCCCCACTTGCGTGTTAATTAAGCACAACATTACGAGACTTACTTTGTGAGTGGAACTCTAAAGATAGACCCTAATTTGACTTCAACTAACAGTAAAACGTTCGGTGCTATATCGCAACCTTCAGGAATATACCGAACGGACGCAAATCTCGGGATACTTTACTGCCCATCAAATCTGTCAGATCCCCACATTGAAGAATCGTATCGTACCGGTCTATACGAGGTCTAAACTTCGACTAACTTGATTTTGAGTTCTCACCAGTTTTTGTTTACCCCCACTTACGCGAGTTAGTTAAGCACAGCATAAAGAGACTTACTTTGTGAGTGGAACTCTAAAGATACCCACTTCACCCTAATATGACTTCAACTAACATTAAAACGTTCGGTGCTATATCGCAACCTTCAGGAATATACCGAACGGACGCAAATCTTGGGATACTTTACTGCCCATCAAATCTGTCAGATCCCCACATTGAAGAATCGTATCGTACGGTCTATACGAGGTCTAAACTTCGACTAACTTGATTTTGAGTTCTCACCAGTTTTTGTTTACCCCCACTTACGCGGTAGCACAGCATAAAGAGACTTACTTTGTGAGTGGAACTCTAAAGATACTACTTCAAATGTGACTTCAACTAACATTAAAACTTTCACGGTGCTCTATACTCTATGTCAACCTTCAGCAATATACCGAACTGACGCAAATCTTTGGATACTTTACTTCCCATCAAATCTGTCAGATCCCCACATTGAAAAATCGTATCGTACCGGTCTATACGAGGTCTAAACTTCGACTAACTTGATTTTGAGTTCTCACCAGTTTTTGTTTACCCCCACTTACGCGAGTTAATTAAGCACAAACATAAAGAGACTCACTCGGACTGTTAGGTCGACTCCGCGACATAGCCCACCTTGCCCACTGACTATACGTCCCTTTTATTTTTGAACGTTTTCCTCTGGCAGGACGCTCCGGAGTTTGAATGCAAGTATTTATAAGTGACATTGCTGGAGACGTCATCTTTAGTTCACTGGATATTCTGTAACGCCCAAGTCGCTTGAACGAGGTGTGGAGAGGGTTTCATGAACCTGAAAGTAGAAATAGGGGTTACTTCAATCCGTTTTATTGCGACTCCAGTACCACTTGGCTAATACGGGCGAAAACACTTGCGAATAATACCGTGCATTACGAATTTGTCTTCTCAGCCGGGCTCTGGACATTTTGTTATTTAGTTTGTTATTAAAAAGAACCTGAACCTGAACCTGAACCTGAGCTTTATAATGTCAACTAAGTTATATAAGATAATGTTCCAAGTTTTCATCCGTCACGATGTCTGCGATTGTAAAGGATAAAGTTCAACTGGCTGCAAAGCCGATATTGTGCAGTTTTTTGTCAACGCTGAGGAGTAGCATTTGATCATACTATTACTGATTGTGTTCTTCTTGAAGCTTCGATGGGTTGACAACTTCAGCATTTAACCGATGGCGAAGAAACAAAATGTGAATGTTGGAAGCAACTTTCTCGTAACAGAGGAAATAATCCGATGGCGTGGGATAACTATTGCGCAAAGCATGCGAAAGATTTTCAAGGAAGCCGTCAAATCAGCCGCTAAGAACTGGAATTGGTTACTTCAAAATTTCGCAGAGCCGTTCGAGGTATAGCAGACCTGGGCTTGCATGGGAAGTTATATAATGCCTTTTGCGCACCGTATGTAAACTTGCTGGACTATATTCTGTACTTAGAAAAAAGGACCTTCGACACATACGTCGTAGTTTAAAAGACCAAAAGATACCAACATGTAAATAGTGCTGCAACTATAATTACAGCTGGATAGAAAAGGGGGTTTATTTCGGAAACGGTTCTGACAGAATACTTGGAAATCGAGACAAAAATGCTCGATGCTTGAAAGAGAACTTGGAAAATGCTCGTACCACAGAAGATATGATGTTAAAATATGAATATTCCTTCAGCCCAAGCAGACTGCGAATCATGTTTGATAGTGTAAAACGGATGAATCAGATGAATTTTGTTAGAGCTATATTTCTATAATATAGCTCTATATAAGCTATATATAAATATAGCTCTAATAAAATTCAGCTGACGTATCCGTTTTGCACTATCAAACATATAAAATATGATTTTAAAAAATAGACTAAATTTAAAGCCACGCCACGAATTAAAGCCGCCACGAAAATACATCTGACATCATTTCTCAATTGTGGGATTATATTTGTTTTAACTTTTCTATCCTCCCACATGCTCGGAGTGGATTAGAAAAGTATAAGCTCCTCTCCTTTGTAGTAGTTAGCCTAAAACAACCACCAATAGAACCAGCACGTTACCGGAAAATGCAAGAAAATCCTATTTCGTCATATCTGGAAACATTGATCGTCTTCCTTTCAACTTCTTTTTAAAAATTGTTCTCTAGCTAAATGTTCTGATCGATTCCACATGCGAGTCTTGCCAAGTTTAGAACCGGTTTAAGGTTTGCGTTTCTGATTCCCAAAAGCGGACGGAGAAAAAACGAACACAACTTTGACTCACTTGGCAATATCGCCAAACTTTCGCCATTTTTGCAAATGCGATGCTCATGTTCCGAATTGATCGAATGACGTGTTCATACTGCGGTAAAAGAGGGCCTCAAAATAGGATGTTTCTGTTAAAGCTTATTAAAAGCTCTAGCGTTTCGTAATACCTTCAACCATATCCTTGCTTCCACAGTAAGACAGACAACATTGGACACACGTTCACTTCCTTCAAGTTGCTACTTACAACACGTCACAAACACGTGTTACAAACATGTGAATTTCCGCAGGAAGATGGAGTAAACGTCTCCGTAACGACTCAAACTCAACAATTCAAATCCTTTGTCAAACAATCACGGCGATCTTCGGGAGCAGCTGTGATACCCGAGGTGATACTGCTTCTGGCTCTTCCGCTATTAGGTACCCGGCGATTTTGCATCGGCAAGGAGAGTTAGTCATCAAGAGTATTGCCTAACCCCTTTGTACACGGTAAGTGACACCAGGATTCCTAATTTTGTTCATGCGCATAAGGTATCATTAGTTCATCTTTGAGAATATGTTGAATGCATCCCTTTCAGGGGCGTAATTTGCTATGGGGCAGGGGGGCAACTGCCCCCCCCCCCCCCCCCAACTGAAATTTAGCGTCTTCGAAACTAAGATAGGCCTACAGAATTCAAGCATCCACAGAAACAGAACGGTTTTCTTTAGTATACCTTTGTCTTTATGGTAAGATTGGAACACAGAAGCCTTGAAACTTTTATAGCGATATGCATGCGCTATGCAGGGTTAAACACGTTAAACACGTCTATGTCAGACGATCGACTAAGTAATCTTTTGGTCGTTGGTACCCAACCTGAAAAAGCGAAGAAGCTTGAGGTCAATCGCGCAGTGGACAGTTTCGCGAATTTGAAGAAGCGTCGTTTCGTCTTGGTCGATTAGTAAACTATCTCTTTGTTTTTATTACGTTTTTCTTCTTGAAATAAAATTGCTCATTTTCACTTGACTTGGGAAAATCGGCTCCAACTTTGCCCCCCCCCCCCCCCCCCCCCAGGATTTTGACGAAATTACGCCCCTGATCCCTTTCATTTTTATTTCTGTTCTTGCTTAGAGTTTAACTGAAAGGGGCTGAGATCGGGCAGTCTAGTTACCCATCACTTATTCATTTAAAGAGACTCGAAGACCCGATGAAAATGCGTTACTTCGTTGTTGATTTATTCACGAATAACCGATTTTCATACAGTGGAATTTCCCTGTCGGATTTGTGGTACCTCGACGCGCATGTAACTCTTGTATGCTTGACGAAAACGATAGACGAAAATAAGTGTTCACGCAGTGAGCTATCTTTCGCGAGCTGATCACTGGCCACTGAAAAGCCGCGTTTATATTGAGATTCAAATTTTTAGCGACATAGTAGAATTTTGCTTAGTGAGGACGGCCGTAGATATTCTGAGCATCATACTAGAGCAAATAGTGAAAAATAAGAGAATCCCTTAAAGGGCCTGTCTTACCTATAATACTAATTCAAGCTACTTCGATAATGACTCCATATATTTCTAAACCCGGAGACCCCAATTTCGCACGGCACATCATAACCCCTCAAACAAAACCACGCTGATTTTTTACTTTCCGGGTTTTGCCACCTTCGATATAAATCCCGCAGTCGATGGTTGTCTGCGAGAAGTTTTTCCATCAGAACAAGACCAAAGGTTCCGATGGGATCCCAAAAATCGAATATTTGATGCAGACAGTTACGATCTTTTTGCCGACCGGTTTTGTATAAAACTCAAGTTCAGATATACCTCTATAAGCCATATCTATTTTGACGATACTGATCGAAACTTCCTGCTTTACTTCTGCCAAATTTCCGGTTTCGGCCGAATTCCGAGTCCAGAAACGAATTCAGCGTATCTCCTTATCCATACAAAAAACATCGAATCAACTTCAAGTAAAACTTTAACTTATAGAAAAATCCGGTTTCTGCCGGATTCTGATCGAACTATATGACCCGGCAAAAAAGATTGTCATATACAGATTCAGCGTCTCTTCTTACCCCTAAATCTGTCATCTAATCAACTTCAAATAAAACTTTTGCTTTTAACAAATTCTCCGGTTTTGGCCTGATTCCGGGCGTACAAGTTGTCCTGTAGAAAATACTTTTCACATAAGTTTTCAGCATGTCTTCTTACCCCTAAATCTGTCATCTAATCAACTTCAAATAAAACTTTTACTTTTAACAAACTTTCCGGCTTTGGTCGAATTCCGGGCGAACTACTTGGCCGGCGACAAAAGAAAGCTCAAAAACGAACTCAGGTTATCTTCTTTCCCCAATAATGAACATCTAATCAACTTCAAATAATAATTTAACTTATAACAAATTTTCCGACTCCAGCCGGATTCCGGTCGAACTATATGTCCGGGTAAAATATGATTGTCACATCCGGATTCAGCGTCTCTTCTTACCCCTAAATCGGTTATCTAATCAGCTAGAAATAAAACTTTAACTTCTAACAATTTTCCGGTTTTGGCCGGATTCCGGGCGAACTACATGTCCTGGAAGAAAATTGTTTTCACATAAAAGTTCAGCATGTCTTCTTGCCCTAAATCGGACATCTGATCAACTCAAAATAAAACTTTTAATTTTAACAAACTCTCCGGTTTCGGCCGGATTCCGGGCGAACTACTTGTCCGTCGAGAAAATGGTTTTAACCATCGTCTTCAGCATGTCTTCCTACCTCTAAATCAAACATCTAATCAACTTCAAATAAAACTTTTACTTTTAACAAACTTTCCGGTTTTGGCCGGATTCCGGGCGAACTACTAGTCCGATTAAAAAATAGTTTCCACCATCGTGTTCAGCATGTCTTCTTACCCCATAATCAACTATCACTTTAGCTGTTTCAAAATATTTTGTTTGCCCCTTAATTTTAACCCCCTCCCCCACCCCTAAATGTAGGGCTACAAAGCCCATTTACGAACTCGACTGGTCCGCCGACCCAACGAATCCTCACACCAAGTTTCATCAAAATATCTCATTCCCTTCGAGAGTTATCGTGCTTACAGACGGACGGACGGACAGACGGACAACTTTTGCGAAGTCATAGGTATCCCTCAACTTACGTTTTGGGATCCCAAAAACCGGTTATGTAAATTGTTTCCCTGTTTTTGGTACAAGTCAACGGGTCTCGGAAAAGGCTTAAAACAGCCCAAACCGTAGGTTATTCGTTGAAAGCATAGCATAGTTTTAAAGTATCCAAATATTTTAAGTTGAAGAGTAAATAGTGCGAGGGGTCCTTTAACACAAGCCAAATAATGCAGTTTGTTCAGTTGATGATACAAAAATAAGTTGGCTTTTCAGTTAAACTTTAAGGCCGATATTGTCAGTGACCCACACGAGTCGGTAGGTGGATATCAAGCAAAGCTGGAGGTTGGGTTAGGATTAGTACGTCTAGGTTTGATATGTAGAAAGAAAGAAGGATTATAGGAAAGAAGGATATAGAAAGAAGGATTTAGTTTGGTCTGGTAAAATCTATCTTATCCCCGGCTTCCTTCATAACTGAGGAAATACAAAAAGGCAAATGCACATAGAGCTCCAGATAATAGCACTAAGACAAGTCAGTGAAGCCAACAAAAGCCAGTACAGAGCATGGACACATCGCGAAATGTAAGGGCAAGCAAGCATCCTTCCAGTCTGACACCTTCCTCTGGCGATTTCGTTTAAGACGACCAGCGTCGGTCCTGCGGGAATTAAACTAGGGGCCGATGGTTGCCACATATATCCCTTTGATTTGGATGACAACCGTCTTTTCTTTCGAAAATACGAAAACTTGCGAGGTGAAATTTGTCGACTTCGTCTCTACAAAGCGAAGGTTGGACGCAAAATATTGAAAACTGTTCAAGCCGTCGCCATGGTTGAACAGCGGGAAAATCCGGCAAAAGAAAACGAGAGACATGAGGTATCGGCGGACTTCGAAGCGAGGGCGGGGAATTGTTAGGCTTGTGATTCAATGAGTAGTTAGGAATAATATAAAAGTAGGAATAATATGAAAGACAGTAAGCCCCACAGTTCCTAATTCGTCCGATAGGTTGGCAGAGCCATCTTTGACGAAACGCAGTTTCTTTTGCCATAGTTTTCCGTTGGGCGCTAGGGAATGCAAGCAACAAGCATAGGGAGCATCCAATCCCAGAGGCTGCAAGTGTCATCTAACGGCCGTCTATTTGTTGCATCTCAGTAAGTTAGAGTGCGCCAGCGCCCCGAAAACCAATCTAACGAGTAACTTGGCGCGGAAAGCAAGTTAAAGAAGAGACTGCCATGTGAGACTGTGAGGTTAGTTGTTACTTGGCGCATCCTAATTCGAAAACAGTTTTCCGTCAAACGTCCAACTGTATGCTATTTTTTTATTTCATTTACATGCCAAAAAGGTCGCTAGATGGATATGTTAGAAAAGAAGATGTCATACACCTACTTTCGCTGAACAGACACAAGCTATGGCTATTCGACGGTTCGAGCATTGGGCATGCCGTCGAGTATATGTTCAGTCGGACATGACACTACAGAAAAGGATTAGATTGCTTAGGAATAGATTGAGCAAGTATAAGGACATCTTCACATCTGCAGCTTGGAAAATAGTAAAATTTAATAAATAAATAAGTTGCTGGTATACTTCGTCAATACTGATACTGAAAATAAGATTGATCAAACGGCATTCCGTACATATCGAACTTCCGTGTGCAGTCTGGATTGAAGTCGGCAAACGGAGGGGGTGCACTCAATATCGCAAAAAGACGGTAGGACATCAAGGCGCATATAACAACGAGAGTGGACAGCGCGGTTACTAAGTTGCAAAGCATGTTGGTGCTACTATCAAACCGTGCGATGACTTTCTTCAAACAGCCATGGAGGTTGGTGTTCTCTCCACTTGGAGAGTCTTGACATGGGAATGTCGCTCCAAGGTAGGTCAGCTTGCAGCAGGAAAGGGGTACGGTGTTGTTATGGATGCCCATGAAGCGCTTGTGCAGGAGTGGCCAGTCGTCGGGGCTGCCGTCGACGCCACAGCAGGACATCTTCCTCTGGAGATGATCCCAAGCATTGCGAGTCGTTGTATTCTCAGCATACGAAGATGCGAAGGTTGAGTGAAGACGTCCGCGTATAACTGCCACCGTTGTTCCGAGAGATGTAGAGAATAAGAGACAAGCAACAGTGAAGCAGATCAACCCGATGAGCATGAGGAACGAGTAAGCTATAAGCAAGTAACGGAGGTCGTGCGCAGCTCCGACGTAGCCGAGATAGCCAAGGATGACCAGCGCGCATGCCAGGATGACAACGAAGACCACTAGAGGGGCGTAGTAATCCGTGCCAATCAGCTGCTGAATGAAGGATATCTTGGACAGGAAGACTGTGCTACCGATCAGTAGGAAGACACCGGTGAGGATTGCCATGAGGTTAATAGCAGCGAGTGTGTGCTTCAGCCACATAGACCATCCAGTGAGTGGTGAACGGCGATCAACGGGCTGTCCCTGAAAGAGAAAGGTTCAGTTACATGTCGGGGCATCGAAGGCACTTCGATGACAGAAATACCATAAAGCGGTTAAGTACAGCGCGCCTGTCAATCAGACTGTGCGAGTCAACGAGGAAGAATTTAAACTCATTGGACCCCATGCAAGGTCGAGACTGAGACGGAAAAGTAAAGTAGGTCCACAACTCCTAGATTTATGGTTTGTGTTTGTAATATGGTAGAGAAAGCAATTAATTTAGTAGAGAGTAGGTAGGTAGGTATCAGGTTTTGAATGCGAGAAATAGTGAGGCTTATTAAGTTATGAATGTGAAAAATAGTGTGGTTGTTTTTAGTATGGTTTTGTGAATATGCTGCAGCAGATATTGCCATAGTAGGAGCCGGGTTCGTTGACTGAAATCCCAAGTCGGAGCCGTGTACGTCGGAGTTAGAAAATTAAAATGGTCCCTCCGTTCATTCATGACATTCGAATATGGCATAATTACTGATGTCTATCGGCAACCATTTGTGAAAAGCTGTTGAATCAAGAGAAGGGTAACAATGAAACAGGAATGCTTCAGCCTCATCTTGACCATAAGTGTAATCGCCTAATCATCTCACAGATCAGTCTAATTATTGTATCAATATCCTCAGAAAACCTGGCGTACCAATGTTTTGAAAAGAGTAAAATTCATCTTTAGTGATGGTGTTTAGCAAACCAGTCGATCTATTTGGCAAACTCGAAGCTAACTGAATGACCAATGCCCGAGCTTAAATACCCTTTTGAAGTAAGATTGACGAGGCTCTAGGTCCTAATCCGCTTAGGTTTTGAAACGTTCTCCAGAGCACATTCATGTAAGCGCAAGAAGTGCAGCGTCGCTAAAATAGCTTAGCAAAATTGGCAGTGATCACACATCATTTTGTAATCCCGAGAATAAATAATGGATCCCTTAATCCCTCTAATCCCTTATTTATTCTTGTTAATCCTCACGAGATCTACACTCCGTCATAGTTAATTTATATTATTCTAGCTAGTTAGCTAATTAATAGCTAGTTCAATCGTTCTCTTAATTACACCGTAGGGTACCATTATATAACCTTAATGAGTGTGGTTACACTCATAGACTAATATAAATGTTTAAGGGATGTATTGGCACCTGACAGGTTGAATATGTAATCCACTGGATCTAGAAATCAAAATAATACATCGAAGGGGCGGCAAAGTCATTCCAGACTTATTCATTCTTGACTAGTCACGCAAGAAGGATGACATTGCCGTCTCAATTGAAACGCAACTTTTCCGCGTGGCACGCTCGACTCTTCTCAGTCAAAAGTTACAACTACTAGGCTACACCAAATCAAAATTTCGGAGCGAATGAGTGAATTCACCCACAAATCACATTTTTTGGTCGTATGGCTACGAAGAAATTACTATTCGTATGTTTTCAGATTCACAGTTGTGTGTTCTGAGTTTCCCAGAATGAAAGTCGTATGTTTGAGCTTGCCAGGATGACATCAACAGGAATTTCGCCTGAAACGACCCGTTTCTTGCCGTACTTTACGAAGGGATTTTCTGGTCGTAAATTAGAGACAGTCGTAAGTTTTGACCTTGCCAGATAAAGGCAGACAAAGCAGTTAGCTAATCGTGAACTTCGCCTTCAAATGCCCTCCTTCTGGTCGTATTGTTCCATAGAGATTTTTGTAGTACGTTTTAAGCTTGTCAGAGTTTTTTGTTCTCAGTTTGTCACAGCCGTATGGAACTTGCCAGAATGACATCAACCGCGAATTTGCCCTGAAAATGACCCGTTTCTTGTCGTATTTTACGAAGTTGTTTAGAGACAGTCGTAAGTTTTGAGCTTGCCATATCAGGCAGTTAGGTGAATTTCGACAGCAAATGACCTATTTCTGGTCGTATGGTTGTATAGAGATTTTCTACAAGTCATTACGTTACGGAATATCGTGCATTCTGAGCTTGTTAGAATGGCAGTCATATGTTTCGAACTTGTCAGAGTGACATCAATGCCATTCCCAAGTCGTGATCTTCATTCTGTATCGCTGAAAACAGGCTGGTTTTTGAAAATTTCGCCTGCGGTGCGACGTTTCAACATTATCCTATCTGGTTTTGTGCAAAAATCTCCTTCTCTTAAAAAGAAACAGGTTAATTTTTTTTTAAATGGCTTGCGGAGCAAGGTTTGCACATAAACAGGCTTTGTAAGCACTGTATGACGGGCCTGATGATTGCAGTATCTTTTTGCAGTAGAATTTTGAAAGTGGAAGCACTACCACGTACCGACTTCCGGGAAAATAGCCCACTCCGTTTGCGAGTTATCGGGGCACGGACAGATATGTGATATTGTAGGCAGCCTTTACCTGCGCCGTCTTTCATAGTAGCCTACTCGCTATCTGGTTGAATGGCCCGTAATTTAGGTGAGGTGTTAAGCCTAAGATTTCAGCCACCTTAAAAGCTAGAAATGCTTGAAAAAGGTCGGATTACAAAAAAATCGCCTGCGGCGCTGAGTTTCAATTTGTCATTGATACATACGGTAAAACAAGTTAAAAGCAAGATTTTTTGTGGGAAGTAGTCGAATACTGACGAATAAAGGCCGATTTAAAAATTTTTGCCTGCGGCCCTTTCGTATTCCTATCATATTTCTATTTAGTTGAAGTGTGCATCATTTATGTGCGGTTTTAAGCTTGATATTTGGGGTATAAGCTACATTAAAAGGTTTATGTTGTAAAGGAGTAGTCGAATTTTGCTCGGATTGAAAGCTGGATCAGAAGACTCCACAACTTCTTTATCCTTTTTGTAGGAAGTGACTCCTCCATAGTGACGAGTAACAAATGTCACAATCCGTGCGCTTTTCAGTTTGAAAGATGGGACGTAATACACGACAAGAACGGAATTTTCTTTCATGGAAGTGAGCTAACAAAATAAGTTTAACAGCGGGAGGTGGAGGACTTTTGATTTAAGGCGTATTCTCGCCGTTCCTCGAGGACTCCACTTGAGGAGGAGTCCCCTTTTTTGTGGGAAGTAGTCGAATACTGACGAATAAAGGCCGATTTAAAAATTTTTGCCTGCGGCCCTTTCGTATTCCTATCATATTTCTATTTAGTTGAAGTGTGCATCATTTATGTGCGGTTTTAAGCTTGATATTTGGGGTATAAGCTACATTAAAAGGTTTATGTTGTAAAGGAGTAGTCGAATTTTGCTCGGATTGAAAGCTGGATCAGAAGACTCCACAACTTCTTTATCCTTTTTGTAGGAAGTGACTCCTCCATAGTGACGAGTAACAAATGTCACAATCCGTGCGCTTTTCAGTTTGAAAGATGGGACGTAATACACGACAAGAACGGAATTTTCTTTCATGGAAGTGAGCTAACAAAATAAGTTTAACAGCGGGAGGTGGAGGACTTTTGATTTAAGGCGTATTCTCGCCGTTCCTCGAGGACTCCACTTGAGGAGGAGTCCCCGCGTTTTTGTTTGTCCCGGGACTCGCTCTCCGTATTCTCGCGAGTCCCCACGGACGGGGAATGCTCCGATTATCCTCACCATCATCAAAAAGGACTCCCTTTCAGATTCGGAGGGGAATCAATTTTTGCTGGTGTTCAGCTGGTGTTGGTGCAATGTAAAATTAATTAAAAACACTCAGAATAAACAAAACCAAAAATAAAGTGGATCCAGACCAGTTTCGTCAACTGCATATTTTTTTTTAAACAAAATCTATTCTGGAAGCGTTCCCCGTGTTCTCGCTGTGTCTGTACGCGGAGTCCGCGTGGAGTGACTCCCTCTATTCTCGCCGTTCCCTTCAATTCCCTCGGGGAACGGCGAGAATACTCCTTTAGATACCCGACTTAACAGACACTTATCGGCGTTTGGTGACAATTATGAGCCTGTTATTGGTAGAAAACGTTGCCAACTAGTTCAACCATATTTTTCTAACAGAGTTGTGAAAGTAAGAGGTTAATGCCTTTGTTAAAGAAAAAATTGATTCTCGTCGACTATTGATAGGCTGTGACGGTTTATGCAAAACCAACCAATAAAAAGCATAATTCGCTTTTGTAATAAGAGTTTGAATACTTTAAGCTGTAATTTCTTTTAAAAAACCTATACAAAAAATGTAATCATTCGATCAAGAAAGAGTTAGGATACCTTTGCCGGCCATTTGCAGGTTCACAAACGCTTTCACTTAAGGCGTATTCTCGTCGTTCCGTGAGGACTCCACTTAAGGAGTAGCCGCGTTTTTGTTTATCCCGGGGACTTACTCCCACTATTCTCGCGAGTCCCCACGGGCGGGGAATGCTCTTATTATCATCACCATCATCAAAAAGGACTCCCTTTCATGTTCGGAGGGGAATCAATTTTTGCCGGTTTTGGTGCAATGCAAAATTAGTTTAAAAGAATCAGAGTAAACAAAATAAAAAATAAAGTGGATCCAGAATAATTTCGTCAACTGCACATTTTTTTCGAAAGCATTCTCCGTGTTCTTGTTGTTTTCTTAGGCGGAGTCCGCGTGGAGTGACTCCTTCTATTCTCGCCGTTCCCTTCGATTCCTCGATGAGTCCTCGGGAACGGCGAGAATACGCCTTTAGGAAGTCCCGTATCTCACAGTGTTAAGTTATTTTGTTTATGCCCTTTTCTGTTTTTCGTAAAAGTTTGATCGCTTCGACCGCTTTTTACGGTTTTTGTGTTTCCGTGGCCTTCGCCTTTTTGCACACATGAACTTGGTTTCCGACCAAGTTGCGCTCTTTTTTGGGATTTTACCTCATTTACCTCATGGACTTCAAACCTTATATTTACCTCATGACTTTCCTATATATATACATATACATGAACCCAATAAAATCTGGATGTCAAAGTGATGTTGTAAAGGTGAAAAGCAAAGCGATAACAAGAACAAGAATCGAGACCAGGGGCATGGATACAGTCAATCCAAAAACAAAGTTGTCATTCTTCAAAACAGTCGATAACAGTGGATTTTTCGTCAAAACATTCATTATTGGTAAAAACTGTCGGTATCTCTGCTAAAACAGTCGGTAAAAAGACCAGCCAGTCGGTAATTACCTTGCCCCCCTTCCCCCAAATATTTTGGCTGGTACTGCCTCTGATCGAGACACATGATTTTCCGATTGTAGGGTTTTCTGAAACTGAATAGACGATCACATAGCCTCCGCAAAAAGTTCGAACTCAGGGTTCAAGGTCCATAAACGTTTATTGCAGAAACGGTTTTGCAACGGATACTTTGTTCAACGGATCTTAAAACAGTTCTTAAAAAAGTTTCATTTACAAAAACGTTTCACGGAAAATGTTACAAACTAGCCATCAAGCTGAAACTCTTTTTGTAGAAACGTTGAAGTGGGCAGATCTTTTTTTTCTTCTTTAAGACTTAGACTTTCAGTTAAACGAAAAAAAGTCGTTCTGAACTTACATGACCATAGCGTAGCACAGGAGAGCGAGTACACTGTAAAAAGTTTCTCCGAATAAGGATGCAGTATTTGCTATACTGGGATCAATCTTATCTCTATTGGGATAAGATTAATCCGAATTAGGGGCAATCTTGTCTCAATAAAGATAAGATCAATCCCAGTAGCAAATACTGCAAGATTTTTTTTTACAGTGTAGAATCCGACGACGCAAGTTGGTGAGAAAAAAAAACTAGGGTAACATTTTTGTTTGAACAGTTTTCCAGTTGCAAAATCGAACGAAAATAAATTTCCTTTTCTAGCGTTATATGTATTACTTTGCCTTTACTCTTACAAGTCCCACCACAGTCCACTATCTTTCAACCTGATCAAATACAATAGAAAAAACGATATTTTCGGGGTTTTTTCTTGATCAGCTAGTTACCCCTCCAAGATGATGTGCGAGGGATAAATAAATTTCGGATATTTCGGTTGCACTTCCGGCAAACCGTCCTCAGCGAAAAAAACAGAACTAAATCATAAAATCCACAACAATCACAACAGGAAAACGATGCGGAACCAACAGACAATAAGGCGACATGTAACTAAAAACCAGAAGAACGGTGCGGACTGAAAGACATGCAGATAAAAGTTAAATAACGAAAGATAAAATGTGCGTGTAAAAAGTGTATGTGTACAAATCTGTGATTATTTACAGTTCTGAGTTCTGTGTATATTTACAATTTACCATCCGTCTGGGAAAGCGCAGAAGCTTTCACCCCAGAAAACGGCCCACTCCAAAAATCCATAATACGTTTGACCACTTTGAATAAAAACTTCCACAGAACTGTGGAATTTATTTATCCCTTGCACATCATCTTGGAGGGGTAACTAGCTGATCAAGAAAAAAACCCGAAAATCTCGTTTTTTCTATTGTATTTGAAATGAATGGTCAGCTTGGCTTCAAACCTTATATTCAACCTGATCTGACGATGTATGCCTTTTCTAAAGCTCAGAAAGTAAAGCTGGGCAAACGGAATCCGTGTCATTTGCAACGTATTTCAGAAAAAGAGGGGTATTTCACTTTACAGTGTGGCTTCAGCGACAGAGGACGGTGACGGATCGCTAAGACCTGAAATACGTTGACGGGAAACTGTAGCCTACTCTTTTCTTTTAAATAGAGATTTTGCAGTATGCCCGATGAAAACGGATATTTCTCACCGTCAACGGAAAAGGTAGTAGATAGTCGTTCAGCCCAAGCTGACTGCGCATCATATTTGACGGTGCAAAACTGATAAGTCAGCTACATTTTATTAGAGATATATTTCAGTCCTTCTTGGCAAGGGTCCTCTTCAGGCTCAAGCTGGAAAATGAACTTGTGGAAAATCAATTAAAGATTCTTCCTTAAATATCTCATTGTATGAACTTCTTCTCTAAAAATTGATTGGAGTTAAAGCGGGTTCTGTGATTTCATTCTGTATGCGGCTGCTGTTTTTGCTGTTCGATTCGGTCGTCAGAAAGGTAGAAATTCTTGTGCATTTTAGCTTTGGAGTCAAAAACATTTTCCTGACCCTGTCTTGATTGATTCCAAAAGCAAAATGCAGAAGAATCTCTACCGAACAAACTAGGACGTTGAAACTTTTCATTCCTTCCAGACAGTGGCGCAATTTCACTGAATGATGGCAAAATCTAAGCAATTCACATCCCATCTCACGGGATTAGATATGTATTATCTAGAGCATGTTCCACCCTCGTACCAATAGTAACTATTAGTTACTATTTCCGTTCCATCCTCACGAAAAGTTACTACGCTGACCGTTCCAACCTTCTCGAAATAGTAACTAATAGTTACTATTTGCTTACCATGCTCGGGAGCGTGGTAAGCGTAGTAACTACGCATCTCTGCAACGTGATTGGTCGGATTCGCCCGTGGCATGATATCCTGCTGGAAAATAGAAAAATCGTTCCAGCCTTGACGGAAAAAAGCCAGAAATCGTGACGTCATGCATAGTAACTACGGTAAGTAGGATGGAACACGCTCCTAGACGGAACTTCATACCAGGGACAATAAACTAGCTAATTTTTCACAGTAAAGTCACTTGAATAGCATTCCATCTTCGTAGTTTCTGGTGGTCTCCGGTCAGGACCTCAAATGGCACACCCGGGTCCATGACTTCCGTCCAAGTTTCGTCACTATCTCAATTTGGTCCCTATGCGTATCACAAAATTTAATGTCCCCGATATGCTTCCTAAGTTTCATCGTCCTAGCTTATGTGGAAGGGCCCAAACTAGCAAAACCTGGACAGACCGAGAGAAGGACAGACCGACAGACATTACGATCGCTATATGGCACTTGAGTATCCTCAAGTGCTATAAAAATCGACCCCCCCCATGCAATTCGGACACATAAATATCAATCTAAGGCATTTGCTCCTATCCCGTCCGAGTTTCACTCGAATGGGAGCAATTCCGGTTCTTGGACCCAAATTCCTCCATCCCTTTGGTCCCTACGCATGTTACCGAGCCTCCCTCGAATCGGAGAATATCCGGACAATTTTCGGTGACCCCCAACTCCTTCCACCGAGGCCGGATCTGGTCTGTATCTCATAGGAACCATGGCCTTTGCAAGATCCAAGTGATAAATGCGCATGTTATACGATTTTCAGGGCTACCTCTCCATCTTACACCAAAGTCGGATGTGATTTGCTTTTATCAGCCACCAAGTTTCCCTCGAATCGGAGTGCTCCCGGAAAATTTAAAGGACACCTGAATGAAGAGTACCATCCTATCTGTATCATCCCTATCTGTATGACTTCCGTTAAAATGCCTGCAGAAGACCCAATCCAAATACGAAATAGTGTTTCCAAGCTATGATTTTTGCTCCATTTTGCATCTGTCCTTATTTCAGTACCGAACAATTTTAGAAATCAACAAATGTCTCCAATCAACCCTCCTTATGGAATATTTTTTAACCAGTTAAGCCCAAACGTATATCTAGAAGAGATTCCAATACGATCCGGCCAGCGCTGTACAAGATTTGAATGAATTGCGCTTTTTGTCTTGGAGTCTGCATGTGCAAACCTCCAGAAACGAACATCCCTGTTTTGAAAACGTCAAGCTCAGGAGAAGAATGCTCTCCGTGGCCATGCCTGTAAATGCATTCTCCATGGTGTGTTCAAGTATGGTCTCATTGTTCAGGTGTCCTTTAAGGTACGCCTCTTCCAACCACCCGCTCCGAGGTCGGATCCTGCTCAGTGAAACTGCACTACTGTCCGGGAGGACTGACGATTTGCACCTTCCTAGCTTGTCCGAGAGTGTCTGAACTAGCAAATGTTGGAAGAGGGACGGACCGACAGGCAGGACGATAGCTATTGGGCATTTTACTTATGCGGTATGAGGCCAACAATCAACCTGCAATTATAAATATTCTTTCAGCCCAACCTGGCTACGAATCATATTTGACAGTGCAAAACGGATACGTCAGCTTAATTTTATTAGAGCTATATTTCGGCCGTTCTTGGCAAGGGTCCTCTTCAGCCTCAAAGCCGCTCAAGTTGGAAAAATTAAACTTGTGGTTTTTCGACAAGTTTTTTTATTTTTTCCGCAAGTTTTGTTTTTCCAACTTGAGCGGCTTTGAGCCTGAAGAGAACCCTTGCCAAGAAAGGTCGAAATATAGCTCTAATAAAATTCAGCTAATGTATCCGTTTTGCACTGTCAAATGTAGTCTTTGAATGGTATAGTTATATCAGTAAAGGATCTACTTAATAGTACAAACCCTGGAAGTATTTGCAGGTTTGGTGCATTTATGGAGCATTTAAGTAAGACAATTAAAAGTATGTGAGGTTTGTTGGAGACTGAGGGAAGTTGTTTTTTTAGTTGATTAAAAGTTCGCCCGTATACTGAATATAAAGGATTTACTGTTTTTGTTTTGTTTTTGTTCGTGGCCCAAGGGATTCATTAAACATCTATCTATCTATCTATCTATCTATGATTCGTAGTCAGATTGGGCTGACAGAATGTTTAGTAAGTGTCAGTACTACACTTTCGCCACAACCGAAGACTCTTTCTGCTAGTGCACTTGCTGAAAGTAAAATAAGAACAACAGCCTGGAGCCTTTGGAAGATAAAGCTGAATAGAAAGACAATTTGAAACATTTCACTTCGGTGGCAGAATTTTATCGGCGGGACGAAATACTTTCGGTGGTGGCTCGCCGTGTTATTTTCAGCAGTGGGTTGCTGTGTTAGTTTCGGCGGCGCGGCTTCGGGGACCATCCGATAGCTTACGATTGCCAGTGGAAGACCCACTTTACATCAGGCAGGAGTACCCTTTCGCGCTGGCGTGACAAATAAGTCGCGCATCTTTGGGAATTTTTGTATTTTTCACTTTCTACGCAATCTAGAGGTTTCAGATATCATTCGATTCCTAGTTTCAAGAGCAATAGATTGGTGTAGAACTCGAGGGCATTCCGCTTACCCATTGGTCACAACAAAGAGTCATCGTTACAAATTTGAACAAAATATCTCAACCCCTTCGAGAGTTATCGTGCTAACAGACGGACGGACGGACAGACGGACAACTTTTGCGATGTCATAGGTATCCCTCCGTTTTGGGATCCCAAAAAGGGGCTTTGCCTGGCGTGACATATTTATCACACTGTTGGTTGCTTTCGAACGAGGGAAGCTAGATTTTTTTGTCTTCAGATTCGTGATCGACGGGTCCAATTTGCCCGGAAAAATATATTTTGTGTTGAAGTCGCAAAAAAAACCTACCCCTCTGCGGAAAGGGTTAAGTCTCATAGTCGAAAATCTTACACTCTACGTTGTCCGGTGACTGCTGGCCGGTTCTTCTTATAACGCGTTTTTGCATCCACCGGTGACTGCTGCTCCCCAATCTTAAAACCCGTTGTCAGACTAACCTGTGTCTGGTTAGTGCTCACGAGTGCGGACTAACTAGAGCCTGGTAGGTTCGCGCAATAGGTAATTAGGTCAATAACCGAACACCGGTGAGAAAAAAACAGAGACAGCCCGGAGTGCATGAACGCAGCTTATGCCTTGGAGACACGATGGCGTCGGGTTTTCACGCGTTCAAATTCGTGGCCGGATTTTCCGCACCATCACAACTTCCATATAGAAAAGTTGAGATTTTTCAACTTTATGATGAAAGTGAAGAAAATCCGGCCGGGAAACCCTTATCGTGTGTTCGCACTATTATTAGCGTGTTCCACCCTACTTACTCTAGTTACTACGCATACCGTCACGAATTCTGGCTTCTTGGCGTCAAGGCTGGAACGCAGTTTTCTATTTTCAGCAAAATATCATGCCATTGATTGGCTATTCCGGCCAATCACGTCACATAGATTCATAGTTACCAGGCTACGAGATCAAAATAACACTAGAGAGTAGCGCCAAAACCTATGCTTTCCACGCTTTGCAAACGGGCCGTACTGGTAGTGCCGCCCACTACTCTTACGCCACTTAAAGCGAGACAACCTTGCGGATTTAGAAATTTCTAGTAAAACAAAAGTGCGGCCTGGAAACACCAAGGAAACAACGGAGGCTGTATCATTTTTTTTGCTATGTTTAGAATACGAAGTAATCGGAGCCAGCACTGGTGAACGACCGAAAGACGACCTATTGAGTTTAAGTAGGGATGTTCACTATCGCTAGTGGTGCTGTTATTCGACTGTGTGTCACTTTTTTCAAGTCTTGGCGCTACTCTCTAGTGTTATTTTGCTCTGCACGCCACTACGCTCCCGAGCGTGGTAAGCAAATTTCCGCGAAGGACAGCACGCTCTATGATGCATTTCCGTTTTCGTCGCATATGCTTGTGTCCGGCGCTGTATTCAAATATGAAAGAGAGCGTGCTCGACAAGCTCAAACAATGATAATCTGTTAATAATTGCTTAGTTAGACACATCAGTGCTGGATCAGAGTGTGTCAGGCTGCAACTGCTGTGTCTCTTAAAGTGACATATAAAAGGTATTCAGTTTTTCTTTGCCTATTTGTTTTTAACCCCTTCGTTTTGTAGATTTTGCATTTTTATGACTGCTGAGTGCTGGTACATACATGTGGTATACCAAGGCTTCGAAATAAAAGGTACCAGAAAACGCCCCAAAATGTTAACACTGATCAAGAAATTGTACCATGTCTGAAAAATTCTCCCCACATTGCACTTCATGAAACACACGGATCCTTTTCCATGGATAGCACAGCATTAAAGTATACAGGAGGGCTACCTGATCTCGCTTTTACACTACCAGTACACTACCTCGAATGTTGCCCTGAAAATGTTAAAAGGAAATGTACATGCTGTTCTGACAGCAGCCTGACAGTCAAGATTGATAAAGGGAACAAGCTCCTTATTAAGGTTTACAGCCTTAAGTTGGGTCCTCTCTGATGAATTTTAATGCTAAACTATACAAGAACAAATGTAATTATTTTGTCTGCTTTAATTGGTTCAATTGGAGGAATCACACAAAGAAATATTTGTCTTCTCTTAGCTTATTCATCTATTACTGTGCAAAATATGACTTTTTTAAACAGTCTTATGTCCAAAAATATTCAAATTCCATGTCTTTTCTTTGCTTGAAGCTGCTTTGAAAAGGGATTTTCTGGCAATTGACTCAGTATTGACTTTGGTAACTCTACTTTTTTCATCATTTTGTAAGTCAGGGCGTGGAATTCGAGCTAAGGTTAGAGTGAGGTGATCTTGTTTAATAAGAAAAATATGTTTAACTAGAAAGATTGAAGCAATATTTAGTTATCCAAAATGTAAACCATTCAATTAGCCTCAATCTCGCATATTTGTCATATTTGTTGGTTCCTTTTTAAGTCAGATAGATTAATCTGAAGGAAAGACTTCTCTGGAGATTTGAAATCTTGTCTAAGGTTTGATAGGCCTCGTGTATAAGATATATTTTTCACTCATTCGTAGCTAAAATACTTACCAGACCCTTCGTCCCCCAGCTGAGGTCGGATTTGGTTCAGCCCCACAATTACCACAATACAGGCCATGACTCAGTTATTTCACTCACCTGAAAAATTGGCATAAAGAATCTTTTATTCTTAAAACTGAAACTGGCATTTAAAATCCATGATTTTGACAAGCGCTACATTCAGATCGAGAAAATTTCAAAAATAGGTTCACATACGAGTTGAATAACCAATTAGGACCATCTCAGAAGTAGTCGGACTATGCAGTGGAAACAACAAAAAAATTGTACACTAAAGGGTATCATCCGAGTTACAAACAAGGACGGCATTCACAGTTGCACCCCATTCCAAGTCAGACCGCCCCTTAATGGGGAGCTTCCAGTCGCTGATAGCAACTATCTTAGCACCCAGAAAAGCTTTCAAGGTAATAAAGCCGAGTTTATTACATGTATAATCCGACCTTCTGCAAAAGGCACAACTAATTCCAATGCCAATATGTATACCAAGCTTTGATACCTGTAACGGTTCGTGAGCTATGGACTCCACAAAAAAACAGTGAAAACTGAATACCGAAAACTGGCTAAGGCGGACACAAGAGTGGACTGTTCATAAACAAACACTCCACTGAAAATGCCTCCCGTACCGGAAATATTCATAGCTGCTGCCTGCAGCTTTGCCCATCTTTACTGTTAAAGAGTTTGACGCGTTGAAGTGTAAACTGGGAAATGGCTTGATAATTTTATTAATATTTCTGCAGTTTTGCTCAGTTGATTCATATTTTCTTTCCAATTTTATACTTACTCGACAGTTTTGAAGTATTGCAAATAAATAAGAATTATAGTAATCCCTTCAGATGACCATTAAATGTTTTTATTTTAATTTTTGGGATCCCGAAACGTAAGTGGAGGGATACCTATGACATCGCAAAAGTTTTCCGTCTGTCCGTCCGTCTGTGAGCACGATAACTCTGGAAGGGAAGGAGATATTTTGATGAAACTTGGTGTGAGTGTGTGAGGCCCGACTTTTAGAGGAGGGTGGGGGTTTAAATCAAGGGGCAAACCAAATATTTATAAACAGCTAATGTGATAGTCGATTGTGGGGCAAGAAGAATGCTGAACACGATGATGAAAACCATTTTCTCGCCGGACATGTAGTTCGTCCGGAATCCGGAGAAAACCGGAAAGTTTGTTATAAGCAGAAGTTTTATTTTAAGTTGATTAGATGACAGATTAAGGGGTAAGAAGAGACGCTGAATCCGTATATGACCAATCATTTTAAACCGGACATGTAGTTTGTCCGGAATCCGGCTGAAACCTGAAAATTTGTTATACCGTAAGTTAAAGTTTTATTTGAAGTTGATTAGATGTTCTTTACAGGGATAAGAAGATACGCTGAATCGAACTTGGTTGTCTCAGATGACTACCTATTTGCTAATTAATCTGTTTCCAAATTTCAATAGTAAACATGTTCAAGGATTCTGGCGAAGACAAGATCCAATTATCTGAATCAGATATTAAATTTTTGGTATTCCGTCGAAACCTTTGGTTTTTTATTCAAACAATGTTTACAACGGATGAGTCAGCTACGATTCTTCATCAGCGATATTTTGGCCCTTCTTGGCAAGGGTTCTCGTCAGGCTGTCAATCTTCTGGGTCAACGTCGGGGAAGGAAACAAACCCGTAATAAATAACTGAAGCTTCTACCGACTATAAATATCTTATTAGGGTAAATTACTTTCAAATACCACTGTAATGAAAAAACTAGTCCTGAGATTTAATTTTTGACACGGACGCTGTTTTTGCTGAACGATTGGGGCGATGACAGGAAAGGTTTTTTTCTGCATTTTTATCAACTTCGGTTTTGTTATTAATAAGGGACTGAAAACTTAAATATTATTTCATTAATAACCTCGTTCCGCGTTTCTATTATGGAGTAAAAAAAACTTTAGAAAAAACCTTTCTACTCCCGAAAAAAACTTTTTTCGGGGGCCGAAATATCGCTGATGAAGAATCGTAGCTGACTCATCCGTTTGAATAAATGTTTCAAAGTCAGCTTGGGCTCAAAGAATACTTTGGTCTTGTTTAGTTTGCCGGTAGCCCATCATAAAAATTGATTGCGATGGGTCTCCCGGTATTGAAATAGGGTAGATCATCATGCTTGGACAGACGTTTGAGCGGGTGTGCTTAATTTTTTGAAGAAAAAAGTTTTTTCGTTTATTTTCGTTTTCATTTATCGATGCACTACTGACAGTGAATTCGTCGCACTTTTTTCGAGTATGAGTTGATCTCACACACCATAGGGCTAATGCGATCTTTAATATTCCCTTTTTTTGTTCAGATTCGATCATTTAATTCCGACTTTTTTCTTGGAAGGCCCTTTGTTTTGTCCCTGAAAGGCACGTAAAAACGACGCCTCACGCGCCGAAAAGACTGATTGCTGCTGCCTGCAGCTTTGCCCATCTTTACTGCAACAGATTTTGATGAATTGAACCTTCAGTGGAACACATACAATTAAATATACACGTCTTGGGTGTGTTCAGATCATTATTATATGCCCGAAGCATACGAGTCTTGCCTAGTAGTTGCTTGTCCGGTTTCGCCTTGGCTCTACTGCGGATTTTAACTGAGTTTAGCAATTGTAACTTAGTGGATCGAAGTGTTTTCGCGGAGGATTTTTGTGAATGGAAAAGCAAAGACTATAGCTGTTGAGGTAGGTGGTGTACACTGTAAAATGTTTCTCCGAGTAAGGATTAAAGATTAATCTTATCTCTACCAAGATAAGGTTAATCCGAATTAGAGATAAGATTATCTTTTTAGAGACAAGGTTAATCCCAGTAGCAAATACTGCAAGATTTTTTTTGCAGTGTAGGCTAATTTATGCAATGGAGACTGTCTTATTTTACGTTTTTGGTCAGAATTTAACTATTTAGCAGGCCTACATTGAAAATTCTAAAACACTAACAACGAGGTTAATACGACCGGTCCAAAACGCTTCAGAAGCAAATTGAGTCCTTCTAAGTAGCCAATAGAACCATCAAACATCAAATTGAATCCTGAATACTTAATTGAGAGATCTAGTAGTAGGACAACCGTTGCGTCTTTTTTTGTAAACTGTGGGCTATCAATCAATCAATTCAATCAGTTTATTTAATTCGTGATATTATACATCACATATCAAAATTACACTAATACAGGACTATTCTTTACTAAATATATACAATCAATTCATTCATTCCGTGGCTCGGGGCAATAGCACAGTCGACGGAAAAAGGTAATTGTTTCTAATATATTTTTTTTTCTTGCTTCCGAAAGGATCCGAGGAACAACTAGCCAAAGACAATAACAGTGGGAAACTTGTACCACTTGTACTGCCTTTGCAACTAGCTCTGTCACAGATCTTTGTTCTGTCATTAGTAGCTGTTTCAGAAACTACTTCGTCATTCATTTTGTTGCATCGTCGTAAGACGTGATTATGGTCTCTGCAGGAATGGATGTTATGCTTTTTCATATTCTTCTGCAGTGAGAAAAAATAAACATTAGTTTTCTAAAAATAAAAAAATGTAATCATGTGAACTTATGGTGATGAAAGTTTTGTTCTTTCCTTTTTGTTTGACCGGTCTTGCGTTTCTTGTCGCTACGTAGGCCTAGCATTGCTTCAACACTTCCAGAAAACTAGGCAGCTGGCTAGGGCCCCAACCTCGGAGTGGGACGAATGGGGTATGTTGTTTAGGGGGGTCATGATGTGTATATGTTCATGTCTATTTTCTAAAGTCAAAGTCTGATGCGCTATATACTATAAAGTTAACTTAAAAATCTTTACGGGTAGGCTATACCTATGCCAGTATTATTATTTTTTTGAAGGACCCGCCGTACCTATACTGCTAATTCACTCACGTCATTCGATCCATTCATGTTTCCGAGGATTTCATTTCCCCGCCTTGGTGGTTTTACCTACACTCACAACACCGCTGCGACGCATTTACCGTCTTTGACTCTTTTTAAGATGGATCTTGCTTCCGGTTATCGTTTTTGACCGATGGTTCAAAAAGACCGGCTATACTCATTTCCCCCTGTTTAAGCCAAGTGGGCCGAACGCGCACTGTAATTTTCTAGTTTGCTTTCCATAATGTCCTTAGAGTTCCGAATTCCGCTTTTTCGCCTTCCCCCTGTTACCCGATGAAAAATTTGTAGCCTGCGTAGTTAAAATGTTAGTTGTACGAAAAAGTTGCATGTAATACTATGTAATAGCAAAGAATAGTCTACTATCATTTAATGTGCCTCAGACTGGTCCAGTCTTATGTAGTAGTATCTAGTAGCATCCTGTCGTGCCATAGTAGCCTCCAGTCTTGCTAATAGTAGCATGCAGTAGTATACAGTAACACGGTAGCCCTGAAGTAGAAGCATGTAGTAGCATCAGTTAGTACTGCATGCTACTTTTTCGTACAACTTCGTACTACTATTTGAGACACAGTTTTCATCGGGTAGCAGGCTTATTCTCCAAGATTTGCGTGTTCTTTTTCCTCTGGTTTATCTCTGATTTCCATTCCTAATGGGCTGGTGAATAGATAATACATAGGCTATCAGCTGGGATTAATTATCATTGAATCCGAGTGTTCATTCGCGTGTTGGTTTTCCGGAACTCTCATCTGCATTCCGTCTGTTCAAGGGGTTTCTAGCTCCTAGAGTGTTGGTTCGGAGACTTGCCTGCGAATATTTTCTCTCGTGGTTTCTTCGGTCTGGTTGACAGTAGGCTAGTCCTTATGTAGTACTCGTCGAAACGGCTAGTTGAAATACCGTTTGGTTTCAGTGGTGTCGCTCACAGACTTTGTTGGGGGGTGTCGGTTTCCTGGTGACATAATTAGTGTAATGCTATTGGAGAAGATATGATCCACTTGAAGTGTAGAGTCTCGGGAACGAGAAGGGAAGGAAATTCTACTGTAGTAGAATGAATTGCTATCGCAAGTACGACTTTTCCTTTAAAGAACACCTGAATGAAGAGTATCAAGTATCATCCCTATCTGTATGACTTCCGTTAACATTGCCTGCAGAAAACCCAATCTAAATACGAAATAGTGTTTCCAAGCTATGATTTATTCAATCTAAATACGAAATAGTGTTTCCAAGCTATGATTTTTGCTCCATTTTGCATCTGTCCTTATTTCAGTACCGAACAATTTTAGAAATGAACAAATGTCTCCAATCAACCCTTCTTCTGAGATATTTTTTAACCAGTTAAGCCCAAACGTATATCTAGAAGAAATTCCAATACTATCCAGCCAGCACTGTACAAGATTTGAATGATTTGCGCTTTTTGTCTTGGAGTCTGCATGTGCAAACCTCCAGAAACTATTTTGAAAACGTCACGCTCAGGAGAAGAATGCTCTTCGTGGCCATGTCTGTAAATGCATTCTCCATGGTGTGTTCAAGTATGGTTTAATTGTTCAGGTGTCCTCTAAGCGATGGTTCATCCTTGTTACTGAGGTGGTCTGGAGCTCCCAGCCCCTCTCCTCCTTTTGAGTTTGAATCGAAGCCGACACATTGTGCCCACGTCGAGGCGCTGCATAACGAGCGAATCTTCTGAAGGTTCTTCCGTTTCAAATTGCATATTTAGGATCCTTATAAAAACCAACGGAACTTGCATCGTCTCCACGTAGCCTAATCGGTAGGCCTGTCACGTCTTCTTTGTGTGTGATCTCTTCTGTGTACGGAACCTGTGTAATTTCTAAAATGGCTTGTTTAATCTCTTCCGTCTGCTTTTTGGTTCTTTTGAATTTCGACCTGCCACTGGTTCTGAAAAATGGGCGGTTGTCAAGTTGTGGTTTTCAAAACAGTCTTTGAACATTAGAACAGAGCAAATTAAACGAACCTGTATGATCTGTTATGTGTGCGGTAGCTGTGTAATTGCTAAAATGGCGTATTTTGGTTCGTATTTTGGTTCTTCTACCCTAATCGGTGGGCTTGTCACGTCTTCTTTGTGTGTGATCTGTTTTCTGTACGGTAGGCTACATGTGTAATTACTAATATGGCCTGTTAAATCTCTTCCGTCTGTATTTTCGGATCTTTTGAATTTTGAACTGCCACTGGTTCTGGAAAATGAGGGGTTGTCAAGTTGGGGTTTGTAAAACGGTCTTTGAACGTTGGAACAGTGTGGATTACGCGAATAAGAACTAATAGGTTTGTTAAAGCACACCTTGCACTATTTACTGTTTATGATCCAGTATTCGAAACAATTTGAATACTGTAAAAGTAGGCTCTGCTTTTAACAAATTATACACGGCTTTGGCTGTTTTAAGCTGATTTCCCAGTTCGATGGAATTCTAGCAAAAACTCGGCAAAATTCAGCTAATCGGTTTTACGAATACTGTTGATGACTATCTCTCCCTGCTGATGCAGAATCTCCGGGTACCTGCGGAAGGAAGCCAGAAGCGGTATCACAGCCGCTCCCAAAGATCGCCGTGATTGTTTGACACAGGATTTGAGTCGTTGAGTCTGAGTCGTTACGGAGACGTTTACTCCTTCTTCCTGAGGATCACTGGCGTGTTTTGGACTTAGTCATATAGAGTATTGAAAGCATGATATACGAACACTCATTGGGAGCATAATGCGCACGGCAAATGTGAATCGTGGCAAGTGCAAAGATTGGTGAGGTGTCGTTAGCGGGTATAAATGTAACATACGAAATCTGGTCTTCCGGGCTTAAGAATTAACGAATGCAAGTAGGTTGCATTGGCAATATAGGTACGAAGGGTCCATTAAATACCTTCCATTCGTATTTTGGTTCATTTGAATTTCGAACTGCCACCGGCAATAACGGTTCCGGAAAATGGGGGTAATTGAGTTGGGGTTTCTGACGTGGGCTTTGAACGTTTGGGCTAGCGAACGAACCTCCCTTTCCGATGAAAAATTATCCCAAAATAGTAGTATGATGTTGCACGAAAAAGTAGCATGCAGTACCAACTGATGCTACTACATGCTACTACTGGATCAAGGCGGGATGCTACTGAATACTACTACTTAAGATTAGCCCAGTGTGAGGCACATTTAAATTAAAGTATTCTATACTACTGCATATCAATACATGCAGCTTTTTCGTACAACTACGATACAACTACACAGGCTACAAATTTTTCATCGGGTTATGCCTTGGACAGACGGTCAGGGTCGGGTTCGCGGACTTGAATTCCTGTCAGGACTATCGACACCATCATCAGTTCCATAAAGAAAAGTTGAGGTTTTTCCACTTGAAGATGATACCGTGATCTTAATACCAATAATAAGAGCACTGACTTAGTGAGAGCTCGTTTGCCCTCCCTTCCCTCCCAGTTTCCAATAACGTTCGCTGTATGACTCCCTCCAACTCCTGATGCACCATCCGCCGAAAGGTTCACTAGTGTATCCTTATGGGTTACGCACTGACTGAATCTGGCTGGTGGCGAGGGACGCTCGTCAACTTCGTTTAAACCGTAGGCGGAGTAATCCATCCCGCTGATTGTCCGCCATCCGGGGAAAGGTTCGCCGGTGTATCATCAGGGTTGCCACGTGTCGCACCATAGTGTGAAGGAACAGGGGCCACCCCATAAAGCTTTCGCTTGTCCTAAGGGGGATACCGCAAATCAAACATTCATACATAAGCACTCGTCCAAAACAAACATGAGACAACATCACATGAAAAAAAGAACGGCAGGGAGAACACCAACAAAAACACACACCAAATCACCAGGGTCGACCACCCAAACAAAACCAAATTTTTCTTTTTTATTTTATTTAAAAAAAATCCTATTTGTGAAATAGTGTGGGTTTCAAAAGATCCTTAAAAGTACCCAGCACTTCCTCACTCTGGATCAACCCCCCCCCCCCCCCCCCAGAGCATTTCAACTCCAAATACCACGTTAGAGTTATAAATTTATGGAGTAAATGAAAGAGGGGTGGGTGAAGAATGGATGTGCAGGAATTGCAGGATCATGGGAAATAGTTGTTTTATGAGTATTAAACAGTTGGCGAGGTTCCTGAGGGTAGCCCTAGCCCATCGGGATAGGTGCCTACAGAAGGTATTATTTTTGTTTTTTGGGATTATTTTTCATGTATTTGTCATGGCCTTTGGCTCTTAATAGTAAGTAAGTAAGTAAGTAAAGTATTTATTTCCCGTATTTTTCACTTAAGAACAAAACGGAGTAAAGAAAAGATAAAGAAAAAGAAAAAGAAGAGAAAATTTAAGGCACTACACATATACAGACACATGACATTTTACATAACAATTACGCAATCACGAACTATAAAAGTGTTTAAGCCAGGGGTGGTTCCATTTCCCCTGGAAATTTGAGATTACCTGATTCACTGCGATACTAGGGTCCGCAATCTGGTGTTTTTCAATCATGAAGGTGTTCCTCGTCCACAAGGGACATCGCAGCAGAAACTTCGCAAACCTGAAGTAAAGGGACCGGAGCTTACGTTTTTGGGTCTCGGTTAACAAATTCCAAAACGGCGCGATATACAGAAGATGCGTAGTAAATTAATGTAGAAGATTAATGTAAATAAATCTTATCTTATCTTATCTATTCTCACTGTAACTCCGAGAAGCCGATTGCGGAAAACAAAAAATCTCTCAGCTGTGAACAATTAAGTAAATTCAGATCCAAAAATAAGGCGGCTCAGTTAAACTTTAATGGGCTGCGGTAACACTGCTTTCCGGCATGATTGGTCGCTCTTTTCTAACACCTAAAAAATTGTCTGAAAGTCCAGGAAAACGAATTCCTCGTATGTTCCCAAATACTGTCCCGGTGCCATGAGACTTTCCTATTGGTAAATATAGACCACAAATCGCCGTTCCTACTTTGGACTCAGTCCATATTCCGGAGCGCGCCCGCGCGGAATTTTTGGTAGTCTTGTGCGTATATTCGGCCGCTGAGGATCGCATATGCGTTAGGTGCGACGGGATTACCTTTAAGACGAGTTGCTGTATTTCTGGATTATCTTAGGTACGGTAGGGGATTCTTGCACCGTGTAGTGTTTTTTGGGGGCCATACATTGACACTGCAACATAGTGTACACGGGTATGACGTTCCGATTTCAGTTGTCGTTAAGAACCTGACAAGTCCAAAGGTTGGGGCCTTGTTTGTTGGCCAAGTAAACATTGTTAAAACTTTTCTTAAAATATAATTTTTTATGCGAAATGTGTTTAGGCTACTTAAAATACACGTTATAGCCTACTTACGATAGTAGTTCATCCTACTTCAGTTGAATTATGTTTGACGGTGCAACGGACACGTCAGTTCAGGGCCGTATCCAGGGGGGGGGGGGGAATCCCCCTCCCGAAGCATACAAAAATAATAATTTTTTATAGGCTTTTCCCTCTGATCCATGTCTTTTTTGTCCGACCCGCGGGCAACCCCCCCCCCCCTCCCCCGAAATAAATTCCTAGATACGGGCCTGCGTCAGTTACATTTTACTAGAGCTATATTTCGGCCCTTCTTGGCAAGGGTCCTCTTTGGGCTAAACCCAAATGCAGAAGAATCTCTACCCTTTCGACGACCCAATCGAACAGCAAAAACAGCAGCCGTGTCCAGAATGAACTTACAGCACCAGGTTTAAGTCCAACCAATTTTAAGAGAAGACGTTGACAAAATCAGAAATTTAAGGAAGAATCTTTAATTGTTTTTCCAGAAGTTCATTTTCCAGCTCGAGCCGGAAGAGGACCCTTGCCAAGAAGGGCCGAAATATAGTTGATAGTGCCAAACGGAGACGTCTAGCTGAATTTTATTGGAGCTATATTTTGGCCCTTCTTGGCCTTTGGTTTTACCACAAGTTCGTATTTCCAAACTTGAACGGCTTTGAGCCTGAAGAGAACCCTTGCCAAGAAGGGCCGAAATATAGCTCTAATAAAATGAGCTGACGTATCCGTTTTGTACCGTCAATTGTTATTCGCAGTTAGCTTGGGCTGAAGGAATATCTTCCAGTTGTATTTCCATCCGTTCTCATTCCCGAGATTCTACACATCATAAGTGAATCCTATACCCTTTTTTAGCATTACACCGATTATCTAGCTTGCTAAGTTTGTTCTCTTCACATGACGTACCAGGCAATACCGTACCAGATTACTGTTTCTGACAAGCTTAGTGGTCCGAAAACCGGTTATGCAAATTTTGCCAAGTCTGTCATCCAAGAGAAAAGGCCAAAAAACAATCGAAGTCCTGCGGGATTTTCTGTAAGCATAGCTAAGTTTGAAAGTAATCAAGTATACGAGAAGATCTTCGCGGAAACATGTAGTACGAGGTATGCTTTAAGAAAACTCAAAACTCACTGCATTACCGATTTTTGGCCCCAAAGCCCCCATAACACCGTCATATCCCCACTGTCCATAGGTCTACACGCTCGACTTACGAAGTTTTGTTTTACAGATTTTTGGAAATGGGCCTAATGCGAAAAAAGATACATACCAATGGTCATTGGTGGAAACCAGGGCCGTATCTAGGGATTGGGGGGGGGGGTCTCCCCGTAGCTCGACCTAATCTATACCATAACGGTAAAGCAAGAACATAGGTCAGAGGTTAAAGCCCATAAAACCTATTATCTGTGTATATTTCGGGGGGGGGGGGGGGTCAAATCTCCTGACCCCCCCCCCCCCCCCCGGGATACGGCCTTGTTAGGAATCGTTCCTCATTGTATGCATTGTAAGATCTCAATGTCATATTGAGGTAGTGTGCATGCCCGATTCAAATTTATTTCAAATCCATTGTATAAATATAAGCTGGCTTTTCAGTTAAACTTTAATACCATGTCTTCACCAGAACTAGCCATTTCACTTTCTGTGACAGAACGCCTACGCTCTCGTGATACGGAAGCACATTCGCAGTCCATTGCAACGCGGACGACGCGAGCGCAACTCAAGAGTCTTGCGTTCTTAGTGTGAAAGCCCCTTAAAGGCCCCCTCGCACTATTTACTCTTCAATTTACAGTATTTTAAACTATTTGAATACCTTTAAACTAGGCTGTGCTTTCAACAAATAACCCACGGTTTTGGCTGTTTTAAGCCATTTCCGAGACCTGTTGACTTACAGCGAAAACAGAAAAACGATTTACATAACCGGTTTTTCTGATGGAAAAATTCTCGCAGACAGTCGGTCGACAGCGTGATACACATCGAAGCGAATCAGCGTGGTTCTGTTATAGGGGTTAGAATGTACCGTACGGAATTGGGGTCCCCGGGTTTAGAATTATATGGAGTGATTATAGAAGTAGGTTGCGTTATAATTATAGGTAAGACATGTCCTTTAATGTATAAACGACGCCGCTGGCCTGAGCTAGCTTTTCTGATCAGATAGTGGTTCTTTGCTTTTTCGCATTTCCGCTTCCTGTCATTTTCCGCTTTTTCCTTCACAATTTAGGCCGAGCATTGTTAGTGTTTACTAATGGTTTATCAGCTAGAACTACAATTGTTTCCTGTTCGAGATAATGTAGGAATGCAGTATTGATTGCTTCAGCAATGACAGTTAAAAATGGATTTCCTTATGTTTAACAAAAAAAATTCGTGTGTGTGAAAAAGTTTCATGATATGCCGAAAGCTTATTAGAGACACGAAGGGACAATAATAATTCGTCGTAACTTTGTTCTGATCTGGGTTGTCACACCCATTCTTCAACGGAGCGATTCGTTTCCCCCTTTTTTAAGGCTGATTTATTTTAGGGTACCGTATCGAGTTTAGGGTCATGATTTGTTGTTCATAGCTTTGCACAAGGACCTTCTGCTGTCTTAGTTTGTCGACTATTTGCCCCCCCCCCCTTTATTAGAGTCTTAGATTTCCGCTAGATGGCGGGGATACCTACACTCTAAAAGTTTTTAGTAGTTGTGCGTCACCGATTTCGTACATTTTTGTTCCTAATGTATACTCTGCAGTATTTTGCATTCTAGCGTTTTAATCCTGCATCAGATTAAAACTCTACGAATTCAGATTTTAATTATCGAATTAGGAATAAAAGTGTCCGAAATCGCTGACACACAACTAGTAAAGTCCGATAAAGGAGCGATTTTTTACAGTGTACCTGGTTGCTTTCCAGGTCCTTAGAAGCAGAAAAATAAAGAGGATAGTCATATACGCGTAGAACATCTTGGAGAATCACATAATTTTCTTTCTTTGTACTGCTCTATTTCCCTTTGTCCAGTGCGTAAATGAACTTCGTCATCATCATCATAACATACTGAAAAATCACATCAGTGCAAAAATTTCCGCCAAGGAAAACAGCGAATTCTGTGTCGCTGGGCTAGGATCCGACAGCCGTAAATCTTGGCAGGGACAGCCGGAATCCGGTCCAAGCTGGTTCTTGGCCTTTCAGACACATGACGCTCAACGTGGGCTCCTCTGAGTGGTCAGGTCCCGCGAGGTTACGACTGAGTAAATTACTCTTTGCAGACCGGAAATGACGGTAGAAAGCCGGAAAAATGCCAGGTGAATACATAAAAAAGTAGAGCTTAAAACCGACTATGTTTCATCATTTTGCTTCCCTGTTACCAGTGCCATCAAAGCACCTAGTCACGTCGTCACGTCACGTCACCCAGTTGTTGCCGTGGCATAACGTCGTAAATATGCTCAGTTGTTTGTAGGAGACTCCATACACTGCCAGAAGTTTGATAATATTTAACGCAAGGGTGCACAGTTTAAATGATGTTATCTGCAGTTACGGGATTTGTCCATGTATGACCTTTCTTACATTTCGATTAGGACCCCTCTTGCTGATTCGTGTTGTACCTGCAACTTTTTAGCGCTTTTCCCGCCTAGCCGATTTTTGACAGTCATGCAACGCAAACCGCTGAAATCTGCAAGTTCCGCCGACAACTCTTTCACACATTAGGACATGAAAAGCTTCCAACGTTGTTTTCGTTTTGGAAGACATGGTAGACCTGAGGCATATTCTCGCCGTTCCCGAGGATTCCTCGGGGAATCGAAGGGAACGGCGAGAATAGAGGGAGTCACTCCACGCGGACGCCGCGTACAGAAACAGCGTGAACACGAGGAATGCTTCCGAAATGGATTTTGTTCGGAAAAAAAACATGCAGTTGACAAAATTAGTCTGGATCCACTTTATTTTTGGTTTTGTTTATTCTGATTGTTTTATTAGTTTTACGTTGCACCAACACCATCAAAAATTGATTCCCCTCCGAATCTGAAAGGGAGTCCTTTTTGATGATGGTGATGTTAATCGGGGCATTCCCCGTCCGTGGGGACTCGCGAGAATACGGGGAGTGAGTCCCCGGGACAAGTAAAAACGTGGGGACTCCGCAAGTGGAGTCCTCGGGGAACGGCGAGAATACACCTCTGGTCTACCTTCTCTTTTCGACTTCTTTTGTTTTGCATGGTTTTCATACTTTTTAACCAGTGCGCATTCAGCTTTAAAATATTTTGCGTGTAGCCGCCGCGTCGGAGAAGAGGAAGGCTGGATAGAGTCGATGAACGCTACCAAGGAAAATATCTCAGTTTTGACGGAAGTATTTGGGAAGTGTTAGGGAGAAATCTGGTCCTTACTTTTGTCCAGTGTGCGGTGAGGGAGATGAGGATCTAATTCATTTTATGTGTGGATGTGATGAAATTGAGGATTTGAGGGAGGAAATTTTAAGGGAGGGATTCATGGGAGGAAGTGGTTGTTAAATATTATGCGGAGTAGGGATTTTCCTAGTATAAGAAACCTGGCGAGGTTCCTCAGAGTGGCCAGTCTGCACAGGGAAAAGTGTTTGAGTGGGGTTTAGGGTAGTAGTGTGACCGTTTATTTTTGTATTTATATGTTGTTATTTATGTGTGTTTGTTATGGCCCTTGGGCTTTGAAGACAAATAAATATCATATCAAATATCAGCATGGCAAATAATGGTATTTTTGAAAACCGATATTTCGGAGTCATTTCATCGTGAAATCATTTCTAGTAAGAGTTGTGCTTTAAAAGGAACATTGTAAATCGGGTTTAATGATTTGCTGTGCGGAAACAACAAATGTTTTGGTCAAAAGTTTTCTGTCCAAAGTTGTATCTATCGAAATTGCACATGTTAGTTGGGTGCTTTCAAGCTCAGTGTTCCCCCGGGTGGTGATTTGTCACCAAAATTGGCAATTCTTTTAATCTACATTTTTCGGTGATCTTAGAAACTATAAATTTTTGGCGATTTGAGTATATATTTACTATAAATCAATACATCTAAAAAGCTTGGCAGTCGATAGCTAACCAAAGTATGACTTTATATAGCATAAGTGAAGTCTTGTTTTACATTTTCTTTAGAGTTGAAGAAGTAGTCCACATCAGATGTTTAGTTTGAATAAACCATTAAAACCTGTCGCCCGAAGCTTGTCGTCAAATAAAATAGATGTTTTTGAACAATGCAAGTCATGTCTTAGTATACAGAACGGAGATCAAGTGGTTTTATTTTAAATAACCATTAAAAAATAAAACTGCTGCCTAAAGCTTGTCGTCAAGAAAAATGAGATACGTGCTTTAGTGCCACCGTGTTTTTTCTCCACTACCGGCAACGCAACAGGTAAAGAAGGGCAAAGACAGATTACAGATAAGCGGTGGGATTAGCGAAAGAATCTCAGAAGGGTTTTGCGCCACTCCTCGCTACTACTTATACAGGATTAACCAGAGCTGCTGCGAGTCCAGCAATTCCGAGTCCGAGTCCTTGAAGAAGGTGTCTCGAAGACCGTCTCGAGACGAGTCAAGAGTTCGAGTCCACAGCTGTGGCGGACGGACAGCTCCGTGAAAGACGAGTCCAAGACGATTCCGAGTCCTTGGAAAAGGCTTCTCGAGACGAGTCCAAGTATGTCTGCCCCCAGGTTTTATGAATGAATGAATTTATTCCCAATAAAGCCCTAGGGCCATGGCGGGAAACATAACACAAAAACAAAAACAAGATATCATACACTCCAACAACAAACCAAAAAATCAACTTCTATAAAAATAGTTCACGTTGGGCCATAGCTAGCTTCGGGAATCTACCCAGCCTTCGGATCTCACCAAAACACTTACTTCCCATACTTGAAACCAAATCCCTTTCCTCCCAAGCCTCCCGACCAAACACTTCCTTTCTTAATTCTTTCAACTCCTCACAATAACATATCAAATGTACCGCATCCTCTCCTTCAATACCACACATTGGACAAAAATAAGGACCAGTACCTTTCCTATCTCTACCCATATAATTTCTCCGCATCCCCACCGGAAGAGCATCCGCCCTAAGACTCACCATCCACTTCAGTTCTGCCCCCCCCCATCCCAACTTAAAACATAATTCTTCTCCCCATGTCTCTTTGGCCATACCATACAACTTCAGAGATTGGTGCTCTGATACTCCCCCATGCCACCTCTGAATCTCTTGATCTCTTAGCCTTACTTTCACTAACTTAGCTACCTTACCTAAGGGGTAACCTGGTATGTAGGTCAAGAGTGTTTTTGCGAGCTACGGGGAATTCGTGTCACCAAACGCTAGGGACATGGGCCTGAATGTGCAAAACTAGGAGTTATTCAAGCGAATGCGGCGCCTTCGAAAAGTGAAATCGACGTACCTAAGTTGGCCAAGGACTAGATTAACCTCTCAGGGCAGTGTCTCATCCAGTAGACTTGGACTAGACTTCGCACGTTTTAAAGATGTTTTGCCGTTTTCGTGGTTTTACTGTATTTTAATTTCTGTAATATAAATTAAATGCTTATCTTCAAGAAATTTTCTAGCAAGTCTGTAACAAAGTCATACGATTTTACTTGTTGAATGGCTATTCTAATTGGATTACTTAATCTGCTATGAGAGTGGCGAAAAATCCTAGGTCACTAATCCCACTAAGCTTTCAGGTAACTACACAAGGTTCAGCGCACCATTAGAATATGGGTCGAAACCCAGAGTGGCGAAAAACACCCAGTGGTGAAAAATCCCGGTGGCGCTAAAGCACTGCTACCAAGAAAAATACAGATCGGATTAGCGCTGCGAAAGCTAGGTAGCGAGTGTGCAGCATGGGGTCTACTGCGTCAGATAGGCTACATAATAGAAACTCGATAAAATGTCAAGTGTAAATATTTATTTGCTTACTTAAAGCACAACTCTTACTAGAAATGATCTTTTTCCTATAAAATGGATAGAAAAAACGTTTTCGAAAATACCATTACTTTCCACCTGAAACTAGCGATTCTCTTGTTAGCGCTTGACATTATGTCCAGCCTTCCTGAGCCTCGTTTTTGTTGCATGCTGCAGGTCCACTTCTCCGCCGATTCCGGACTGATTCTTTCTACATCCGTTTTTGCACTGCAGCTCTTCCAAGGAAGAAGGCAGCGCTTCTCAAGAATCACGGACTTGCTCACCGACCAAGTCCGTGCTTCCCTGCAAGATGCTGCAGCGCTGCCGCTTTAACCAAGAAGAAAGTGAATCCAAAAACGCATATTGTGCAAAAGCAAAGAAGTGCTGCAGCAGCAATGCGGCAGCACTATTGCAACAAAAACGAGGCTCTGTTCTCCGACGCGGCGGCTGGGCGCAAAAGATTTGAAAACTGAACGTGCCTCGGTTAAAAAGTGGGAAAACTAAGGGGAAACTAAAAAGTAACAAACAGAAGATTATCTTATCCTTATGTGTGAAAGAGTTGTCAGCGGAGAGTGAAAATTCCGGCAAACTTTTCGTTGGGTGACGGGAAAATTCGGCAGGCCGAAAAAGCGCTAAAAATTCGTAGTTACGAAACGAACCAATGGAGAAAAGTGGGTTTTTTAGAAGCTTATAATTCCATACGGGAGCTAAGTATATTATAAAAGGCAGAATAAGCAAGAGGGGTCCTTTAACTGTCTTTAGCATTTCCTTATCTTGTCAACAAGACGTTCAACGAATGAGTATTTCTAATCCTCTGTTTTGAGCTTGTCTTTCAGAGTGTTATATATAAACATGTTGCTTAAAAATATAGGTCTGCAATAGACGCGAATCTGGTTTATGATCTTTTCTTTGTTGTAATTTTCTCTTTTCTTTATTGTAGTTAGAATTTGAGTTACTTTATCTCCATGGGAACATCCTGCCAGCTTGTCGGTTCTTTGTTTAGCTTCATTGACGGAAACCTTAGAAGTTAGTCTGATAACTATTTGACAAGCGTCGTAGCTGCACTGTCAGAAGTTTCATAACAAATAACGGATGCGCGGTTTCAACAGATAGTGCGTAACAGATAACACTTCGGATGTTATCTGTTGTGTTTGTAAACGTTATGCATGAAATGTTATGCATAACAAGCAGAGGCATTACTAGCCAAAATGTTTGGGGGGGGGGGGGGGGGACGGCAAGGCATTTACCGACTGGCTGGTAATTTTTACCGACTGTTTTTGCAGAAGAAAGCGACTGTTTCCAAGAAAAAATGACAGTTTTGAAAAAAAGTCGACCTATGTTCCCCGGCGTCCCCCCCCCCCCCCTACCCCCAGTCGTGACGCCCCTGATAATAAACTTTGTTAGGAAGAGCCAAAAAAGCATTTACTGACTTTATTCCTTCTCGTCATGATGTCGGAAAACTGAGCAGATACTTTTTGGCGTTTTTTCGGTTCTTCCTGATGGTAACGCTTATTATGCATAACATTTTGGAACAACAGATAACATCCGAAGTGTTAACTGTTACGCATTATCTGTTGAAACCGCGAATCCTCGGGTTATCTGGTATGAAACTTCTGACAACGTTTAGACAACATAAGCTGTTTGGGGAATATACTGCGATTAACTGCGAAAGTTGGTATGGTTTACTATCCTAATTCATGACACGATCAAAGATTCCCCTTTCTTACTTTTCATAATTTTTATTTTTTTTATTTATTTATTTATGACCCGCTTTTTGCGTAACAGCGTGAATTACACAAGTAAAATATACATATTAAAACACTTAAACAAAACAATGTAAATAAACATGACTAAGGCAATGAGAAATAATGAAACCACGCTAGGTTGTATCATGTGAGGTGACGTGTACTTCATTGCCTTTGAAGCGTGCTTTGGACTGAAAATTGATAATATTATATTGTGAATTATTTTGAAAAAATAAACGAGACCCGAGGAACAAGGAAAAATGTTGCGGTGGGATTCCAAAGGGAGATCTTTTGAGTTCTTTACCTAGAGAAACATGTAGTAATTGCGTTCTTCACCAGATCCTGTAAATATGTTATTGCATCCCTATCGGCCTCGCTTTATATGTATGTTTTAATCTGATAGCATCTTTTATATTTTAACTTATATTTTATCGACCTCTAAACCAGAACCATAAGAGAAGATAAGATAAAATTATATCTACATTAAGAGCCAAAGGCCATGGCAAATACATGAAAAAAAAAATACCTTCTATAAGTAATTCTTATAATAATATTGTAATTCTTTCATTTCCGGCTTAGTCCAGCTTTAGCAGGGATCTTCAGTACCAGTCGAAAACTCATAGGCTATCCTGATTCAGCATGTGCTTTGTATCTGTATAGATTTTGAGGAGTCGTAACCGAGGATTTACTGTTTTTCCCCCCGCAATTTCCGTTTTAAATCAGATTCCGGTTGTACCGTTTTTCCGGTTGTACCGTTTTTCCGGTTGGAAAAAAAAAACAGATTGCAGCAGCACTGAACTTACCTATACTTTGGCCAAAGCCTCACACCAAGTTTTGAAATGCGTGAACTCCTTTTCGAGTTACTGTGCGAACTGACGGACAGACTGGCGTATGGACGTATGGACATGATCACAGGGACACATTGCCAGATTTCATAGAAGAGAAACACGCAAGGGTCACAAGAAGAGCGGTTAAACTTGCTAATAAACGCGGGCTGAAACTCCCTCCACCTCAATCACCTGAGCGGTGTATGAAATCTTTTTCGCCATATTTTATTCGTCATTTTAACTCTGTGTGACTATATTGTTGCCGTTTTTATCAGTTTGTGACTTGACAAGTTTATTATTTGTATTATCTAGGGGGATTTGATTGTGTTCTTTACAAGTAGTCATAAGTATTTGACCCAATGATTAGTTAATATTATAACACGAACAAATTGTGTATAATATTTATTTATTAGTAATATTTTATTATTGACCAAATTCAGAAACCAAAATTGTATTTATATTATATGAAGATTATGTAAGGTAATGTTATGCCACGAACTTGCATGTCAGTGAATTTATATAGACATTTCCTATTCTATTTCGCAACGAAATTTTTTTAGGAAAAATAAAGTCAATTGTATTAAAACTGAATATGGATGGACAACCAGAAGGTCCCTATCTAAAATCCATAGTCATAATCTAAATATTGGCTGTGCTGTTTTTTATAAGTAGTGAACTGAAAGACAAAAATGCTCCTCAGCCGGGATTTGAACCCAGGACCCTCTGCTTACAAGGCAGACGCTCTTACCATTTGAGCTGCCGAGTGGCTTGTGAACAGAGTTCGCAAACTACTACAGTAGTCTGGTAGAAGCCGACCATAAGAACAGTGCTGTTTACTGGTGTATCTGAAAGGAAGGCGAACCATGAAACATATGCGGACTGACAAACATATGCTACAGATTAGACATTAGGGTGATAGTGTCCTTGCGAAAATTTAAATTGCCCTCCCGAAAGAAGGAGATACGAGTGATAGTCAAATTAGGTCGGTTCTGACAGGCACACTTATAATTAACAAAGATACGCATGCTGTCTTATCAACAGTGCTGTCAGCAAGCATATCAATTGCTTCGTGTTCTTATCCTAATGCTTGCATAAGTTTCAGACGTGGTTTCAAAATTCTTATTTTTAGCTGACTGTATTTACATATAACTTGGAGACGAATGATTCTTAGTAGTTCATATTTACATATTGAAATCACATGGAATCTGAATCATAAGTATTTCTTCAGCCGGAGCTGACTGGGAATCGTGTTAGGAATCGTGTTCCCCACAGAGGCCAATGACCTATTTACAGTAATTATTATTATGTTTGACGGCGCTAAACAGATTATGAAATTTGTTATCGGTCAGATTAAAGGTTAACTTCAGACATCGATGTTGGTATCGGAAAATAACACCGAGACAGTCATTGAAAATAACCTATCCGAGCCGAAGGCGAGGTTGATATTTTTAAATGGCCATCGAGGTTGTCATTCAGATATCAACCGAGATGGAGGTGTGTTAACTATTATACCTTTTTCGAACAGAAATCACCTCTGGAGGCTGATATGACTTATATCATCCTCTCTGGAGGCTGAAATGACTTATAACATCCTCTCTGGAGGCTGATATGACTTATAACATCCTCTCTGGAGGCTGATATGACTTATAACATCCTCTCTGGAGGCTGATATGACTTATATCATCCTCTCATATCTACCGTTAACTTTCTGTGTGAAGATTATCGTAAAATAACTGACCATTGGTCATAGGAGGATATGCATTACATACCTGTTCGAAAAAAATTATATCCGTATATCCTGGATAGGCTTTGTTTCGGCTGTAGCTAAAACTTTAAATTTATAATAAATGGTTTCAGACTTTGATGTTATATATTCTTTCCAGGTTACTGATTATGTCATTCTGAGGTCACACCGAAGATGGAAGACGTTCAGTTCCTCTCCAACTTCTTGCGCGAGGACTCGAAAAATGTGGAGGACATTGCCAAACAGATCAGCGAACACGCTGAAAAAATTTATCAAACTTGGCGCGAAAAGGGTCTGAGCGCCAATGACTTAATTCAGCTGCACAATGCAGATTTTGTGAAGCAAATGAGCACCCCGATCAAGTCCCCAGTTCAGAAGGAACAGAGGGCAGTGCAGTCGCAAGTGTTCACGAGGCGTAGCACGTCCCAGGAGCGCATGCGCCCTGGATTAGAATCTACAGTTGAACTCATCGCGTCTCCCGACATCGAAGCGACTTTGGAAGAGCTCGTCACCAGCTTCGTCAAAGAGGATAAAGCCCGCTTGGCAGCTCGCCAAGACCCCGTTCCATCCCGTTCATCCCCAATCCGCACCGTCATTACCCCGCAGCGGGACATCACATCCCCTCAGAGATCTTCTCCCATCCGGGTGATACCTGAGCTACTCAGTGCTTCTCCGATAAGGGTGATCACCCCCACGCCTCAGAGAAGCATAACCCCGATTAGGGATCCCCTTGTGACCCCGCAAAGAAGTGTTACCCCCACGCGCGACCCTCCTGCCGCCCCCCATAGGAGCATCACCCAAATAGGGAGTCCAGTTGTTATTGGGAGGGAGTCTGTCTCCCCCCCTCCCCAAAGGAGTACTACCCCCGTTAGGGAAACCAAGGTCACTGGGATATACATAACGAAGACTAAGGATAATAGTTTGATACCTGAACGGACGGAAGTGAGCTATAAAACGGACTTGGTTAGTACGGTGGAGGATTATAGAAATAGGCCAGAGGCTGAGCCTGAGACGATGAAAATGTCGCAGGTTGTGACCTCTACCCATACCCATTCGACTGTCGATTATGCCAAAAAGCGCTACGAGGTGGCGCAGGCGAACCCTGTGACCCAGCAGAGACTTTCGAATACGAAAAACATTGGAAAGCCTTTGCAGATGAACGTTGTGTCGGAAACGCGAACGCGCTTTGAATCGAAGGAGACGTTTATGCGCAAAGTGACGACGACGGAGCAAAGTGAGCGGCTGGAACGGAAGTTGGTTAGCGAGGGTGAGACCTTGGGCCTCCCCCACCCTTATGTAACGGTGCAGCAACGTCAGCAGCTCAAATCCGTGACGCAGACGACAATGACGTCATCGATGATGGCTAACGGGGTTCCTGTCCGTCCATTCTTAACCCGCGGGTCTGTTGCTGAGCGGATTTTGATATTTGAGAAGAGACCGGAAAAGTTCAATCAGGCACTGAGGAAGTCGGTGCTTCGACCAGTGTCCTGGAAGTCGAAGGATGATTTGCAGGTACGTTCGGCTCATCAATTTAGTAAGGTCGTGTAGGCTACTGATGCTCTGAGTAGGCTACTGGTGCACTTGTCACAGATCGTCTGTTCGTCTTGTTTTCTTAGAAGCGCCATTCAAAGCTTGAATTATGCTTAAATGTTTAAGGACGAGGAGTTGGGGAAAGAAGTTCACAGAAGAAATAAAATTTTGCATGCTTTTGTCGAGCGTCGGTCGACTCGTCTATCTAGCTATCTAGCTATCATCTCTAGCTATCTAGAGTTGTCTTGGTAGGTTTAACTGGCTCATATTAAGATCACATACCACGGCGTCAGTTTCATAACACGTGGTACTCACACGAGGAACAGTACGATTCCCATTAAACTCGTGTGATTGCTTTAGCTTGAGCTGTTGAAGTATAACTAGAGGCTGTGTGGATTCTTCGTTTAATAGGCGTATTTATCTTCTTTTCCCTAGCCTGTTATAATGAGCTTTGTCAGATTTTTTCGAACTTGTGCCTGTAGCAGACTACTTTTTGTCAGTACTTGTTAGTCACGGTTGCTACTAGCTTCGTGGAAACTTGTCTCCTTTTTTGACGGGTGTAACGGTGTGTCAGCAGAATGTCGTTTCGACAACATGTGAGACAGAATGGGTACTTTCGGGTAAAAGGTGTGGTACCGTTCTGTACTTTTGGCACCATTTACGGTGTGTTCCTACCTCGGACTACGGGTTGCCAAAAAGGTAGCGTACCGGTCCACCCTTTGGAAATATTTACCGTTGGTAACGTTTCATGTATCGGATGGCAGACGACCTGGCATACCCAAAGAAACTCAGTCTCAGAGGAGTCACGCAGGCCTACACATGTTGCCTGGTCGATCAGGTCATGTTTATTTCAAATTTGAAAAATTCCAAATAATACTAAATCACGTCCTAGCAGAGAGCATGCTCAGTGGCCAGAAGATTACTTGGTTAGTATTCGCTTTTTTTTTTACCACATTTCTCCCCGTGATTCTCCTCACAGTTTCAATCAATCAATCAATCAATTTTACTCCAGTAAAAAATTACCGTATCACAAACAAAAACAAAGAAAACAGGGAAAACAGAAGAAGACAAAAAAGAACGAACGCGGCAACAAGTGCAAATATCACAAGGACAAAAAGCGAAAATACCTAATCAGGCTTTGGCAGACAATTGGCAGAGACAGGTGGAGCCAAGGAGAACAAAGCACAAAGATGTATTCATTATCAGATTCAACTAAACGCTGTTTAAAGCGGACCACAAAAATGGTCTTTCTACCACCTACACAATGACAACCATCCCTACTGCCACTATCAATGTTCAGAACTACAAAAAAAACCATCAAACAATGAGCAAATTAAAAAAAAGAACACCACATTTCCTAGGTTTGAAATAATTCGGTGTGGATTAAATCTCAGCCGAATATCCGGGACAGCCGTTATGGCACGTAGGAAGCCAATGATCAAAATAATAATTTCCATCTAATGATCCAACTGTTTATTACAATACAAATATATTAAAAAAACAAGACCGGTGTGGTACTCCCGAAGACATAAAAAATAATCAATTAAGTCTTATAATTCTTTGCTGATCAAACATGGAAAATTCCGTCATCTGGAAAAGCGAGCTCGAGCCAAAACAGCAACCCGGCAATCAAGTTCAAATCTAAATAAACTGGTGGCTTCCGGTCAGTAAGAGAAGGTAAATAGAATGTTTAGATTAGGTCTTTAAGCGAAGTTTTACACGATAGGTGGAGTTGTAAGAAATTAATTCCTGTTTCGCGTTTCTTGACTATCGAGAACGAAGCCAATTCTCCTTACTTGCGTTTTTGTTTGGGAACAAGAGCAGGGGAACGTTCGTAGTTCTGCATAAACGAGAAGTTGGTTGGATAGTCACTTCTCGTTTCTCTGTGTCTCGCTCTCAACTCAATCTGTTAATTCGTCAATAAAAAAACATCAGTTTGTAAAAGAACTTGGAAGAAATGAGAATTGAGATAAAACTTAATTAGTGTAATTTAGTGATGGTGGTTTTAAGCGGGGGAAATATAAAAAACAACCACCTTTTCTATTGCAAGAACTGGACAACTAGCAGGTAACCAACGACAAAATAAACAGAAAGATGACCGAAAAACTGTCGATGCTCTAAAGACATACGACTGCCGACTAGCAGTATAAGTAGTAAAATATATTGTTTAGTATCTGAATACCAGATTATTAGACTTTTATTGCATTTTCTGAAATATTAGGAGAAAGTTAAAGATCTAGATCAGATTGGTGTTTATTTGATGATTTTGTAACACAGTTCTTTATAATGTTTGTCGGGTTTTGGTCAGCTAGGGAATTTCTTTGATATGCTTCGGACAGCCGGTCAGGGCTGGGTGCTCGTGGACTAGAATTCCTGCCGATATTTTCGGCCCCATCATCAGTTCCGTAAGACAAATTCAGAATTTTTCGTGTTCGTTATGAAAGTACAGTAAATCCATAGAGGAAAACCAGTTCGTCTGTTCGCATCAGTGCAGGGTTCTCACATCATCAGAGAGTGACTTTTGGCCCAAAACAGAGAGTGAATTGGGAGTGAAATCTATTTTCATGAAATGTTCACTTTTGGTCGGAATTGCCTCTGTAAAAATGACACATCTTAATTTTACTTTGATGAAAAAAAAAACTTGAAATAGTTACGTCTGGTCGGAATCCATGCTGCAAAAATGACTATTTGGTCATTTTCTGAAATAGAAGGATTTTTACGTCCTACGTAAGACAACAGTGACAGTAACAAATTAGAGTGACAATTCACATTATCATGCGACATGTGGCAACGGTTCAGCAATGTCCAGGGTGTGTCTGGGACCCACTTCTGATGCAGAACCGATACCCAGTACCGTGCAACCCTCGTCTCTCTCTCTCTCAGTACCTTGCGAGAATCTCTGTGGTCATGTGAATCTAAAACTGATTTGTCACACCGTTGAGTGTCCATTTACAATTATTTTGGTTTGTGTTCTGACAGAGCCCACTAAATATGCGAGTGTCCCTATTTGGAGTTTCTTTTGTGTTCTTTGAAGTCATTCATTCATTTATAAGAATTTGCGCTTCTCTTTGTTGTGTTTTGTTGCCCTCCTTCAGATTTCTCGGAATACAGCAGGCTTAGCCTACAAATGCCTAAATGCATGTGCACTGCTAGTCCGGAACATTCAACATAACGGGCAGTTTTTGTTTCTTCGCTAACGGTCAAATGCTGAATTTGTCAACCCATCGAGGTTTTCAAAATGGTACGTTCCAGTCCAAGAAGATTTTTTTCTTCTGGACTGCTGACACAATCTGTAATCACATGGTTATCCCTCAGCGTTGAAAAAAGGAACAGAATAATTGAGGTAGGGACTGAATTGGCTTTGCAGCCAATTAAGAATTTCATGACTGGGTCGTCACACTGTAAAATAAAACCTCCGCTTTCAGATTACTTAATCTGCAGTATTTTGCACTCTAGCGTTTTAATCCTCCATCGGATTGCAACTCTCCGAACTCGGAATAAAAATCTCTGAATTCGGCGATGCACAATTACTCAAGTACGATGTAGGAGAGATTTTTTACAGTGCATTCAATCAATCAATCTGTAATTTGTTCTCTAACCAAAAATTGGATCGATATTTTTTACGGTCATTACAGAATTAAATAAATGAATGTGACATGGAAATTAAGTAAGTAAATCAGTTAGATTCTTCATTTTTAAGAGGGTGAACAAAAAGGAAGTAGGCTAATGAGGTATATAGTTGTTCGAAGCTAGTTGTAAGTAAAACAACAACAACAAAATAGTAAATCACTTCTTGTACAGTATGAGCCGGTTGGCTGACCATTTTCAAAAAGGATGTTGAAACTTAGACCAGGGAAACACTAGTTAGGTCAAAACCGAGATGGGTAATGTTGAGACTTAGTCAGTGCGTAAATGTAGGTAAGGATAGGGAGGTTGAGGTTGTAATTAGTGAGTTGGTTTCAGTAATGCATGGGGCAGTGGCGCTAACGCATATGAATTCTTCTAATGGGAATGCAAATAACAAAGATGTTTTCTTTGATGAGGAATGTAAAGACAAAAAGAGTGAAGTTATAATTGCGTTGAGACGAGTTAAAGAAAGTAATGAAGATAATCGTCCCCAAGCTTTACAGGATTATAAAAAGAAAAGAAAAGAGTATAAAACAATGTTGAAAGATAAGAAGTATTTGTTGGATAAAAGATCAAATAATAGGATTATGGAATTGTTTCATGGGAAAAGTAACGGGGATTTCTGGAAGGAAATTAAAGCGTCAATGCATGGGCCGTCTCAAGATTTTGTCCCACCTGCAGAGTCTTGGGTGGAATTTTTTGAGAGTAAAGAACCGCCTAGTGTTATTAATAGTGCATTAAGTGAGCCTATAGTTCATGATAGTCTGATGAGTAGTCTTAGAAACCAGCCATGCTTCCCTTTAAACGAGGAAGATTCTAGGCTAATTGATAAAGTAAGTGAACAGGAAATATGGGATCAGTTGAAAAGGATGAAAGGTTCGTCAGCTCCAGGTGTCGATGGAATTCCTACAAGACTGTGGAGTTGGGGTAGAACTGTTTTATTACCCATTTTGGCGGCAATTTTTTCAGTATTAGTTGAAAAAGCTTACTGGCCACGACAATGGGATACGTCAATTGTTATTCCCCTATTTAAAAAGGGGGACAGGACAAGGCATGATAATTATAGAGTTATTCACCTAGCAAACGCAGTTAGTAAGATTTTCTGCAAGGTGCTTGATTTTAGGCTAAAAAATTGGCTAGAAAAGGCAGAGAAGCTTAGTCCAGTTCAGGCAGGGTTCAGAGAAGGTTATTCTACTTTGGACCACATTTTTGTGTTAAATGTGTTAGCTAGGAAGTATACTAAGGCACGGGGTGCAAGGTTTTATGTTGCTTTTTTGGACCTTAAAGGTGCTTTCGACAATGTAAACCGGAGGCTTCTAGTGAAGTCTCTGCTTGATTTGGGACTTCCTGCTTGGTTTGTATTAATTTTGGTGGAGCTTTACTCCAGTGTAAGACTTGTAGTTCGGGTTGCTGGGAAATTTTCGAAGGTTTTTTCGTCGAAAATGGGTTTAAAACAAGGTTGCACTTTGTCGCCTAAACTATTTTCACTTTATATTAATGATTTAGATTCTTATATGCGGGTAGACAAGCTCCTATGCTTTCTGTTGATATTTTTCGCCTTTGCATGCTTCTTTTTGCCGACGACATAGCATTGGTGGCGAGTTCACGTGATAACCTACAGAAGCTTCTAAATTTGGTGACGGATTATCTTTCAATTAAAGAATTGGAACTGAATGCTTCAAAGTCAGTGGTGATGGTTTTTCGTAAAGGGGGGAAAATAGCTGCTAGTGATAAAGTAAATTTTGGTGGCAAGGAGTTAGAAATTAAGGAGGAGTTTATTTATTTAGGAGTTAAACTTTCTGCAAAGGGTCGATTTGGGAAGCATGTTGAGCATTGTGTGGTGAAAGGTAGTCGATGTGCTAATCTTATTCTTAGAAGTCCGTTAATAGCACTAAAGGATGTTAAATTTCACAAGCAGGTGTTTGCTACGAAAGTAGCGTCAGCAATGCATTATGAATCTGAAATATGGGGTTTTATTCAGGGGGATAAGCTTGAAGCAGTACAGCTTAAGTATTTTAAAAGAGTTCTAGGGGTAAATATTACTTTAAATAGTTTAGTTTTGAAGGGAGATTTAGGCCTTACTAGTCTTCGTAGTGCTCGTTTAGTTCGTATGGTTAAATTTTGGGAAAAAATCCTTACGCTTCCTAGGGTACGGTTGACCAAAGCGGCATACCTGGAGGCACTAAAGGATGAACGTGTGGGTACTTGGCCTGGCCAAATTAAGACTATTTTGAATGAGTGTGGACTGTCAGGTAGGTGGAACGAGGGGAAGGGGGTTCAGCTAGAGGTAGGTGAGGTCGCGAAAGAAGTCCAAAGAGTATTAAAGGACCAGGAGTTGCAGGCGTGGGGTTGTAAGGTTTGGATTCCTGGGTCCCTGAGTCTCTACAATAGGGTTAAGGAGGCCTGGGGCGAAGAAATTTATTTTAAGTCGGGGTTATCTCCAGAAGAATTGAAATGTTTAATTAGTCTGAGAGGAGATTGTTTGCCTTTTGGCCAAAGAAGAAAATATATTGGGAAAATTAGGGTTTCGTCTGGTCCTTATTTCTGCCCTTTGTGCGGGATGATTGATGAAGATGTAGAGCATTTTATTTGTGATTGTGAGGGTTTAAGGGATTTAAGGGAGGAAATTTTTAGGGTGGGTTTTTTCTCGAGGGAGGAACTTGTTAGAAAATTAAAAATTAAACATTTTGGGGATTTAAAGAGATTTGGAAGATTCCTTCGGATCGCTCTGTCATATCGGGAAGGATTTTTGTAGGTTTGTTATTGTTGTTGTTTTGTTGTTATTATTTTTTTTGTATTTGCCATGGCCCTTGTGGCTTTTTAGCGCAAATAAATCTATCTATCTATCTATCTATCTATTCCAGCTACAACAGTACGCTACAAATACCTACTCTTAGAGCTTTTTTCTTTCAATTCCTTTGTCGGTTTTTGCTTACATTCTGTCTTCGTCGCTGACCACCATTTCCGGCATTCGCCCTAGTTACCCTGTGGACATTTATTAAACACAGAATGTTTTTTCAGTTTTATACTACAAATTTATCGTTGGACCACTACGGGAGGGCCGAATACGACGTTTAGCCAGTGTGAAAAACTTTGAATAATTACTTCGCATTTCGCACGGGATCCTTTGCAAAAGGAACCCAACCGGAAAACCGCAGAAACATTCTCTCATCCGATTTTCTTACACATTTTTCGTCGTTGATATCTAAGTCGCTATTCAGATGACTCATTGGTTACAATAATAGTAATAAATAAGGCAACTTCAGTTGAACTTCAGGAACCCCTGCTGTGAACATTTCTGATATTAGACTTCTTATTTGAAATTGAAATTGGGATCCCAAAACGTAAGTGGAGGGATACCTATGACAATGCAAAAGTTGTCCGTCTGTCCGTCCGTCTGTTAGCACGATATCTCTAGTAGGGGTTGAGATATTTTGATCAAACTTGGCATGGGGACTCTTTAGAAGTACAGGTCAAGTTCGAAGATGGGCTATGTAGCCCTATGTTGAAGGAAGGGGAGAGGAAGGGGAGGGTTTGAAACTAAGGGGAGCAAACAACATTTTTTAAAAGCTAATAAAATAGTCGAATTAGGGATAAGGGGACATGCTGAATCCGGATATGAAATTTATTTTCACGCCGGAAAAACAGTTCACCCGGAATCCGACCAAAACCGGAAAATTTGTGAAAAGTAAAGTTTAATCTGAAGTTGATTAGAGGTTCAATTTATGGGGAAGGAGACGTGCTGAATCCGAATATGAAAATTATTTTCTCGCCGAACAATTAGTTTGGCTGAAATCCGGCCAAAACCGGAGAATTTGTTTAGAGTTAAAATCTTACTTAAATTTGATAAGATGTTCGATTTGCGGGTATGAAGACATGCTGAATTCGTATATGACAATCATTTTCTCACCGGACGTATAGATCGCTTGGGATCCGGCTGAAACCGGAAAATTTGTTAAAAGTAAAAGTTTAATCTGAAGTTTAGTAGAGGTTTGATGTAGGGGCAAGGAGACATGCTGAGTTCGATTTTAGGCTTACATTTTTTGTCAGAAAAGTACTTTGTCCGGAATCCGGCAGAAACCGGAAGTTGGGCAGAAGTAAGGAAGGAAGGAGATGCGGCGTAGGCTATAGGGTAAACCATATGCTGAGTCCAGATCTGAATGTTCGACAGCGCAGAATGGATATGTGAATATATCTGAACTTGGTGAAACTCAGCTGGCGTATTCGTTTTGCTCTGTCAAATACGAACTTGATCTTCTCCGATTATTACCATTGGTCTTAATCTGTTTCTAGATTTTAAAAGTAAAAATGTTTAAGAAACCTGTTCAAGACCGAATATCTACAAGACCGAATTGTCTGCAGCAAATATTAAAATTCTGGGATCCCGCCCAACCTTTGGTCTTGTTAATACCGCCGACCTCCTGTCACAGCCATTGGCCGTGTAAACATGACCGACAACAAGAGTACAAAAGAAAAACACAAATGAGAACAATAGTGAGTTTAAATCATAAACTGATTTTTCTTGCCTCAAATTTAACTCCAATTTATTTATCACGTTTTATCTCATATTTGTCTCATATTTAACTCATTATGAGAAGGTCCAAAAGGTCGGAGTCTTTTTCGTTGACAGTATGAAGTGAGTCTAATTATTTGGTAGCCTTGTTCGTCAATGAGTTTACAGCACACCTCTCACTATTTACTGCTATGTTCCAGGATTCAAAACTATTTAAATACTGTAGAACTAGGCTCTGCTTTTAACAAATTATCCAAGGCTTGGGCTCTTTTAAGCCTTTTCCCAGGTCCATTGATTCTAGCCAAAACTCGGCAAAATTCTTATAACCGGTTTTATGTGTCAATAGCGTGATACGCGAACACTCACCGGGTGCATAATGCGGATTGAACATAGTGAATCTTGGCGAGTGCAAAGATTAGTGAGGGCTGAGTTGGCTGGCTTAGAATGTAACATATCAAATTTGGGTCTCTGGGTTTAGGAATTGATGAATGCAGTGACGGAAGTAGGTTACATTGGCATTGTAGACACGACGGGTCCTTTAAGGCTGCTAAAATAAGGCTCCGAACTTCGAAATTTTTCGAGGAAAAAGGAGAATAATAGTTACGTTTTTCATCTGAATTCACGTTTCTCAATTCTCGATTCTTGTACAAATTACTGTTTTTGTTCTTCTCGCTTCTGACAAAAACTCTAATTTAGCCACCGGATAAAACCTGTTTATACGTATTGACCATCCGCCCTTTGTTGACCAATGAGGAATGAATATGGAGAACGAGGATTGAGAAGTGACGATCGAGGCAACTTCTCGATTCTGTAGAATTGCGAAGCTTTCCCGTTCTCGATTCTGACAAAAACGCAAGAAAAGGAGAATTGGCTTCATCTCAATAGTCTAAAAATGCGAAAACAGGAGAATTGCGAGGAGAATCGCGAGGAGAATTGAGATAAAAAACGCCACTAAGAACCCTAAAACTGTCCTGTCTCTCAACTCTTAAGGAAGAGAAAAATAAAATTAAAAGGGGGATCCTATCCCTCGTTTTCCGCGCCGAATAGCGGCGGCATTCACAAGCCGCAAGCCCAAAGATTACTTCCTTTTGTCCTTTTTTGCACTAGGCTATGGTCGTATTTTTTCTGCGGTGTAGTTAGGTTTGAATTACAGCGTCAGCTATGGATCAAGGACTACGTCGGTCCTATTCGGTTCACAGCTGGTTGTCTTAGCGAACAACACCTCTCAGGGCCTGTCTAGTGGAGAGTCCAGTGATTTTTGTGTTCAGAGACAACGCCTTGCCGATCAAGATTGATGTTTCTGGCTTTTGCCACACCCGCCGGATTTCCATCATTAGGCCTTAGTACGAATACAATGTCCTACTTTAGGAACCAGGCCTCTGCGACTTTTTTTTCTCGCTTTCGTGGAAACATACTTTTCTTGTTTAAAGTTTAACCGAAAAGGGCTGGGATAGGACAATCTAGTTACCCATCACTTAATCACTAAAATTGGCTTGAAGACCGGCTGAAAATTCGTTACTTCGTTGTTTCGCTATGCACGAATAATTGATTTTCAAATAGCGGAATTTCCGTATGATTTGTGGTACCTCTATGCGCTTGTATCTGTGTTGTATGCCTTACGAGAAAGATTTATGCGTGTGTTTTTTGTTCGGGCACTAAGCAATCTTCGCCAATCTCACCACTGAATAGCCGCGTTTGTGTTGAGACCAAATTTCCCGCGTCATAGTAGAATTTCGTCACATCAAAAGTTAGAGTAGATAGTGGATAAAAAAAAAATCTCTTTGCAGAATCCAGATAATTCAGTGTATTCTGTTGAATGACCAAGAATAAGTTGGCTTTTCAGTTAGACTTTAAATAAAAAATTGCCTCACGAATTCTTTTTTGGATATTAATCGATACTTTAGGGATAGGCCTTCGGAAAAGCAAAAGACTAAGGTCTTCTGATGAATAAGCTTCTCGGAAACGATAACCAGGAGCCTGGTACGTCACGTAGAGAGAACAAACGTGGCAAGTGTGGTAATCGGTGGAATGCCAATATGGAGTATACACTGATATAGTGTAGAATCTTGGGGACTAGAATGGATGAAAATACTAATGAAGTAGAATGAGTTAGTATCATAAGTACGACGTGTCCTTAGCGTTTGCCGAGAAGGGCTGAAGTAATCATATCCATCACAGTCTTCCACTGTGCCGACATGTTCTGTCAGTCCACACGCTCCCAGTGAGGTGAACTGTGGAATTGAGTTATTTACCTTATGTATTTTGTTTGTTCACATTATGTGTTTTGTTTGTTTCTAGTGTTTTTTGTATGGTCTTGGAGACTGGAATTCAGTTACACTGTAAAATGTCCCTCCGTAGAAAGACTAAAGTTAACTGCAGTATTTGCTACTCAGATTCATCTAATCTCTATTTGGTATTAATCTTATCTGCGTAGAGGTAAGAGTAATCCGAGTAGCAAATACTGCAGTTAACTTTAATGTTTATACGGAAAAACTTTTTACAGTTAGTTGATTCTGTTTGTTGTTTAACTAATATTGGTTATTTCCCTGTCCTAGCCAAGCACTCCTTTTGTGTTTTCCTGGTAGGAATGTTAATTGTGTATTTTTTTTGTCTTTAACTATAGTCCAATGAAACTGAACTAAACTGAAACTCAAACTGGATTAAACGAAATTGATTGATTGATTGCTTGATTGGTCGTCGGAAGAAATCTCAGCTGACGTATCCGTTTAGCGCCATTAGATAAGTAATACTTTTATTCCTCTCATAACGATAAGAAAATATTATATTCCTTGAGCCCAAGCTGGCTTTGAAACATATATTTAAATAACGCATAAAACTATATAACTTTTTTAGAACAGGTATGTAATGCATATCCTCCTATGACCCATGGTCGGTTATTTTACGACAATCTTCACACAGATAGTTAGCGGGAGATTTGGGAGGATGATATAAGTCATATCAGCCTCCAGAGAGGATGTTATAAGTCATATCAGCCTCCAGAGAGGATGTTATAAGTCATATCAGCCTCCAGAGAGGATGTTATAAGTTATATCAGCCTCCGGAGAGGATGATATAAGTCATATCAGCCCCCAGAGATGATTTCTGTTCGAAAAAGTTATAACAGTTAACACACCTCCATCTCGGTTGATATCTGAATGACAACCTCGATGGCCATTTAAAAACATCAACCTCGCCTTCGGCTGGGTAGATATTTTTCATAACCTACCTCGCCTTCGGCTCGGATAGGTTATTTTCAATGACCGTCTCGGTGTTATTTTCCGATATCAACCTCGATGTCTGAAGTTAACCTTCAATATATATATTCAAATAATGCATAAAAATAATGTATAAAATAAGAAAATATTGTTCTCACAATTATGCAAACAAAATATTCTCATTTATTTGTTCGTTAAAAGAAGCATATACCTCTCACAGAATTTTTTTAGACTTTTGTTCTGAGAAAAACTAAATAGGACTTGCGAAAAACATCAGTGGGCTGTCAGTTAGGCCTCTCAGGATAGAAGAACAACAAGAGATTTCACCCTCCGGTTGAGGTTATCACTTTCTTCTCGAAAAAGTAATGTTCAATTTTTTCGTTTTTTTGTTTTCAATGTTTTCGTTTTTTAGAGCGACAGCGTCATATCTGACATCTACAGCGCATGTGTTGCTAAGCCTACTTCTCCCGTGTCGACTTTGACGAGGAAACGGAAACCGAAGGTTCTCATACCCAGGTAAGTTTCTTTTTTTTTACATGGGAACATGATGGTATCTTAATTACTTGTACTTGAATCAGGACTATCGCTGCGTCTGACATCCAAGAGTTGTTTTACAATCGAATTGCATCCTTGGCTGTCTTGGGTCCATTCCTGTGTAATTTTGAGCCAGTTTTTGGGTCAGTTCCTGTATGTCCTTGCCCCACGTGATGGTAACGATAGGTTTGGACACATCAACCATGAACAAAATGTAAAACCTTATGTAAAATATCTGAGCTTTGATATTAGCTTTGATATTAGCTATTTGCACAGTACAGGAGACCATAGAACTGAAAAAAAAAAAAAATCAACCATCAACAAATATAACCTAATGTATATAACCTAAGGTAAACTATCTGAAAAATATCTGAGTAGAAAAAAAACATCAACAAAATATAACCTAATTTAAAATATCTGGAAAATATCTGAGTCGGCTTCGGCAACAAATATAACCTAATGTTATACAGCTTTTGCACAGTACAGGAGACCATAGAACTGAAAAAGATAATTCAACCATCAACAAATATAACCTAATGTATAGCCTAATGTAAAATATCTGAAAAATATCTGAGTAGAAAAAAAAACATCAACAAAATATAACCTAATTTAAAATATCTGGAAAATCTCTGAGTCGGCTTCGGCTTTTGAACAATACAGGAGATCACAGAACTGAAATAACTCTTATCGTATTTCAAAGAAACTTTTCTGATTTATTTATTTAGTTAGTTTTGATTGATGTGTGATTGTATGCTACGGCACCATTACGTTTAGACATGTTAACCTGGGTCACCACAAAAATATAATATAATATAAATATAAAATATACTCGGGTGTGCCGACGAGTCGACCGACGCTCGACAAAAGCATACAAAATTTTATTTCTTCTGTGTTTGCCGGCGCTACACGCCGACGAAAGTACTTTCTGAAGACCTTTGTGGGGGGGGGGGGTATACTTCGTAAAGTATCTGAATCGCTTTTTGGACGATACGGAACTGTACTACCTACTGTTTTTTTTTTAGTTTATTTTACCTTTTTTTTTTTAGTTTAATACTCTTTATTATACAAACCAACTTTTATCTGCTAAACTACATGACCAAACCTTTTGTAACTCTCTTACCATCCTTTAGACATGTAGCTGATACCTCTGTCTGCAGGAAATCCCGAATGGGCCTTTGGGGGCAGACTATATTTCAGGAAGACATTTTGCCTGACAAAATTTTATTCATATTTTTAAAAATACAAATCCATTCTGTTAACTGTAGACCTTCTTCCATTGTTGATCCGAAATTCCCATGCTTTTGGCCGCTTCGGATTTTTAGATATTTTTATATGGCAACACCATCAAACTGTCGTAAAATTTTGGGTCTTTGGTATTCAGTCAATCTCAAATTTATTCTGACATTTTGACGTGAAGTAGCCACATTAGGACTGGCCTGTTGTCAGCCATTGATGTGATTTCTCGCCTGAATGGGCGATGGAACTGCGATTTTAAACTGGTTTTCCAAGGATGTGCGTGGAGGATTATACGCAGAAAGCACTGATCACATGTGAATGCGGTAGGCGAACCAAAAGATCCTGAAAGCGGTGACGCAAAAAACCTGGCGCCATCTTTGTTTGTCCTTCTCTCTCAGTGACACAGGCGTGGTACCTACTCTTTCCACTCGGTAAAAAAAAATGGAATCGGCGAGAAGCGCCAGTATTTTTCGTTAAAATGATTAGCTTTTCGTGAAAACGGTCTATTTTTTCTGAAAAATAATCCGTAAAAATGGCGAGCCTGCGGCAAAACACCTTGCCCCCCCCCCCCTCCAAACATTTCTCCTAGTGACGGCTCTTGGTGCATTTACACACTGCGTAAAATCCGAGCGCATTTGAAATCCGAGCGTATTTTACGCACGTATTTGGGCTTGAAAAGATCTCTAGTAGTACGGACGTATTTGAGAAATCGGTCCGTTTTGTATCTAAATACGTCTGTATTGGTAGAAATTTCTTTTCAAGCTCAGATACTGCGTAAAAATACGCTCGGATTTTACGCAGTGTGTAACCCACCATTTGATTGTGACATGAAAAACGAGTCAAAACGCGAAACTAAACAAACCTGGCGCCATCTAGCTATTGGGACGAAGAGGGGCAAATATTTGTGTATGCTGAGGATACACGATGAGCATTTCCAGGCCGAACTTTCTTCACTTTCATCGTAACGTTAAGCGAGCGAGCGAGCACTCGACCGTGGTCCGTTACAGTTCCGCTGTCCGTTACAGTTGCTGAATGTGTCCGTTACAGTTGCTAAATGTGGCGCCACTTTTGAAATTTGCTAATTTATTTATTTATATTTATTTATTTATTTCCCTCAGAACTGAGGAGTACAAAATAGTGTATAAAACAGAACTATGCCTAAACCATCTGGTCCATTTAGTGATACATAAATACTATAAAAAATACACACGATTTCGACAACTAAATTACAATTGTTTACGTACTGTATTAACGCTGGCTTGATAATTTGTTGCGACATTTCAGTTTCTGAATACAAAGCTGAGCCAAATTTGAAAATTACTAATTTCACGCCTGAAATTTCACTCACGAATTGGATGAACAGAAAAATCCTGTAAACGAAGAGCTGAGCGCACGAAGGTGATGACTCAGCAGAGCAAACTAACACTAGGGAGTAGCGCCAAGACCTGAAAGAAGTGACACACACTCGCAGAGACACTAGCACCACTAGCGATAGTGAACGTCCCTACTGAAACTCAATCAGTCGTGCACCAGCACTGGCTTCAAAAACTTCATATTCTGAAAACAACAAAAAAAAGATACAACCTCCCCTGTTTCCTCGATGTGTGCAGCCCGCATCTTAGCTTTACTAGAAACTTCTAAGCCCACAAGTATGTCTCGCTTTAAATGCCGCAAGCGTTGTGGGCGGCGCTAAGAGTATGGTCCGTTTTCGAAGCAAGGAAAACATAGGTCTTTACGCTACTCCCTAGTGTTATTTTGCTCTGTGACCCACCATTTTTGACCAATTGAGTTAAGAGCACCATCTAGGACTAATTTTTGCGCTCTTTCTCCATGTTCCGTCCCAGTTTTCGCCTGATCATGCCCTACTGAAATACTTGGTTGGCAAAGGTGGTAGCTAGCTTTTTATGCATCAACGCGATTATCTCGAAAGTAGCAAAAATTGACCTATCACCTTTGTGCACTTAGCTCTTCCACGAATAAATTTAATCATGTTTGGCGCCAAACGGGAAGTCAGCTGAGATCCATTCCAGCGATATTTCGGGCCTTCTTGGTGCCGAGAGTTATTGCAGGTTCATACTTCTAGATATAGCCTGAACAGGACCCTTGTTCATGAGGGCCAGAACATCCCAGGAAGAAATCCCAGCTGACTTATCCATTTAACGCTATCAGATAAATAAAACAAAAATCGCCTCCCGGTACATAGAGAATATTGTTGTGCAACCGTCAAATTTGCCGCATGCCCGAATGAATTTCAAACTGCCAAGGCAGTGCAAGTAATCGGATTGAACGATAAATGTTTGCGTAGCTTAAGCTTCAGATACTAGGTATAACCCACTAGTGTCGGTCCTAAACTCTTGGTGTGTCCCAGGCCTAATCCCAGGTTCCCTTTCACTTCGACTTCTTTCGGAAGAACACGTACGTTCTACCACACACCCCTGATTTTTCGGTAGCCTATGCCTATGCCTAACGGTGGTTATACCATGCCAAACGCTGGGTGCCCTTACCCAATCAAAATTCCTTATCCAGCTTGTTGGTCAGGGTTATGGTACATGCAGATATCCAGCTTGTAGCGTGGTATGCCAAACGCTAGATATACCCAGCCTTTGGCGTAGGGTATAAAAAAAAATTAGGGTTTTTGGTAGACTAGTACGGCACAACAAAAAATGCTTCTGACTGCAACCTCGCTTATTAGCAATGAGGCTTTGCTTGGTATTGTCGGCTAGACACCAGCTCCCCTTCTCGGCGGCAGGGTTATAAAGTATAGCTTGCTAATGACCTGGAGTAGAGCTAAGCCAAAGAGATTACGGCGATGTCGGTTACTGAGTTTCAAGGCACTATTCTGAGTTCCCAAGTGGGTTTCTTGACAGTAATTACAGTAAAATCATATGGCTTGATTGCGCATTCCTCAAAAGAGCTGAAGATTGATAAGAGGGTCGTAAAATGTTCCCCAAGTCTTCACAGCCTGCCACAGAGGGATTTAAGCAATCTACGAAATTTCACGAAAGTGACCAGCAGTTAGAGAAAATGAATGAATAGGCATAATTGCAACCATGATTTCTTTAAATTATATTATTGAGTTGCTAAAAGGGCTTGTGCAAAAATTGTATTCAAATGTGTTCATCTGTTAAGCGAATTCATAAAAAGCACCGCTTTCAAACGACGTGAATAATTTGAATTCGTGAGCGATTAGGGCGTAGTCGAAAATGCATGTATGAAAATTGAAACGCCTCTGGCACATCCAAATATGAGAATGTAGAGCACTTAGTTGATTGATGAATGCCGAATGCAACTTTTAGTACGTATAAGAACTCTACGTATAATTGGGTAGCATTGGGAGGCTAGCTTGGTAGGGAGGTCTACGGGTCGCGTAGAATGCTTTGGGTGTTGGGATGCCTGGTGCGGTTGGTGGTGCAGATATCGGTTGTAGTACCAGATATTCAAGAGGGATCCTTGAGGCCTGACGTGGGGAACGGTTCAAGCGAACTGATTAGATATGAGTCAGTCAGTCGTAAGTCGAACCGGAAATTTCATAGCTTAACTAAATATTCTTTGAGCCCAAGCTGACTTTGAAACATTTATTCAAACAATGTTTACAACGGGTACGTCAGCTACGATTCTTCATCAGCGATATTTCGGCCCTTTTTGGAAAGGGTCCTCGTCAGGCTGTCAATCTTCTGGTTCAACTTCGGGGAAGGAAACAAACCTGTAATCAATTTGTAATGTAATTTGTTTCCTTCCCCGAAGTTGAACCAGAGGATTGACAGCCTGACGAGGACCCTTGCCAAAAAGGGCCGAAATATCGCTGATGAAGAATCGTAGCTGACGTACCTGTTGTAAACATTATTTGAATAAACGTAGGTTAACTCATTTTTTGTTTAGCTCCGATTTTGTCTGTGTCTTGTCTTTTGTTTTTATGGCACTTTCAGCCTTTGGCTTTAAGTGCCATATACCGATTGCAATTCCTTCTGTCGGTCGGTCCGTTTTTTTTTGTCACACTTTTTCGAGTTAGGGTACTTCCAGATGTGCTAGGACAATGAAAACTGACAGGCGTATCAGGGACCCTACTAAACTAACCTGGAAATAATCAGTTTCCCCATCCGACTAGATCCGGACACTTTGGAGGGGTGGAGGGGCCTTCCAGAATTACAGTGATGGCGTTTTTAAGACGAAACTTGGCAGGCACAACAGGGACCCAATCAATCTGACAGGGCCCTTACCTACTACATACAGTTGCAAGTGCCATATGAGCTTACAGCTCTTGTTTGTTTCACGTTCCACTTTGTACGTTACCACCCTCTGGAAGCAGTGTGCTTGGTTGTATCGTCCCGTTCTTTTCTGGAAAGTTACCGTTTCTTGCGTAAAAAAAGAATCCGTTCCTTTACTGCCCGAAAACTTACTTCTGTTCCAGCAAATGCGACCCGATTGCATTTGTATAAACTTAGTACGAAATTAAAGCCTGATGCGCAGCGCGAAACCGCGTGTTTCGTAATTTGTAACCTCCGTCGTCGAGGCCCACCACAAAAGTATATCTGTCTTGATGAGCCGTTCAGCTGCTTTCACCTTCGCGGTTTAATTGTGCTTTGGGCGAATTTTTATCCCAAAAGACTTGAACCCATGAGACCTCCGTCATCGCTTCATGAGGTAGAAATATTAATAACTGATTAATAATTCAGGACTTAAATGAGCTATAAAACGAAAAATGAAGAGAAGATGAAAAAAACAAAAAAAAAATCTGGAAATACTCTTACCGCTTCTTTTTCTGTGAAGCTGACCAGAACACTGTTTGATGAGCCTCGTATACGATAAATCTTAAGGCGCGTTCTCGCCGTTCTCCGAGGACTCCTTTTCATGAGTCCCGCCGTTTTTTGTTTGTCCCCGAGGACTCACTCCCCGCATTGTCGCGAGTCCACACGGACGGGGAATGCTCCGAATATCATCACCATCATCGAACAGGAGTCCCTTTCAGATTTGGAGGGGAATCAATATTTGCTGGTGCTGTGCAATGTGAAATTAGTTAAAGACAGTCAGAATAAACAAAACCAAAAAAAAAAATGGATCCAGACTAATTTCCTCAAATGCATATTTTTTTTCGAACAAAATTCATTTTGACAGCATTCCCCATGTTGTCACTGTTGTCCGTACGCTGAGTCCGCGTGGAGTGACTCCCACTATTCTCGCCGTTCCCCTTGATTCTCCGAGGAGTACTCGGGGAACGGCGAGAATACGCCTTTAGTCAATTGTTCAACTTTTATTCTGTATCTTTTATTTGTATTTACACTGCTTCACTTTTCGTTTTGTGAAGCGTGGAAAACATAAATAATAATTAAGGGTGAAGCGATATTGCCTGTGCATTGTGAACCTTAAAGGACACCTGAACAATGAAACCATACTTGAACACACCATGGAGAATGCATTTACAGACATGGCCACGGAGAGCATTCTTCTCCTGAACGTCACGTTTTCAAAATACGAATGTTCGTTTCCGGAGGTTTACACATGCAGACTCCAAGACAAAAAGCGCAATTCATTCAAATCTTGTACAGCGCTGGCCGGATCGTATTGGAATTTCTTCTAGGTATATGTTTGGGCTTAACTGGTTAAAAAATATTCCAGAAGAAGGGTTGATTGGAGACATTTGTTAATTTCTAAAATTCTTTGGTACTGAAATTAGGACAGATGCAAAATGGAGCAAAAATCATAGCTTGGAAACACTATTTCGTATTTGGATTGGGTTTTCTGCAGGCAATGTCAAGGGAAGTCATACAGATAGGGATGATACTTGGTACTCTTCATTCAGGTGTCCTTTGAAGTCCGTATACATGCACGGACTTCTTAATTCCAGTGTAACCTTCATCTCTTGTTTCACTATTCACTTTTCTCAAATCCACATCCAAATCTGTTGTGGGTCGCCATCAGGACCAGATAAGATTTTAGGTATCAAACATCCCTGAGTTCAATAGCAATCTATTTCGATGAAGATAGAAAATATAAATGAAATATAACATAACACAAATTTTAGCAACCTTTAACTGTTTACTCGTTCATATCTAAAAATTAGAAATATGCCATTGCTGATTATTCACAGATGATTTTTACTGTTCATGGAGGGAATTTAGGAATCCCGACATCATGTAATCGGGAGAGACAGAACCTGCAATTAAGAATTGAAGGAATGAATGTACTCGCTATCTTGTCATAATATTGTGAGTTTGGGGGGGTGGAAGGAAAAGTTACTGGTGTTAGGAAATATATTTACGTTGTTTTTAGGCAGAAACAGCGTATTTTGAGACCGTCTTTAAAGGACATGGCGTACTTGTGATAGTAATACATTCTACTTCAGTAGTATTTCCATCCATCCTCGTCACCGAGATTCTTCATTTCATAAGTGAATCCTGTATCCTCTGTTGCCAATACACTAATTATCAGAATCGTTACTAGACAAAATAATTGGGGGGGGGGGGGGGGGGGGGGGGGGGGGGCCGACTGGCTGGCCATTTTTACCGACTGTTTTTGCAGATAAAACGACTATTATTGAGAAACAAGAGCTACGAGCTCATATGGCACTTGTTACGAGGAGGCGGTGCAAGAAAGTATATGAGAACGTCACAAAATATACCCGCCATCCAAAAATGCGGTTCGGAAATAGAAATAGGATATTTAGTTTAACCCAGTTCTCAGCAGTTCCGGCATCGTCTCGGATTATCTGGATTATCCGGATTATCTCGGATTATCCGAATGACTGTTCAAACTTCCAAGGTTCAGGCCAATAAATCCACCCGTTTGATCCCTAGACCTGCTACACGGTTTCTGGTACTCCCTCCATCCTCCCCTAGCGCGGACGAATCTTGTTCGGACTAAAAAATGGATCATCTAAAGCATCTTCTTTTAAACCATCTATCAAGTTTCGCTCGAATCTGAGCATTTTTGGAAAATTCCGGTACCCCCCCCCCCCACCACCGTTGTCGGATCCGGTTCGGACCCTATAATATGTCATGTAGGGTATATGCTCTCTCTACATTCCAAGTTTCGTTTAAATTGATGCACTCGTTTGACCCCGAAGCGAGCCTCAAAGTTTCCGGCAATCTTCCTCCAACTCCCCCCACTGTGGCCGAAGAGGACTTGGGAACATAAATGTCGTATCTCTTAATCCCCTCCTTCCCGTCCATCAAGTTTTTACTGAAATCGGAGCATGGCCTATCTGCAACTTCCGCCCCCCCCCCCTACCTTGGCCAAATCCGGCCCGGACGCCAAATAACAAATCTGGGCCGCATTAACTCGGCACTGTCGAACTTGCATCTCATTCGGTCCATCCATTTGGTTTTTGTGCATGTCAAAAGTTCCACCCTCCCCCCCAGTACCCCCAACCGTGGTCGCATATAGTTCGAACGCATGTTTTACATGTCTAGGTCGTCGATTCTTATCGCCCAATAAGTTTCACTCGAATCAGACCACTCGTTCGCAATTTGCGTCAGTCAATTTCCCCAAAAATGCTCGGATCTAGGGACGGAAGTTTCCGTGGGTATGTTGTGTTAGGTTCTTAAGTCAATAAGGTCGGGTTATTATTATGCCTGCTAAAATTTCGTCGTCTTAGTAGCCTACATATGGAACTATTCTAGCTCGCGACTACTCGAATTCCAGGAAACCCCCTCCAGGTCCCCCACAGGCCCTCGAAACCTGGATCCGTCAATTTCGTATTTAGGAATAATGCTTGTTCTCTCCATTAAGATCCGCCCCAATCCCTCTGCTTTAAGCGTTTCTTCAGCCCCCCCCCCCCTCCCCGTCCCCCCACAGGTATTGCACCCGATTCGGACTTGACACTGAACATCTTAGGCGATAGCTCTTTCCACCTGACAAGTTTCATTCAAATCCGATCACCCGTTCAAAAGTTATGCATGAAACTAGATTCCGGACTCCCCATCACTCCACTCGCCCCACGATGTCGGATCGGGAAAACGAATATTCTCAAGTCAATCTGTTCGGATCCCTGACATACCTGCCGATGTTCATCGTCCTAGCACATCAGGAAGCACCGAACTCGCGGGATCACTAGAAATCCGGATCTCCCCCCCCCCCCCCCAACTCCCCTAAAATGAGCGGATCCGTTCCGGTTATGTCAGTCACGTATCTAGGACTTGTGCTTGTTCTTCCCACCAAGTTTCATCCCGATCCCTCCACTCTAAGCGTTTCTCAAGATTCCCGGTTCCCTCTTCCAACTCCCCCCCCCCCCAGTGTTATCGGATCCGGTCCGGATTCAGAGTGGGGAGTCTGAGAGACGAGGTCATCCTAAATATCAACTTTCATCAAGATCCGATCACCCGTTCGCAAGTTAAAAATACCTAAATTTTTGGCTTCCCTTTCCCTCCACCCCCCCCCCCCAGATCGTCGGATCGGGAAGTGACTATTTCCTATTTAATCTGGTCGGGTCCCTGACATGCCTGCCAATTTTCGTCGTCCTAGCACATCAGGAAGCACCGAACTCGCGGGATCACTAGAAATCCGGATCTCCCCCCCCCCCCCCCAACTCCCCCAAAATGAGCGGATCCGTTCCGGTTATGTCAGTCACGTATCTGGGACTTGTGCTTGTTCTTTCCACCAAGTTTCATCCGGATCTCTACTCTAAGAGGTTTCCTAGATTTCCGGTTTCCCCCTCCAGCTCCCCCCAATGTCACCGGATCCGGTCTGGATTTAAAATGGAACGTCTGAAACACGAGGTCCTTCCATATATCAAGTTTCATTAAGATCCGATCACCCGTTCGTAAGCTAAAAATATCTCATTTTTCCTAATTTTTCCGGATTCCCCCTCCTTCCACTCCCCTACAGATGGTCGGATCGGGGAAGCGACTATTTCTAATTTAATCTGGTCCGGTCCCTGATACACCTGCCAAGTTTCATCGTCCTAGCTTATCCGGAAGTGCCCGAACTAGCAAAACCGGGACCGACAGACCGACTGACGGACAGAAATTACAATCGCTATTTGGCACTTGGCCGAAGGGCAAGTGCCATAAAAACGACTGTGTTGACGAAAAATCGGCTGATTTTAAGAAAAACTACTACTTTTAAGAAAAATTGGCTATTTTGCACGAGAAACCGAGTGTTTAAAAAAAAGTCGACTGTTTCCAAGAAAAAAATCGACTGTTTCCAAGAAAAATCGCGGCGCCGACTCGGCTATTTTTTACCGACTGGCCGACAACATTCGGGGGGGGGGGGGCGTCCCCGCCCCTAGTCGTGACGCCCCTGCTGATATCCCGCTTGTTCTCTTTACGTGACGTATCAGGCGCCCATCAGTGATTCCGAGCTTATTCATCTTCAGACCGGTTATGCAAATTTTGCCAAGACTGTCATCGAAGGCAAGGGACGTTGAAAGAGGGTACAAACAGCCGAAGCCGTGTGCAATATTCTGTAAGCATAGCCTAGTTTCAAAGTGGTCAACTATCTGAGAAGAAACAATATGTAGATAGCGCGAGGTGTCCAGTGGAGGTATGCTTATGTGAACGTCTGCTAACAGTGAACGATCGCCAAATCTAAAACCCATACCAGGCAACTTTTACTTCAAAATACTAGCCAAATACGTTTAATTTACATCCATTTCAGCCACGTTCATCTTATTTTGAAAATTTTAATGTCTGTATAGTCAACTATCTGTTAACTTCCACCTGGTGTTCCTTTCACAATTTGAATCTGGTACGTACCATCAACAGAGAAGATGGCGGTCCAAATCAACAGTTTCATCTGATAGATCATAGAAAAATGACAACACTTGTAAATTCTAAATAAATTCATTTTTCTCAACTTCAAACTTAAAGTTTGTGCCCAGACAACCCAAATAGTTGGCTATTAGCTGATATCAAGTTTGTTATTTTTTCTTGTCATTTGACTATTTTATTAACAACTGACAAAACAAGGGTATTCAAATAGTTCGAGAAGGGTTCAAATAAGCTCTACTGTCCTTTAATCACACCTCACGAAACACAGCGTTGACTTTCTCCGTCCTTTGAACTTTTTGACATTCGGCTCCCTGTTTCACAAATGACTGCACATGACCTTTCAGGCAACTAATGAGAATATCAACTTTCGCGGAGCTTGAAGCTCAAACTAAATGTACTATTGTAGGGAAAGGGTAAAGGTAAAATAGATAGATAGATACTTTAATTTAGCCGTTAGGCCATACACAAAATCATACATTTTTAAACACTTCGAGAGAGCGGTTATATAAACTCACATGTAAAACGCTTTAAACTCCCACCACCAATAACTATTTACATCTCTTTAACGCTTCTTTGACAAAACCTGTAACTGCCATTATCGCTGACCGTGAAGATGGCTTTAGGATACCAGGAAAGAGCAACCCATCTTCACCAAAAAATCTTACTCTCAAATCCGAGAGCCCCTTGCATTCTGCTAAAAGCAATTTTTGCCGTTTGCTAGGTGGATAGATGAATAAATAATGTTCAAGAAACCAAGAAAGGAAAACAAGTACTTGGCTAAAAGCAATTTAAGACGCTTTCACATTGATGCGTTGTTGCGTTGCGCTACATATGCGTTTATCTTGCGCTGCGCATAGGTTGCGTATCGCATCTTTCACACCTGCGCGACAAGCTTTCACGCTGGATGTGTATTACGTTTTCCTTTCTTGGTTGCTTGTGCTGAATTCTCGTTTCTTTCATCATTACTAAGTTTTCTATTTCATCGTTTGTAGGTTTTCTCCAGTTTGTCTTCAAAAACTCCCATTTTTCACTGAAAAATCTGATACGTATGCGTCGATGCAACGCAAGAACTTGGTTCTATTCTGCGTTGCGTTTTATTTGTCTGTGTAAGCTCTGCGTTGCGTCACCGCAAGCGCGACGCAGAGGTTGCGTAGATCAGTGTGAAAGCCTCAACGCGTCGGTGTGAGAGCGGCTTTATAGCGGAATCACGATTGTTCTCTTTACGTGACATATCAGGCGCCCGAGCATTGTTTCGAGTAGCTTATTCGTCTGCAGACCGGTTATGCCAATTTTGACAAGATTGTCGTCCAAGCCAAAACAGCCGAAGCCGTGTGTACGGCTTCGTGTGTACTATAAATAACAAGACCAAAGGTTTCGATATTTGATCCAAACAATTGGGTCTTGTCTTCGCCAGGTCCAGTCTTCGCCAGACTCCTTGAACATTTTAATATCAAAATTCAGAAACAGATATAGCCCATTTACGAACTTGACACTTGACCCAAAGAATCCTCACACCAAGTTTCATCAAAATATCGTATTCCCTTCGAGAGTTATCGTGCTCACAGACGGACGGACAGACGGACCACTTTTGTAATGTCATAGGTATCCCTCCACTTACGTTTTGGGATCCCAAAAACCTCTCCGCTTTCATATAACTTAATCTGCAGTATTTTGCACTCTGGCGTTTTATCCCTCCATCGGATTTTAGCTGTCCAAAATCGGAATGAAAATCTCCGAATTCGGTGAAAGTCCGATGTCGGAGAGACTTTTATAGTATAGCCTACCTTCAGTTTGTTGTGTTACGTTGGACATCCGCCTGACGTAATACCTGTAATTACCAGGTGGTTTCCAGGCTCTTAGAAATGTGTTCTGAGTGTTCTGAAGGCGCTCGGCCAAGAGAGAGCGCGTGCTTTCTTGCCTCAGGCGGGACTTATTTGGACCGGCTCCTTCTGTCGCTTGTAAAACACGCTGTTTCCGAAATGATCGACAAATCGTTCCTTAGCCGCAGCAGATTGGAGAGAATCATTAAAGCACAACTCTTACTAGAAATGAACTCTTCACTGTGAAATGGATCAGAAATATCGATTTTCGAAAATATCATTACTTTCTACGGGAAATTAGCGGTTTTCTTATTAGCGCTTGTCTACTCTGTCCAGCCTTCCTGCTCTCCGACGCGGCGACCGGGCGCAAAACATTTGAAAACTGTACGCGGTGTGGTTAAAAAGCTGGAAGACTAAGCAAAACAAAATAAGTCAAAACCAGAAGATAGATCTGATGATTCACCATGTCTTCCAAATTGAAAATAACACTCTAAAGCTTCTCATATCCTAACGTGTGAAAGAGCGGACGTTGAAAAATCCGGCTAAGTTTGCGTTGCGTGACGGGCAAAACTCGGCACGGCCGAGAAAGCGCTAAAAAATGGTAGGCACAAAGCGGAGTAATGGAGAGAGGTGGGGATTTTAGAAGCATATAATTCCATAAGGGAGCTAGGTATGTTATAAAAGGCAGACTATGCAAGAGGGGTCCTTTAAAGGACTCGTCGTACCTATAATGCCAAGGCAATTGCAGTCATTACTTCTCATACCTGAAGACCCAAATTGCATATGTTACATCCCACATTTACATTCTAATCGACACCCACTATTCTTTGCATTCACGATTTTCAATGCGCTTTATGCTCTCGATGAATGTTTGCGGATCATGCTACTGATGCGTAAAACCGGTTATCTGACTCTTGCCGAGTTTTTGCTAGAAGTCAGTGGGTCTGGGAAAAGGCTTGAAATAGCCAAAGTCGTGGATGATTTTTTGAAAGCAGAGGGTAGTTTTACAATATTCAGATAGTTCTGAATATTGAAACATAAACAGTAGGCTAAATAGTGCGAGGTTTACTTAAAATCTAAATTAATATTTTTAATTATGACCCATCTAGGTTTCAGACGTAGCATAGTATAAGAGGCCAAAGGAGATAACGCACTATACAGTTTCTATTCCAGTATTCTAAAATAGTTGAGTATTTTAAAACTAGGCTCTGCTTTTAAAAAAGCACCCACGGCTTTGGTTGTTTTAAGCCTTTGTCCAGGCCCGTTGACTCCTAGCAAAATGGTGGGAGAATTTTCGTAACCGGGCTCAACATAGGTATTAACAAGAAAATAAATGCAAAACTAAAGTGTTTACTGGTGTATAAATTCAAAAAAAAAATTAAGTATTTGACAAGATCTGTTTTTTCAATAATTCGTTTTGAGGTTTTTATGTCATTTCTGCCTAAGAATCGGCCAAATTTTTTAGAAGAAAAGGTGTGTCCGCTAAGCCATCGTATGCCATACTTGACCTACTGAAAAACATGAGCGGGTGAATTGATGGACTCATTGTCATAAGTTGATTCGTGTTGCTAATAATTTTGGCAGGTATTCGGATTTCTCAGGAAGAAAAGGTACCGCAGTGTTCCTGTCCTGTCGAGACGAAAGTGTTTTTGTTTCTACACTTTCCTCTGCCATAACATTTCACTCCTTTAAACGGAGCTTCTTAATTCTTAATTGACGTTTAAGCTTCGCAGCAATAAATGAATGTTTTTATTCTTGTACGGCTAGGAAATCATCGGAAGTATATCTGTAATAAGTGTAACACACAAAATGATTGCCACGAGAAGTATACTGCTCGTCCGATTCGCACCGTTGAAAATCACTTAAAGCACAGCTCTAGCTAGAAATGATATTTTCACGATAATGTCCTTCAGAAATATCTTTTTCCGAAAATACCTATAGCCTACTTGCATCGTGAAATTAACGATTTTCTTGTTCACGCTTGTCGAATCCATCCAGATTCCCCGCTCGCTTGCGCGGCGGTTGGAAGCAAAACATTTGAAGAATGTGCGAGCCGTAATTAAAAGTGGGAAAAGTAACCAAAAGAAGTCTGAAACGCAAAGTAGATTTGACCTACCAAGAAAGTGTTCCCACCCTCCTAACAATAGTAACTATTATTTACTATTTTCGTTCCAACCTCGTTAAGAGTTATTCCGCTGACCGTTCCAAACTTCTCGAAATAGTAACTAATAGTAACTATTTGCTTACCATGCTCGGGATCGTAGTGAACGTCGTAACTACGAATCTCTGTAACTTGATTGGCAAGATTAGCCCGTGGCATGATATCTTCGCCGAAAATACCAGTCTTGTGTTCCAGTCTTGACGCCAAGAATCCAAAATTCGTGACATCATGCGTAGTAACTACGGTAAGTTGGGTGGAACGCGCTTCGAGTCTCCTAAAAACGTAAGATGCGTACACAAAAAAACGTAGGTGCAATAGAATAGAATAGAATGTGTTACACAAAAAGCCCGTGAGCCATGGCAACAAAAATTTTATAGATATATCCATAAATATGTCCACTAACTACCCATCACACTGCTCCTATTCTAAAAATCTCGTTATATGCTCCATCGCAAGCGACAAGTAACGTCCAAGTTTTTCACAGTAATAAAACATTCATCCTTCATCATATACTCTCTCACCAAATACCTCATTTCTCCATTCATTCAATTCCACGCAGTCACACATCAAATGAACTACGCTTTCATCCTCATGACGACACATAGGACAGAAGTAAGGACCAATTCTCTCTTTTGCTTTACCAATATATTTTCTCCTTGCCCCAAGTGGTAAACTATAAGCCCTCATCTCAAAAATATACTTAATTTCCTGCTTACTAATCCTGCTTTAAACATAATTCCTTCACCCTATGTCTCTTTGGCCGCCTCAAAAACAAGACCAAAGGTTTCGATGGGATCTCAAAAATCTAATACTTGATCCAGACAATTGGGTCTTGTCTTCGCCAGATCCAGTCTTCGCCAGGCTAATCATCAGAGAAAACCAATTTCAGATATACCTCTATAAGCCATATCCATTTTGACGACACTGACCGAAACTTCCTGCTTTGCTTCTGCCAAATTTCCGGTTTCGGCCGGATTCCGAGCGAACTAATTATCCAGCAAAAAGAGAAAATCAGATACGAATTCAGCGTATATCCTTATCTCTATAAAGGGAGAATCAACCTCAAATAAAACTTTAACTTATACGAATTATACGAATTATAACCGGTTACAACCGGATTCCGGACGAATTATATATCCGGGTAAAAAATTATTGTCATAAAAAGATTCAGCGTTTCTTCTTACACCTAAATCTGTCATCTAATCAACTTCAAATAAAACTTTTGCTAAGCTTTTAACAACTTTCCGGTTTTTGAGGGATTCCGAACGAACTAAATGCGAAAAAATGGTTTTCAACAACGTGTTCATTATGTCTTTTTACCCCATTATCGGCTATCACATTTGCTGTTTGAAAATATTTTGTTTGCCACTTAATTTGAACCCCCTCCCCCACCCCTAAATGTAGGACTACAAAGCCCATCTACGAACTAGACCTTACCCTTGGCCTAAAGAATCCTTACCCCAAGTTTCATCAAAATATCTCATTCCCTTCTAGAGTTATCGTGCTCACAGACAGACGGGCAGACGGACAACTTTTGCGATGTCATAGGCATCCCTCCACTTACGTTTTGGGATCCCAAAAATGGCGAAGGGTCGAGATTTCTGAAGCTTTTAACTCCATAGGTGAGCTAGAGATAATATAAAAAAGGCAGAATAAGTAAGACGGGTACTCTAAGAAACGGAAAAGCATAAAATAAGACGCATATGCGACTTAGATAGTTGCGTTTTTGCAGATACCATGGTATCTGATACCACGGTCTAAAGTCGTTTTCCACCGGTGTATCTGATACCACGGTCAAGGCGTTTCTGCAGATATCATGGTATCTGAAAAAGTCATCTCACTTTCATCATTATCGAGAATAGAGACTAGGGAATTTGTCAAATTGGTTAGAAAGATGTTTGGAACTTAGTGATGTAACTGGATATCAGTTTTTCTTTAGGGGTGACTTCGAAAATCGCAATTTCGGCAATTCTCGTGTTTGGAAAGCAACCGGAGTATCAGATACCACGATAACTGCAAAAACGACTAATTGCAGCTGCAGTTACCGCGGTAAGAGATACCATTGTATCTGCAAAATCGCAACCAATGCAACGTTTATTACTGCGTAGTTATGTTCAGGTGGAATTTATCTGGAGGCGTACCAAAGTATTTAAGCTCTACTCGTTTATTCTGGTACACGCACAAGAACCAAGGGCCCTTGATTTATTGTTCGTAGTTATTCACTGTGACATCTCATTTTTTTTTAGTTTAGTTTATTCACATATAAAAAAGAATGAAAATATTTGCTCCTCTAGCCCCACCATAAAACTACTCCCTGACAACGGACTTTCATTCCAAACCAAATTAGAAAAATAAAATATAAATTCCGCAATTCTACGCTTGCCAGTCTCAAAGGGTCCGCTGCAGCTGTGAAAGAGTTTACGTAACATGAGGGTTACGAAAACGTTAAATAAGTTGTGTCAGTGGGAAGGAGCTTTAAGCTCTACTGTTTCGTTAATCTGCTACTCTGTTGAGAGCTGTTCAGATTATAGGCGTTTTGGAGATTGACATTGTGATGGGTGGTTTTCCCAAGTTGCCAAATTGGCCATGTCTTTCTGTTTCTTTTCTTTTTTCTTCTCAGAACTTGGCATGTTTTGACCCAAGGATCAGATAGAGGGCGACAGAGGAGGCCGCTCGTAGCTCTCATGAACATTCTACTGATATGTTTACGTCGAGATCGAAAACAAGCTGATATATTATATCAGTCTATGGCATGCATTTTGGGTCAAATTTGACTGAAATGTTGCCGGGAACACACGAAATGTCGCCGAGAATGCAGCTTTTGTCGCCGAGATTTTTGTTGTGTATCCGAGATGTCACTGTTTGTTGTCGGGACTGACGGCATTGTTCCCAAGATTGGCGTTGAAAATCCATTATTTTATTCAAGCTTGACGAGTTTGCAGTAATGTTCTGCACACCCGATAGCCGTTTTGTTATCTTCCTCGTCTTCTTTAAATGTGATGATGGCATAAAAAAAAACCTCTCGCTTTAAATGTTTCGTCAAATCGCTTAATACCACATAGTTTCATTTCAAGGAGTTTTAGAAATGGATCGATGTATAGTTCGAAGAGCATCGTGCTTAATGGACAGCCTTGTCGAATTTCCAACTTGAACTCTTCCGATACCATGTCGCCCACGATAATCACTTGTGTGGTCTGTGTGTACAGCTTTCTTATCCATTCAGTGACAACTGGGGAAAATCCATAGACCTTCATGATAATGTAGAGTAACAGTCGTCGAAGTTTATCGAAGGCTTTCCTTATGTCTAATCCCATGATTCTCCAATTTAGGACTTTGCGCGTTTTTACAGACGCAGACTGCAGTAGCAGGTTCCTGATGCATGCCGGTATGTCCGTGCTTTTTCTGAAAAAATGCTCACGAGAGCTGCGAGCGGCTTCCTCTGCCGCCTTCGATCTGATCCTTGGGTTAAAACATGCCAAGTTTTGAGAAGAAAAAAGAATATACAAGAAATAGAAAGACATGGCCAATTTGGCAGCTTGGGAAAACCACCCATCACAATGTCAATCTCCGAAACGCCTATAATCCGAACAGCTCTCGACAGAGTAGCAGAATAGCGAAACAGTAGAGCTTAAAGCTCCTTCCGTAACCCTCGTGTTACCTGAACTCTGTCACAGCTGCAACGGACCCTTTGAGACTGGCAAAAATTGCGGAATTTATATTTTATTTGTCTACTTTGGTTTGGAATGAAAGTCAGGCCCCACCCATTGCCAGGGAGTAGTTTTGTGGTGGGGCTAGAGGAGCAAATATTTTCATTCTTTTTTATATGTGATTAAACTAAACAAAAAAAAATCAGTGAATAACTACCAACAATAAATGAAATCAAGGGCCCTTTCTGATGAAAAATTCTTTGACTGTGTAGTTGTACGAAAATGTTGCATGTATATGTAGTAGTATGGAATACTTCGATTTAACATGCCTCCGAGTGGGTTAATCTTAACTAGTAGTATCCGATAGCATCCAATCCTGCTGTAGCTGCATCCAGTTTGCTAGTAGTAGCTTGCAGTGGCAACAGTTACTACTGCATGCTACTTTTTCGTACAACTCCGTACAACTAATTCTCGAAAAATTTTCATCGGGTAAAAAAATGAGATGTCACAATGAATAACTAGGAACAATAAATCAAAGGCCCTTAGTTCAAGTGCGTGTACTAGAATAAGCCAGTAGAGCTTAAATACGTTGGTACGCCTCCAGATAAATTCCACTTGATCATAACTGTTAAATGTCATGCAAATCTTAATACTCTTGATGATTACCTCTCCCTGCAGATGCAGAATCTCCGGGTACCTGTGGAAGAAAGCAAGAAGCGGTGTCACAGCTGCTCCCAAAGACTGCCGTGACTGTTTGACACAGGATTTGAGTCCTTGAGTTTGAGTCGTTACGCAGACGTTTACTCCTTGTTCCTGAGGATCACTGGCGTGTTTTGGACTTAGTCATATAGAGTATTGTAATGGCTGTTCTTCTTTTCAGATTCTACTTTCCTTATGGACGACCTTCCGACTCAAGCACAGTGGACCGTACAATTGAGGGGATAAGAACTCGTCTTCAGCAAGCGGGTGTACAGCTGGTTAATTCAGAAAACCTTAAGGATGTCGTGAAGCTGATGAATATTCCTCTGTACTGGAAGGTCCCCCTTTTCAAGGCCTGCGCCCCCGGAGTGGAGGGATCCGTTGCCGTGGATACCCTGGTGGAGTTCTGGAAGGGGTGAGTGAAGGTTGAAACTTTCGGATCAGACCCGATGAAAAATTCATCTCAAAATGGTAGTACGAAGTTGTGCGAAAAAGTAGCATGCAGTACTAACTGATGCTACTACATGCTTCTACTTCAAGGCTACCGTGTTACTGCATACTACTGCATGCTACTATTAGCAAGACTGGATGCTACTATGGCAAGGCAGGATGCTACTGGATACTACTACACAAGGTTGGACCAGTCTGAGGCACATTAAATGACAGTATTCTTTGCTATTACATAGTATTACATGCAACTTTTTCGTACAACTACCATACAACTACGCAGGCTTCAAATTTTTCATCGGTAAACCATAGGTTCGCATAATGGAAGAGTTCGTCCACGGTGGGAGTCTCAGGAGGAACTTTGCAAAACGAAAAAATAAAACCTTTTTTTTATAAGTAGTGAACTGAAAGACAACAATGCTCCTCAGCCGGAATTTTAACCCAGGCCCCTCTGCTTACAAGGCAGGCGCTCTTACCATTTGAGCTACACTGTAAAACGGCAAGTTCGGCAATCCAGTTCTGTGAAAGATTGGTTTTACAAAAAAAGTAATTATACAAAAAAAGCTTTTTACTGAGCATTGGCAAACTATTAGATCAGACCTGTGGAAAGAAAAACAGTAAAATAAACAGTGATCTAAAAACGCAAGTTGCGTTGTTGCCGATACCAGAATCTAAAAGTCTTTTTTTGTCAAAAGTTGTTTTATAGTTAATGAGAATCTAGTCGGTTGTAACTGACTAGTATCTGAGAAAGTTGTATCACTTTCATTGTCAGAGGCTAGATTTTGTCAAATTTGCGGGAGAGAAGTGGAACTGGAGAAGTATTTCTTTTCGAGTGACTTTTGAAAAAAACAATTCGGAATTTGTCGTTTTTGCAAAGCAACGGTAGTATCGGATACCATGGTAACTGCAAAGACGACAAAGTGCAGATTCGGTTACCGTGGTATTCATTTTATCTTTAAAAACGCAACCATAAGTAGCCAAAACATGCCGACTACCCGTGTCGTCTGAATCTCCTTAACGTCATTCATTGCGTGGTAATCGCAACCTGTATGACAAGGTGACTCTGAATGGAGGAATAGAGGCGAGTTGACTTCTCGCCAGATCTTTGTATCGATGAATTGCATGTGGGACTTCGTTCGTCGCATTTCGCTTGACACGCCAAAACCGGCTGTCGTTAAGGCACTGCACACACAGTCCAGTCAGGGTTGCCATATCAAAAATATTTAGAGAGTGCTTTTTGGCCCAAAACAGAGAGTGATTTGGGAGTGAAATCTATTTTCATGAAATGTTCACTTTTGGTCGGAATCGTCTCTGTAAAAATGACATATCTTAATTACTTTCATGAAAAAAACTTGAAGTAGTTACTTCTGGTCGGAATCCCTGCTGCAAAAATGACACATTTGGTAATTTTCTGAAATAGTGATTTTTATGTCCTACGTAAGACAAGAGTGACGAAAACAAAATAGAGTGACAATTCAGACTATCGTGCGGCATGTGGCAACCCTGAGTCCAGTCGGGTGCGAATTCCCTCATCGCTCCGAAATTTTGACTCAGCGTATGCGCGTTTCTCGTCAACGTACTGACGAGAATTTCGCATGTGTATTTTCGTACGCGAAATCTTTATGGGACTGTTTTTGGGATCCCAAAACGTAAGTTGAGGGATACCTATGACTTCGCAAAAGTTGTCCGTCCGTCCGTCTGTAAGCACGATAACTCTCGAAGGGAATGAGATATTTTGATGAAACTTGGTGTGAGGATTCGTTGGGTCGGCGGACCAGTCGAGTTCGTAAATGGGCTTTTTAGCCCTACATTTAGGGGTGGGGGAGGGGGTTCAAATTAAGGGGCAAACAAAATATTTTGAAACAGGTAATGTGATAGTCGATTATAGGGTAAGAAGACATGCTGAGCACGATGGTGAAAACCATTTTGTAATCGGACAAGTAGTTCGCCCGGAATCCGGCCAAAATCGGAAAGTTTGTTAAAAGTAAAAGTTTTATTTGAAGTTGATTAGATGTTTGATTTTGAGGTAGGAAGACATGCTGAAGACGATGGTCAAAACCATTTTCTTGACGGACAAGTAGTTCGCCCGGAATCCGGCCCAAACCGGAAAGTTTGTTAAAATTAAAAGTTTTATTTGGAGTTGATCAGATGTCCGATTTAGGGCAAGAAGACATGCTGAACTTTTATGTGAATACAATTTTCTTCCCGGACATGTAGTTCGCCCGGAATCCGGCCAAAACCGGAAAATTGTTAGAAGTTAAAGTTTTATTTCTAGCTGATTAGATAACCGATTTAGGGGTAAGAAGAGACGCTGAATCCGTGTGTGACAATCATATTTTACCCGGACATATAGTTCGTCGGAAAATTTGTTATAAGTTAAATTTTTATTTGAAGTTGATTAGATGTTCATTATTGGGGAAAGAAGATACCCTGAGTTCGTTTTTTAGCTTTCTTTTTTCGCCGGACAAGTAGTTCTAGAGTTCGGCCGAAACCGGGAAATTGGCAGAAGTGGCAGTAACTTTTCGTCAAAACAGATATGACTTATACGGGTAAACACACATGCTGAATCCATATCTGAACTTGGTTTTCTCAGATGATTAGCTATTTGGCCTTAATCTGTTTCTGAATTTTAATTGTAAGAATGTTCAAGGATGCTGGCGATGACTGGATCTGGCTAAAACAAGACCCAGTTGTCTGGATCAGATATTGAATTTTTGGGATCCCATCGAAAAGTTTGGTCTTGTTGATGTAATGTGAAGTTTTATTTTTTGCCATTCATACGGGAAAGATAAATGATGGGGTTTATGGAAAGTAAAATGAAGAAACACAGAAAGAGATCACACAAGAAAAGTAAACAACACAGAGTTGTTGCACGTAGCTTCAAAGGGTGTCGGGACCGGCAACGAAAATAGTTCAGGCTGAAGTGCGACATTTCACTCTGCAGTGCGACATCTCACCCTGAAAACAATAAAAGAGTGTAGATTTAGCGTGTTGAACCGGCTCCGAAAATTGAAGTTTGCGACGTTTCCCGCTCTGGAGCGATGTGTCCACGATGTAGTGCGACGTTTCACGCTGCAGTGCGACGTTTCACGCTGCAGTGCTACGTTTCACGCTGCAGTGCGACGTTTCACGCTGTAGTGCGACGTTTCCCGCTCCAGTGCGACATTTCACGCTCCATTACGGAGTTTCCCGCTGCGGTGCGACGCTTCCCGCTGCGGTGCGACGTTTCCCGCTGCGGTGCGATGTTGCACGCTGTAGTGCGACGTTTCACGCTCCAGTGCGACGTTTCCTGCTCCAGTACGACGTTTCACGCTCCAGTACGGAGGTTCCCGCGGCGGTGCGACGTTTCACGCTCCAGTGCGACGTTTCCGCTGCGGTGCGACGTTCCACGCTGCAGTGCAACGTTTCACGCTCCAGTGCGACGTTTCATGCTTCAGTGCGACGTTTCACGCTCCAGTGCGATGTTTCCCGCTGCGGTGCGACGTTCCACGCTGCAGTGCAATGTTTCCCGCTGCGGTGCGACGTTCCACGCTGCAGTGCAATATTTCGCGCTGTGATGCGACGTTTCATGCTCCAGTGCGGATTTTTACGCTGTAGTGCGACGTTTCATGCCGCAGTACAACGTTTCACTCTGCAGTGCAACGCCCAAATCGATTTCCTTTCTATTGACTTTGGCTTGGAGAATCCTTGGATTGATCATAAATAATATCTTCTGCTTCAGACATCTGATGACAATTAAACATCTAGTAAATGATAAGACCACGCTGTGGTTAGTATTATGACAGTTATAAGAAACTAGTAAGTTTTAAATTGATGTCCCTTCAGTACACCAAATAAGGAAGTCTTGCAATTTCAAAGTAATAGTCTCCATGAAAGATGTGAATAAATCTTATAACAAGGTAATCTAAACTTTGGCTGTCGGTCAGGACTTTAGATGGAGCGTTTAGTATTATGAAACTGACCAAGGTTTTGCGAAAACTGCGTCGTGCTACACATATGCCATTTTTCGCGATATTTGTGAAGGATTATAGCCCTATTTTCGTACAAAAAATAGAACCCCTGCACAGTGCAAAAGTTGGCCTCTCGAATTGTGCATCACAGACTGTGGAACACGGGAGAGAGAAAGAGAGATTTTATTCTTAAGGGTCACAGCGTAATCGCCGAGGGGTTGTCCACTCTCGATGATAGTGTGCAGCAAGTGCCCGGTGCGACGGTGCCGGCAACATTAAAATCAGCATGTTTAGAAGCGTTTGAAAAATGAATCGCCTAATTTATGAACCACAAAGATAAGTTGGCCCAGTGGATTTGTGTTTGGGTTCTTCTTGTTGTTTGAATTGACGTTTGGGATAGTCAGTCGCTGTTGTATGTGCCTATCCTCGATGTATATAAATCTCCCCAGATGGCCCATTTATTCCCCCTCCCCTCCCGTCTTCTGTGCGTCGGTCAGAGAGGAGTACTGGCAATCAGTTTACTCCATATCCTGCTAATTCTTCTGCCCAATTTTTACGTAGTTTCATCCCATACTTTATTTCTGGTCATAGCAAGTGTATTAGTTAATTTGTTTCGGGTCTATGTTTCGTAAACATTGTAAGTAAGTAAGTAAGTAAGTAAGTAATTTATTTATGACCCGCCATTTTGAAAAGGCGGAGTAAATGAAGAAAATAAATAAAATAAACAAAACACATAAACACACAGAAAAGACACTTAATTTTTAATCTTCGGTCAGGAAGCAGTGGACGACGTCGTGCGCTGGTTGGGCCCTGTTGTCCAAGATTTTTGAAAGCGATGAGGATCTACTTCTAGCTGAAAGCTATTTGGATAATAAACTTGATTGATTGATATATCTCTATAGCCTAAATATAAGTTAAACTGCGTCCGTCCGCCATTGTCAACGTTATAAAATTTGTGGGGGGTTGACAGAGACGTCGTACCGAGTATATTGGCTCAGTCCAATCTTGATCACTTTCCCATATATAGGAGTATACTCGCCGTCCCCCGAGGTATTGAAGGGAACGGCGAGAATAGAGGGAGTCACTCTACGCGGACTTCTCCTAGGTAAACAATGCGAACACGGGGAGTGCTTCGTCCCCCGAGGGAATCGAAGGGAACGGCGAGAATAGAGGGAGTCACTCCACGCGGACTTCTCCTAGGTAAACAATGCGAACACGGGGAGTGCTTCGAAAATGTTTTTTTGTTCGAAAAAAATATGCAGTTGGCGAAATTAGTCTGGATCCACTTTATTTTGGTTCTGTTTATTCTGATTCTTTTTAATTAATTTTACATTGCACCAAAACCATCAAAAATTGATTCCCCTCCGAATCCGAAAGGGAGTCCTTTCTGATGATGGTGGTGATAATCGGAGCATTCCCCGTCCGTGGGGATCGGGAGAATAAGAGGAGTGAGTCCCCGGGACAAACAAAAACGCGGGGACTCCTCAAGTGGAGTCCTCTGGGAACGGCGAGAATACGCCTTATGTCTGTGATAATAAATTATTTATAGTGACAAATATCCTACGGGAGTTGCATCGAGAGTGTACACCTCCTCGCTAATCTGTTGTAATTTAGCTTGGAGTTTTGTCAAGATATGTCAGACTGTAATTAAAGACGATTTGTGCAGCTTTAATTGATTCATCACAATCTATTTCCTAGGGTGATCTCAACGTATCACGATGAGGCGTCCCACTTCGTACATATTCTCACTGCTGCCAGTGGCAGACCCAACCGAACATATCTAGTCCCCGATGACTTTGTCCCTGTGGTGCAAGACGTGGTCGAGACTCATCCGGGTCTGACGTTTTTGAAGGAAGCAACGGAGTTCCACTCGAGATATATAAACACGGTAAGTCGTCTTTATTGCCTCTACTTTAAAGTTTAAATGAAAAGCAAACTTAGTTTTGTATAATTTAGTTGAATATACTGAGTTATTTGGATTCTGCTAAGAGATTTTTTTATTTTCCACTATCTGCTCTAGTAGTGAGGTTCAGAACATCTACGGCTGTCCCAACAGCGCAAATTCTACTATGACGCGGAATATTTGAATCTGGACACAAATGCGGCTTTTCAGTGTGCTGTGACAAGCTTGGTAAAGACTGCTTAGTGCCTGAAAAACAAAAATCATAAATCATAGCATACGACGCTAGATTATTCGAGTAGATTATTCGTGAATAGCGGAGCAACGAAGTAACGCATTTTCATTGGATCTTCAAGCCTATTTAAGTGAATAATTAATGGGTAACAAGACCGTCCCATCTCTGCCCTTTTCAGGTAAACTTTAAAGACCATTCTGTCTTCGTTCCGCTTAGCAAATTCCTCCTTATTTAATTTAATTATTAGCAAATTAATAATGGAAAGCAAAAACAACCACCCACCGAGACCAAATTTCAGCACCTCCTATAAGCGTGTCCCATCCTTCTTACAATCGTAACTATTAATTACTCATTTCGAGCGTGTTTCACCCTACATACCGTAACTACTACGCATGACGTCACGAATTTTGGCTTCTTGGCTTCAAGGCTGGAACACATTTTCCTGTTTTCAGCGAAATATCATGTCACGGGCTAATCTGGCCAATCATGTTACAGAGATTCGTAGTTACCACGCTTACTACGCTCCGGGTAAGCAAATAGTTACTAAAAAACTCTACGAAGAAACCAACGAAAATGTGGTTCTTTGATTTTTTGTGATGTGTCAGGCCAATGTGGTTTACGAAATTATCTTCAGATAGTTACTATTTCGAGAAGGTTGGGACGGTCAGCGTAGTAACTTGTTATGAGGTTGGAACGAAAATAGTAACTAATAGTAACTGTTTGTTAGACGGGTGGAACACGCTCTTCCTTAGCCGTGAAAAGTTACTACTTTAACCGTCCTGACCTTCTCGAAATAGTAACTAATGGTTACTATCTGCTTACCACGCTCGGAATCGTAGCAAGGGTGGTAAATGTCTTCAAATATTTTGCCGAAAGTAAAAGTTGGTTCCAGCTGTGACCCCAAAAAAGTAGAAGCTCCGATGCCATGCGTAGTTACTGTAAGTAGGACCTTTATGTCCAATAATTGTCGTCGTCGTAGCCTACGGTGGACATTTTTTCCGCCGAACCCCAACAATTTCGAGGGTAATCTAGAGTCTGGACCTTATTTTGAAAACTATCAAGAGCGTGTTCCACCCTTGTACCAATAGAACTATTAGTTACTAAATCCGTTCCAACCTCACGAAAAGTTACTACGCTGACCGTTCCAGCCTTCTCGAAATAGTAACTAATAGTAACTATTTGCTTACCATGCTCGGGAGCGTGGTAAGCGTAGTAACCACGAATCTCTGTCACGTGATTGGTCGGATTCACCCGTGGCATGATATTCCGCTGGAAAATAGAAAAATCGTTCCAGCCTTGACGACAAAAAGGCAGAATTTGTGACGTCATGCGTGGTAACTACGGTAAGGAGGATGGAACACGCTCTAAGTCTTTTAATCAAATATTGGTTACTAGACCACGGAGGTAGCCCAAGCTACCTCGCACACTACACTCGATATTTCGCACACTTAAAGTAAATCATACGCAGCTTTTTCTTATCTGTCTGAGTGAAACATTTCAGGGATTTATATTTCTGTGAATATAAGCCTTTCGTTATCGGCACTCCTCCACATATGACCACGAGATTTTTTACTTTATTTGCCACCGTGGCATAAGGATAGAAAAATTATCCAGAATTTTAGTGCTTTGGGTGTAACGGCAAAGCTGGACGTGCTACACGAGGGGCTGTCCGGGTCTGCAGTTTCGAACCTTGAGCCTTTCCATGATCTTCTCCAATGTTTTTCTCGTAGTTGAGTTGTTTTTCTTTCATTTTGGTTTCTTTTTGTTTTTAGTTGATTACTCACTTTTTCTTGTTTGTTGTAGTGGGTTAAAAATAAGTTATTATTATAGTCAAATAGACACACAAGTAGATGAGCAGAAATCTTGCTACCTCTTTTTCGAGCAATGGAAGTTTTGCACTGTCTTTGGAGTAAAAAGTGAAAGCTACTATTTCTGCTCATTACCTTGCAGGTCTGTAATTTACTATCTCTCTGTCACATGTTTTGATAATGAGACAATGGGGGACTTGTCGGCTTCGAGCGCTGAACTTGAATATTTTGTATTTGCCTGCCTTGCTTGCAGTTCCTGCACCTGCAGCTGGATTCTCACAGAAGAACATTTTCAGTTTGCAAAGATCCGCCAGTGAAAATTGGCGTCGATACACCATTCTTGGGAGTCCGGATCGGACACAAAAACTATCACCTAAATCTCTGACTTTTTAGCCATACATCACACGATCGTAAGAATTGTCACTCAACTTTATTTTTGGCACTCTAGTCCTAAGTAGGGCATGAAATTCACTCTATTTCAGGAAACGTCCAGATGTGTAATTTCCAGTAGTAATTCCGACATAAAGTGACTATTTTACGTTTTTCCGTGAAATAAAATTTAAATGTGTCATTTTTGGAGCACTGGCTCAACCAAAAGTGACCATTTTTCACATTTTATCATGGAAATAAAATTGCACTCCCAAGTTTTCGACTAGAAGTCGCTCTCTAACTTTTTTCGGTGTGGCAACCCTGACGTTGCTACTGTTGACGCTCGAGATAACGTTGATGTAGGGTCCGCACAAAAAGTTCAGACCTCACTCACTAGTATCTATTGGACGAGATCCAGCCCTTCAATCGTGATACATTTCCAGTTAGAATGCGAACGGAAACTCCCTAACTTACTTGCGCCGGTGCTTAGAGATTATACATCCTATCTGTAGAGAGAACGTAGGATTCGTATAGTATAGTGTTTAGCTCTGGAATGGAAATAAGAATTTTTCTTGCATCTGTATCAGTAGCAAATGCTACTTGATTTCTGTCAGGCGCCAAATTGATTTAATTTTTTTTATGTAAATAACCGCCTAGTCGAGGATTCATTCTCTAAATTACTATTTCTATCTTACTAAACGACACCCCTGACGAATAAGGAAAAACGTGTGTCATTCAGAACAAAACCTGCTGTTCTAGAACCCAACCATGTGAATTCCTATCTAACTAAATAAAAATAGTTAATTACGTTCGTCAGAAACGAAAGAGTCTTTTTTTTGCACAGATTCTCCTTCTTGTTTGTGTTTGGAAGCAATTAAGGCTTGTTCATTAAAGCTTAACCGAAAAGGGCTCATAGAAGACAATCTAGTTAGATGTTCCAGCCCAAGCTGACTGCGAATCATATTTGACGGGGCAAAACGGATAAGTCAGCTACATTTTATTCGAGCTATATTTCGGCCCTTCTTGGCAAGGGTCCTCTTCAGGCTCAAGCCGCTCAAGCTGGAAAATAAACTTGTGGAAAAAACAGTTAAAGATTCTTCCTTAAATACCTGCTTTTGTGAACTTCTTCTCTTACCCTTTCGACGACCCAATCGAACAACAAAAACAGAAGCCGAGTCCAGAATCAAATCACAGCACCAGATTTAACTTCATCCAGTTTTCAGATTTCTGACTTATCCGTTTTGCCCCGTCAAATACAATCTAGTTAATTAACTTAGGGTTGAAGACCCGATGAAATTGCGTTACTTCGTTGCTCCGCTATTAATATAATCGATCGAATTAACTTTTTCTTTCGGATTTGTGGTATCTCTATGTGCTAGTACCTCCATGCTCTGGAAAATCATTAACTACAAAGGTAAAGCGTTGCCGAAAAATAAATCTTTTTGGGGCACACGCAATAGCGGGCTTCCTTCGTACGTGACATTAGAAAGTGGAAATAAACATCTCCTTAGCTTCGCTTCATTAGCCATAAAAAGCACGCCTTTGTTGCAATTCAAATTCTCCGCGTTTGGATGAACCTTGTTCTGTCGGGCCAGCAGTGCATATTCTGAACGTCACTACTGATGCCCGAGTTGAAAAAATAAATCTTCTCCGGAGGCTGATATGATTTATAACATCCTCTCTGGAGGCTGGTATGACTTATAACGTCCTCTCTGGAGGCTGATATGACTTACGTCATCTTCTCGTATCTACCGCTAACTTTCTGTGTGAAGATTATCGTAAAATAACTGACCGTGGGTCATAGGATCACGTCAAAATTATTCAAATCCAAGAAAAAAAAATAAGCTGGCTTTTCAGTTAAACTTAAGATTATCGATCTTCTTCATGTTACTTCTTGCAACTGGACAGGCCCTTCTACCTCCGCCAGTGAATCGGTAAATCTCTAGTTTGGAACGAGATGAGCTCTGACGTAACCCTCAATTAAGTATGCCTGATTAAAAACCCGTACATGTGTGTTACTCGGTTAGGCGTAAGTTATTGCTGGAGTGGCTCCAGGACGCATTCCCCTGATAATCCGGGATCTAGAGCGCGATATCGTTCAAACACGGAGGGGTAGTTCACAAGCTGCAGAAGGTTCGAAGAATTTTTTAGACCAACCATATGTGCTGAGAACGAAAATCGATCGTACCGCACCGATGTACGTAACCGATATTTTATTATAGAGAACGAAAAATCGTTCGTTCTCTAACGCAAGAGGTTTTTTTTTTGTTAAATTCCTCAGACTTATCAGAACTGTAACTGGCACTTTCGAATGGGCGCGGTTATATTCTGCGGTTCCACCTTGGTCAAGTAATAGCAGATTGTCTTAAAAGTATGGAGTAGCACGACCTATGTCTGTTATTCGGGAAATAGGCGAGAGCGCTTTAAAGGACCCCTCTTGCTTATTCTGCGTTTGATAACCTAATCAGCTCCCATATGGAATTATAAGGTTATAAAATCCCCACCTTTCTCCATTGTCTCGTTTCGTAACTATGGATTTTTAGCGCTTTTTCGGCCTTGCCGAGTTTTCCCGTCTCCCAACGAAAAGTTTGCCGGAGTCTTCGTTTCCCGCTGACAGGTGTTTGACACATAAGGATGTGATAGTCTTCTGTTTATTACTTTTTTTATTTGCTTAGTTTTCCCACTTTTAAGCAAGTCACGTTCAGTTTTCAAATCTTTTGCGCCCAGCCGCCGCGTCGGACAGCAGGGAGGCTGGATATAATCCACAAGCGCTAACAAGAGAATCGCTAGTTGCAGGTGGAAAGTAATGGTATTTTCGGAAACATTTTTTCTGATACATTTTATAGGGAAAAGATCATCTCTAGTAAGAGTTGTGCTTTAAGCGCAGCCTTCATGTAGCTCAGCAGATGCTTTATTCAGTGTAAATTCTGTCGGTATGTGTGGTTTTCTTTTTAAGTTTCTTGTGTTCTTTCCATTATTTCTGCCGAAAGTAATGTTCTTTTTTCATTTCTTCTTCTTCATTTAATTACTCCGTCTTTTTGTACATTAGTGCATTATGATGGGCAATAAATCTATTATTATTATTATATTTAGGTTATACACTACACACTTATACACCCTCCACTCACCCCCCAGATCGTCGGATTGGGAAACTGATTATTTCCAAAATGTTTGATCGGGTTCCTGATACGCCTGCCAAGTTTCATCGTCTTAGCACATCTGGAAGTACCCTAACTCGCAATCATGGGACAGACCGCCCGAACGACAGACAGACTTAGCACATCTATGGCACTTGAGTGCCACATAAACACAAAGGAAATTATATTTATATGTATTATATCGGTAGGGTTCATTATTTTATATTTAACTGATAATTCCGGGCTTGGACTTATTCTGAAAAGGGAAGAACTTGCGTGCCCTAGCCTACCGACCGAGCACGTAATTTTCCGGTCCGATTTCATTTTTTTTTTTTTTTTTGCCGCTAAAACCACTTTCTAAGCGAAAACGTTTGGCGCTATTCTTGATCTGTACTTTCCCATTTACTAACGGAACCGAAGACTAGAACGGTTTATAAGTGTAAACGCGTCCGGCGCCTCGCTGGCCGCTCGGCTCTAAATATGTAGATACAAAAATATATTCTGCAACATTAATTTAATAGAATTTCCCTGTTTACGTCATGAAAACGTCACGGGCTCGGCTAAAGTTTAGTCAATACCTATACGTGATTATAATGCGACTTTTGTTTTTATCTCCGTTCAGAAAAGAAGTCCACTACAAAACTCTGAATCCGAAAATTTACTGAAACATAAAACAAATGACTAAATTACCAAAAAGAGGGGCCCGACTCTCTTAACTGCCTAGTGGTCATAAGTCTCTATGTCCGGGCCTGACTGTGCCATATTAGCTCCTGCGAATCTCCGTTTTGTAGCAGTTTCCGGTCGAACTATTGATACACCGAGAAACCAAATAAATATACTAAGTCACCATGTCTTCTTCCATTGACCAACTTGATCCAGAACTTTTGGTTCCATACCCAGTCGAGCCCAGTTACACAGTTTTCTCCAGATTCCGGCTGAACTATCTAGCCGATCCTAAAACTAACAAGATTTCAGCATTTCGATTCAGCATCAAGAAGTTTTGGCAATTGTTTTTATTCAGGATATCCGGAAACATTGTGTAGTGCGATCTGTCTGTCATCTGAACATGGGAAACGTGCTGAATTATTTAGAGTTAGCAGTCCGGTTTCCGGTTTTCTCCGGATCAGGCTGAACTATCCACCCGATCCTAAACTAATAAGATTTCAGCATTTTCTTTAGTGCTGACTAGTTTCCATGGTCAGTTGAGTCGGTTCGCCGATTTTCGAATTTGGCCGGATACCGACCCAACTGTCCGTGGGGTGAGTGAGGGGGAAGTATTGGCAATTGTTTTTATTCGGGATATCTCGAAACGTTGTATGGTACGATCTGTCTTTCATCTGAACATGGGAAACGTACGAAATCATTTAGAGTTAGTTAGTCCGGTTTCCGGTTTTCTCCGCTTCCGGCTGAACTATCCACTCAGTCCGAAAACTAATAAGATTTCAGCATTTTTTTTAGTTGTTGTGCTGATTAGTTATTAGTCGTCAACTGAGTTCGTTCGCAAATTTTCGAATTCGGCCGGATTCCGGCCAAACTGTCCATGGGGGGATAGAAGTATTGGCTTTTGTTTTTATTCAGGATATCCCGAAACATACGTACTGAATCTTTTAGAATTAATGTATTTGCAGACCGTATACTTACCTTTTTTCTTTGCAGGTGATAGCCCGGATTTTCTATGACGTCAACCGTTCTTGGTCCGGAAAACTTACGTTACTGGAAATCCGCCGGTCGAATCTTCTCAGCGCCATCCGCGTTCTACAAGAAGAAGAAGATATCAATAAAATCACATATTATTTCAGCTACGAGCACTTCTATGTCATTTATTGCAAGTTCTGGGAATTAGATAAGGACCACGATCTGTTGATTGATCGGGAGGACCTCTCGCGACACAATGAACATGGTAAGCTTTTTCTTCTCATTGTATTTTGTTGAATCTTCTCAGAATCTTCTTGTCAGGGGCGGTTCCATTTCGCCTGGAAATTTGAAATCACCCAGTTCACTGCGATACTCGGGTCCGCAATCTGGTGTTTTTTGAGCTCTGTGTTTTTTGGTGTTTTTGGTTTTATCTCCCAAACTATGAGTCGGAGGCAATCGAGATACGCACCTTTCGACGCAGAATTTTTCAGCGAGTAGAACTGTGTCAAAAAGAATCGCAAATTTGACCAGATACGTGGAAGTGTTCCTCATCCACAAGGGACAGCGCAGCAGAAACTTTGCAAACCTGAAGTAAAGCGACCGGAGCTTACGTTTTTGGGTCTCAGCTAACAAATTCCAAAACGGCGTGATATACAGAACATGCGGCAGTGCGACAGCCTTATACATGTTCGCTAGATACTTTCGGCATGAAAGGAGTCTACTGGCGACGGTAGACCCATGAGCCATGTATAAAGCGCAGAGCTGGTGGACTCGGACTCTGGACTCGTCTCGAGACGCCTTCTTCGAGGACTCGGATTTGCTGGACTCGCAGCAGCTCTGATAAAGCGCCGTCTATGTAATGTGTATCTGCTGCTTTACTTAAAGGACTCCTCGCACTATTTACTGTTCAACTTATAGGTTTTAAAATATTTGAATACTTTAAAACTAGGCTGTGCTTTCAATAAATAACCCACAGTTTTGGCTGTTTTAAGCCTTTTCCGAGACCCGTTGACATAATATGTCGGCGTCGGTGTCAAGCGTAAACCACGTATCTCCCTTTTTCAAAATTTTTCAGGAGATGAAAAAAACATAATAACTTTTTCTCGTTAGTAGTACAGCCCCCTATGTTAATCCGAGATACGTGATTTCCATCTTGGTTGTATCTCCCAAACTATGAGTCGGAGGAAATCGAGATTCGAGATACGCACCGTTCGACGCAGAATTTTTCGGCGAGTAGAACTGTTTCAAAAAGTGGAAATCGCAAATTTGACCAGATACGTGTTTTCCGCTTGACACCGACTATATAGCGAAAACAGGGAAACAATTTACATAATCGGTTTTTCCGATGGCAAAACTTCTCGCAGACAACCGTCGACAGCGTGATACACATCGAAGGTAGCAAAACACGGCAAGTGAGAAAATCAGCGTGGTTTTGTTAGAGGGGTTAGACGAAATTGGGATCTCTGCGTTTAGAAATATATGGAGTGATTATGGAAATAGGTTGCGTTAGTATTATAGGTAAGACAGGTCCTTTAACCATTGTGCATTCTTCATTATGACAAGATAGGTCAAAACTGGTAGGAGCGCATAGGGCCCATTGCCCATAACCCCAATTTTTCGAAATTATGCCATAACCATACATTGACGGAGAAGTTCAAAGTTCAAGATGCAAGTATTGCCTTTTTGGATGTTTCTTCGTCTTTATCAAAAATCATTGACAACAGAGCCCAACCAGCGCACGACCTTCTACACTGCTTCCTAACCGATGACTGAAAATTAGTCTCTTTTTCTCTGTATTTATGTCTTTTATTTATTTTCTTTTATTTACTCCGCTTTTTCGAAATGGCGTGTTAGAAATAAATTACTTACTTACTTTGCAATTCAAATTCATACGTCACTTCAGTAGTTGATTCAATGACGATTGCCGGAAAAAACTAATTTCATCATATAGCCTATTTGGGATGGTGTTATTAACCTTGTGAAAAGCCACTGGTAATAAAATTAGACGATTGATTGCAGTTGACAAGGAATTGCAGAATGCCGTGTGTCTATGCAGCTTCAACTGGCCACTTTGGCTTTGAGAATATTCAAATTCCGCACGCGACTCGTTATCGCTCATCTGGGATGGGCTGACGCGTGATATTTCATCATATCTTCCACTGGCTTTGAAGTCGACGACAGAGCTTTAAACTTTCTACAATAGAAATATTGTTCCCCTGGACAAGGAACAGCCATCTCGTCGAAAAGTTCCGTATAGCTGGAGAGTCCTAAGATCCATCAGCAGGACGAAGGAAAACTGACCACCCATGGAGCTTCATGATGTTCCGGTTGTTGTTGATGCTATGTTATTTCTCTCTCTTTTATTTTTTACCATACTCCGTCTTTACCTAAGGCGCATTCTCGCCGTTCCCCGAGGACTCCCTGGGCAATCAAGGGGAACGGCGACAATAGAGGGAGTCACTCCACGCGGACTCCGCGAACGGAAAACAACGAGAACATGGGGAATGCTTCGAAAATGGATTTTGTTCGGAAAACAAATATGGAGTTGACGAAATTAGTCTGGATCCACTTTATTTTGGTTTTGTTATTCTGATTGTTTTTAATTACCAACACCAGCAAAAATTGATTCCCCTCCGAATTTGAAAAGGAGTCCTTTTTGATGATGGTGATGATAATCGGAGCATTCCCCGTTCGTAGGGACTCGCGAGAATATGGGGAGTGAGTCCCCGGGACAAACAAAAACGTGGGGACTCCTCAAAAGGAGTCCTCGTGGAACGGCGAGAATACGCCTCAAGACGGGTTACAAATAAAATTTAATTTAATTTAATTTAAAATGTTCTTATTTACTTCCGAGGTTTGTTCCATACAATAACAAAACTCCCATATGTCTACATGCGTCATATGTTGGCACTACTACTGGCATACGCGGTTTCAACAGATAATGCGTAACAGATAACACTTCGGATGTTATCTGTTGTTTTTTAAAACGCTATGCATGAAATGTTATGCAGAACAAGCTTTGTTAGGAAGAGCCAAAAAAGTATCTACTGACTTTATTCCTTATCGTCATGATGCCGGAAAACTCAGCAGGTATACTTTTTGGCGGTTTTTCGGTTCTTCCTGATGGTAACGCTTATTATGCATAACGTTCTGAAACACAACAGATAACATCCGAAGTGTTGTCTGTTACGCATTATCTGTTGAAACCGCGTATCCTCGTGTTGTCTGTTATGAAACTTCTGACAGTGTAAGGATTTCCAGGGCTTACATGAGATGGGAAAGCGAACCGAATTGCTTGCCGGCGTATTCTCCCTTTTTCCAGTTCAGCTCTCCAAGCGGATGAACGATTGAAAACGCCATTTCGAGTTGACGCGTAAAACTCATCACCAAAACAAGTTTGAAAACCTACGAATTGGTATTCAGCCTTAAAGTTTAACTGAAAAGCCAACTTATTCTTGTGTCATTTAATTGAATACACTGAGTTATTTGGATTCTGAAAGGGATTTTTTTTTATTTTCCACTATATGCTCTAGTTATGACGTACAGAAAATCTGCGGCCGTCCCCACAACGTAAATTCTACTATGACGCGGGAGATCTTAACCTCAACACAAACGCGGCTTTTCAGCTTTTCAGTGAACAAAAAAACAAACATAAATCTTTCTCGTAAGGCATACAACAAAAATACAAGCGCATAGAGGTACCACAAATCACACGGAAATTCTACTATTTGAAAATCGATTATTCGTGAATTGCGGAACACCGGAGTAACACATTTTCAGCGGGTCTTCAAGCCAATTTAAGTGAATAAATGATGGGTAACTAGATTGTCCAGTCCAAGCCCTTTTCGGTTAAACTTTAAAGAATTTTTTTTAAAGGACCTGTCTTACCTATAATACTAACGCAACTTACTTCCATAATCACTCCATATATTTCTAAACCCGGAGACCCCAATTTCGTACGGTACATTCTAACCCCTCTGACGAAACCACGCTGATTTTCTCACTTGCCGCGTTTTGCTACCTTCGATGTGTATCACGCTGTCGACGGTGGTCTGCGAGAAGTTTTTCCATCAGAAAAAACGGTTATGTAAATTCTTTCCCTGTTTTCGCTATAAGTCAACGGGTCTCAGAAAAGGCTTAAAACAGCCAAAACCGTGGGTTATTTGTTGAAAGCACAGCCTAGTTTTAAAGTATTCAAATATTTTAAAATACTGTAAGTTGAAGAGTAAATAGTGCGAGGGGAAGAAAGAAAATGGTCTGCGAGTAATATCAATAACTGTAACATCATAATCAGAAACCCTATCTTGGTCGAAGAGTTTCAGGCGTCAGTGTGGAGTAGTGTGTCCAGTCGTACTTAATCCACTAGGAGCGCCCCACTGGAAATCACGAACTTCTTTCTAGCTTAATTGGGTCTTTTTCACTCAATCAAGTTTATTATCCAAATAGCTTAGAGCTAGAAGTGGAAGCTTCTATAGACCCCATCAAATGTTTGAATGTTTTCGAAAGCCTCAAAGGGTTGAAAGAATGAAACAGCTTATTCTGAGTTCTCAAAAAAAAATTCTATCTTCTACCTTTGACACAAAAGTGCGTCTGTTTTTCTCCTCATGGTAGCCTATATTCGAAATTTAATTCAAGGGAGAGCAATTGAATTTTGGGGCTGAGTAACAAACCTGGAATGGGGGCCCAAAATGGATGCCGGGCTTCTTTCTGCAAGCACAGTCTGGCAACACTGTTGTAGTCAATCAGATAAGGTATAAAGGGATCTTGTTTGAAATGAAAAATTTGTTTAACTAGAAATATTGAAGGTAAATGACATAGTATCCTGCAGAATATGTCACGCATTATATTTACGAAATACACAGACCCGAAACAAGTGAACTAATACACTTACAAGATATGACCAGAAATAAATGATGGGGTGAAACTATCTAAAAATTGGGCAGAAGAATTAGCAGGATATGGAGAAAACTGATTGCCGGTATTCCTCTCGGACCGACGCACAGAAGACGGATCTTGGCCTAATGAAAACCTAAACCTCTCTAGACTTGGAAACGCAGAAGCTCTATACGTTAAAAATTACGATGTATTCAATTATGATAATTCGCACACGCCTATATTGTCAAAAAGGTCGTGTTTAGCGCGTAATTTCTCGTTACCTCTGGCTCAGACGCCATCTTTCCATTGTTTGGTAGTCATGGCCACTGTAAATTACGGGGTGATGAATCTGAAACTTCGTGGGGGGGGGGAGGGTATCTATTTGAGTACCGTATAATTTGTATCACTCATTGAGAGGTCGCGATTGCAATATATTTTGGTTTGAAGATTTATTTATTTGAGTCTAATACCGGCCGACTAGGACATAATACATAACAAAATAAACACTTTACACGCTTACACTTTAAACACTAATACGCCCCTCATAAAATTCCTCTCAGATTAGTTCTTTTTTGGCCGCTAGGTGCGCTATCGTAAAGAAAACAATGCACGTTACTTCATGGTGTACGTCTATCCAGGTTTGTTTTGCTATTTTCAGTTCCTCTTAGGCCTAACCATGTTTAAAACTGTTTAAAATGCCTTCTCCCCTCTTTTTGCTTTACCCAACTCTGTTCTGTCAAGCGTCATCAAGTTTGTCATTTCTGGCTTCCGACTTCAGTGCCGAGTGCTGGCTGACTTTTCTACGGGGTTAATGCGCGACTCGATATGAAGCGAAAGCCTAATCGCTTATTCAGCCGTCAGATAACTTATCCCCCGATCTCACGTGTGATTGTTATTGTTCCTCTAGCGCGTCTGGCGGTAATTCGTCATCGGATTTTATGAAGGACGTATGGTGCGAACACGCATAAGGATTTCCCGGCCGATTTTCTTGACTTTCACCATCAAATTGAAAAACTTTTCCATATGGAAGTGATGATGGTTCCGAAAATCTGGGCATTCCAGTCCGAGAGCGCCCGACCTGATCATGTGTTCGCACTTTAAGTTTGGTCAAACCCAGAGTACATCAGCTCCCCCCAGTTCAGCGAAAGAAGAGAACATTTGCTTCAGATTACTGTGGAAGTATGAAAATGTGCAAACATTCAGTCTTTACGATTGAAAATTATAGGAAATATAGAAAGTATTTATAGAAGATATGTATACAGTTATGTATAAATTGTATTATTAGCGTCAACCCATACTGAAGAATACTAGCTAGCGTAGTCTCGATTCAGCTAACACGATGTCAAAGTGATTTGTTCAAGATATAGTTCAGAACTACGGTCTACGCGTTCGTGGACAGGAATTCAATTTGCTTCTTTCGGAGCATCGGTGGGATGTCTCACTGTTTTCATTAAATCTGGTTAAGGTCGATTTTAAGTTAGTTGTTTTTTTTTCCTCTCATTACCAGCATGACGTTGGGTTTTACAAAGCCAGTAAGTTGCACCCCGACGCTGCCGGAAGTAACAGATCCTTAGGCCTGATCCCTTCGGTATTAAATCTTTTTCTCGATGCAAATTGTCTATCTGTGTAAGTCGTGATACATTAACCTTTCTACTCAAGGCTCAGTTCTCTTTTTTTTGTCGAGAGGTGTCTGCGTTGTGTCCGTGTCATGATTGATGAAAATCTGAAACATCATTCAAAATGCTTTTGAATTGAATGTGCTCAGTCGGCGAAATTCTTTCGTAAATGTTGGGTCGATACTACTTGAATCGGTATTGACTAAACTTTACCCGATTATTGAATGGACCGTGACATTTTCATGACGTCATGAAGAAATAGGAAAATTCGATTAAATTGGTGTTGCACAGGGGCGTCACGACCGGGGGGGGGACCCCCCCCCCCAATGTTGTCGTCCAGTCGGTAAAAAATAAGAAAAAATAATCGGCGCAAAGCGCTCCGATTTTTTCGGAACCTCGGAAGGGGCCCAGAGGAGGGGGGGGGGGATCATAATGTGTAAAAAAAGATTTAGTTGGTACTCATTTATTTCAGTTCTAATTCTGCTTGTCTATTTTCGACAAGTCAAATAATGTTAAATAAGTATAAAATTGAAGTTGCCAGGTGCCGAAGTGGTTATCCTAATGTGTAAAAATGTAGTGTTGGGTGTTGTTTATTTAATTTCTGAGTCTGCTTGTCTACTTCCAAAAGTCAAAGTACGTTAGATAAAAATAAGAAAATGTATGTTAAATTTTAACATTTTTAACAACCCCCGTTTCTTCTCCCTATCAGATGGGTGGTACGACTTGAATGTGGTTTGAACTGGAAATTTCAGAAAGAACTGTATTCTCTGGGAATACCTGCTGAAACAATTTATCTACGTGTATTCGAATCATATTGATAATCCGGTCGTAAATACATGTACTGGAAATCTAGGGGTAAAACAACATGTTTACAGAATCTGACAACAACCTGGAATCCAGGGGCGTCACGTATGAGGGGGAGGGGGGACACTAAAATAGCCGCGATTTCTCGTAAAAACAGTCGTTTTTTTTCAAACAGTCGGTTTTCTTAGAAATAGTCGATTTTCCTCAAAACAGTCGTTTTTTCCGTAAAAAAAAAGTCGGGAAAAATGACCAGCCAGTCAGAAAATATCTCCCCCCCCCCCCAAAAAAAAAACAACAACAACAAAACATTTTGGCTAGGAACGTCTTTGCTGGAATCTAGTTCGTCCGGATCAGGAAGTACAGTGTATATTTACATTTGAGATGCCGCGGAAACCTTTGGCCTTGTTTCTTCAGTGAGCCACTTGCCAGAGCATTACGGTGCAGTACAGATGATACTGATGTTCGGGTGCGTCAATAAATGAAGCGAGACGACATAATTTAATCGAAAGATACAAAACTAGCTTCTTGAGAAATATTTTCTTTGGGTGGCAGAAAGCCCAGTAAGTTGAAGTAGCCTATCTTGCTCAGCCTTGTATGTTGCAGAGATTTTAATCGCTAATTACTGTTCAGAATTATCCAGTATATAATTTTCGACTTAGAGACTGAATAAATGAACCTGTACACTGTAAATAAAAATCTTGCAGTATTTGCTACTGGGATTAATCTTGTATCTACTGAGATAAGATTATCTCTAATTCGGATTAATCTTATCCCAGTAGAGATAAGGTTAATCTCAGCAGCAAATACTGCAGTTAACTTTAATCCTTACTCGGAGAAACTTTGTGCAAGTTGTATAAGTTGCTGGAACATTTCTCGATTTTTTCAGGATTCAGGATTCAACAATTTTACTAAAAAAAAATCATTCCGGCTTGACGACCGGTTACAAACAAAGTACATACGTGCTTGAAAAACGCAACCAGTACACATTTACTACCATATTATATAACTAATCAAACCTTGACGAAAATAAACTAAAAGAATTAACTAATTTGTCAGTTAGTCCTCTCTCGTCTTCCAGACCCTCCACTCACCAACTACCCTCAACGAGATGTTTCTTTAACCGATTCCTAAATTGCGGTACACTTTCCGCTTCTCGAATTGAGTCTGGAAAAGTATTCCAGACCACCGTACCTGAATGCCTTGCCACATGGCTAGAACGAACCGTACTTCTTGGCTCACTTACCAGGTCTCCAGCATGCCTCGTAGCATGCCCGTGATAAAATGAGTTAAAACAATTTTAATCTCAGTATTGGAGCAAATTTAATCAAGAAGGAAATCTTGAAATAAGTCTTGCATCTTATTGTGGGTTTTGATAGGTTTTTGCACCTTCGAGTCAAATCCTGGCTTTCTAATGATCAGAGCTGCCAATATTGACTTTGACTGCCCCCACAGGCCTATTCGGGCTTTCCTTCAGTCAGAAGTACCAGCTACATGTATAAAGGATGTTAAGAGTGTTACAAAAGGTGTTGCAGTTCAGCAGGTAAGATTTGGTTTGTAGGCTTATAATAAAGAGTATTAAACTAAAAAAAAATGACTCAGATCTGCTTTTCTTGGGCTGGGTGAAAAAAGTCATATCTGTCCCAGAAATATAGTCGATACAAAATGACAGGTGCAGATACAGACTCAAGAAGCCATCAGCCCTTTGGCTTGAAGAAAAAGTAATAGAGTGATCACATCGTTGTTGAGCTTGTGCAACATGTAACAGTGACCATGTTTAAATACTTGCTAGGACAGTACCTGACGAGTTACTAAGAGCCAATCCATCAAATCCTATCTCTCTCTCTGCGCGCCTCAGCTGTCGTACTACTTCAGCCTCTTCAAAAAAGTAACCTTTGACTTTCCTATGCATGTTTTAAATGATAGATGGCATGATACACGACGTGTTTGATTGTCGGTGAAGGGTGGGTGCTTTTCGATCGAAGTAGCGAGGGGCTGTTGCTTCGCTGTCTGGCGGTGTACAGCTAGTGGGACCTCCCTTCGGCCGCGAGAGTCGGAGGTGTTTTCTTCGTCAAATATGGCTTCCGCCCCGCACTCATCTTGCCTCGTGGTGTATGAACCGGATTCCGGCTAATATACCGGATTCTGGCTCTAAGTCCGTATACTATTCTATGTTTTATTGTGAACGTCCCTCGACAACAGCATTTGCATTTCATCATTCAAAAATGTATGGCCATTGGGTTCGGCTTTCGTCGATCCCTGTCGGCCTTTCGTTTGCAGTGGTCTCGTCTGTCAGTTGTGGAACTTTTAGCGGCCTGCCGCTTTTGCTAGAGCGGAGGGGCTAGTAGATTCCTCTCTATCAGTAGTTTGATGATACAACCATACATCTATTGTTCCTGTCTTCTTGTGAGCTTCGTATTGTTGATGGCAGCTATATTTTCATTGATTTTCAGTTTCTGACACATCTTCTTTAGTTCTCTGGATTGTTGCTCGCTTGCTAACTTAACCTGAATTTTCCCACCTCTACTTCAACCGCCCGACGCTATGCGTCTCAATACTGGTCCCCGCCTTTACTACTGTTTTGGGCATAGCTGATCTAAAGCTGCCCTCTAGTCCAGAGTATCCGAGTCCGAGACCAAAGTCAAGCTCACGAGTCAAGACGAGTTCGAGTCCTGGACAAAATCCCTTGAGACGAGGACGAGACCATCAAAAAATGTTCTGGAGATCCAGTCAGGCTCCGAGTCCTAGCACTATGATATTTTTTTCTTTTTTGACAAACAACTCGAATAATAATGTAAGTATAAGACATAATAATATAAATAATGTAACCATCTCTTGGCTAACTCTTGACTTGGTCATTGAAGGCGACCGAGTGATTTAAATTTGTCGGGACGAAACTTTTACTCGGACTTCCCCTCGGAACGAGACTATCAAAAAATTTGCTCGAGATCGAGTCAGGCCCCGAGTCCTAGCAATATGTTATTTTTTCCTTTTTTTGACAACTCGAATAATAATGTAGGATAAAACATAATAATATAAATAACATAACAATCTCTTGGCCAATCTCTTTACTTGGTCACTGAAGGCGACCGAGTGATTTAAATTTGCCGGAACGGAAAGGTTTACTCGGACCATGGATTTCAAGACTAGCATAGACCGATTCCAACTCCATAAGCCGACCAGGTTTGATAGTTTCAGTTCGTTCAAGTTCAATGGGTTAATTAACAAATAAGAAGATAAATCATCATCAAAACACTCAGTCCATTCCTGGACGCCGAGAACCACAATCTTTAGTTTTAAATATAATACGCAGAGTGGCCACTGCTCCTACTCTCAGACACAACCTTACCACTCAGTTTACAAAATAACTAAACAATTCCCTTTTTTACCTTCCTAAACCTTACCCCACTTGACTAAGAGCTGGTCGTTTGAGGGTAAAAGTTCACATTAAAGATACGAGTATGAATATTTGAAATACAACTGGGAATACTGGAAAGACGTTTGGAAATCCAACCCTTATAACAGTGTAGAACAAGCTGTGCTGAATCCGTTTTCGGCCTCTTGGACCAATTCACGGTTTCGCAACTAATGAGCATTCTGACAAGCTCAAAACTTACGACTAAAGATGCAACTCTTTGAGGCATGGGGTTTGAGTCTCCCCCCCCCCTCACCCCTCTCGAAGCGCCACTGCTAGCTGTGCACTTGGCTTTATTCACTGGTCACGGCAGTAGGGAGAGATTCACTGATCCGAAGAGTGTCCGACACAGTGTTCTTCCATCATAGGGATTAACATGCCGTCGACCAGAGGACCATGGAAAAAGAATCTGGCATTTCCTCAGGTGCCTCTACTCGTCTTGCCTCAGTATGCTCATCCATTTGAAGCGTCGAAAACCCCTCGGTTCAGAGGTCTTTGAAAAAAGAGTTGGGCGTTCCTCCGACCAGTGTAAACTTCAGTTGTCAGAGCTGTGATCCGCACAGATATGACTGATTGAAATATGGTGGCAATTGTACTTAAATACGTTTCTTGTTCATGAGACCGCCCAAGAAGTGACTCCCCTGTTCAGAGGCGTTACTAGCCAAAAACTGGTAAATATGATATGTTTAAAAAGTACAGTTATAACTTGTTTATTTTATTTCTAGACCTGCTTGTCTATTCTAAAGTCAAAGTTCGTTAAATGATAAAAAATCAAAAGCAAAGCTTGTTTTTTGCCAAAAAGGGGGGTGCCGACTATTGTTAACTGCCTGGGGGTTCCGGATCTCTGTTTCGGGTCCTGTTTTCTCTTCCATATGAGACGGAAAACGCACTCTCTAGTCTCCGTTGCAGTGAAACAACAAGTAAGTAAATGAAATCGACACACTTTAAATAGATGGGAAGCGAATGGAAATAGTTTCGGCAGTAATAAAAATTTTTGGTTGCAAGACTTTAACGTTTTTAGGTTTAATTTCTCTTGCCTTTTGTGCTTTAAATATTCATTTCATTTCAGACATTCGTCACATTTTATCGAGCGATTATCCTTCGGTGTTGTAAAGAACGTTGATGAATTTGAAAAGCAATTTATCATGTCTTTTGAGCTTTAAACAGCCATTTCAATCAATTCATTAACTTTATTTGAGCACAGTTTCCTAAATAACAGAAAAGAAGAAACGCAGAAAAACACACATGTTATCGAGCGAATATTCTTCGGTGTTGTAAAGAACGTTGATGAATTGGAAAAGCAATTTATCATGTCTTTTGAGCTTTCAACAGCCATTTCATTCAATTCATTAACTTTATTGCAGCACAATTTCCTAAATAACAGAAAAGAAGAAACGCAGAAAAACACACATGTTATCGAGCGAATATTCTTCGGTGTTGTAAGGAACGTTGATGAATTGGAAAAGCAATTTATCATGTCTTTTGAGCTTTAAACAGCCATTTCAGTCAATTCATTAACTTTATTGCAGCACAATTTCCTAGAATAACAGAAAAGAAGAAACACAGAAAAGCCCACATGTTATCGCGCTAATATTCTTTGGTATTGTAAAACGGTGAGAAACCTTGATGAGTCGGAAAAGCAATTCTCATGTCTTTTGCGCTTTAAGCAGTCATTTCGTTCCAGCCATTTTGTCAAGTGTCATCAAGCGAATATTCTCTGATGCTATTGGAAAAGCAATTTCTCATGTTTTCAGCGCTTTAAACAGTCATTTCGTTCCAGCCTTTTTGTCACGTGTCATCAAGCGAATATTCTCTGATGCTATTGGAAAAGCGATTTCTCATGTTTTCTTCGATTTAAACAGTCATTTTATTCCAGCCATTTCGTCACATGTCATTCCGTCCATGTTTTTGTCATTTCGTCACGTGTCATCGAGCGAATATCCTTTGGAGCTGTGGTGAACCTTGATGAATCGGAAAGCAGTTTTTCGTGTCTTTTGTGCTTTAAACAGTAATTTTATTCCAGCCATTTCGTCACGTGTCATCGAGCGAATATTCTCTGGAGCTGTGATGAGAGATAAGGATGAGAAGAAGGATATAAAGAAGATGTCATATTCGGACTTCGTTTGGTTCCTCCTCGCAGAAGAAGATAAAAGGCATCCGACCGCCATTGAATACTGGTTTAGGTAAGAATAATAGTAGATCTTAAAATATTTGTCTACATTTTTTTTTCTTCCTCAATACTGGGAGTAAAAATAGAAAAATGAACAGTAAATAGTAAAAACACGAGGCCATCATTTATCGCCTAAAGACATTTAAGGAACTATTTCGTAAAGAACTTCTTTATATAATAAGAGAAGCAAAAAAATCCGTTTTTGGTGCAGATTCTTTTAAGGGCAATTGCCCGGTTTTCGGTTGTTGCTAATGTTGGAGATTACTTTCCTAATGGTAGGAGAGGACTAGTTCAAGTCGTGTGTTCCGTTGTTATATTTCGCAGGGGAAAAAGGGATAAACTAACAGATAACTCTCATAGCTTTTAACAGAAGAAATCTGCTATCAGACTGCTATCTGACGTGTGACAAAGTTTTGCCCTTCTAGATTTTCCTGATAATGATAACAGCTAATTTTGCTATTTTTCAAAATTTCCTACATGTCCCTTTCAGATATCTTTTGCATCCCAATCACAACTGTCAATCACTCCTCCTTTTTTTCGCGTCTCTCAGATTTGTTGCCTCTATGACACCCTTCCATATTCCAAAATCTGAAGTGTCCAACACCCCGGGCTTTTGGCGTGTTTAGCCTAGGTTCACTTTCCGGGGGGATTTCTGGAACAGGGTTGCCACATTTCACACAATAGTGTGAATTATCACTCTATTTTGTCTTTTATTTGATAGTGCAAAACGGATACGTCAGCTGAATTTTATTGGAGCTATGTTTCGGCCCTTCTTGGCAAGGGTCCTCTTCAGGCTCAAAGCCGCTCAAGTTGGAACATAGCTCTAATAAAATTCAGCTGACGTGTCCGTTTTGCACTATCAAATATGATTTGGAGTCAGCTTGGGCTGAAGGAATATTTATTTTGTTTTTGTCACTCTTGTCCTACGTAGGACATAAAATTTATCATATTTCAGAAAACGTTCACATGTGTCATTTTCAGCAGTGATTTCGAACAAAAGTGACTATTTCACGTCTTTCGTGAAATTTAAAATATGTATTTTTGCAGCAGTGGTTCCGACCGAAAGTTACCATTTTTTATTTTTTCACGAAAATAAAATTTCAATCCCAATTCACTCGGCGTTTTCGACCAAATGCCACTCTCGAATTGTTCGATATGGCAACCCTGTTCTGGAATCCGGAAGAACAGTCTGGAAGGTGAACAGTGGCATTAAGGGTAAAAGTTGATAAGAGTGAGTCAAAATGTGATTTTCCTTTTAATGGACTGCATACACTCACGCATTCTCGTACGTTTATGGATGTCAGTGACGCAAGCCACATACGATTTTGATGTTCTGGGTTTGGATTACAGTAATTTGCAGATGTCGGGCTATGCTGGAACGAATCAATTCGTATGATATAAAGAAGGTAGCATTTCCACTTTTGAATGAATGAATTCGTTAAAAAACAAGACCTAATGTTTCGATGGGAGGTTTCCATCTCAAGGGCGTCTTCCCCATTAAAATTATATATTTGGTTTTATTTGGTTTTCACCATGATACCCCGTCTTGTGGGTCCTGGTATGTCTACGTGGCTCCGACAATGGAGTCCTAGACTTCTAAATTGTATTCGAAAAAATGTTTGTGGTTTATTGGTCACGGTACAAGTCCCTTGTGTAAAGTGCCATATATGTATTAATAATTCCGTGACATGGGGATGTGAACTGGTTAGGTGAATTTGCCTTCGGGCGGGATCACTGTTCCTATGGCCGGCTTCTACCAGACTATTGTAGTGGTTTGCGAACTCAGTTCACAAGCCCCTCAGTAGCTCAGTTGGTAGAGCGACTGGCTTGTAAGCAGAGGGTCCTGGGTTCAAATCCCGGCTGAGGAGCATTTTTGTCTATCAGTTCACTACTTATATAATGTCCCAAAACTCTAATAATGTATCCAGACAACTGGGTCTTGTCTTCGCCAGATCCAGTCTTCGCCTGTATATTCATTTCGGAAAACCAGTTTCAGATATAACTCTATAAGCCATATCTATCTTGACGATACTGACCGAAACTTCCTGCTTTACTTCTGCCAAACTTCCAGTTTCGGCCGAATTCCGAGCGAACTACTTGTCCAGCAAATAAAAAAAATCAGAATCGAATTCAGCGTACGGTATCTCCTTACCCCTATAAAGAACATCTAATCAATTTCAAGTAAAACTTTAGCTTCTAAAAAATACCGGTTACAACCGGATTCCGGACGAATTATATGTCCGGTTAAAAAATGATTGTCATATCCAGACTCAGAGTCTCTTCTTACTCCTAAATCTGTCATCGAATCAACTTCAAATAAAACTTATTACTTTTAACGAACTTTCCGGTTTTTGCCGGATTCCGGGCGAACTACTCGTCCGGCGAGAAAATGCTTTTCACATAAGAGTGCAGCATGTCTTCTTACCTCGAAATTGAACATTTAATCAACTTCAAAAGAAACTTTTACATTAATCCAACTTTCCGGTTTGGGCCGGATTCCGGACGAACTAGTTGTCCGGCGAGAAAATGATTTTTACCGTCGTACTCAGCATGTCTTCTTACCCCATAATCGACTATCACATTAGCTGTTTAAAAATATTTTGTTTGCCCCTTAATTTGAACCCCCTCCCCCACCGCTAAATGTAGGGATACAGAGCCCGTCTACGAATTTGACCTTACCCTTGACACAAAGAGTCCTCACACCAAGTTTCATCAAAATATCTCATTCCTGTCGAGAGTTATCGTGCTAACAGACGGACGGACGGACAGACGGACAACTTTTACGATGTCATAGGTATTCCTCCACTTACGTTTTGGGATCCCAAAAACACCTCAGACGGACTAGCCGATAGCCTACATGGTGTTTGCATGAAATGAAGTCATTAAGTAAATAAATATAAAAATAACAGGACGAAACTATTCTCAAAGCGAACATGGGAGGTGTTACAAAAAAAACAATTAAAACCATGTCAGCCAATGCTACATCAGAAGTTATTTATTTATTTATTATTTCTGAAAAAAAGGTAAGGTAAGCTTGTCGCTATCTTTATACGTTATGCTTCTTTAAACATTTCACTAAATTTAAGAGGTTTTCTCTCCCGCCTCTAAAACAGTCAGATGGAAATAATAAATTATACAACGGATACGTCAGCTACGATGCTTCATCGGCGATATTTCATAATAAATTGAGAAACAATGTCAGCCAAGAGCCAAGTGTTTAAGCTTTCTTTTGACATAAAGAATGGAATCAAATTCTTCTAGTTTGATTTCTTGTTCCTTTTTTTATCTTTATTTGAATACCTCAGACAGCCAAGAAAGTAATTTAATTCAGTTCAATTCAGTTTGTTTTCAAAAATTCGTTCACGGACGAATCCGAACATTGAATTTCTTCCGTCATGTATAACGTAACAATTAAAAACAACTATAACTAATGTTATTCATTTGGTCAATGTACATGTGTCTCACAATAAAACTCTAAGTAAAACCTTTGATTAGACGTAACATGTCAACTAATCAAAACATCTGCAAATAAAAATCATAATTCGGTCAAATTCACACCAAATTAAAAACTAGATAATATCAACAATTATTATATCTACAATTCGGTAACAACACAAACAGAAATACGATTAATGTATGGAGGTGTTTCCGAATGCCCGTTAAAAAGGTCAATGAACGAAGGAACAAAAATTTTTTGCAACGTGTTGACGACATATCTGACCGGTAGAGTGTTTAAAAGTGACCGAGAAAAAAGAGCAAAAGATTAAAATCAAAATTAGTTTGTGCTTTAATTTGAGTTTCATCATAGTCTATGGCGCCTTTGGTGCTTCAAAGCTATCCGACGTCTAAAGTACTCTCTACTGTAGCTAAACGAACTATTTAGGAAGTTAGAAATGCCGGCAGGAATTTCTGAGTTGGCGTGAGAGTTTTGGTAATTTCAATCCAAGGGGTTGACTAGATAGTTTTATTACTTGCTACCAACCGGTATCGCTAACGTCAACAAAGACATCATCTCCGCATGGAGTTTGACTCAGGGGTTTATACAAGTACGAGTTCTTTTTATATACATAAAGATACATCCGTTAGATTGGTAACAGTTTAAAATATAAATACATTCGTACTAATTTAGGCCTAGACTGAAATAAAAAAGAAATGTACTCCACGGGTGCTCATACGAATACAACCGATTTCCCCATCACTTTTCTACCACCCGCAATTCTCATGCACAAGGATCCTTGGTGATTCCTGGGAAAGTTACAGAATTTGGGGTATTCGGGTTCACGTTACTCAGCGAGTAGGAACCAGGGTTGCCACATCGAACGAATTTTTGAGAGGTATCTTTGGTCGAAAACAGAGAGTGAATTGGGAGTGAAGTTTTATTTTCACGAAAAAATAAGAAATGGTAACTTTTGGTCAAGGTTCAAGGTTCAAGGTTATCTTTATTTGCAAAAAAAAATCTAGCAGTATCACTTTCCGCTGCTGAGAGCAGAGCTCGAGCGCACACAGAAAAAACCACTGCCGCAGAAAATACATATTCTAAATTTTATTTTCATGAAAAGACGTGAAATAGTCACTTTTGTTCGAAATCACGGCTTGAAAATGACACATATGGACGTTTTCTGAAATATAATGAATTGTATGTCCTACGTAGGACAAGAGTGACAAAAACAAAATAGAGTGACAATTCACACTATTGTGTGACATGTGGCAACTCTGGCAGGAATCAGTCTTGTAAGGATTCATCACTCTAACCCAAATATTGTGCAAGTCCCAAACTACAATCGCCGGGCAACATAGGCCCGAAGTAGCTCCCGAACGGTGGTGGGCGATGGCGGGCCCAAGGAAAGGCCAAGTTTCCAGTAAGACCATACACTGTAAAAAGTTTCTCCGAGTAAGGATTATAATTAACTGCAGTACTTGCTACTGGGATTGATCTCATCTCTACTGGGATAAGATTAATCCAAATTAGAGATAATCTTACCTCATTAGAAACAAGATTAATCCCAGCAGCAAATACTGCAAGATTTTTTTTGCAGTGTATGGTGTATCAACTTTCAACTCGATATCTTTCCTAGTTGCTAAGTCATCCACAAAAATCAGTCAAGGTTCAAGGTTATTTTTATTTACAAACTTAAATATATCCTCAAAACCGAAAACCGGTTACAAAGGTGCAGAATCCAGATGTCCTAAGGATGCTCGGCTAAAGGCGGAATTCTCTGTCGAAGAAAACTCGCACACCTGTTGGCCAGAGTTGGAAAAGTGAGATGACTCACATGAACTCTTCTCCATTTTAGGATTTTGAAAATTTTGCCAAATGCTTTAGCATTCATTGCGGACACTGAGGTGTACGGAATATGTGGCCAGTCATCCGAATGGGATGAGGATGAACAGATTTAATGGATGACTAAGATTTAGACTGGAGAGCGGCTTCGACACGAAGTCCTATTCTGTATTCCCACAGAACAGAAGGCGGACCCCCCACCCCTTTCGTATGATCTGTGAGAAAAAATGTTGTATAAGTAGTAAACTGATAGACAAAAATGCTCCTCAGCCGGGATTTGAACCCAGGACCCTCTGCTCACAGGGCAGTCGCCCTACCAACTGAGCTACCGAGGGGCTTGTGAACTGAAAAAAACGCTCTGTGGTTTCCAACCCGGGAAAGAGAATACGGTATTTTAGTGTCAGTTCTGTTTACGGGTCCAGGGAGGCAATCTAATCTTAATTTGGTGTTACAGATTTTTTTATTTTTTATGAGGCAACAACAGTGAAAAACAGTGAACTGTAAAGAAAGTGAGCGAGGCGTTGACAGTGTAAAATTTAGCAAGTTATGCCGGGTTAAAACGGCTGGGCTGTAACTGACCCGGCTTATACGAATTATGAAAAAGTTATTGAGGATCAAGAAATCCAAGACTGGCAGACAAGACTCCAAAAAGATTTTTTGGGTTTGAATATTATTTTAAGCTAGGACTTGCTCCTGCTACATTGAAAACTTGGTTCCAGCTCCGATCTAACAGTCTGCCGATCCTCAGTAAAAACAAACTTTTTAATAGGAGGAAAGCTGGCACGGGAGAGACTTACCTTTGCCCTCTTTGCAAGTTGCAGGTGGATTTGAACCACTTCTTCTTAAGAGTGCCAAGCGCGTTCGCATTTCAGGGTAAAATTTGTGGGGGTGGGTTGGTATCGCTTCCCGGTATCCTGAGATCTACGAACGCCAAATTCATTGTAGAAGTATTTAAATATGTGATTAAAGCATTTAGACTCAGGAAAGAGTCTAGCCGTGTTTACGTAGCATAATAGTTCTAGAGATGTAACAGTTTACTGGTGTAGTGAAACATGTATTTAATCTTGTATGGCCTTTTGGCTCGATAAACAAATGTTCACGTTTATACAAGGAGTAGACTGTGATATTCTTTTCTTGTCTAGGTGCATGGATCTGGATGGCGATGGTTACATATCTATGTATGAGCTGGAACATTACTACGAAGAGCAGCTTCAGAAAATGGAGTCAATTGGAATTGAAAGCCTACCCTTCCGAGACTGTTTGTGTCAGGTATGAACTGAAATAGACCCAACCTTAAAGCACCTTGGACAGTAGAGAACACACTGTATTTTGGGCCAGGGACCGGTATTAGTCTTGAAGCAACCAAGTTTGAAACCGAAAGTTTGCTTGCGCTACGTGTTGGGCCTTCAGCTCAACCCTCGCAACATAAGCCCCCCCCCCCCCGTATTTTAGGGAAAGGGTGAAAGTGACAAACGTATTTTTGCCTTATAATTACCTGATTATGATGTACCTGACGAAAACGGAAGGTTCGGCAATCCAGTGCTGTGAACGTTAGTTTTACAGTAAAGTATCGTTGTGCTTTGATAGTCCACAACGGAAATATTCTGTAACGTCAACAGAAAGCCAAAAGAGCGGCAGCTGGAAAAAAAAAATGCAACCAGTCGGGGTTAAAAACGTTTTACCTTAATAGTTTCAGCCAAAAAGTGTTGCAACTTACGATGCACAAGTATTCCTTCAGCCCAATCTAAACGGATATTTCAACTGAGGGTTATACCAGCAGTATTTCGGCCCTTCTTGGCAAGGGTCCTCTTCAGGCCCAAGCTAGAAAAAACGAATCTCTGGTCACAGGTTCTTTTAAAAATAAGTGCGCTAACCCCAATTTTTAAATGATTCGAGGAGATGCCCGGATTTTCTTTTGTTTTATCTTTGTATCTTTTGGGTTTACCAAGAACTGCCAGTAACCGTGGACTGCCAAGAACCGTGGCGCTAATACAATTATTAGCACCGTCTAACACCACTGTCTGAAGCAACGTGGTCGCGATTTGAAAAGAATAGGATCAGGCAAGAAATAAGTCTTTAATGTTTTGGATTATCCGGTTTTCAAACATATCTTTCTATATTCTGTGTTTAACCAAGGACTGCTAATAACCGTCTTAACACCACTGGCAGAAGCAACTTGGCCGCGACTTGATAAGATAGGATCAGGCAAGAAATCAATTCATTTCATTTTAGTTTTATCGTTCATTGAAGAACAACTCTGACTAGAAATAATCTTTTCACGATGAAATGGCTCGGAAACATCGTTTTTCTAGAATATCATTACTTGCCAAGTGAAATAAATGATTTCCATGTTAGCGCTTGTCAATTCTGTCCAACCTTACCGCTCTCCGACGCGGTGGTTGTACGCAAAATATTCGAAAACTGAACGCCCCATGGTAAAAAAGTGGGAAACCAAGCAAAGGTCCAAAACAAAGCAAAAGTTAGACTTGATGGCATCGTGTCTTCCAAATTGAGAAGGAACACTTTGAAGCGTCTGGTGTCCTTATGTTTATCGGTGGACCTTAAAACTTTCAGCGAAGTTTATGTTGTGTGACTGGCAAAACTCGGCAAAGCCGAAAAAGCGCTAAAAGGTAGGGGCGTCACGACTAGGGGGGAGGGGGGACGCCCCCCCCCCCTTGAATGTTGTCGGCCGGCTGGTAAAAAATAGCCGAGTCGTCGCGATTTTTCGTAGAAACAGTTGATTTTTTTCAAAACAGTCGGTTTCTCGTAAAATTAGTCGTTTTTTTTTAAATAGTAGTTTTTATTAAAATCAGCCGATTTTTCATCAACACAGTCGTTTTTTCTCAATTTTAGTATTTTTTATCTGCAGAAACATTCGTAAAAATGACCAGCCAGTCGGTAAATACCTTGCCCCCCCCCCCAAAAAAAAACAAAAAACAAACAAACATTTTGGCTAGTAACCTGTAACGCCTCTGCTTAAGCTTCTTATCAGTCTACCACAAATCCCTGAGTTTAAGATACCCTATGCCAAACGCTGGGTATATCTAGCATTTGGCATAGCCTATGCCTAACGCTGGATACCCTATGCCAAACGCTGGATACCTGTTGGTAATCTAACCCTGACCTACCTCAATATAAAGGAGATCTGATTGGTTGATTTTTTAGCTTCACTCAAATCATCAATATTTTACTGGGCGACAGTATCCAGCACCTGGCATAGTGTATCCAGCGTTAGGCATCGGGTATACCAAACGCTAGACATATCCAGCGTTTGGCACAGGGCATCCAAAAATCAGGGGTTTGTGGTTGACTGCTTCTTATTCCTTAAGGGAGCTAGGGATAAGATAAAAGGCAGGATAAGCAAAAGGGGTGCTTTAAACAAAACAACATACAGAACGCTCTCAAGAAGGGCACAACCGTGTCCTGTGCGGGAGCGCACAACTTTCACTCACTTATAACAAACGATAGCCTTACACACGTTTCTCATCTTAAAGGACCCCTCGCACTATTTACCCTTCAACTTAAAGTATTTTAAAATATTTGAATACTTTAAATCTATGCTGTGCTTTCAAGAATAACCCACGGTTTTGGCTGTTTTAAGCCTTTTCCGAGACACGTTGGCTTGTAGCGAAAACAGGGAAACAATTTACATAAACGGTTTTCCTGATGGAAAACCTCTCGTATACAACCGTTGACAGCGTGATATACATCGAAGGTAGCAAAACACGGCAAGTTAGAAAATCCGCATGGTTTTGTTAGAGGGGCTAGAATGTACCGTAAGAAATCGGGGTCTCCGGGCTTAGAAATATATGGAGTGATTATGGAAGTAGGTTGCATTAGTATTATAGGTAAGACAGGTCCCCCCCCCCCTCAGGCTTTAAATATTTTGGAGTATCCGGTGTTCAAACTATCTGTATTCCTAGATGCTGGACATGGTAAATCCGAAAGAAAAGGGTCTGATCTCTCTGAAGGATCTGAGAAACTGCAAGATGACACCCATCTTTTTCGATACATTCATCAACCTCGAGAAGTACCTGGACCATGAGCAGCGGGATCCTTTCTCATCTCAAGCAGACTCCACAGAAGACGGCATTGAGGTAAAGCTTTTTATATATTATATTTACTTATGACACATCAATGGCCGAAGCCAAAAATGTATATTTATGTTATGTTTATTATTTTATTTACTATTTGTTTATGTTATTATTAAATTACTAATATTTTTTATTTTATGTTATATTTGTACTTTATAATATTTATTTAGTGGATTTATTTAGTAGTGTGGTTCCTGATGGGAGGTATGCTTGCCCACTCTGTGAGGAGGAAGAAGATTTGGACCATTTTCTCCGTAGATGCCTGCTTTCTGATTTATGAAAAATTTATTTAAATGGGGTCCTTTTGTCACTTCCTGAAATTTTGAGGAATGTTAACCCCACTGTCATTACTCGAGTAGGTGTTTATATGGATAAATGTTTAGAATTAAGAAGAAGTCTGAGCGTTTAAGTTATATTTTTTTCGTTATTTTGTGTATATGGCCCTTTGGCTTTTGAAATATACTGATCCATCTATCTATATATATATTACTATTTATGACACATCACTGGCCGAAGATTTATATCACATCTATTATTTTATTTACTATTTTATTATATTATTATTATATTGCTATTATTTTTGTTTTGTTTTATATTTATACTTTACAATATTTATATATGTCACTAGCCGAAGACAAAAAGACGGAGTATTAAAAAAAAAAAGTAAACAGAGTACACTTACATTACGAAATTGATCTAAATAATAACGTCAAGAAAATAGTAAGTAAGTAAGTAATTTATTTGTGACCCGCCATTTCGAAAAAGCGGAGTAAATGAAAGAAAATAAATAAAACAAGTTCAACGTAATAACCTTTAATTTTCGTGTGTACTTAAAGGAGAACAACAACACTTTAAAATATACCTAACCGAGAAACTACCATCAGGCAGGCGACCATCAGTTGTAGTATTAACAAAAATCAAAAATAAAATCAAGACCGAACAATGTTGCATAACATATTCTGTGAAAAGAAAAAGAAGAGTAAAAGAGTAGGACTCGTTTGGCACAGGTATGAACAGGGGCGTCACGACTGGGGGCGGGGGGAGGGGGGGGGACGCCCCCAATGATGTGGGCCAGTCGGTAAAAAAATAACCGAGTTGGCGCCAAGTGCCGTGATTTTTCGTAAAAACAGTTGATTTTTTTCATGAAAACAGTTGGTTTTTCTGAAAATTAGTCAATTTTTCGTCAAAATAGTCGTTTTTTTTTTAAATCAGTCGATTTTTTCAAAACTGTAATTTTTTGTTGTTGAAAATAGTCGTTTTTTCTGCAGAAACAGTCGGTAAAAATTACAAGCCAGTCGGTAAATGCCTCGTCCCCCCCCCCCAGACATTTTGGCTAGTAACGCCTCTGGGTATGAGCACTTCGAGTTCGACATCGAGGCTCGCCGGTCCACACGGTCTGAAGCTTGATATAGCAGTTAGCACATTGAGGCGTATCCTTGTGTTGTATTTTATGAATGATGCCCAGAATATTTATGTTATCTTTCGGTACCGCATAACGGAACACGTCGACTTCATGGTGAGTTTACACACTGCGTAAAATCCGAGCGTATTTAACGCACGTTTTGAGCTTGAAAAGATTTCTAGCAATAGGATTTAGATACAGAACGGACCGATTTCTCAAATACGTCCGTATTGCTATAAATGTTTTCAAGCTCAAAATGTGCGTAAAATACGCTCGGATTTCAACATACGCTCGGATTTTACGCAGTGTGTAAATGGACCATCAGTGTCGTGGCTCGCCGCTACACTGTAAAAGTTTCTCCAGGTAAGGATTAAAGTTAACTGCAGTATTTGCTACTGGGATAAGATTAATCCGAGAGATAATCTTATCTCAAATTTAAGGTTTGAAGGCAAGCTGACCATTCATTACGAAAGAAATCGAAAATCCCGAAAATCACGGTTTTCTATTTCAATCTTATCTCATTAGAGACTAGATTAATCCCAGTAGCAAATACTGCAGTTTTTTTTGTTTACAGTGCATACTGCATGCACGATGCTACCGCATGTTTGGATAGCTGTTTAGCGTTTTACTCTTTCAGGTTTCTGACTGGGATCGCTACGCCGCCGAGGAGTACGCGCTTTTGGTGGCGGAAGAAGGATGTGCTGATGAAAATGATGAAAAGTAAGGATTCTTCAAATACCTCATGATCGTTTCCGGTTGCTCTTAGCCTGTGTCAGAAAGTATATCATCGCTTCTTCGCTATGGCGAAGGTCCCTATTTATTTCGAAAAGGTCTAGGCACCAATAAAGGCGTTTTTCCGTGGCATATTTGTGTCACAAGCGTTTCTCAGTGCTTTTAACGGAACAAGAAGTGTTTCACACACTCGACCCACGGTCTAGACCAGCCAACCACAAACCACTGATTTTTGGATACCCCATGCCAAACGCTGGGTATATCTAGAGTTTGGCATAGCCTTTGCACAACGCTGGAACCCTATGCCAAATGCTAGATAGCTGTTGGTACCCTAACCCTGACCTACCCCACTATAGTTGAGTTCTGATTGGTTGATTCTGATCTTTATTCAAATCATCAATATTTTATTGGGTTCAAGTTTCCAGCATTTGGCATAGTGTATCCAGCGTTAGGCATAGGGTATGCCAAACGCTAGACATACCCAGCGTTTGGCATAGGCTTTCCCCAAATCAGGGGTTTGTGGTAGACTGGTCTAGACTAAACATCAGCCGATTATCCGATATTGGTGGTCAGTGTGACGTCGTGAAGACAGTTGGGAAATTTGATTAAGAATATTTGACGGTGCAAAACAGATAAGTAGCGTAGTGCGTATGAAAAGAACCCGATGTGCCGAAGAGTCGACCGACGCCCGACAAAAGCATAACATTTTTTTTTCTTCTGTATTCCCTATGTATAAAAAGAACCCGATGTGCCGACGAGAATAACGAGGCCCGAAAGCATGCAGAATTCTATTTCTTGTGTTCTTTGCCCGACAAATGTTTAAGGATTTTATTTCTTGCGTATAAAAAGAACCCGGCGTGCCGACGAGTCGACCGACGCCCGACAAAAGCATACAAAGTTTTATTTCTTCTAATATAATTCGCAGTCAGCTTGGGCGGAAGGAATATCTATCGGTTAAAAATATGTTATTGGATACATATTTGGATCTATCTTTACAGAGCCGAGCGGCTAGCTAGGCGCCGGACGCGTTTACATTTATAAACCGTTCGGTTCATATAAACAGGTTTGGAAATGGAAAATATCAATTTCTCATGCACTTTGATTTGACGTCACGATCCTCGGATAATCGGCAGAGATTTTGTCGACACCTCGACCCGTACTTTGAAACTCGCCAAAATCAACAGGAGATGATAGGGCAGTGATACTAAGTGCATATCGTCATATATATTTGAAATTCGCGGAAACGCCTTTTTGCCGTTTTTCCGGCGGTCATTCCTGACAATAAAAATGAAGTCTCAATAAATAGAACGGCTTATGGCCTTTCCATTCTGTACTAGAAGAATCCTCAGTTTAACGGCTGTCTGCTTGACGAAGTAGCTCATACTATTGTAATATATGCCGCTAAATTTGAATTTGCCGTCAAAGTTCGAGCCATAAAATCAAACATGGCCAGTTGTTTGTCAAACACACAAAACAGACTTGCATGCCACACAGTGGACCGCAAAAACACTATATTGGAGCCACAACCGAGCCACAGCCTCTTCGAGAGATCGCGGAAAAGCGCCTTAAGAGGTATACAGGCATCATCCGTAATTTCTGACAGACACAGCTAACACTCCTAAAAGTTGCACTTTCTTTTTAGTTTCTCGCCGGTTAGTTAGCTCTTCGAGCTCATAGTATAGTACGCAGGCATCATTCGTAATTTCTGACAGACGGAGCTAACACTCCTAAAAGTTGCATATTTTTTTTTAGTTTCTCGTCGGTTAGTTAGCTTTTCCGAGATCATAGTATGGTAAGATGAGAGCGTAGGCGCTTATCAATAATACTAATAATGATAATAATGTTTGAAAGACGGCTTTAGACTGTGAGCGCCCAGTGGCGCATAGGCCGTCGCCGAAGCCGCTCGAGTCATCATGAAGCTGTGTGGCTTCAGTGATGTCCTCGTATTGTGCTATTGTTGGGAAAGTAGAAATTATGTCCGAGGCTGTCGTCGAAGGTTCAGTTGCTGGAAGTTTGTTTTCCAGTGATGGGTAGCAAGCGTATCACCCAATCTTCTTCTTTCGTAACCGGGCTTGGTACCGGCTACGGCGGAGTTAAGGTACGCTAATAGAAACTCACTATGGTACTTACTTGTGATGTTTCAAAATCTAGGATTAGAGTAGTGATAATGATCTTACCCAAATTAAAGTAGGTTTTGACTGTAGAGATTCATATTCTTGTGGGGGTTTTTCGAGAATCTGGCCAAATTAATTTCTGGCCGTAAAACTCTGCCAGGTTTCCCGGATTTCGGATCAGACCAGGTTGATTTTTTCAGTTCAAGAAAAAAAAAATACACAAAAAAGCTGTGGATCGAGCGGGAAACCCTTTTTTCTTTGCCTAAAATTTAGCAGACTTTGTTTCTGTGCAGATTATGCTCTGCCCATAAGAAAAAAAATCGAAGCAGTAAGGAGCTACCTTTACGTAAAAGTCGTTTTGGTGTCCAAACTTGCTGTAACAAGGCTCTTTTTTTTCTAGCATGCAGTACGCTGGCAAAGAAGAGGAAATTTAACACCGTAACAACATCTGTCGTTTTTGGCGCGACGTTTGACTCAATTCAGCGCAGCGAGGCTTCTTGGAGCGTAGTCAAGTACACGCCGATTTCGGCCGCTAGACAGCAGGTTGATTTTGCGTGATACATCACAGGCTTGGCCAGCTTAGCTTCGAGGAAGCCCATATCACCACCAGTGCACCTGTCGGAGAATATTTGAGCTAGGATCTGCCACCGTCCCGTTTTGAAATATTATCGGTTTACTAACAGAGCCCGTGATTTTCTGTTAAGCAGTTCCTGTTCCCAAGAGCTTTGCAGACCCATGTATGGCAAACGCGGCGGGATTTGCATAATTACCCCGTCTGACCAATAAGATACTGGTAAACAATGATCGGGAAGCCTGATGCATCGTGTGAAGATAAAAACACGGCAAGCGTACAAATCAGCGTAGTGTCAAAAGGTGGGACAGAATGAACCTACGAAGTGCAGAATCTTGGGAAGAAGAACGGTTGGAAAGATAGCGGAAGTGGAATAAATTAGCAAGGGTCCTTTAAGTGAAGTCCAGAGTTGCTGAAAACCTCTTTCATTGTTTATCTAATCACTACTCATCTAACGAAAATCAAGGAAATGATTAGTATTTTAACAATAATAATATATAATTGCAATAATAAAGCTTTCGCCTCTATAAATTTCTCGGGACACTTTTATTTTGCTTTTTATCCATTGCAAGTCTAAGGAATTGATACACAATGATGACAGTACTCACCAATTTTGGTTTTATAACCGTGAAAGTGTGAGCGAATAAATTACTATTCTATTCTATTCTACTTTTCTTTTAAAATAAAACTTAAACCTGGGACTGGCTTGCGGGCCAAACTCTACGGCTAACTAAATTTCCAATTCTGATAAATCTTTGCACGGTGGAAGAGCTTAAAAATCATGAAAGTGACGCACTCTAGGGAATCGGGAGCTATCAACAGAAGATGATGGGCCATTGATACTAAGTGCATATCGCCAACTGTGACCGAACATGAACTTTGATAGTTTATACAATTCTAGACGTCTTTTACTATTAGTTGCGTTTTTGATCCGAATTCTCCTCGCAATTTCTCCTATTGGCGTTTTTGGACTATTCAGATGAAGCGAATTCTCCTTTTCTTGCGTTTTTGTCAGAATCGAGAACGGGGAAAGCCTCGCGATTCTGCAGAATCGAGAAGTTGCTCCGATGGTGAATTCTCGATTCTCCTCTCTCCATTCTCCTCCCTGATTGGCCTACAGAGTGCGGGTGTTCAATATGCCTAAACACGTATACCGGGTTGCGGACGAGCTGCCAAATTAGTGCTTTTGTCAAAAGCGAGAATGGAGATGCGCAAAAACGGTAATTTGTACGAGAATTCAGAAGCGAGAATTCAGAACGGAGTATTCGGATCAAAAGCGCAACTACTGTGTTTGTTTCTTGCAAATTTAAATTTGTGTGGATGGATAAGTTTCTTGTGAATCAGCTGTAATGGTTAGTAGTCGAGGACGTTGTTATTATGTTTTTGGGGCTAAGGGGCTGCTAGAACGTTTCGGTAGCTAAATTTTCAAAATATTAATCGACAAAGCCTCAGGTTACGAATAGACGTCGTGGATTGCAAGAGCAAATAGTGAACACCTTCACATATAGTTATAATTTGGTTTAATTGCAGCATTGTACTTTACTGCATTGGCACGGTCTCGTACGAAAACTGAGGTAGGGTTCCAGCGACTTATTATTAGTTACGATCGTTACTATTATTGTTATTATTGCCGTTCCAGAGCCCGCCGTAATAAGTAAATCGGCTCCTCCCACTGATAATTGTCGTTCCGCGACTGTTACGATCGTTACAATTTACTTATGATGGTCGCGAGCATCATAAGTAAATTGTAACTATCGGTTCTGCAGGAACTCCCGTAAGAGCGATGACGTATGTTCGGGTTGTTATTATTTTCGTTCCAGAGAGCGTGATAACTACCACAGTACGGCGCTCGCCCCTCCTCTTATCATCATAACTTGTAATAACTTCACTGGAACGCTACCTGAGTATGACACTGGGGAAGTTTGCTGCTCCGCTGTTGGCTCGTGTTACCTGATTGGTGGGCAGTAGCTCGCTTCACACCTTATGTTTTCGTCCGGTCAGACAGCTAGGTCTTCGTGTGGCAGGCCAAGAAACAGCTAATTACGAGGGAGAGAGGGGGGGGGGGGGGGGGGGGGGGTTGAAGCGCATGCTATTTAGCACTCGAATGTGAGGTAATATATCATTGCAAGTATGGCACGTTTTGACACTGCCATCTGTCATAAGGGAACGCACTGCCAATATAGATCGTTCGAGTTGGGGTGGTTAAATTCGATTCAGTTTATTTTCAAACCATTCACGGATTAGCGGAATTTTCGTTTTTTTGTCAACAAAAATAACTGTATCAAGATAAAATGACGTCAAACATAAAGTGAATAAATATAACAACAACCACAAAACAAGATACTCCGACCGCAATATAGGTTAAGTAAAATTTGAAAGACAAAAGAACATTTAAGACATATAATTATATACTGGCATATGATCAAACTGCTTCAGAATTGAGCCGGCCCACGAATGAGGGGAAGCTACGCTGATACCGAGCATGAGAGCAGAGCATGTGACCGGTTGTATTACTGTTAAGCTACGTTTACACGGAGGGTATTTACCCGTACTCCGTGGGTATTTTTACCCGCAACCACAACAAAAACCCGGGTATTTTGGACTTCAATTCCGCGAACTTTTTACCCTGGTATGTGTTTGTCGAAAGGTATTCTTCGACGTCAGCAACAATAAAATAGGATTTTCGAGGAGTAATTTTGATTATGCCCATGTAAAAAGTGGTTCAAATGGACACATGTTGGTATCCATTATAGAGAGATATCCTGAGCCTTACAACATTGGAATTTATTGCAACATGATAGTACTCTCCCTTGAAAACTACCCGAGTACCGTGTGAACACTTTCCCTTCTCGTCTCCGGGGAAAAATACCTGCCGTGTAAATGATCCTTTACTGTTCTGCGTGGTAACCTTTTTCTGGGCAATTCTGACAAGGGGGGGGGGGGAGCTGTGACCTTCAGAGCTTAACTAATGGCTAAACAGGCTTTCGTGGCGTTTACACACATAACTAGATGCACTCTTAAAAAAACGAAAGTATAGACTTCCCGTTATGGTTTAAAGCTAGGTCCATGGTAGCCCCAGACTTCAGGATTTCACGTAAGGTGTTGTTTTGGTTTTCGTTATTGATTCCTTTGAAGGCAGCTATTTTCGTTGTTGTTGTGTTGTTATATACGGTAGAGTGAAAAAATACCAAGTCATTTTTGTATATTGTAATGTGTTTTCGAGCGAAGTAATAAAATAACGCGACAATCTTCCTTCTATGTGTACTGTACGAAACAACTTGTAAACAACTCACTGCGACCAGGAACACATTCTTTGTTCATATTCTTTCATATTTGTTCATATTCTTCCATATGGATTTGAGACTTTGCATCTCAAGTCTTCAACGAACAGCACGGACAAGACCAAAGGTTGTGATGGGATCCCAAAGGGAAAGCTTTTGTCGACCTCCTGATACAAACAATCGGGTCTGGCAGATAGCCGGAGCCCGTAAACTTGCAATGTAATCCAGACCCCTTAGTCTGATTAGGTTATATCTCTCTTAGGTAATACTTTTCACCGAAAGTAATATCATATAATTAGGGTGATTCGTAAAATTCTTGCTTTGGCCTGATTCTTACTAGAGTGTCCGTCTTCTGCGAGAAAAAATAAAAGTTTCGCGACTCAGCGTGTCTTTTTCCATCAGCCAATACCAACCTTTCAACCAGTTTTAGTGGATAACTTTAACTGTTCTTATATTTTTCAGCCCCTAACGGCAAAGCGACTGATCAGCTGAGAAAACTAAGAACGGGATGCATTTGCATCCATTCTTACCCCTCCCCCCCCCAAACCAAAGCTGTAGTCGAGCCCAGAATTTAATTTCACTGCAACCAATTCTCCGGTAGGCTATTTGTCAAGTTCCGGCCGAATTGCTTATTCGGTGAGAAAAGAAATTTCAGATATGGATTTAGCGTCGAATTTTTAATCAACCCTAGTTATATTTCTGTACCCCTATATGGAACCTCTTATCGACTTACGAAAAAAATAATTACTTTTACCAAATTCTGGTTTCGGCAGGGTTGCGGGTGAACTTGCTGGGAAGAAATTTAAGTTCAGATATGGCTTCAGAATGACTCCTTACCCATATAACGAAACTCTATTCGACTCGAAAAGTTCAGATATGAGTTCTTCACCTCGAACAATTAGTTTGAAAAAAAAAATCACACCTTAGTTTTAAGTCCCCTCCCAAAACCAAAAATGTAAGGCTGTATGGCCCTACAAACTTGGCCTCGAACTTTGACCCAAAGGATATTCGTATCAAGTTTGAACAAAATATCTCAGCTCAACCCCTTCGAAAGTTATCGTGCCAACAGACGGACTGGCAGTCTTACCGTAGTTACTACGCATGACGTCATGAATTCTGGCTTTTTGCCGTCAAGGCTGGAACGATTTTTCTATTTTCCAGCAGAATATCATGCCACGGGCGAATCCAACCAATCACGTTACAGAGATGCTTAGTTAACACGCTTACCACGCTCCCGAGTATGGTAAGCAAATAGTTATTATTAGTTACTATTTCGAGAAGGTTGGAACGATCAGCGTAGTAACTTTTTACGAGGTTGGAACGAAAATAGTAATTAATAGTTACTATTGTTAGAAGGATGGAACACGCTCGAAGAGAGCGGTTGCCACTCTCGATGTTATTGTACAGCAAGTGTCCGGTGCCGCAGTGCCTGGCACCGGATGTCATGTTTAAGAATATTAAAATCAGCCTGTTTAGAAGCAGTTGAAAAATGAATTGCTTAATTTATGGCCGGCCCCTGTGGTTTCAGCCGGTGTTGCCACCTGTCGCAGAATTCTGCGATATGTCACAGGTTTTCGACTTGTCCCCAGATTCACAGCTGTGAAAAATTTGTCACAGGAAGTCGCACTTGTGCAGAAATCTCCCAGATTTTGTGGTTTCCAAGCATTTCGGCCAATTCCAAGGCAACTCTATGTGGATTTTTTTTTTTCGTTTTTTGCGGTTACTAGCTTCTCTTATAAGAGCAAATTCTAAACTCAGAGTCGAAGTGTTTTTCGTTGAAACTGGAAAATGTCACAGATGTTTGGGGCCAAATTTCACTGATTCCGTCACAGAAAAGTGGCAACACTGGTTTCAGCTGATACCGGGAAAGGGTGCACAGCAGGTGCCGGGGAGTGGGTAATCCCTCGTTACAAAATCATAGGTATGCCGTCACTATCGGTTTGGGATCCCAAATACGTCTACGAGCCATGGAATATAGAAAAAACCTGCCTAAGGCGAAATTAAAACATATCCTACACGGGGCATAAAAGACCACTCCCAACGATGGTTCATCGCCAGAGACGGAGTGACATGATCAACTTGTGATTCCCACAATGGTTAACAGATTTTTACCGGGGGGATCTGATCGCGATGTATACTTTGTGCCATGGCGTCTGCGACAACCTTCCGGTCTTGTTCTATGAAAAGAAGCAGCTCAGGGGACATGGTTTTCAAGCTTTTCTTACAAATTTGACATAGACGTCGGCCGTTTGGCATTTGGGAACAGAGGGGAGGGGCCCAGTGTTGCCAGATCATGGTAAGAAAAGCCATGGCCTTTGAAAAATACACCAGAAAAATATACACCTCCAAAATCTCAATGACTATCAACAGAGAACCCCCAAAATTTTTCGGGCCTTCGGCCACGACGATTAAAACGACGTAAAAACAGTCGATTTTTCTGAAAAACAGTCGGTTTTCCTAAGATAGTAAATTTTTCACGTTACGCCAAAAAATACGCCACACGCAGTTGAAAAAATATTTACGCCAGTCTCCGCCAATCTGGCAACACTGGAGTGTCCGACCCTCAAAGTTCGAACTTCCTTCCTGACCATTTTGTCTGTCCGGAGAGTCCGGAGACGGTCAGTGAGTTCAAGAATTAGGCAGAATGCATTTCTGGAGTCTCGACTATATGATCTCGATCTCAAAATGTTACAGAGACTTTTACGTTAGTAAGATTCTGGAACACATTTGTAGTTGGATTGTCGGTAGTGAGCAGAACTTTCTTCAGTTGCGTGAGAAGCACCTGTTCTGTCGCCCATTATCCTTCGAAAATGCAGTCAAAATTCCGCTTACGGATTTCATGCGCCATCTATCCTCCTGTAAAGAAACGAGCGTCGTTGACAGATGGCTCGTTTTACTCTTTGCTGAATATAGCAAACAAATTTTAAATTTTCTTGGTGAACGAGCTGTTATATAGCATTTCCGTGCTTAAGCTATCAAGTGTATAGAAAGTGATTTTTGCTGTCGTGGTGTTGGTGTATTAGGTTCTCACCTCCCAGTGCTTCGGTTTTATGGGCACCTCCGTTAGAGTTGTTTGAATTTCCCGCCGACGGAAGTTTGAATTTCCCGCCGACGGACGTTCTGAGGAGCCTTTTGAGCTACTGGGCTAGGACCGACGCCTGCTTTTTGGCGGGTTTATGCAGGGACGGTTCGAAGGGCTTGTGCATGAGGGAGTGACGACTTCGAAACGTCCGACTGGCTGAAAACACAACACCACTGGCTCAAGAAATAGTAACGTTATGCGTTTTAAAACGTTATGGAAAATGCCAATAACGAAATAATAAACAAAAAAGTAACAGTAATTAGACGATACTGTTCATATCAGATCTCGCTGGAGAGATGACAAGCCTCGGTACCAGCTTCTGACATATCGACTCAAGACAAACTAAACTGAGCGCAGCAGGCGTCATTTTTTCAATCCGAGCAAAATCCAACGTTTTCATATAGTTTAGACCCCAAATCTCAAGCTTAAAATCGCACATACATGATGCACACTTCAACTAAATAGAATTATGATAGGACTAAGAAAGAGCCGCTGGCAAAATGTTGAAATCGGTCTTTATTCGGCAATATTCTCAAATCCCAAGCAGCAGCTTTAAAGTATATACCCAAGATAAATAATTTAAACTGAGCGCCGCAGGTGATTTTTTTGTAATCCGACCTTTGACTGGCATTTCTAGCTTTTAAGATTGCTGAACTCTTAGGCCTAAGACCTCACCTAAATTACTGGCGATTCAACCAGACAGCGAGTACGCTACTATGAAAGACGGCGCAGGTAAAGTTTTGCGAAACATTTTAAGGGCTACTTATGATATCACATATCTGTCCGTGCCCCGATAACTCGCAAACGGAGTGGGATATTTTCCCGGAAGTTGGTCCGTGGTAGTGCTTCCACTTTGAATTTAGACTACAAAAACATAGTGCAATTACCAAGCCCGTCATAAAGTGCTTACAAAGCCTGCCTGCAGCCTGCAAACCTTACTCCGCAAGCCATTTAAAATCTGTTTCTTTTTAAGATAAGGAGATTTCTTGCAGAAAACCAGAGCATCGTTTTTGTTGCATGCTGCAGGTCCACTTCTCCGCCGATTCCGGACTGATTCTTTCTACATCCGTTTTTGCACTGCAGCGCTTCCAAGGAAGACGGCAGCGCTTCTCAAGAATCACGGACTTGCTCACCGACCAAGTCCGTGCTTCCCTGCAAGATGCTGCAGCGCTGCCGCTTCACCAAGAAGAAACTGAATCCAAAAACGCATATTGTGCAAAAGCAAAGAAGTGCTGCAGCAGCGATGCGGAAGCGCTATTGCAACAAAAACGAGGCTCAGATAGGCTATCATGTTGAAACGCCGCGCCAAAGGCGAAATTTTCGAAAATCTGCCTGTTTTCAAACACACGACTGTCATTCTCACAACTCACAAGCACGATATTGCGTAACATAATGACTTATAGAAAATCTCTGTACAACCATACAACCAGAAATAGGTCATTTGCGGTCGAAATTCCCCTAACTACCTCATATGGCAAGCTCAAAACTTCGACTGTCTCTAATATCCGACTACAAAATCTCTTCGAAAAATATAACAAGAAAAGGGGCATTTTCAGGGAAAATTCTTGGTTGATGTCATTCTGGCAAGTTAAGACATACGACTGTGATTCTGACAGAACTCAGAACAAAAAACTGTGACTCTGACAAGCTTAAACATAGTACTAAAATCTCTATGTAACAATACTACCAGAAACACGTCATTTGAACGCAAAGTTCAGGATTAGCTAACTGCTTGCTTTTTCTGCCTTTATCTGGCAAGCTCAAAGCTTACGACTGAGAGCAGATTCTCTGGAGCATGGGCGTGAGTCATCCCCCACGCCCCCCCCCCCCTTCGGACCACCCCTGAGAGTCGCTAACCCCTTTGTTCGTCGCCTGCCATTCTTTTCGCGCAGATCGGCGATGCCGGGATTCCTACTCCTCCCGTGGTTAGAATGAACCATCTGTGAATACTTAGCAATGGCATATGTGTGAGTTTTAGACACAATCTTGTAAATATTTAATCCTTACGAATATCTTGGATGTCGTCTTTTTTGTTTTGCTGTTGAGGACAGGAATGTTTGATGCCCTGAAATCTTGGCTCACTACCGATAGCAGAGGCTGGATTTGTATGAAGCAAGAGGTGAAAATTATATTAGGATTAAGAAGTCCAAGTTTGGACACAGAATTTGCAAATAACAGCTACCGTCTTCTCTGCTCGCCATCCATGTACTATAATATGCTATAACTGTTCCGTGTCTTAATGTTCCATGCATTATCATAACCTGTTTTACAAATTATGAACATAGTGCTCATTCAGACTATCACAGTTACTAAGGTTCCTATGATGGTTTTGCTTCTTCTTGTTTGTCTAGTGAGATTTTCTTCCTTATTTTTTGTCAAAAGTATATATGTTGATGATGAACATTATCAATCGGTCGAGGTTGCTTATGATTTGGCGTTTGGGTATGTGTTAGCGTCTATTTGGTTTACTTTGTTTGATTTTATCACTGTTTCATTCTCAGGGCAGAAGTTTAGTAAAGCGACAAGGCGGCTAAGCGCCAGGTAGAGACTGGTTCAGTTTGAGTGGGACGGCTATCCCCTCCCTCCATTCGCGGATTCGCGACTACGCACGCTTTGCAGACTTTCGGATATGCAGAGGCGTTACTAGCCAAAATGTTTGGGGGAGGGGGGCAAGGAATTTACCGACTGGCTGGTAATTTTTACCGACTGTTTTTGCAGAAAAAATGACTGTTTTCGAGAAAAAAACGACAGTTTTGAAAAAAGGTCGACTGATTTTCAGAAAAACCGACTGTTTTGACAAAAATCATCTGATTTCCAGAAAAACCAAAAAAAAACTGTTTTGACGGAAAATCGCGGCGCTTCTCGCCGACTTGGTTATTTTTTTACCGACTGGCCGACAACATGGGGGGGGGGGCGTCCCCCCCCCCCTCCCCAGTTCTAACGCCCCTGCGTATATGGTCCAAGACCCTCCACCATAAATGCCTAATTGTCCATAGGCTAGACTGAACGCTTAGTGAATGTGCCCAGTGTTGACAATGCGGTTAGGTATGCTAAACGTTGCGGCATCCTAACCCGAAAAACTACGAAATTGACAAAATGACTATATATTGTTCTTTCTTGGGTGGGTTGGGCTGCATAAGCGACTGGAATACCCTAGACCGGCGATTGGTATAGGCTATTCTCAGGCCTAGGGCGCAGCAGTAGGCTATGTCAGATTGGCGCATATACAGAAGAAAGAACAACCAAATATTTACAGATTTGTCAGTTTTATTTTGAAAACGACAGGTCAAGTGCTATTAAAGGGCACGTCGCAGTTATTACAGTAATTCATTCTGCTTCTGTAAAATTTCCATCCATTCTCGCTCCCAAGATTCTGAGCTTCATAAGTGTATCCTATCTCGTCTGCTAGATGATTAAGCTGTGATTATGAGTGTCAATCGTGTCACGCTTGCCAAGTTTCTCCTCTTTACGTGACGTATCAGGCTCCCGACCATTTTTTCCGATAACCTTATTGGTCCGAAGACGGGTTCTGCAGATTGTGCCATGATTGTCATCCACGGCAAGGGACGTGAGTTGCGTTTTTGCTGATACCATGGTATCTGTTACCACGGTCTAAAGTCGTTTTTGGAGTTATCATGGTATCTGATACCACGGTCAAAAGGCGTTTTTGCAGTTATCGTGGTATCTGGCCAGTTATCGTGGTATCAGATATTCAGATACTACGGTCCGACCGTGGTAACTGGTCGTGGTATCTGAAAATTCATCTCACTTTCATCAAATTTTGTCAGATTGATGAGAAAGAAGTTTAGCACTTAGTGATGTAACTGGATATCTGTTTTTCTTTTGGGATGACTTCGAAAAGTGCAATTTCGGCAATAGTCGTTTTTGCAGAGCACCGTGTATCAGATACCACGATAACTGCAAAAACAACTAATTGCAGATCCAGTTACCGTGGTAATAGATACCATGGTATCAGCGAAAACGCAACTATGGAAAGAGGGCCGTAGCCTTGCGTAATTTTCTGTAAAGATAGGTAATTTTTGAAGTGGTCAACTATTTCAGAACGTCTTAGCAGAAACACTGTGTAGTGCGAGGTGTCTCCAGAGCAGAGTGAGCTCTTCTCTTCATTACGATTTTATGGGCCATGATCTGGGTCTTAGGTCTAAAGCACAGCTGGTGGACTCGTCCCGAGACGCCTTTTTCAAGGACCTTGACTCGTCTTTCACGGAGCTCGAGACGCCTTTTTCAAGGACTCGGACTAACCTCAGATTTGCCGGACTCGCAGCAGCTTTGGTCTTAAGTGCTGGGCCTTGTTTGCACTCCCTGCGCGAGAGGATTTTCAATTGTTTGTCTTGGCATAGTTCGTAGAAATGTGTAAATCCTGCCTTGGCCGTACCAAACGAAAGGTATAACTAACGTTTGACATCGAACTATGATTTGATTTAAAAATATGTTTTTTCTTTATGTAAAACAATGGAATTTACAGTGTGTGGTATTAGGCTTGTTTTCCTTTTCTTTTGAATATATTATTTCTACAAAATTATGTGATTTGTAGTCATTTAAAATTTTTAGTTTTGTTCCTTTGTTAGTTCGAAATGCCGTAAGGCTAAATCACGTAATAAATTCATTCGTCAGGCATCTCAGGTACCGTGGACTGAACATGCCGCGCAGATGCGGATTGAGTAGGGATTTATTTTCTGGGGTATTTGATTCTTTTTGCTTCTACAGATCAGGTTATTCAACCTGGGAATGGATGAGCGGAATAAGGACATTCTCAGTGCCCTTAATAATTGCCGGCATGTACAAGATCCTGGTGCTCCTTCGACTGGATTCTCCGTATGCGATGGTTAGTCAATCTTATTTTTTGACACAAAACGTTGAGGACGAGCTGCCTATAGTCGTATTCTGGCTGTTCCCCGAGGACTCCTCGGGGAATCAAGGGGAAAGGCGAGAATAGAGGGAGTCACTCCACACGGAGGACACGGTGAATGCTTCCAAAGTGGATTTTGGTCGAAAAAACAGATGAAGTTGACGAAATCAGTCTGGATCCACTTTATTTTTGGTTTTGTTAATTCTGATTGTCTTTAATTAATTTTACATTACACCAACACCAGCAAAAACTGATTCCTTCCGAATCTGAAAGGGAGTCCTTTTTGATGATGGTGATGATAATCGGAGCATTCCCCGTTCGTGGGGACTCGCGAGAATACGGGGAGTGAGTCCCTGGGGCAAAACGAAACGTAGGGACTCCTCAAAAGTAGTTCTCAGGGATTCGTACTACCGAAAAACTAACCAAAAAGATAAGGAACAGAACGGGAGCGGTAAAACAACCGAATTCCGTAGTGGAATAAAACTCTTATTAGGACCACCTAAAACAACATAATTTCGCAAGTCTGGTATGCGGCCTAAACAGAAATCCGGTGACTTACCGAATTCGGTCAAGCAAAGAACCAAACGAATCTGATTAATGACCGAATTAGGAAACTAACTGACCAAATGCGATAGAACAGATACGGACTTGAAAAAAGTTTTCTGAATGACTGAATTCGGTAGCGAATGACCGAATTCGGTAGCGAATGACCGAATTCGGTAGCGAAAGACCGAATTCTGCAACGAATGAGACCAAATAAACACGTTAAATCACCGAGTTTACGAAAGGACGCACCGAATGCGGTGACAATGATGCGGGCTGAACAGAAGTTGGGTGAACTACCAAATTCGATAAAGAATGGGAACCAAGAAACACGTGAGATCAGCCAATTTAGAAACATGTCAACAAAAGATTTTTTGTAACGTTTCGACCGGAATTTAATACCCAAAATGTAGGGGGGGGGAGGGGGGCTGCTCCCCCCCCTTCTTGAAACGCCCCTGCCGGTTATCACACTTTACCTCAAAATCAGCATGTTTAGAAACGTGTGAGAGATGAATTGATGCCGGGAAAAGGTGCACGGTAGGTGCCGGGGAGTGGGCAAGCCCTCGGTGTTTCCCTTATGTTTGACTGGCTGATTTGGAAATAAATAAAATAGTACCAATAATACTACTATAGTTGGGACGGTGGGTGGTCATGGACTAGAATTCTTAGCAGGATTTCCAGCACCTTCATTAGTTCCTTCCAGAAAAGTTGATTATTTTTTAAAAGTTGGAACCTTAGACCTTAGTTCCTCCTGTGCCGCCAGAGGCACCCAGGGCGTCCAGAAAGAGCCGCCAGTTGTCCCTCATATGTGCTGCTGCCCAGACGTCTTCCCACTGGGGCTGGCCTATCGAACTGATGTGTTTTAGGTCCCGCTGGTTCGTCCGACGAAGCGTATTCTTCGGCCTTCCTCTTCTTCGGGTTCCCTCTGGTTGCCACTCCAGTACCGTTCTGGGGAGTCTATCTTCCGCCATACGGATAACATGCCCCAAGTAGCGCCATCTTCGTTGGCGTATGACATCAGTTACCAGGGGCTGGCGCGAGATAGAGCGAACTGTATGGTTGGTTATGTGGTCCCTCCAGCTAATGTTCAGTAATCTGCGAATACAGTTGTTCTCGAAAGCAAGAATCGAAAGCATCGAAAGAAAAAAGTTGGAAATTCCAATAATTTTACTTATTTTTCAGATCCTGTTGCCAAAGCTTCTTTATACAGCTTTGTCCATCTTTGCTGATTATAAATTCCTCAAGTTCGTGCAAACGATATTCGGAAGAAGAACTTTTCAGTTCACTGCCTTTTTCTCTTTTACGTCCTGGTACTGGTTCAGTATGGGAAGTCGGACTTTAGTAAATACTCTAGAAACAGCCCTGTTTCAGATTATCATAGCCATTTATCCGTGGGACATTAAAAAGAGTAAGTATTTATATTCTAAGTCGATCAGACGTCAATCCGTCTTGCATCCCTCTGTTTTGACTGTTTGTAATAAGTTATGTTTGTCCATCGATGCCATCTTACGTCTTAAAGTGATATTTTGTTAAAGTAGCACGTGGCAGCGTCTTTTGCCGCTTGGCAACCTGCCATTTAGTTTGGGTTTGTTTTTGAAAGTGAAGTAATGTGGTGCAGTGGTGGATGGATTTTGGATTGAGTGGATTGATTTTAGTGTTTTTAGGACGTCCATAGCGCATAGAGGGTGTTTTGGTGGGATAATGTTTACGAAATGTGGATGTTTCAGACTGGATGAAAGGTGATTGTGTACAGATCAGATTTATGTGCAAATCAAGCCTTTTTTTTACTGAATTTATAGTATAAACTAGATTAGAGTCAAGTGTCTGTAGGACACAACATTCCGTATACTGTTTGTTGGTGGGTCGTACTGACAAACACTTTCTCATTTCGTTTGTGGTACCAAGGAAAATGTTTTACATTAAAGACAAAGATCTGAAAAAATCTTGTCGGCAAATCGAGATCCCTCATTTCGGCAGCATTTCGGTGGTTGGTCAGGTCCAATGCATTGACAGAGAAAGTCTTGTTGGAAACTTGGAAGCACAGACAAAGTCAAAACCTGTTTTCAACAAACCCAACATATATTTAGTACTCTCTGTTTGATTACAAATCCAGTGGGCCACGCTGATCCACTGGGGCACTGGTCCTGTCTGCCCATTAAATTGTGGCCCAGATGCGTGAGGTAGATAAAAGTAAACATATCTAATTTAATTGAAATAGGCCAGTTTGCTTTTTCTACGGAAGTTACTGGATTGCTGGCAATTCTCTCTTTCTAACAATCTATTATTACATATTTCTGTAAGCCCAGAGGCGTTACTAGCCAAAATGTTTGGGGGGGGGGCTAGGAATTTACCGACTGGCTGGTAATTTTTACCGACTGTTTTGGCAGGGCATGGGGGGGTCCCTGCATTTCGTTTTGTCCCAGGGACTCACTACCCGTATTCTCGCGATTTTTTACCGACTGTCCAACAATATTGGGGGGGGGGGCATCCCCCCTCCCCCCCCACAGAGTCATGATGCCCCTGTGTAAGCCTACTAGTTGGTTTTTATGAAAGACTTTGCAAAATAAATTTAACTTACTTTCAGATGAAAAAATGGCTGATCTTGAATAAGTCTGAGCATGCACTGATGGGGAAGTCCAAATTTTCAAGGGATGTGGAAGATCGGAATGACCTCTAGTGAAAAGAATTTGAACTTCCCATGACTTACTAAAGGGGGTCAACTGTGGCACTATGGCCGTGGCCCATTCCCCTATAAGATAATATTTATTTCTGTATAAGCTCAAAGGGACATGGAACAAAACCATTATCTCAACATCTATTTACAAAAAACCTTTCCCTGTGACCTATGGCCACATTAAGGAATCTTCCCAAATTTCTGATGTCTCTATAACTTCTGCTTTTCAATATTTGTTTAAACCGTTCCTCCGCCTACACCATTTCATCATATATTTCCTTCCTCAGGTCTTTTAATTCCCGACATTTGCCATTTAAACAGAGAATACATTCATTAGTTTTACTGAACATCGGACAAAAATAAGGACCATAATTATAGCATTCTAGTCTTACCCAAACATTTCCATCTTATAGTCCTACCGGTAAAAAATCGGCCCTTAGGCTAATTATCAATTGAGTTTGATCTAAAGAAATTCCCACCCTAAAGTAAATCTTTTCCCACCATGTCCACCTTTCCCTGTGACCCATGGCCACATTAAGGAATCTTCGTTTAAACCGTTCCTCCGCCTACACCATTTCATCAAATATTTCCTTCCTCAGGTCTTTTAATTCCTGACATTCGCCATTTAAACGGAGAATACATTCATTAGTTTTACTGAACATCGGACAAAAATAAGGACCATAATTATAGCATTCTAGTCTTACCCAAACATTTCCATCTTAGTCCTACCGGTAAAAAATCGGCCCTTAGGCTAATTATCAATTGAGTTTGATCTAAAGAAATTCCCACCCTAAAGTAAATCTTTTCCCACCATGTCTCCTTAGCTGCGGCATAAGACCTCAGAGAATCCGAGGCAGCCAGCCGACGCTGCGATTCTTACACCTGCTGATCTCTTGGTCTACTCTCCACTTTTTTCATAATACTTCCTATCAGCTTCCTATATTTCTCCTTGAACTTCAGAAACATAAGAAAAAGCAAAAATATATTATATATTATTGGTTGGACGATCGTCCTGAATACACCTGGCCTAGAGAGAGTTTGTGCACTGCCTAGGCATAGAGTAGCCCTCAGCCCAGCTTCAGCTTCAACTTTTTTTTTTGTTCTTACGGTAACTGATACACAATGCATTAGTTGCGTTTTTGCAGTTACCACGGTCTAAAGTCGTTTTTGCAGTTATTGTGGTATCTGATAGCACGTTCAAAAGGCGTTTTTGCAGTTATCGTGGTATCTGATATTCAGATACGACGGTCCGACCGTGGTAACTGATTGTAGTATCTCAAAAAGTCATCTCACTTTCATCAATTTTGTCAAATTGGTGGGAAAGAAGTTTTGCACTTAGACGGTGACTGAATATCAGTGTTTCTTTTGGGATGACTTTGAAAAGTGCAATTTCGGCAATTTTAAAGAGCAACCGTATATTAGATACCACGGTAACTGCAAAAACGACTAATTGCAGATCCAATTACCGTCGTATCAGATAGCATGGTGTCTGCAACCCAACCCTGCACTTACAATTATTTCACGGTTTGAACCGGAGAGAAAAAAAACTTCGACTGGTTCAAACCCTTCCATAAAAAAAAATCAACAAAACGAAATTGATCGCTAGGCTTACCATTCAAATAGTGGTTCGCTAGCCTAGGCGACATGAGGATTGGGGATGTCCAAACTTTTGGCATGTTTAATGTTCGTTTAACGTAAGGTATACTGCACGAAATACTGGGTATACCATCGTTTGGCACAACCTGTCCAAAAATGCGCATTTGTAGTAGACTTAAGTAGCCTGCAAAACTGGTACCTGGAGAAGTAGCGATTTGCTTCCTCTCCGTTAGAAAACCGTGACGTAATTAAAATTAAAAATATTCAGCTGTGTATCTGGGAGTAGGACAGGAACCGAGTCGATAGATAGATATTTTATTGATCTAACTCGTAGCGCCGACATGGCACTAAATACGTCGACCATTACATTCCATGTGTTAAGATACTTGAATATATACAATTATTACATAAAAGAACATAAATCACTTGGAATTCACTTGTTTTTCGTTAATCCTCTCTGTGAAATATGGTACGAAGGAATTCGAATACCGGTTAGTGAGACATTTAACTGGCACCAGGCGATTTTGGTGCCGGGTCAGTCCTGTCGCCGGTGCTAGATGGGTTAGCACCTACTAGTACCTTTTGAAGCCTAGCATGTTTATCGACTGAGTAGAGTAGGACCCGTCACTACTATACCTGGAGTCACGCGGCAGAACATGGCTGAATATTTTAGCCTGAATTTTGATAGGTTATTGAAGACCAGATTTTCCAGCTAAATGAAATTTCGTAGTTGGAGATCTTCACAGGTATTTTTCATTACAGATTCGCCCAGCTATGCCTATATGGTCCTGGCAACAGTTAGTGCAGTTCTCCGTCCTACTAGTCCTGTGTTCGTCCTGCCTTTGGTGGTATATCATGCCATCTCCGACATGGACCATTTTGAAATCTCCGCTATCCCAGGAACTTACGCAAGGTAGAGATGGTGCCTTAGTCCATTCTTTATTTTCAGTGATTTGTGTGGCATTTGTAGCCTGCGACTGTGCCATATACCGATCACTTTTCCGTCGTTCGGTCGGTCCTGTGATCGCGAGTTACGGTACTTTCAGGTGGCTAGGACGATGAAACTTGGCAAGCAAATTAGGGACCCGACCAGATTGCCTCTTGTCCCTTCCCAGATTCGACCATCCTGAGGGAGAAAGGGAGTCCGGTATCTTGAAGCATGCATTACTTTCAAACGGGTGGTTGGATCTGAGTGAAACTTATTAATTGGCAATAGAGCATTAATGTCTCAATTGTTTCAAGGCCGGGCATCTTTTGGGCAAGTTCGATTAAATCGAATTTGAAAAAGGTCGGTTAAAACATGAATTACATGGTTAAATTACATGAATTATATGGCACATGGTTAAAACATGATGAATCCATGTCTGAACTTTATTTTCTTCCCGGACAAGTAGTTCGGTCGCAATCTGGCGAAAACGGAATTTGATATCGATCAATCAATCAGTCAACTTCAGTGTCAAATAGCTTAAAGATAGAATGGTTCGACATGCGAATATTACAAATAGATAAGTAAAGTTCTAACTGAAGTTGATTAGAGGGTCGATAATGGGGTAAAGAGACATGCTTATTCCGTGTTTGAACTTTATTTTCGAGGGAAGTTCCTGCCGGACAAGTAGTTCGCCCGGAATACAGCTGAAATAAGGAATATTGTCAAAGTAAAAGATTTTTCTAAAGGCGATTGTAGATGACATGTAGGGTAAGGTAAACATACACGGTGAATCCATATCTGAAGTTGGTTTTCTCAGCTCATTAGCCCTTGTGTCGTAATTTGTCAAAAAACACCAATACTGCAGGCTATCATTTTGTATCCATTTTCAAGCGGAGGATTAGGGATAAATAGTAACATGCTTCAGGGGTCTGGCGAAGACCGGAAAACTACAAGATCAGATTGTCTGGATCAAGAAGTCCAATAAATGACCATTTTGGGATCCCATCTAAACCTTTGGTCTTAATGAATGAAATGCTTTCGTTCCGCCAAAATAGCTAGACAAGAGAATGAAAAAAGTTAGGGGTTATTCAATTAGGAAAGGGAAATTAGGATTCAGTTAGGTTATTCAGAAGGAAAAAAGTACAAATTTTATTGTTTATTCGTCAACATAACCAACATTTAACATATTCAAATACCATTAATCCGTCTTAATATGCGGCAACAGATCCCCTGTGCAAGACGGACTTCGACTCACTCCATATCAATTTTCTTCACTCAAACACCCTCAACCGACTTTCCTCCCCAATTACCAAGTCCTTCCCCCTTTCAATCCTCTTCCGCTTTTAAACACCAACTTCATCACCCCAGAAATATTTTATAGACTGTTCGTAAACAATGTGTGGTTCTCGGACTCCCTAATGCTTGCCGGTAGGTTATTCCAAACAATCACACCACTATTTCTAATTATAAATGACTGCTACTTTTACGTGACTCGCTAACAAGCCTATCAGTATTCCTCGTATTATAATATGTTGATCATAGTAAAAAAAAAAAAAATGCTAAAAGACGACGGTGAAAATTTGTTTAGTACACTATGGTGAACCAGGGCAATTACGTATGTGGGGTAATTCTCGACATCGCGAATATCTCGGTAACCACTCGAACTTCCAGCTCTCGGAAGCGGAGGTTCGACGCAAAATATATGAACACTGTACCCACCGTGGCTTAAAAACTGAGAAAAGCCAAGCAAAAGAAAAGGGGTCTTAAACACAAGCTGTTGCTGTTGGCCTAACAAGTCTTTCAATGAAAAACAAAATTTTGAAGCTTCAAGTGTCGTTGTTTCTAAAAGAGTCACAAAACGCTGCTTGACTGGCGAATTCGGCTCGGCAGAGTTGTATTTGCAAAAGGAAACAGTGGAAAATAGCGAGTATTTCAGTCAATCAAATTTATTACCAAATAGCTTAAAGCTAGAAGAGGAATATATTTACGAAACACGCAATAACGATACATATTAACTAATACACTTACAAGATATGACCAGAAATAAATGATGGGATGAAACCATGTAAATTGGGCAGAAGAATTAGCAGGATATGGAGAAAACTGATTGCCAGTGTTCATCTGGGACCGACACACGGACGACGGAAGGGGAGGGGGAATAAACGGCCCATATTTCTGAAGACTATAACTCCAGATTGGAGCTAGAGATAATATGAAAGACCGAATAAGTAAGGGTCCTCTAAACATTATTTTCTTACATTTTAGCTTGGGTGTCCTCGCCTGTACGGTCCTTGTTGATTCCTTGGCATTTGGAGATGTGATTTTCTCTTTTTGGCGATTCTTCGAAGCAAATATCATTTATGGAATTGCGAAAGATTTTGGAGTAACCCCCTTTCACTGGTATCTGACCGTTGGACTTCCAAACATACTACATTTGATGCATGTACCCCTGGTGTGGGCAGTTTTGAGAATGCGACACGAGGATAGCCGAGTTTTGAAGACGCTAGGTGGCATGGTGGCGTTCTCAGTTACCGTTTTCTCGTAAGTACCCTGCAAATCGTTATTCACCAATACTCTATATGACCACATTGTCAGAAGTTTCATAACAGATTGCGCATAACACTTTCAAGAATAACACCTTTTCACTTAGAAATAAAGTGTTATGACCAATTAAGTTTACACTATTCCGTGCCTAGATCTCCAACAACAGCTTCAATTGGTAAAAATACTAACGGGAACGAAAGAAACATAACAGATAAAATCCCAAAGTGTTATCTGTTGAAACCGCGATTCGTTCTGTTGTCGTCATGGAACTTCTGACAGTGTAGTATTTTTACCTATTGAAGGTGTTGTTGGAGATCTAGGCACGAAATAGTATAAACTTAATTGGTCATAACACTTTATTTCTAAGTGAAAAGGTGTTATTCTTGAAAGCGTTATGCGCAATCTGTTATGAATTTTCGGACAGTGTAAGTCCAAAACATCCCAGTGACCCTCAGAAAGAAGGAGTAAACGTCTCCGTAACGACTCAAACTCAGCGACTCAAATCCTGTGTCAAACAATCACGGCGACCTTTGGGAGCAGCTGTGATATCGCTTCTGGCTTTCTTCCGCAGGTACCCGGAGGTTCTGCATCGGCAGGCAGAGATAGTCATTAAGAGTGTTTGAGTCTGCGTGTTGCGTGTTGCACCGACAAACGCTGCCGAGATCCCAACAAGACTTTTCCTGTTTTACTGACAGAGCTTTTGTCGGTATCAGAAACGGAATGATAAAAACGAATTAAAGAAGAAAAAGAGAAAAAATTTAATTTTAAAAATATAACTTACGTAGGCTAAAGCTAAGAACTATTACTTAAAGTTCACTGAATAGGGCTGAAACACGAAGACCTTGTGAAGTCACTTTTTCTCTTAAACAGGTTGAAAAACCCTATGAAAATGCGTACCGAAGAGTGATTTTTAATTTGTAAAAAAAAGGCATCCGGAGATGCTCCTTGCCAATTGTGAGTAGGATAGTTCAGCACTGAGTTGATTCGTTGATTCATTTATTAATTTTTGGGATCCCAAAACGTAAATGGAGGGATACCAATGACTTCGTAAAAGGTTGTCCGTCTTCGTAAAGGTTAAGGGAGAGGTCGAGTTCGTAGGTTGGCTCTGTAGCTCAACGTTTAAGGGTGACGGAGGGGTTCAAAATAAGGTGCGAACAATTTTTCTTTTACAGATGATCAGATAGTCGATTTAGGGGTAAGAATGCATGCTGAATACGAAAATGAAAACCATTTTCTCGCCGGACAAGTAGTTCGCCCAGAATCCGGCCAAAACCGTAAAGTTTATTAAAAGTCAAAGTTTTGTTTAAAGTTGACTAGATGTTTGATTTGAAGGAGACATGCTGAACACGAATATGAAAACCATTTTCTCGTCGGACAAGTAGTTCGCGCGGAATCCGGCTGAAACCGGATAATTTGTTAAAAATAAAAGTTTTATCTGAAGTTGACTAGGTCCGATTTAGGGGCAAGAAGACATGCTGAATCCGCTTTTGACAATCATTTTCTACCCGGACATATAGTTCGCCCGGAATCCGGCTGAAACCGGAAATTTTCATCTGAAGTTAATTAAATGTTCGATATAGGGATATGGAGATACGCTGAATTCGTTTTTGAGCTTTAATTTTTGCCAGACAAATAGTTCGCCCGGAACTTAGTCGAAACCAGAGAATTAGCAGAAGTGAGGCAGGAATGTTTGATCCGTTTCGTCAAAGTAGATATGACGTATAGCCTAGGGGTAAATTCACGCGTGCTGAATCCATATATGAACTTGGTTTTCTCCTATAATTTGCCATTGGCCTTCTTCTGTTTCTGAATCTTAATAGTAAGGGGTTCCGGGGGTCTTAATAGATTCAAGGAGTCTGGCGAAGACCGGATACCTACAAGACCCATTTGTCTGGATCAAATATCAAATCTTTGGGATCCCATCGAAACCTTTGGCCTTTTTAACTTTCTAGTGATAACCGAACATTCATGAAGAAACGCCGATTCCTCCTCTAATAGTGGCACTATAGCACAGTCGTTAACGAACGACCACCTGAACGAACATTTTTTCAAAATCAAACTGTAATGAACAAATTCTCTATTACAGTGGGTCTCAAGTAAATATTATTATTATTATATGATACTAACATTTAAACTATACAACTTTCTTCGCCAACCATTATTTTATAATCCCCCTCCCTTTTACAAACCATTACTTGCAGGGGCCTCACGACCGGGGGGGGGGGGAGGCCCCCCCCCACTGTTGTCGGCCAGTTGGTAAAAAATATTCGAGTCGGCGCGAAGCGCCGCGATTTTCGCTAAAACAGTTGATTTTTTTCTGAAATCAGTCGATTTTTTCTGAAAATCAGTCGATTTTTCTGAAAGTCAGTCGATGTTTCGTCAAAACAGTCGTTTTTTTCTGAAAATCAGTCGAGTTTTTCGAAGCTGTCGTTTTTTTCTTGAAAACAGTCGTTTTTTCTGCAAAAACAGTCGGTAAAAATTACCAGCCAGTCGGTGTATTCCTTGTCCCCCCCCCCCCCCCAAGCATTTTGGCTAGTAGCGCCTCTGATTACTTGGTACATCATAGAACAAGGATACCTCATCGGAGGGATGAGGATTCTGATCGGGATGCGCAGCACTCGAGTTTCAGGTCCAGTGATTTGGCGCTACCTAGCGAATCTTTGACAGGTCCTTAGGAAATCGAAAGATGGCGATACTGTTGGAGTGAATCGTTTTCGCTAGGTAGCGCCTCTGTTCCTGTAGGTACTTTAGCCGCGTTGTGTCTGTTCTCAGTCCGTTCTCCTTTAAAGCACAACTCTTACTAGAAATGATGAAATCATCTTTTCCCTATGAAATGAATCAGAAAAAATGTTTTCGGAAATACCATTACTATCCACCTTAGACTAGCGATTCTCTTGTTAGCGCTTGTCGACTATGTCCAGCCTTCCTGCTCTCTGACACGGCGACTGTGCTCGAAACATTTGAAAACTGAACGTGCTTTGGCTAAAAAGTGGGAAAACTAAAGCAAATAAAAAAAGTAATAAACAGAAGATTATCACATGCTTATGTGTGAAAGAATTGTCATCGGACACTGAAGATTCCGGCAAACTTTTCGTTGGGTGAAGGGAAAACTCGGCAGGGCTGAAAAAGCGGTAGAAATTCGTAGTTACGAAACGATACAATGGAGAGAGGTAGGGATTTTTATAAGCTTATAATTCCATATGGGAGTATATTATAAAAGGCAAAATAAGCAAGAGGGGTCCTTTAAGTATGTCAGGACTCGAACGGGGCTAAGAAATGGACCAATAAAACAGGGCTTCAGGGGAAGCAAAGAATGATCGATGCGAAAGCGTATTTACCAAATCTTGCTTATTATTAATTACTTGAAAATATAGCCAATGTGGGCTGCTACATCAGCAGCTACGACTCAGTATTCAAACACCAAAAAAGAACAGAAAAAATGTGGAAGGTATGGAGCCTCCAGTAATCGAGGCGTAAGAACCTCAATCAAATCGACCATTTGTTTGAAGACGTATCTACAACTGACAGGTTGCATGTGTGCAGTAGAAGTGCGCACAGTTCCTTAACTTTAAACAGCTTTAACTTTGCAAAATAAAACAGCAAAAAGACAATACATGAACTCAGAAGTTCTAAGGAATTTGCACTGACCATTATGTTAGTTTTATCCCAGAAAGTGGATGAAACGGTACGCTGTTCAGATTTAAGTAGATGTCAAGGAAGCATACCTACACTGTACAAAAAAACTTGCAGTATTGCTACTGGGATTAATCTTGTTTCTACTGAGATAAGATTATTTCTAATTCGGATGAATTTTATCCCAGTAGAGATAAGATTAATCCAGTAGCAAATACTGCAGTTAACTTTAATCTTTTCTCGGAGAAATTTTTTACAGTGTTTAATGTGATTTAAATCCAGGAAATAACATAACGGAAGGAAATTTTCTTTTTGCCCCTGTACTGAGCCACGTTCTCTTTTGTGGGATCGAGGAGGGTCTGTATGGTCCTTTTCTACTTCTCTAGACTCAGCGGCCACAAGGAGGAACGGTTTCTCCTGCCACTGTTGCCACTTGCCTGTCTTTTCACTGCCAGAACCATGACTAGCCTTTTGGAAGGAAAGAAGACAGGAAAAATGTAAGTAGAAATTATAGTTGTAATCCTACGCTGTTTCATCATTTCATTTCTCAGAAACCAGTACCACCTCTTAGACTTCGGATGAACTGTTTCACCCAGTTCTTCCTTTCCCGTTGTAGACACATCCCCACTCAGTTGGTTATGGGAGGCTCCTTAAAGGTTAACCGAATAGGGATGTAAGACAGTCTAGTTGCCGAGCATTTATTCACTTGAAGACCCGAGGAAAATCCGCTATTTCAAGTGACCTTACAGTCTGGAACTGAATATTTCCTGAGCTTTGCTTCGTTAGTCGTCGAAATGCTCCCTTTTGTTGAAATTCAACTTCTCCGCGTTGGTATGAGATTTGTATAGTCGGGCCACCAGTTCTGAACGTCACTACTAAACCCAAGATGAAACAAAAAATCCCTGAGCAGAGTCGAAATAATTCAGTGTATACAAATCCAAGATATAAAAATCAGCTGTGTTGTCAGTAAAACTTTAATCTGCAGCGGTTTGCGACGAACAACGCTGAACTACACTGTAAAAAAAAAATCTTGCAGTATTTGCTACTGGGATTAATCTTGTCTTTATTGAGATAAGATTATCCCTAATTCGGATCAATTTTATCGCAATAGAGATAAGATTAATCCCAGTAGCAAATACTGCATCCTTATTCGGAGAAACTTTTTACAGTGTATGTGGTTGGCGCAGTGTCGGATGCTTTGAAAGAGGTCAACTGGCGAACAAGCATGCGTTTTCGGTGGGGAGGGGGGGAGAGAGAAAACAAGATAGTTTAATTTTGAATGATAAAACTTTCTTTACCGTTCTAAAAGAGAATGGTGTAATCGTAGGGTCGTTGAACACAACATACCTTCTGACCGAACCTCCAATTGACTCAGATGACATGAATTTTGACTGATATGAAAAGGATTTTGAGTGAAATTTCGGCGGTTGTGGATTCTCCCCTGGGTCTTCGAAGGTCATCTCATGTCGGAAAATCAAAGATAAAATCGTATCATGTGTAACGCAGCCGTGTGAACCCGGGTGATAGTCAACTAGCGCGAGTAAACACGGAAGAGAAAAAAGACAGAATGGAGTTGTGTCCCGGGTTGGGTGGCGGATTTTGAGTCGCCAGCCGGATTTCAAATCCGGTTGCATGCAGAGGGTATTGCTAATTTGCTACGTCAAAGTCAGTTCATGAAATTCAGACGTTCTTCAAGCCCCTCGTGTTCTACGAAACAACAGACAGCACATATTGTTCAACGAGTATTTCTGTCCAGTGAGCTGCGCTTCGCGTCAACAGTATGCCTTGAAAAGAGTGAAACGTGGCAAAAAATAATTTAGTGCGTTAGTTCTATATATATATATATATATATATATATTCAATTCAATTCACTTTATTCGAAAAGCATGCGATTGTCACAAAATAAACATGTATGTCAATCAACGAGCCAAAAATAAATATAGCCTACTCAAAGGTACAATATATACAATCAATAACTATTCTGCAGACTAAAAAATCAACGTACGGAACTCGATATCTCGGGAATAAGGATGGCTGGAACGGAGGTACAGTACAGGGATGCTCTTTAACTTCCGACCATTTCCAGAGCTACCATGCGGTTTATTTCCTATTAGTCCCCCAGTGATCATCACAATCATCAGTACTTTATAGTTTATGTTTAATTATACCCTTCAGCAGATATAAGGGACGAATCTCCATTACATTGACAGCCTTTCACTACCATTCAGTCTAAAATGTGAAAGCTCGTCAACAGTATTCGGGAGTCCGGTATGCCTCGAAAAGAGTGAAACGTGGCAAAAAATAAATTAGTGGCATTACGGTGGTATGGTACGAAACTCGATATCTCGGGAATCAGGATGGCTTGGAACGGAGTACAGTACAGGTATGCTTCTTAAGCTTCCGACCGTTTCCAGAGCTACCCTGCGGTTTAGTTCCTATTAGTCCCCCAATGATCATCACAATCATCAGTACTTTCTAGGATGTGTTTAACTATATCCTTCAGCAGAAATAAGGGACGAATCTCCATTACGATGAGGGTCCTTTACTACCCTTCAGTCTAAAATGTGAAAGCTTGTCCTTTCTGTTCATATTAATATATATACTATATTAATATATATATATGTTTATATAATATATTTTTATTATATGGTATATGTATATATTAATATATATACTATCTCCTGATAATGAGAGGCGACTAGTATGAGGCGAAGTCTGTTCGTAAAAGATCGAAGTTGTTTTACAAGAGCAGAAGATATATATTGTAATTTGCGACATTTTAGCGACGAAGTACTTTTTTTTATTAATACTTTAAATCATGTACATGTGTAGAGTTGAAATTTTCTATCTCATCACCAAGCTATATTATCCAACTACTCTTTTACGATATGACACACATGATTCGGATATGTCAGTCGTTTGTATACCGTAAAAGAAAATAGTAGCATCATGAATTTAGCGCAATAGTAGTAATAGTACCGAATATCGTGACACAAATGAGTGGTAGTTTCTTTTTTTAATTGCTGCAGCACATCTTCGAACTGGGACAAAACTGGAGAGCGATAAACGGAGTGACTCGATTTTGTTTACCGTATTCTGTCCTTCACCTTGAATATATGTTTATTGATGTTTTTTTTTGTTTTGTTTTTTATACTTCATCCTTTTACTTTGGCTAGTGATGAGTAGTAGATAGACGAATTGGTATAATTTCATCAGCTGGCGTACAGTCCGAAAAACAAAGCAATCATACAACAAAATAGGACCTGTCGATAATATAAATCATACTGTTTGCTTTTCCCGTGCGTGTGCTGTGGGGGAGTTGAGGGAAGGGGGATCCGGAATATTGAGACTTGCGTAACTTCCGAACGGGTGATCGGATTCGAATGAAACTTATTAACTGAATAGAAGACATGTCTGTGAGTCCCATTTCCAGTCTGGAGGGTAGATATGAAATCTTGTGAAACGGTTAGAGTGGAGGGATTGGGTGGAACGTACTGGGAAGAACAAACATCTGCTCTAGATAAATCGTTTACACAACCGGAATGGATCCGGACCCTTTTTTGGGGGGTGGAGGGGGTTTTCACGGAATTCCGGTAATGGTGGTTTTGGGGATTTTCACGACGAAACTTGGCAGGTACATCAGGGACCCGATCAGACTGACTTGGAAATAGTAATTTTCTCGATCCGATCATCGTGGTTGGAGAGGATGGAGGGGGAATCCGGAATATTGAGTCATGCGTAACTTTTGAACGGGTGATCGGATTCCGATGAAACTTAATAGTTGAACAGAGGACATGTCTGTGATGTTCTTTTTCGTGTCCGGACCTGATCCAGTAACTGTGGGGGGACCGGAAAATTTGTGACCCGCTTAGGCTGGAGAGATTGGGATGGAACTTGGTGGGACTAACTAACAAATGCTCTAGATAAATCATTTACAGAACCGGATTGTATCCGGGCACTGTGGGGGGAGTTGGATGGGGGAGGGTCCGGAATTCCGGTGATCGCGAGTTAAGGTACTTCCAGATGTGCTAGGACGGTGAAACGAGGAAAGATTGGCTTATCGGACCATTCCTTCAAGTTCTCATCTTAACCACAAAGTACAAAAAATACTTTTAAGCCATGATTATTTTTGCTCAAGGATTTTGCTTACAAATGAATTTCAAGTTTCCTTAAAGTGCACATTTTAACCACGAAGTGAAAAAAAAATACTTTTGGCCATTCCTGGATCCCCAAGGGCCCATGATCATTTGTACAACAAGGATTTTGCTTAAAAACGAATCTCTAGCACCCTTAAAGTGCGCATCTTAATCGGAAAGGGAAAAAAAACACTGTTGCCCAAATAATACAAATTCATAATCCCCAAGGGCTCAGGATCATTTTTGCCGCAAGGGTTTTGCTTGCAAGTGAATTCCGTAAAGTAAAAAAATAGTTTTGAGCAAAATATACATTTTCATGATCCCCATGAGCCCATCATCAGTTTTGCCTCAAGGATTTTGCCTACAGATGAATTTCTGGTGCCCTTAAAGTGCGCATCATAACAGCCAAGTGCAAAAATAAAATACTTTTCACCAAACGGTACATTCTCGTGGTTTCGGAGAGCCCATGGGCGTTCTCATTTCAAGGGTATTGCTTACAAATGATCACAATAAACCCACGAATTAGCAAATTCCTACTTTCATCCTCTGGCCCAGCCTTGCAAGCGCCACCCGATGAAAAATTATCTCAAACTAGTAGTATAAGTTGTACGAAAAAGTAGCATGCAATACCAATTGGTATTGTGAGTTAACTGTTAACTAATCAGTTAACTGATGCCACTACATGCTACTGTAGCAAGACTGGATGCTACTGGAGCAAGGCGGGATGCTACTGAATACTACTGCATAAGATTAGTCCGGTGTGAGGCCCATTAAATTAAAGTATTCTGTACTACTGCATATCAATACATGCAACTTTTTCGTACACCTACCATACAACTACACAGGCTACAAATTTTTATCGGTCATATGAGCTTCTAGCTCTTGTTGACAGTTACGTTCAATAGCTGGCAAACACATCTGTAACTGTTTTTGTCGTTTTCGCTTGCTATTTTACCAGATATGGCATAATTCGCCTTTTTCCAGTTTAGCGCTCCAAGTAGACTAGTTTCTGTTAGTCCCCCGTTGTCTCATAATTAACACTGTAGACAGAGGAGCAAGGCGGGTCGATAAGGTAGTGGGTAACTTTCACTTTCTACGACTGAGTCATATGCAAAACCTCCGTTACCTGGAAAGCAGATTGCAGATTTTCTGCTCATCAGTGGATCTATCTTAAGGTCGATCCTGGCCATCTCTTGGATTCGCTTTGCGAAAAGCAAAGCGAGAATCCGCCGAGCGCAAGAACAAACGGAAAGTAATTGCGCCTCAGTTGCATCTTTACAACTTCTCGCTGACTTGCCGAAATCACTTTCCACTCGCGAAGTGGATTCGCTTTCCAAATCCTGGCGGAAACTAGCGGAGCGCGAGAACAGCTTTGGAAAGCGAAGCGAGTTTTAGCCGAAGTCGCAAAAACAGCCTGCACATAAGCTCGCGGAGCTTTCCAGACCGCGAGAATCGCCCTTTATTGTGTCTGTCACAAGTGATGATGGTGAGGCATAGGGGATTTACAGAAATTAGTCTGCTTGGAAGCCTGAACTGGAGTAAAGCAAATTGGAGCAAAAACAACAAATTTTTTATCATCTTGGTCAACGAAAACCCATAAAACGTATAACATACCTCATTTTGGGATCCCACAACGTAAGTGGAGGGATACCTGTGATTCGCAAAAGCTGTCCGTCTTTCTGTGAGCACGATGACTCTCGAAGGGAATGAGATATTTTGATGAAGCTTGGTGTGAGGATTCTTCGTGTCAAGGAAAAAGTCGAGTTCGTAGATGGGCTCTGTAGCTCATCATTTAGGAGTGGGGGAGGAGGTTTAAATTAAGGGGCGAAAATAATTTTTTTTTCAATTTAGTGGTAAGGAGGCACGCTGAATCCGAAAATGAAATTATTTTCTTGCCTGACTGGTAGTTCACCCGGAATCCGGCAAAAACCGGGAATTTTAAAAAAAGTCAAAGTTGAATCTAAGTTGACTAGATGTTCGATTCAGGGGAAGAGGAAATGCTGAATTCGAATGTGAAAATAATTTTTTCGCTGGACAAGTAGTTCGCCCGGAATCAGAAGTTTCAAATAATTTACACAACGGATACGTCAACTACGATTCTCTTTCAGCGATATGTCGGCCCGTATTGGCAAGGGTCCTCGTCAGGCTGTCAATCTTCAGGTGCAGCGTCGGTGAAGGAAACAAACATGTAATAAATGACCAAAGCTTCTACCGACTATAAATATCTTATTTGGGCAAATTACTTTCAAAAACCATATCGTAGCTGACGTATCCGTTGTATGCATAATTTGAATATATGTTTTAAAGCCAGCTTGGGCTCAATGAATATTTATTTAACATGGAATGTTAAAACCCAATGATATAGCTCCTGCTGCAACTTTCGCACATACTAAAAACAAAAAGTGAATGCGATCAGTTTAATTATCTTCAAACTTCCAACCGGCATTTACTGGGTCAAAAAGGCAGAATGGATCCGACAACTGTCTGGTGAACTATTTAATAAAGTGTGTCGACCAAATTTTCAACAACAAAAAACAGCTGGCTATGCCATCTTTGTCCATACAGGCGAAAGCTCTGCGCGTCGGACGATAGCCAGAGGGAGTCACGTTTCTTGTACGTATTCTTTGGGTTTAGTCATGGAAGTCTGGGAAGTTTGTCGTGTCGGAGGGTCGAAGGTGTTGAGAATCTCTCAACTTGGGATATGTTGTTCAAACTTCGTATGAGGATTCACTGAAAGTAGAGGCCATGTTGTAGATGGGTCCTTTAGATATTTAGAGGCAGAGGAGGGGTTTTGAATTATATAAGCTTATTTCATAAGCTAATGAGGTAGTCGTGTAAGGGGTAATCAGTATCTGAACTTAAGCTTCTTGCCGGACAAATGATTCACCCGGAATTCGGCAAAATTTTGTTGAAGCCCAAAGTTGTTTCTAAGTCGATTAGAGGTTCGGTATCAGGGTAAGGAGACATGCTGAATTGAATTTTGAACTTTATTTCCTTGGCAGATAAGCTGGCAAAATTTGACAAAACCCGGAAATTTGGATTGAAAGGTTCTCCTCTGAAATTTTGGAGTAAACAAACTTGCTGAATCCATATCTGAACTTGGTTTTCTCATCTGATTAGTTGTTTGGCCGCAAGTTGCCAAACACTCGAAAACGGTAACATTATTTTTTTGCGGTGGGTGGGTTATGGATAAATAGCAAAATGTTAAAGGGTTCTGGCGAAGACTCGAAAATGTACAAGATTCAATCGTCTGGATCAAGAAGTCTAATAAATATTGAAATTTTGGTATCCCATCGAAACCTTTGGTCTTGTTAATCTAACCAATGCAAGAAAGCTGTATTTTTTCTTTCTTCTCCAAAGGTAAAATGATTGCTTGTTTATTGTCTCCACGCTAGTGTGGTGCTGTTGCAGACACAAAGCTGGAAACCCGGTAACTGCATATCAGCTACGGAGAACCAGGGTTGCCACATCAAAAATATTTAGAGAGTGACTTTTGGCCGACAACAGAGAGTGTTTTGGGAGTGAAATTTATGTTCATGAAATGTTCACTTTGGTCGGAATCGCCCCTGTAAAAATGACACATCTTATATTTTACAAAAACTTGAAATAGTCACTTCTGGTCGGAATCCCTGCTGCAAAAATGACACATTTGGTCATTTTCTGAAATAGAGTGATTTTTATGTCCTACGTAGGACAAGAGTGACAAAAACAAAATAGAGTGACAATTCACACTATCGTGCGACATGTGGCAACCCTGCGGAGAACCAGTTGAATTTTTCGCCAGCTATTAGTTATGCTCAATCTGCAGGACCAGTGTAGTCGAAGTGCCATCAGTGTGAGAATATTGCACTACGTCCATGTTCTTAGCTTGTACTTCCTCGTTTGGCCTCTAGATGGCATGCCAGATCTAAACATGAAGACATTTTATGGAATCAAGGAATTGACTAAAGGTTTATCAAAATGAAGGGTTAAGAGTAATATGTGGGTGTGTCTAGAACAAAAGAGACTGTAAATGGATTTTTACCGGTGTTGTCTGCAATCTAAGCACACGGGGAAGATAAACACATTTTTTCATGTTAATCTTGTCGAGGGGTTACCCACTCGCCGGCACCTGCTGTTCACCCTTTCCCGGCACCGGCCGAAAGCAGCGGGACTGGCACCCGGTGCCGGCCGTAGCTTAGGCGGTTCCGGTTCTAAACATGCTGATTTTAATGCTCTAACACGTGGTCTCGCACGTGGTAACCGGGGCAGGCTAATGTCAGACGGTGCCGGCACCGACTTGGCACCGCGGCAGCGGGCACTTGCTAAACTGCTTAGACGAGCTTGCTTCCAGCTAGATCACTATTCCTGTAGCCCGTTTCTGTCTGTTAATGATAGTGGTTTGCGAACTATGTTAACAAGTCCCTCAGTAGCTCAGTGGTAGAGCGTCGGCAGCAAAAGCCGAAGGCCTTGGGTTCAAATCCCCCCGAAGGAGCATTTTTTCTTTCAGTTCACTAGCCTCCACCCACGCAACCATCGGGAAGGTTAATTTCCTGCTATCACTCCCTCGATTTTCCTTCTAGCCTGGTCGCCGCATTCCTCGGAGCAACCTTGACGACCAACCTCGTTCAGTTTGGTTACAAAGGTTTCTGGGATCGCGGGGGAGTTTTGAAGGCGCTCGAGGGCGTTACTGCAGATGCAGAAGGGAGGGAGAACACGTCTATCATGTTCCTTACAATGCTTTTCGTTTCGCCATTGAAAACGTAAGTAGATTTTTTTCCTGTGGTGGGGCCAAGTTGAAGAGTTTGTGGGCTTTCTACGCTAGCTTCGGAAGATTTTTATTTGTTTATTTAAGTGGCTTTTTTTTTGGATTCACTCTTGTTTCATCAAAGTTTGTAGTTTGGCTCTTGTTTTGTCTTACTTGCGTTTTATTGAGTTCTTGTTTCCGAAAAAAAAACTACGCCGAACTACGTCTGCGAGGTAGTTCGTAGTTTGAGCTCCGTAGTTTCAGGTTCGAAACTACAGCAAGGAATGGACAAATAAAACGGCTAAAACGAAACTACGTCCAAAAAACGCAACTTTATTGTCTTATTTCATTAATTCACCAGAAGCTATATTAACGCACACTAATCACTCTGAAATACGCACCAGAGTAAACACTGTAAATTTAAATTAACGAACCACAGTCCATCGTTCCATTTTCTCCATAGAGACAGGGCAAGTTGAAAAATTGGAGAAGGGAGGAATCAGACCATTTTCTTAACTCCTAAAGCGATCTTAAGTGACAACACTGTCGTCTAAACTGCCTTTCGTTTTCGTAAAAAGAAACACTGTTGACAAACATAGCCGAGGCGCCAAAACGTCGCGGAAATATGTTTGTCTCACCTAGGAATTAATGTTGCATAAAACATACTCAACGTTTTGGCCTTTTCCGATTGTACCCAACAGAGAGTCGGACACTTAGGCTTGTCAAGTCTGTTTCATGTTGCGATTGGTAGGCCTATACATGGAAAGAGCAGACCTCCGCAAAAAACACGTACAGGATGCCTTGCTATTTGCGCCATCCCCGTGAATGAAATAGATGCATGCAGTTCCCACTGTTTCTTTCCAATCTCAATCATTTTGAAGGTGTTTTCCACAAGTTCGTTTTTTCAACTTGAGCGGTTTTGAGCCTGAAGAGGACCCTTGCCAAGAAGGGGCCGAAGTATAGCTCCAATAAAATTCAGCTGATCTATCCGTTTTGCACCATCAAATATCATAGTTTCATAAAAAAGTAAAGGTGAAAATATTTAGGAAATTTAAAACTAAGAATGGAATAGTAAAGAAAATAGAATTTGAAGTAAAAAATTGAATGAGTAATTGTCACACTTTTGTCACTGAGAGGAGGAGGGAAAAAACAAGGATCAAAACTCATCTATACTTTCCATATTTTAAGATCGTACTTTTAACTAGTTCTACAAGTTGAAAAGATAGATGGAGACAAATTCGGAGACTATTTGTGTATTTTTCGTACGCAGATATATCCTTCTTTTGGCAGCGAATATAGAGAAGCATAAGTTTGAAAGCGGCAAGTTTCATTTTGAACAGGATCGTAGTGAACCAATAACCAATGGCTATCCACCCTGTACAATTAGTTGTAAATAGCGTACTCATAGATCTTTTTCTTCTTTTTCCTTTTGTTTTATACTCTGTCTTAATTCCGTGTGAATTTTCGGGTAAATAAAATTATATACCTATCTGCTTTCGCCGTCGAATAAAAATGTGCTTGAACGTTGTATGTATTTGGTCATGCTTTTTCCATGGAGTATTTTCGCTTTTATTTGTTTTTTTTTCTGAATTGTGTTTAGTTGCGTTACTGCTTAAACGAATTATGATGGTGTAACTGGTGGTGTCGGTGGCTGGATGGTAGTGTTGAATCCTGTTTTAGACCGCGAGTGGTGCATTCTGCCGCTATGACTAAGTAGGCATAACCGAGGGATTACTCTCTTGTTGGGTACCACTGTACAAGCCTCTTTGGACACCGGCTGTTCACCGGGCACTTACTGGACAGCTATTTTTAATTCAATTCAATACTTTTATTCCGGTGACAAAGGGAGTGAGTAAGTATTTTGGGAGTGAGGAACCCTTCGGGCGTAACCAAACAGTAACAACAGAAATTCTGCTTCTAACTTGCTCTGCTCCAGTAGGCCTTTCTCGCTTGCTCGCGCGGTATTGCCTGTATTCGTTCGCCTAGAACGGGTTTATATTGATTATATTTTTCTCACGAAAATGGTCCAGAAATATTGTTTTTTTTTTAGAAATACTGATACTTCCTTCCTGAAGTCAGGGATTATCTTGTTAGCGCTTGCTCACTTCGTTTTTTTCTCGCGAAAAATTTAAAATAAATGGGCGCCGTATTTAAATGCTGAGAAATCTTAGTGCCGGCCTGTGGAGAGTGCGCTACTTCTGTTTTGAAATCAGGTTCGGCAACGCCTATTCGCTAACGTCTCAAGATAAAACACTAATATTGCCTGGCAACCCTGGAAAATCTTGGCTAGCGGTGAAAAGCGAAAAATTTAAATAAAATGATTCACAAGGCTAATGGAAAGAGGAAGATTTCAGAGGTTAGTAGACCACGTAAGTTACGGGGTGTAATTGTTCTTCTTCTTCCTTAACGAATGTACATGGTCGAAGCCTTATTAAGTAACAAGTAAGAGCCTTTGTCAGCATCGTATATATTTCTTCAGAAACATTCAACGAAATATAAGCTTTGGTCTACTACTGCTGTAAGACTGCTTTGGTGGAGCTGCTTTGGACTTCTCGTTGAGTTAAAAAAAAATAGTATTCTAGCGGCAATTTATAACTTCTCTTTTGATCGTTTTAGCCACGTGCATAATATTCATCAAGTTCATCATCTTGAAGCGCTTGAAGGGAAAGCGTTTTATGACGATCCCATAATGTGGATGTACAATGCGACCGCCAAGAAAAAACTGTCAATGCCTTATACGTACGTCGCAACCCAAACTAATGCCTTGTTCTTCTCTGAGATTGATAAATTTGTTCCTAAATATTTCAATTACTGTGATTGCCTATTTGGACATTTTAGTGTTCCGCTCCCAGCGGAGAAAGCCCTTTCAGCAAATTATTTTGTGATCTATAAACACTGTAGTATATCGTGAGTTTTGTTTTTGTTGTTACAGTGGTATGATGTTCGAAGTTAATAATCTGCTTGGTGCTCATGTTTTTGTTAGTAGGCTAAAAAGGTAGAATCTGACACTGAGGGTAGGTCGTATTGCGAGTGGTTGTCGATTCGGCCATAAGTTATGTTTTTAAATTGATATAAAATAGTCAGTGCGATTTTGTACTGAAAACCTGAAGCCATCTACTGACGGACGTACTGAGAGTTAAGCTTGAGCTGAATAAACACAGTTTTCAGGATTTCTGAAACGTGGATTCTTTCGTTTAGTATTCCTAATTCTTCGAAGTTTTTTTTACGTCTTTTATGTTTGGGAAAAGTTCCCCCACAGCCGCTACTGTAGTAGACTGCCCGTATACCCCAAGACCATGTCTTTTTTGTTTGTGTTCCCTTGCAATTATATCAGTAGGCTAATTACGTGAGTCGTTTTGCGGCTATCAGGTTACGCAAATTGATCAACCATAAAAGAGCAATAATTACAATCAGCAAGTTCTCAGCAATACAATATTACGTGGGAACTAAGCATAACAATACATCATCAAGTAGCGACCTGCAAAAACCAGTCAACAAGGTACCGAAAAGATTTTCCTTGCTTTTACAAAGACGAAAGGGTCCATCTTCTTTTCACGTCAGCCGTAGATTCGATGGGAGTTAGTACGTTATGTATACTTTATGTAGATGGCATGAGGTCCCGCATCGCGCTGTCTTCAGTGCCAACCTTTCGTATCCGTTTACAGCCTATTGTTCTAATTTAACATAAAATCCTGTGTCTTAAAGGACCCGTCTTACGTATATTACTGCTTCACTCTACGTCAATAATCGTTCTATCTGTTATCATTTATAAGATTTTGAACGTCCTCTGTCTTTTTATCCACTCTAACGACACTACGCTGATTTTTGCGTTTGCGTATTTGGCCATTGTGCAGTGTATCAGTTTTCCGATTCTTTCTTATGAGGAGTTTATTGGTCTTGGCTATACAGGTTTGTCCTTGTTTCTCGTCAAAACCAGTTGTTGTTTTTTTCTTACCGTACAGTATTTATTGTGTGCTGTGCCGAACTGACTGGACGGAAATGGTATCGTTCGCACCGTCAGAGTTTTCATAACATTTACACAAGGATGATTAATTTCAGCAGATATTAAAGGTTAACTTCCGACATCGAGGTTGATATCGGAAAATAATAGCGAGACCGTCACTGAAAATAACCCATCCAAGCCGAGGCGAGGTTGATATTTGTAAATGGCATTGAGGTTGTCATTCCGATATCAACCGAGATGGAGATGTTAACTGTTATAACTTTTTCGAACAGAAATCTTCTCTGGAGGCTGATTATGACTTCGTATCATCCTCTCTGGAGGCTGACATGACTTTAAACCATCCTCTCAATCTACCGCTAACTTTCTGTTTGAAAATTGTCGTAATATAGAGCGTGTTCCACCCTCGTACCAATAGTAACTATTAGTTACTAAATCCGTTCCAACCTCACGAAAAGTTACTACGCTGACCGTTCCAGCCTTCTCGAAATAGTAACTAATAGTAACTATTAGCGTGGTAAGCGTAGTAACCACGAATCTCTGTCACGTGATTGGTCGGATTCACCCGTGGCATGATATTCCGCTGGAAAATAGAAAAATCGTTCCAGCCTTGACGACAAAAAGGCAGAATTTGTGACGTCATGCGTGGTAACTACGGTAAGTAGGATGGAACACGCTCATAACTAACCTTGGGTCATAGGAGGATATGCGTTACATACCTGTTCGGTAAAAGTTATAACCAAACTCAATATCTGTAGACGTAAAGGAATATTTCCGTTATGACCTTTAAAGTGCTATTTTTCGCTAAAAGTAACGTTGCAAACCTTGTTTGGTGTTATGTTTTACAGAAACGTAACACCTAAAGGCTTACAACACAATTTTTCTGTAACGTCAACAGATAGTGTGATATCTCGTATTGGTTGAGACTGCGCATCCTTGTGGAAATGTTATGAAACTTGCAGTGTGAGATTGCCTGATTGGAGACAAGTGCCTGATTGGTTGATCCGGTGCAAAACCCGACCAGGTATACACCGCGGGCCGGAAGTTTACATCCACCCGAACTGAAACATAAGCCACTCTAACCGGGGATCAGCTCACCACTATCCAGCTACCACACAACACAACCATCTGTGTACCACTTTTTGTAGTCGTAACGCATAGCTGCCCATTTGGACGGAACATAGTATGATATGGTTCGGTTTTCTTCGGTAAAGGACAATTAGATAAGTAATGGATATGTAGGCATATGTAGCCCACGGCTACCTTCCATTCAGCCACCCCACAACCAGCTGTACTCCATTTTTTTGTATTCGTATCGCATAGCTCTGGAAAGCCTATCGAACTGGACATAGGCTGCTAAACCAGAAAACCTAGTTACTTTTCAAGATTTGTAATAACTGTATCTCTTCGGTTGATGAAACAAGACTAAAGGTTTCGATGGGATCCAAAAAAAAATAATATTTCTTAGACCACACAGCCAGGCGCCAGCTGTGTTTTGGGGTCTTAATGCATATGCCTAGCTCTATGAAACCTATCGGACTGAACATAGAGGCTACAAAATATGGGAATCAGCATACTATCATTCAGACACCACATAACCAGCTGTACACCTCTTCTTTGGAGCCGTAACGCATAGCTCCTGGGGAGGAGTGTCTAATGATGTGGAATGCACAGTTATGTCCCCAATTTCACCATCCATTTAATACTCCGAAAACGATAGTCTTCCCCCCAACTGGGACCGTTTTGTGGATGACTTATAGACTGCACTGCATATCATACGCTTCAATGGGATATTACGCTTTACGATTTTCTGATTAGAGTTTTTGTCTCAAATTTGCTGATCGATTGACGGCTGTGAGCAGACTGGGTGGTTTTATTGATGGGTAAACTGACGGATAATTGAAAATTGTTAAAAATGCGTCCCCTATTCAGTAGAAGAAAATAAAAACGAATGTTAGATTGAAGGGACTGCCGCAGTGGCGAAATCGAGGGAGAAACTCACATAAACAAATGCAATTTGAGAAATACGCGCATAAGTGGAAGCTCTTAAAATTATTCCAGAATAATAAAGCCGAAATATTCTATCACTGAATGGACAAATGAATGGTCGAGCTTATTTCCCAATTTATTCTCGCCCTTCGCGTATTCGTAGAAGGGTAAAAACTTCTCGCCTTGCTTTAAATATCATTTTCCTCCTAGAACACCTAATTTATTTTACCATTCAAGTGAGGTGTTTGATTCCTCAAAGAGGGGTGCCATTTGGGGGGGGGGGGGATGACGCCCCCTGAATTTCAAAATCTCCCTCTTTGGTGCTATTTTCGCTGCTAAATCGGTTTGAAGGGGTAAAATAAAAAGCAATGACTTTAACTTAGAGCGTGTTCCATCCTACTTACCGTAGTTACCACGCATGACGTCACAAATTCTGTCTTTTTGTCGTCAAGGCTGGAACGACTTTTCTATTTTCCAGCGGAATATCGTGCCACGGGTGAATCCGACCAATCACGTGAGAGAGATTCGTGGTTACTACGCTTACCACGCTCCCGAGCGTGGTAAGCAAATAGTTACTATTAGTTACTATTTCGAGAAGGCTGGAACGGTCAGCGTAGTAACTTTTCGTGAGGTTGGAACGGATTTAGTAACTAATAGTTACTATTGGGACGAGGGTGGAACACGCTCTTAAAGTATATTCGGAAACTACTTTAAATTCTCCCCCAAAAGAGGAATGTAATTACATTCTTAGCCCGTGGAAGAAACCTGGTATTGCGTCCTGCTTTGACCCTCCGCTTCAAAGTTTACTGAAATGACGTCACTGTCTAAACCCGACGAAAAAGTTTATCTCAAAATAGTAGTATGAAGTTGTACGAAAAAGTAGCATGCAGTACTAACTGATGCTACTACATGCTTCTACTTCAAGGCTACCGTGTTACCAAGAATTTATTCTTGGTGTTACTGCATTCTGCTGCATGCTACTATTAGCAAGACTTGATGCTACTATAGCAAGACAGGATGCTACTGGATACTACTGCTTAAGATTGGCCCAGTCTGAGGCACATTAAATGATAGCATTCTTTACTATTACATATCAATACACGCATTTCGTACAACTACGCAGGCTACAAGTTTTTTTTTTTTATCGGGGAGACACGGGTCTCTTGATGATGTGTCTTTTAACAGTGGTGAAATATTTATTATTCAAAAGGATATTTGTGGAAAGCGGTAAGAAAACTTTTCATTTGTTGTTTTAAACTTCACAGAATTTTAGCCACTCTGAGGATTTTTTGTGTCAAGTAACTGTCAAGAACCCCACTTAGAACTCCCGAGTGCAGTGGGGGAGCGCAGTATCTTTGAACTTGGAAACCTATATAACGCCGAAATCTGTAATTCCTTTGGCTACCCTCTACCTCTGATCATTAGCGAGAGCGATGCGCACCCTAGGAGACCAGCTTTATAACCCTCATAGTGTGATGAAGGGCCCTTTGACAGCTGGGGTATAGACGACAGTCCCTAGCTTATGGTCGCTGCCAGTCGCTGAGGCTGAGGTACTGAAAAAGAGGAAATATTCACTTCTCGCGAATATGCCCGTAATGCAAGGCCTTATTTCGTTTGTAGCCCTTGTGTAAAGAAGGTATTGAAGAAGGCCAATCTACTTCTTTAGAAGCCGTTGGGGTGAGAGAAGAGCCCACCTCTTATCTTCACGGGTGAATTCAGCTTAAATTGAGTCGATTGGTATATGGCGGAGAAACCAGTCCAGTCGGCAAGAAAGATTATTATGAACACAACTGTACCTCTTCTTTCTCTGAGACCCTATCGCCATAAACCGAACTAAGTAAGTGAGCAAGGTTTATACCTTTAGAGCAACGAGTATTCGGGTCTCGCCCGCTCATTGACTGTTCAGTGGGTTTGTTCACTCAGCCATTTGTTCTTAAGAATTTTGTGGATTGTTAATTAGACTGACAGAATTTTCATAACAGATAACACAAGGTTGCGCAGTTTCAACAGAAAACGTGTAATCTGTTGTGATTTTGAAAACGTTATGCATTAAGTTTTATGCATAACCAGAATTGCAGGAAGAGCCGAAAAAGCATCTGATGACTTTGTTTGTCGTCATGAAATCGGAAAAGTCAGAAGATGCTTTTTCGGGGGGGGGGTCGGCTCTCGGCTCTTCCTGGTAATGCGTGTTGTGCATGAAATTTAATGCATAATGTTTTCAAAATCACAACAGAATACATCCCAAGTGGTGTCTGTTGAAACTGCGCATCCTTGTGTTATCTGTTACGAAACTTCTGATGCTTTATAGTAGAAATGATATACAAACCTAAACACAAAATACTGAAATAAATTAGACACTGCTAAATATTTATCTATGTATTTATTTTCTTCATACATAAGCTTTCATGCATCTGTTACTACCGTGGCCTTGTATTTTGCCGTCACCAGTAACCTGGTCGTCAAGCGAACACCTCTGTCATGTGAGGAATCGTAAAGACTCGCTGAAATAGGTTAACTCACGTAGCGTAGTACTTGTCACATGCTAGTCACATAGTACTTATTAATTTATTAATATCGTAAATGAATTAGTTAAATAAAGTTAGAGCACCAATAGTCGCGAAGGTTCTTGTATAAATATTCCTTCAGCCCAAGCTGACTGCAAATCATATTTGACAGAGCAAAACGGATACGTCAGCTGAATTTTATTAGAGCCATATTTCGGCCCCTTCTTGGCAAGGGTCCTCTTCAGGCTCAAAGCCGCTCAAGTTGAAAAAACGAACTCTCCACAAGTTCATTTTTTCAACTTGAGCGGCTTTGAGAAGGGCCGAAATATAGCTCTGATAAATTCAGCTGACGTATCCGTTTTGCTCTGTCAAATATGAAGTTTCTTGTGCTAACGAGCTTGGATACCTGCCGGCCCCCAGTGATCGATTTATATTGCTATCAATTGTTTTAAACTAAAAGAACCTGAACCTGCACCAATAAAGATCTCTTTAGATGAATGGAGGAAAAATATCTTCTTTTTTAGTATTGTGTGAATAAAAATTATGGAGTAAGAGGCATGATTGCTTGTGAAGCAACTCTGCTTGCCAAACTGACACAAACACTCCAGGAAGATCTCAACACGCAGAGAAGACGAGACTCAATACAAAAAACGCTGCCGCGTGCTGCAAGGCACGAGACCTCGACGTCATCGTGGACAACCAACTGGAGTTCCGCACTCACACAAAAAAGGTCGTTGCCTTGGCCAGTCAGACATTCGGGATGGCAGAAGGACTGTTGTTTTAAGCAAACCAACATTCACGCTCAAGTCTTTCAAAGCCCTTGCGAGATCCCTACTGACAATACCCTCGCCTTCAACAACATCAACAAGACAAGTAACTAAGAAAAAGATTGCAGAGAGAAGCTAAAAAAGGCTCGCCTTCCGACAATGGTGAATTTTGGTACGCATTGAAACAACGGAAGAAACAGTGAAGTAAGGAAAACGGGAAAACGAAAAAATTACAATGAGCTATCAATAATGAGGTTGATGCTCAAGATCTAAGAAACAAAAGAAAAAAAGGACCAACCGGGCATAAAAATCTCCTGTCTTAATGACAAGTGGAAAAATGGTCAAGAGCAGAGACGGGATAGGTCCTGGTACGTTTTCCTGGATTAGAATCTGATATTAAAACTTTTCGTCAAAGTCTATCTCACATTGGCCAGTATCATAAATTCAACAGCCCGAAAGATTATTTCCCAACGAGAACATATATGATTTGGGAAAGAGCGAAACTGCCAACTCCGACTGGCACAACAAACATAATAAACAAACTAACTAACTCAAACTCCCTTCCATCTCTCTTCACCACTGAGGGAGTCACTCCCGAAGGTAAGAACTTTAGCTAAACTCGAGTACAATGACAATCACTCTCCAAGCCCTGTAGGACGCCTTTACAGAAGACACTTTTATCAGCAAAAATTTAAACCCTTTAAGAAACGCCTGACGGTGACCACAACTCGTTGCCCAGGTGACACGACGGGTGAGTCGACCACCAGAAGGTAATCGTCATTACCCCTTAAGTTGTCATCGGGATTCTACATCCTTGTTGTTTGCAAGTGTAATTGTCTTTTTCACATTGATACTATGGCGAATCGTTTTCGAAGAACCGCAGAAAAACCTTAGCCGGTGGCTTTAAGTGGCCTAAAAGGGAAAACTTAGACTTTGACTGGATTAGCTTACTCTTTCAAAATCTATTTACTTGAAAAGCCAAACGGGGACAGCATTTCCCCGCCTCATAATTTAACGATTGCGCTGTAATGTTTTTGGGCAGATCTCAAGTAGTAGTCCCTTCTTGGCGAAAGATGTCGTTTCAGTTCACTTTATTCGAAAAAAACATGCGACGGACAGAGCCGATTATTTGTTTTTGTTGTCATAAAATAAACATGTATGTCAATCGACGAGCAAAAAATTAACATACACAAAAGTACAATATATACAATTAAAAACTATTTTGCAGACTAAAAATCAACCCGGCATTAAACCTCTTAGCAAACGAGGGCACAAAACTAAGCTCATATCGAGCATGGAGCATGTGAAGCAGTCACAGGTTGAAGTTTCGGTACAGGCTCTGCAATGGAAATCGTCCGAGGGTCCGCATTTTATACAGCTGTAATTATGTCTGCTGGTAGAATAGACACTATTGAACACGAAAAAAGTCCAAAAACACATATCCGTTTCTTAATGAAACCGCAATGCTTCCCACATAAGGCTTAAAGCGTCGGAACTGGTCGACCCAATCAACACTTATTGGGATTTGGTAAAAGGAGGCGTTCCCACTGATTATCCCACTACCCAAACCGGGAGCGGGTAGGTTTGATAGGATGGTAATCAATCAGTAACTACCCTCGATTAGTCGAAAATTCTCATTGCGCTGTTTACTTCCATACGGAACAGTAAGTGGTCCCCGACTCCCGTGGAGGGAGCGTATGACCGATGGAGAGTGAGCTGGGGGTTGGGAGCAGCGTGTGGGAGATGGGGGTAGGGGTAAACAGGACGATTAATTTTGAAAGTATAATTACAGAACGTGTAATCGCTATTATAAGGAACAGAGTGGGTTATTATTGCCCATTGTTTAGTTCTTGGTGATTGCACCCGGCAACATTACTCCCCGTAATACACTGCAAGGCAATATGTGAAGTTTGCTACAACAGGTAAGTTGCCCTTTTTTAGTTGTTGTTGAAGCTGCCAAGTGGTCTTCGTTTGGAGTGTCCGATTGGAATTATTTCAGAGTCAGCTAAACCTTGGGTCGGTTCGAAAATTTTGATCCTGCGGATCTACTCCATAATATTTACAGAGCCTTCTGTCGGCTCTGTTATTCACTTTGATGTACCATGGAATTCCCCTACCTTTTATTACTATGCTAACCAACTTGAGCTTTTGTTCGAGTTTAAATGAGTTTGAGTGCTGCTACGATTGTGGGTGCTGGTGTCCTTATTTACTCGTCCGAAGAGATATTCGTTTAAGGGGGTGAAGAGGCCCAATAAATCCATATCTGAACTTAGTTTTCTTGCCGGACAAATGATTTACCAGGAATTCGTTGTTCCTGAAGTCGATTATAGATCCGGTATCCGGATAAAGAGACATGCTGAATCGAATTCTGAACTTTATCTCCTTGACGGATAAGCTGGCAAATTTGGAAAAAACTGGAAATTTGGAATGAAAGGTTCGGCTCTCAGTGTCACTAGAGTTTTTGCTCTGCATGTAGTTTGCCGGGAATGCTGCTAAAATACGAGGAATTGATGATTTTCTCGTTTGAGTAGTTGTTTCGCCGTAGCAAAAAATCTGAAAAATACAAAACTAAGTTTTATATTTTAATAAACTTAAAATACAAAACATTACAGGTTTGTTTCCTTCCCCGACGTTGACCCAGAGGATTGACAGCCTGACGAGGACTCTTGCCAAGAAGGGCCGACATATCGCTGATGAACAAGCTGACGTATCCGTTGTATAAACATTGTTTGAATAAAAAATCCAAAACTTTTTTTTTTTTTACACATTCAAGCGGTTGATTATAGATAAATAGCAAAGTGTTAAAGGGTTCTGACGAAGACTTTCTGGTTCAGATAAATATTAAACTGTTTGGATCCCATCGAAACCTTTAGTCTTGTTTCATCAACAGAAGAGAAACAGTTATTACAAAGTCTTGAAAAGTAACCAGCCTGCAGCGACTAGGAGCTCAATAGCGAATGTTCAATCTATTTTATGTGAAGAAAGAAAATCTCTACTTTTTGTTTTGACAAGGAACAAGATCAAAGGTTTCGATGGGATCCCAAAAATTCAGTATTTGATCCAGCCAATTGGGTCTTGTCTTCGCCAGATCCAATCTTCACCAGACTCCTTGAACATTTTAACTATTAAAATTTAGAAACAGATTAAGGCCAAATAGCTAATCATCTGAGAAAACCAAGTTCAGATTTGAATTCAGCATGTGTGTTTACCTCTATAAGTCATATCTGTTTTGACGAAACCGATCAGAACTTCCTGCCTTACTTCTGCCAATTTTCCGATCCGGCGGAATTCGGAACTACTTGTCGTGCGAAAAAATAAAGCTCGAAAACTGAATTCAGCGTATCTCCTTGCCCATCTAATCAACTTCAAATAAACATCTAATTTACTTTTACTTTTAGCAAACTTTCCGGTTTCGGTCGATTCCGGGCGAACTACTGGTCTGGTGAGGAAATGGTTTTCATAATCGTGTTTAGCATGGCTTCTTACCCCTTAATCGACTATCTCTTTAGCTGTTTAAATTGTTTTGTTTGACCCTTAATTTGAACCCCCACCCCTAAATGTAGGGCCACAGTGCCCATCTACGAACTCGACCTTTCCTTTGACCCAAAGATCCTCACACCAAGTTTCGTCAAAATACCTCATTCCCTTCGAGAGTTATAGTGCTCACAGACGAACAACTTTTGCGATGTCATAGTTATCCCTCCACATCCCAAAAACTGCTGCAAAAGCCTAGAGATTCGCGTAACTTCTTGTGAAAAAAAAA